>CM061486.1:76870424-77517924 GCA_030867185.1 Tagetes erecta
ATAAACACTATACTAGTAAGTTTTTGTGTTAATTGTTATTATCTATTTTGAAAATTTGATGTTTTAGACACCCTAGTTCATCCAAAATGGCCAAATTGTTATCATGTTGTGGAAATGGATTATGGTTTATGTGTTAATGGTTATTTTGATGATTAGTTGTTGAGATTGGTACAAAAAGTTTAATTATGAAACTAGGGTTTGAGATAGAGTCATTGAAACTTGATGTTGTATGATAAATATTGATGAAATAGGGTTGATTATGGGATTAGATGATAAATGGCATGAAGATTTGTTACTTGGTTTTGCAAGTTCATGAATGTTATGCTAAATTACTAAAAATAGTAACTTTTGTATACGTGATCATGTGAGGTTGCATGTTATGGACGTTTAGTGATTGTTATGGACTTGCTAATAGGTTTGGAAGATAGATGAATTTTGAGCAATTGAACGTGTGAATTCGACTTGGTTTGGAACACTTACTAAATGTAGAAACTTTTTGACATGAAAATTTACTAGCAAACATGTTTAGTAATTTCGGATATGTAAACATGGTTTTGATAGGTTCAATTGGATCGATAATATCACTCAAATGATCAGAATAACTTGCACAAACAAACGATTCAATCACAAACACAGTTCATACTCATAAATTCTCTTGTATATTGATGATCAAAGCAATTCGTAGTACAAGGTGCAGGAGAAACAAAATCACACACAGTTAATTCTCTCTCTAACAGTGTAAAAGTGATCTAGCCTCTCTCCTCACACACACACACTACATGCCTATATCAACCAATTACAAGTTTAAGGAATATAACAAAATAGACCCTAAACTATTTACAAACATATAAACAATAAACAAAATACAAAGTAAATCTTAACATGGAAATAACCCTAACAGTACTCCCCCTAAGATTTATCTTTGGATCTTCAAAAACTTTAATCTTTTTCTTCTTTTATCAGCATCGATCTTCAATCTTTTTCTACCAATCTTCTGGTTCTTCTTTCACGTTCAGCAACCCTCGACCTTTATACTCTTCCTTTTCCTTCAAGGCTTCTTCAATGCAGGATTTGAACTTTTCAGCGATCTTAGCTTGTCGAGGCTTGGATTCATTCGTCAGAATTGGCAAAGCATTCATGCGTCTAAGCGAATCCAGATTTAAACCTGCAAAATCGATATTAGCATAAAACTCAAATGGCAACTCTTGGCCTTGAACTTTCACCTCCAAAGTACCCTTCCTACTGATCCGCATATATTCTATCTCTGGTATATCAACCATCACGAGATTAGAATTTAGTAAAGCCTTTCTCACACGAATCTTCTCCGAAGCAGCAGCAATCACTTCTATCATCACAGTGAATAACTTCCTGTCAGCTTCAGCAAGTTTGTCTTTGCATTTCTCAATCTTGCAACTTCGCAAAAATTCAATATAAGAAGGATGCAGCAGTTTCAACTCAAAGGTACTGAACAGTGTGATCATATCCTTGTCCCAATCCTCCAAATTCCTAACAAGCTTCAGTTCAAACGTTTCCTGATTGTAGAATACTCTGAGTATTGGCTTCGTTGTCTGACTTCCATCAATCACCTTCAATCCAGGATCTGTAATCTTGTCAAAATACTCATCTGAGAACTCTTCCAAGTACATATCTTCAGTTACCACCAATCGCTTCTTCTTTCTTTGCTTCTTAGCTTGCACATATGCGGTATCTTCCTGTTGACCTCTAAAGTCCAGAAACTTTGCTGTTCTACTCATTCCAGCATCAAGAAGTATCACGCATTTATCACCATGCTCAGCATGCGTGTGATTGATTAACTTCAGTTTGTGCAGCTCTTTCAAATCCTGAACCTCCAGTTTAAAGATGCTTGAGTAGTAATGATAGACGTCACACAAACCATTTACCCTCTTAATCATAAATGCATCAAAGACTTCATCATATTTCCAAGCTATAATCTTCACCTTCTTATTTTTCTCTGGCACAATCATTGAGTCAAGCAAATCAGCAATCGACTGTCCTTTGCTTAGCAGTGACCTCACTACGTCACCTGCTGTTTCTGACTTATGCCAAGACTCACGCACCTCCATTGGTATGTTGTACGATTTAGCTTCGCTTGGAAACATGTCCATCAGTTCGTGTCTTTTCTTATGAGCATTTTCAGGCAGCGCCATTACCGGAATCTCTTTTGGACCAAGCACTTTGAATCTCTTTGTCAGCTCAAAGTACTAAGGATTGTTATAGTCCAAATAAAACATTCTGTTGTACATTTTCTCCGTTTTCATAAAGCTGACTACAATCTTTCTCAAAGACTCAGACTTCAACCTCTGCAAAGTCTTGTACGGATAGTTTCTCGAACTTAACCAACTCTGCATATCAGAAGTAGTCATTTCATCTGGATTTTGATGGTAGAGCTCAGTCGGTGGCAGATCTTCTATATTCAAACTTTCCTGCATTGGAGTCCATTCGCCCATCTCAGTAACAAACTCCTTCTTATCTGCTTCAGCTTTGTCTTGATGAATCATGCATTTCTCGTATTCTTCATTAATCTGAGTCACCGTCAATCCATTCAAAAACACAGAGTTGTACTTCATTCTCTCAAGATATGCAAACCTCTAATCCAAATCATCTGGTAACTCTTCAACAGTATTCTGTACTGGTTCTGGCTCCGCTTCATTTTCAGACTCAGTCCAATCTATATCATCTAAATCATCCAATGCTTCTATCATAGGTGCATCATCAGCTTGAACCGGCTCAGACTGACTAGCAACTTCAGTAACAGTTTTAGGCGCACTTTCAACTTCACCAGCTTCAGGTTGAATCGGCTCAACCTGAACTGTTTCCTCAGATCCAACCTCCTTCTCACTATCAGTTACTGCAAATACCTCGGTTTCAGCAACAGAATCAGATTGAATCGGCTCAATCTGACCTGATTTAACATTCTCAGCGTCAGTCACTTTCTCGGTCTCAATCACAGCTACAGATTGAATCGGCTCAATCTGCACTGGTTCATCAATCTTCGCCTTTTTCGAGCTTCTTTCATCACCAAAAATTTCAGGAACAGCATCTATCTTCCTCTTTCCCTCAGCTTTGTCCATATTGACAGTTTCAGCAGCAGCTTCATCGGGAATAATAATTGGTGATTCTACCAAAATACCAACATTTGAAGTTCCTCGAGCTCTAGTCAAATAAACTTTTGGTACATGCGTTTCAGTCACTTCTATTATCTCTTCAGAAAAATCTTTATCTGAAGATGAGCCAGCCTTCTTCGGTTTCATATCTTCCAACTCTTTTTCTAACATTTCTTTCTCTGCATTAAAAGTATTACACTCAGCTTGTAATTCTTTGTAATCAAATTTCAGATTTTCATGCTCATCCTTAAGTTTTTCATAATCTCCTTTCAACATCACATGTTCATCAACTAATTTCACATGATCCTCATCCAACTTCTTGAAAATTTTCACATTCTGATTATGTATATCCTAGTACTCATCCAATCTCTTTCTTTTCCGTTCATTTGAAGCTTTCATCAATTCATTTGCTTCAATCAATTTTGCCACCATATCCTCTAACTCTGCAATACGTTTCTCTTTTTCATCATCCATCTTTGACACAACGTTTGGTGAAGACTCCAAACCTTGTTCAACATTTTCAGCAATTTGTGGTGAATTGGTGGGAATATCAACGGAAATGGGATCAGTAATGCCAGCATCCACTTCATCTATCTGTGCAATAGATTCAGCTTCGGCCATTACTGTCTGAGCGATCTCTATCACATCAATCTCTTCAGACTTTTCTACTGGTTTCGACCTCTTCTTTCGAACATACTTAACAGCAATTTCTTTTGGAACTTCAACCGCAACCTTCTCAATCTCAGAAGCAACCTCAACAGGTTCTTCTATCTCAATGTTCATTGGTTCAGCCTCCTCTGAATTAGATTCAGATTCAGCATCATCACCACCATCATTACCATCACTATCACTGCTATCATCATCCTCATCATTACTATCACCATTTCCATCATTTTCTTCATCTTCTGGATGACGAGCAAAGTACTCGTCATCATCCAACAAATTATCTGGCACCTCATCCACAAGGTCCAGTGGATCAACAATCTCACCATGCGATATATGATAGTATACACCTTCTACATCTTCTTCATTGTTGACTATATCTCTCATATAGTCAAACAATTCAATATCAGGCACATTCCCGATAGTCATCTTTCGATAAGAGAGATCGTTCATGTCCTCAGTATACAAAATGCCTCCAGCATAACCCTCAGATCTGATGATAGGATAAGCAATGTTTATCATCAGCTGTAAGAACCTCGGATACATGAGGAACTTAAACCTTTTACCTTTCACCAAGTTGAACACAAAACCATTCATAATCCACCTCGACATGTTGAATGGCTTGTTCTCTGCTATTGCCACAATTGGTGATGCTATGTCTGAAGGAAAGTTATCAAACCCTGCACTCCTCCTGGACATGCATTGTTGCACTACATAACACAACAACTTGTACTTCCTTCCCAACTTAGCTCTGTAAAACTGAGACTTTGGAAATATAGGTGGATGTCCCATATTAACAAATCCAGATTTACATTCCTCCATTGTCAGTTCATCCAACATACCAACCTCATCCTCATCAATCCTTAGAGCCTGCCTAATAGCATCTTCTGAAACTGTAAGTACCCAATCTCTGGTTATGTTGCCCCTAACAACAGTAACACCATTATCTCCTCTAATCACCTCTGCTGTCCTCCAAAAACTTTTGATCAAACTAGCATATATGACCAGTTTGGCACATATAGCATATACATATTTAGTCCTCTTGATGAACTTGATCATATCTCTATAACCTTCTGTCTCAGGAATTGATTCATCTAAACATGCCACCAAATTATGTTTAGGTTCAAATTTGAGATTCTCCATCTGTTAAAAACACAAACAAACACAAAAACAAGACACATGTGTTAGATTCTTCATTAAACATATCAAATTTTTTTCATAAGTGTTAAAATAAAAGTTAGAAAAACAAAACATTCACATAATCATTTTAAATCCTAAGTTGTTCTAATAACCTGATTTTTATCATTTCAATCAAACAACTTTGAATTTTAAGACTATACATCATGTTTCAATTTTCAACTGTTTATCACTTAGGCAAAATTTTGACATTTGTATGATGAAGTTGTTTAACATGTTTTAGTTCATTTTTATCATGCATTTGTTATGTTTAACACATATTCCATCATTTTGAAATAAAACATTTAAGAACATTCAAAGGTCATCAATGGCGATTTTAACAGTTATATCCAATTTACTTGATTCAGTTGATTTTAAGGTGTTTTAGTGCAAATGAGTGATTGAATGTTGATGATCGACAGATTTTAACCCTAAAACAACATTCGATTTAAGTTTTAACAACCAAAATCAAAATGTCGATTCATTGTCCAAACACTGTTCATCATCGTTTTTCGTTTAAACAGTTGATTTGCAGGTCTTATTAAGGTCAAAAACACTTAATCACTACCTTATTCAATCGATTAACCTTGTTACAAAACAAACGATTGAATATGATAACACGGCGATTTTTCGTTCAGAGGATTTGTGTGAAAGTGAATGTGTGAAATGATAAGTGTTTGTGAAGAGGCGGTGTTTTGTATCGTCAAAAATTTTAGGTCAAACTTTAAGTGCCGGGTCAACAAAATGACGGGCAAGCTTAAAAAGGCCCAATAAGCCTTGCCGGGTCAAGTACTGTATGGACGGGTCATGTACTGTAGTGACAGGTCAAGTACATAAGACAAGTCGCAAACATATGAAAAACACTTGACGGGTCAAGTACTGTAGAGACGGGTAAGTCACTGTAGTGACGGGTAAAGGTTAGGAACAACTACACCTGATGGGTTTATTCATCACCCGGCAGAATAGTTATCTTCAACATCACCCGGCAACATTTCTTCATCACCCGGCAACACAGTTGCTTTCCTTCATCCGGCTTGCTTTCTTCTTTACACGGCAACCTTCTTCACAAGGCAACTATCTTCACACAGCAATCTTCTTCATTACCCGGCAACATAGTGTCATACCTTTACACGGCAATAAGACTTCTCTTTTACCCGGCTGTATAGTAAACACTTGTCACCCGGCAAGATATCTATGACCTTCACCCGGCTGTATTTGACATGATCATTGCCCGGCTGTACAGTGTCATAATATCTTTACCTTTTCCTCAATCACCCGGCATGTATCAGATTTACAACCTTACCCGGCAGAACAGTTCTTTACCCGGCAGCATAGTTGCATCTGATATCTTTACCCGGCTATAACACTTGTTCAATTTTCTTCATTTTTCTCGTCTGTTGACTTTTTCAACGTCATTTATTGCACCTGCAAACATTCTCCGACATATTAATTAGACAAGATATCCTTAAAAAGAATGTTTGTCATATTAATTATCAAACAATATTAAACATTGCAACAAATTTAATTCCAATTAAAATTCATTTTTCTTTTTCTTTTTCAAATTGTTTTTGCACAACCAATTTTTTTATATCCCGAAGCAATTTCTTAAAAATAAATTACAAGACCTTGGGTTTGTTTTTTAACACATCCAATACTCTTGCTTTTCATACCCACATAATCTTGTTCATTCATAAACACACTTATTCAAAACAAAATATTTTTGGATTTTTGTAGATATTTTTCTTCAATCTTATTCTCCCCCTAAACTTGAAATTTCTTGAAATTTTTTAAGTTTATCAAGGATGTTGATGTATCAATAATGATTCCAAATGCCTGCACACACAAAGCACACACATTAAAATAAAGACATATGCAATGCAATGAATCAAAATATTGCAGTGAGATCATACCACACATTATCTGAACATGTTTTGCAAGTTTTGAATAGATATTTGACTTATGCTTGATTGAGTGATGATATGAAAACATACCAATTAGCTCGAGTTGACACACTTACTTTTTCAGTATCATGATGATATTTAAGGTTCGATTAGAATGACTTATGTGACCCACATGTAGACATATGTCAACATATATCCTTATCAATCACTACCTGAATGCATATTGCACAAAACCTGGTCACTTACAGTCATACACAGTGTGGAATCTGGGTTCTATTCGGATTTGGTCCACTTTGGGTCTTTTTTTTAATTCCATCTTTGGGAATTTTTCTTTCCTATCGTTCCCCTTGGGAATCTTCTGAATTCCATTTTGGAATTTTTGTTGGGTGTTGGTCCACATTTGGGACTCTTTTTGTTCCATTTTGGAATCTTTTGCTGCATCTTGAAGCTCAAAAGAGACTTCGTGTGAGACTTCAGGTCTGTGGATACCACAACAAAGAAGCTCACGATGCGGTTCATCACACTGAGAAAACTACATCGTTACCCGATCATGCACAACTATCATCACAAGCAATGTATCAAAAGATATATATCTAGACATGTATAACAATGGAACTTAACACAAAGATCATTAAGTTTATGTTTATCAACAATCAACTTACTTGTTCAGTCTAATTGTCTGAGCTGTCTAGCACATCAACTAACATTCATCAGTCTTTATTTAAGAATGATGTAACAAATAATATCTAGTGTATCTATCATTTCTCACTTTTTGCAATATAGATTCTTATGACATGATATTTTTCTTTTCTTTTTGCTTTTATATTTTATTTTTGCTTTTCTATTTTCTTTTTCACGCAAACACACACAATGCAAAACATAAAGTAAAAGACAAAGGAATCAAAATATAACATCAACTTATTATATTTTTGGCTTTTATATTTTTCTGATTTTTGTTTGGTTTTTTAGAAAAATAGAATCAATCATGATTGATTAATCCTATGGATTGAATTAAGAATTCAAACCGGCCTGACAAAAAAGATTTTGTGAAAAGATCTGCCAGTTGTTTGTCGGTATGAACCTTAATCAAAATTATTAAACCCTTTTCAGAGTTATCTCTTAAAAAATGATATCTAATTTCGATGTGTTTGGTTTTAGAATGTTGAACAGGATTAGCAGTTATAAACATAGCAGCAGTATTGTCTATGTAAATAGGAGTTTTTAGAAAGTTAAACCCGTAGTCCAGCAACTGATTTTGTAACCATAAAACCTGAGAACATCCTGCAGATGCAGCGATATACTCTGCTTCAGCTGTGGATACAGAAACATTGGTCTGCTTCTTGCATTGCCAAGAGACAAGCCTTGGACCCAGAAATTGACATCCACCAGTTGTCGATTTCCTATCAAGAGCACAACCACCAAAATCACTGTCAGAATAGCTATATAATTCAAAATTTCCTTCGTAAGGATACCATAACCCAAGATTTGGTTTCCCTTTGAGATATCTGAATATACGCTTCACAGCAACAAGATGAGACTCTTTCGGATCTGACTGGTATCTGGCGCATACACACACAGCGTACATGATGTCTGGTCTTGATGCAGTAAGATACATCAGAGAACCGATCATTGACCTGTATAGTGTTTGATCAACAGCTTTGCCCTTTGGATCAGGTTGAATCTTGCAGTTCACATCAGATGGAGTTCTAATTTTTTGACAATCTTGCATCTTGAATTTCTTCAACAACTTCTCAACGAATTTTGATTGATTGATGAAAATTCCGTCAGCAGACTGTTTCACTTGTAATCCAAGAAAGAAGTTAATCTCCCCCATAGAACTCATCTGGAATCTAGACTTCATGATTTCTTCAAATTCTTTGCACATTGACGCACTGGTTGAACCGAAAATAATATCGTCCACATAAACTTGAACACACAATAAGTCGTCATTCTCCCTCTTCATAAACAAAGTTGGATCAATCTGTCCTCTTGTGAATCCATGTTCTAGTAAATGCTTGGATAATGTCTCATACCAGATTCTAGGAGCTTGGTGTAGACCGTATAGAGCTTTACTCAACTTGTATACACGATGAGGATAGTCAGGATCTTCGAAACCCGGAGGTTGTCTGACATATACGTCATCTGTAATTGGTCCATACAAGAAAGCACCTTTAACGTCCATTTGGAATACTTTAAACTTCATAAAAGAAGCATATGCAAGAAAAACGCGTATGGCTTCAAGTCTTGCGACCGGAGCAAACACCTCTTCGTAATCAATGCCTTCTTCCTGAGTGTATCCCTGTGCAATCAGTCTTGCTTTGTTTCTAACCACGATGCCACGTTCGTCTGGCTTGTTTTTGTACAACCATCTTGTACCAATTGCGTTCTCTCCTTCAGGTAAGTCCACAAGTTTCCAAACTTCATGTTTGCGAAACTGAAGTAATTCCTCCTGCATGGCCTCAATCCAACTGTTATCTTTCAGCGCCTCTGAAATATTCTTTGGCACCACTTGAGATAGAAAACACGAGTAAAGACAAACATTTGCTTGCTCTGTCTGACTTCTTGTAGTTCTCTGATTCAACGGCCCAATAATCTGAGAGACAGGATGTTTCTTGTGAATTCGATGAACAGGAATATCACCTCCTTGCACTTGAGTCTCTAGATTAGAAATATTCAGATTTGGGAGATCTTGTAGTATGGAAGAAGTATGCGGTGTGAAATTCGGGACTTGATCCGGTGAATTGATGAAGTAATCAAAAGATTCTGGAATAACTTCAGCATTCGGATCTGATGATGGTTGATTCTGAACAGATCCACCATCATTAGGAGAAATCACATCTTCTTCATGATTGTTCGATTCTTGATCTTCATTAGAACCAGAAGGACCCGGAGCTTGACTGGATTTGACATGATCAGGATTGTGAAAAGACATAAATGGATATTCAGAGTTGAGATTTCCATCTTCGTCATTATCAGAATCGTCACTAAAGCATCCTAAGTCGCCTGATTCCTTCCTTGCGTTTCCTGAAAAATCAAATAAGTTAGAATTGAAGGATTTCGATAATGAATCTAAATCAAATAACCATTCGAGACCATGAGCCACTAAAGGAAACGATTTTTCTAAAAACTTGACGTTGATAGTTTCAATAACAGTATTTGTTTTGCTATTAAAAACCCGATAAGCTTTAGAAACAGACGAATATCCTAGGAAAAATCCATCGTCAGATTTTGACTCAAACTTCCCGAGATGTTCATTTAGATTTAGAATCGATACCGGACAACCAAATGCTTTCAAGTAAGAAATATTTGGTTTCCTTCCAAACAACAACTCATAAGAAGTTTTCTTTTTATCTTGCACTAATAATGTTCTATTTTGTACAAAACACGCAGTAGCAATAGCTTCATCCCAAAAAGTAATCGGAATTTTGGCATCTGCGAGCATGGATCTTGCTGCTTCAATTAGTGTCCGGTTTTTCCGTTCCGCAACCCCATTCTGTTGAGGCGTTCTAGGCGCACTAAATTGTCGAGCAATCCCCTTTTCTGCACAAAATAAATCAACATTAGCATTCTTAAATTCCGTTCCATTATCACTTCTTAACACTTTAACTTTGCATTCCAATTGATTTTCAACTTTAATGATAAATTCTTTTAATAATTCAGCTGTTTCAGATTTTGCATGCAGAAAATAAACCCACGAAAATCTCGTAAAGTCATCTATGATAACTAAACAATATGATTTTCTCCCGATGCTTTGAACGTTGGTCGGTCCAAAAAGATCCATATGTAGCATCTGCAAGGGTTTTGAAATGGAGTTTTCGAGCTTGGACTTAAAAGACATCCGATGCTGTTTTCCCTTCAAACACGCTGGACAAAGATCAGTTGTGGAGAATTTCTTCGATGGGATTCCCACAGCGTGATTTCCAGTTACCAAACGGTTCATGTTTCTGAAGTTGGAATGTCCCAGCCGTCTATGCCAAAGCTGACTCTCATCATTTTAAGCATGGGCAATGAGACAGGTTGTTTCGGTTTCAGCATCAATCTGCGACATATCCAATTTGTATACATCACGATCTCTAGGCGCTTTAACCACTACCCACTCATTGTCAATCTTGAAACCTGGTTTCAGAATATAACAGAAAGAATCATCAAAAAGAGTTGAATAAGATTTATCACAAATTTGCGAGACATTTAGTAAGTTAAAGTTCAACTGTGCACAGTAGTTGACTTTATCAAAACTAATAATCCCATTCGAAACTGTTCCTTCTCCTGTGATTTTACCACCCGCGTCACCTCCAAAAGCTACGTGAGTACCATTCTTTTGCTTGAAATCCTGAAGCAAGGCATGGTTGCCTGTCATGTGCCGGCTACACCCACTATCAACGAACCACGAGTTGATAGGTCTTCTTGGGCGTACCTGCAATTCAAACATTTTCAGTTAGTTTGGTCAACCCAGGCCCACACGGTCTTGGGTTTTCCGAATTTATCTGCAATTGTAACTTGCTTATATTGAATATTTTGAAAATTTGTTTCATTCATGAGATTTTGATGCTGGTAACTATTGTTTCGCCCATTGGCGTTCATTGACTGCTTTCTTCTTAAAGCCCTGAATCTTTCCTCCAACTGAGGATCAAGGTTGTTTTCAAAATTTTGGTTTCTTACCAACAAAGCTCTCGGCTTAAAATTGTTAACCTGCACACTTCTTGACAAGTTAGAAACAGAATTGTTTCGATTGAAATTTCTCAAAACCGGAGAATGACTTTGACTCATATTTTGAAAACCAAATGAATGATTTCTTTTAAAATTTGAAAACGGAGTCATTTCTCTAGTTGAGTTTGATCGAAAGAAACAATCCTTTGTGTCATGGTTTCTTCTCTCACAAATATCACAAAATTTGTTATAGTAACATTCTTCTGAAGAATGGTTTCTTTTGTTACAGAAACTGCAGTACCTGTTAAAGAAACATTCAGCAGTTGCATGATTATATCTATTACAAATTTCACAATGTTTCTTGCTAATCCTAAAGAGCCGATTGTTAACTTTTGATGTTGAACCAAAACGTGATTCATTATCTTGGTTATTCGGTTTTAGATTAACGCTCTTTTGTGGAGTCTTAATTTGCGATTTTGATTGCATGGGACTTTGGTTCGATTTTAAACTGTTCTGTTTGGTCACCTTTTTGTTTTCAATTCTCTTATCATTGACAGCGGAAGACTTAGGACCTGAACCTGTTTTCAGACCAGAGTTAGATTTGATTTGAGCATTGATTTGGTTACCATAAGAACCGTTCATGTCGAAAGTACCTGCAGACACAAACTTGATTGTCTTACCTTTTGACACTTTCTTGACAGGTTTAACTTTGTTAGTTTTAACACTTTGAACTTTTGTGTTATCATTCGATTTTAAGACATTTTTGCCTTTTGATTCTTTTGTTTCAGATTGATTTGTCATTGTTTTCACTTTCTGCTTCTTTGCAGTTGAAACTTCAGTTTTCTTCACTTCTTGCTTCTTGATCAACTGAGCAGCAACTTGCGCCTTTTGTTCTTTCTTCCACTTGATATACTCAGGATCATTGAATCCTGAAAATTCACCTTCTTCCTTCACCGATTCTGGTTCTGGATTAAGCTTTGGATAATCAATCAGTTGAATAAGAACAGGCTCTAATTTGTTGTCAGATTTGTTGCTTGCTTCATCATCAGCTTCAGTTGTCATTCCTTCTTCTTCTCTCAAACTTTCAATTAACACCTCGGATCCTTCGGACTCGGATTTACTTCTTTGAATTTCTTTGAGTTTACGTTCATTTTCAGGTGAATGATCAAATTCATTAAAGTTTTCTGGTAAGGTTTGAGTGATTGAATTTGGCATCGGTTCATGAGTAAAACCCAACCCGGTTTTGTTTTTGTTACCTCTTTCATTAATAAGTTGTTCAACCATTGTTTTACAACTTTTAACTTTCTTTAATTCAACTTGTGTGACAGCATGTTCAACTTTTTCTTGTTCAAAGTTCTTTGTCATTTCTTCAAGTTGTTTGGTAACAAGTTCCAATTCTTTTAAAGTTTTGTTCCATGATTCAGTTAGTGACAAAATCTTCTCATCAGAAATTTTGTGATCAATCTTAAGTTATTCATGAATCTTTTCATGTTTGCTTAATTTGTCACCTATTTTAAATGAATGAGTTCGATAATGTTCCACTTGTTGAATGCACTGTTCAGAACATAACCTTTCTTTCACATCAGCAGGTAATGGAACATAGTTAGGAGGGAGTTCAGGATTAACCTTTGGTTGTTTAGTGAAAGATGAAGACTCATTAGATGTTGCCATTAACGCAACTTCGGTTTCAGTCTCTTCAGTAGGATCTGCTTTTGCGCTCCAGTCATACTCTTCAGAATCTTCACTATCATCAACCATTTTTCCATCTCCTTCTTCTGACCAGTCTTCTTCAATTTCACAAACCAGTGCCAGATTTGAGGTAAGATCAGATGTAAACTGTTCTGCATATGCACTCCAGTCATATCCGTCTTGTACACTTACAACCAATGCTTTAGTCTGGTCTTCTGGCTTCTTTTCATTATCCTTCAACTCAGGCATAGGAAGACTTTGGTACAGTTTCTGAAAGAAACGCTGATTTCTGCCTTGATAACTCGTAGACTGTTGAGAACTTTGACCTTGACCTTGATTGTTTGAACTAGCTTGGTCATTGAAATTCTTTGGAGCTTTGCATTCTCTTGAAAAATGACCATACTGGTTACAATTAAAACATCTGGCCTTAGATTTGTCAAATCCAACTGTCTTGTTAGCATGAGGTTTGTAACTTCGATTAACGTATGCATGCTTTTGAGTTCGATACGCAACCATAACCATTTGCCAGTTAAGATCCATTTCTTCAACATCAACTGGATCCATTTCAAATAAGTCTTGAAGGACCACGTCCATTTGACTTAAATGACTTCCTTGATACGCTTGAAAACTTGCCATAAAAGCAGTAAAGGCAGTTTTAGTCTCGTCATCTTGCAACAGAATATTCATTACATCTTTCACCTTGGCTTGAACATTTGAACTTTGATTTTCTGATTGACTTTGAACTTGCGCTCTTGGTGGAGATTGAGGTTGAGAATAAGTTGGTGAATTTGGAAAATATGCTGAATCAGTAAAGAAACTTGCACCAACAAATAAGTCACCCTCATCTTCAAACTTTGTTACATCTTGTGCAAGAAAAGCGTTATCCACAGTATTGGCAGGATTTACCACATACTTATACTGAGTTTGTGAGCTTGATCTATCAGTATTTCTTGATCCTTCATCAATCTCAACTTCTTCAATTTTTCCAATAAGCAAATCAAGTTCCATTGGAAATTTCTCAGTATGTTTCAACAAGGTAACAGTTTGTTTCCATGATGATGGTAAGGCACATAATAATCGATCATTTAAATCTTGAAGTTCAGTCTTTACTCCGAGATTTGTCATCTCAGTAGTTAAGTGAACAAACCTATTCATCATTTGGTGTACTGTCTCTCCATTAATGTGTTCAAACAACTCCAATTGTCTTTTCAGTTTTGACTTCTTTAAACTTCTCAATTGTTCTCCTCCTTCACATATCGACTTCAATGCTTTGAAACATGTATAACCAGTCTGATATACATCCAATCTAGACAAAACTTGAAGTGGCAGTCCCTTGCACATTAAAGAATAAGCCTTGCTATCATTCTTTACTTTTCTCAGATCTTCTGCTGACAAATTATCTTCTGGATAAGGTTCAGTAGAGTCTTTTGTGTAGGTACTAGCACTGTCTGGAGCAGTCTGAGTTGGAATGTGAGGACCCTTCTCAATGGATTTCCATAATTCGTTGTCAATTGAACACAAGTGATGTCTCAACCTGATGGTCCAGTTCTTGAAATCTGCACGATTCAAAAGTCTAGGAACACGGTTATCAGAATCATCATTAGGAGCCATTTTTAACAATTTTTTAAAGAAAATATTTTTGGTTTTTGTTAAAATTTTTTTTTTTAAAAAAAAATGATTAAAATACTAAAATAAAGACAATTAATTAAAGACAAGATAAGAAACAAGTATTAAAAACAACAAAAGTGAGTCACACGGCAAAACAGTGAAAATCCTTCTTCACCCGGCTAAACAGTGTCTTTGTTCTTCACCCGGCAGGAAAAAGTCTTTACACGGCTGAACAGTTAGACGGCTCAACAGTTGAAAATACTTTTGTTCTTCACCCGGATGAATAGTTACCCGGCAGCAAGAAAAACTTCACACGGCAATAAGTCTTTGACCCGGCAGAATCTTGACACAATAAAAAGCTTCCCCGGCTGAACAGTAGTCGATCACACGGCAGAGTTGTTTACCCGGCAACACAGTTGATTACCTGTCTGACTTTTGTTCTTCACACGGCGTAACAGTGTTTTACCCGGCACAACAGTGTATCACCCGACTGAACAGTAACACTTTTTCAAGTCAAATTCTTCACCCGTCTAGCACAAATTCCCTTACACGGCAATACAGGACCTAATTTCTTCTCAAATCTAAGTCCAAGGGAATTGTCTAAGTCAAAATATTCACCCGGCAAGTTAATCTTCAACCAAGTTCTTAATGTTCATCATTTTCGTCAAACGAATTTTCTGGGTTTTGTCTAAAACTTGTCCAAATTGTCCAAAATTCACACACAATCTGTGAAAAGGTCCGATTAACAATCCCTTTTATCAATCAATCCAAAACATGATCAAATCTGATGAAATTGAGCAAAAATTTGATCGAACAGTAACTTCTTCTATTCTTCAGATCTGATGATGATCTAATAGAATCTGCACAATCGATGTGTATAGGAGTGATTGCGATGATAAATCACAACTAAAAACACCAACAATTCATTCAGATCATGATACTTGAGCAATATTGATGTGTTTTGCTTAAGAACAGCGAAGAACACAATACCGAAAGCTCTGATACCAATTGATAGTTCTAGAGGGAGCGAGCTTGGATCTAGATCTGAGATTGTTTGGTGATGTTGTTTGCAATCAGTGATGCGGAATCTCACTGATCACGTATTGATGTTCATGAAGATCAATGCAAAGTATGATGAAGATTGATGATAATTAGAATAGGTGAATTGTATTAGATCAATAGATGTTACAAGAGAATATGACTAACAAGAATAGGCAACTCTCTCAACAAATGACCTAGGTGATGGTATTTATAGTCCATACCATTCACCTTACAAAGTAACCTAAAAGACGTGCAATTAAGCACAAAACGATTACACAAATATTCTAAGACAAATACAATTAATGAACGTCTTCACCCGCGCTTGCTCGTGATGATGCTCGATATCTTCACTCGCTTATATTTGGAAAGTGACATCTTCAAATAACCCCAACATTGGTCGGTTTAGAATTTTACAGTCAATTGCACATTAGGCTAGAGGGTAAACATCTTTAAGGCTATGATGTGTCAATATTTCTGATTGTAAATTGATGAACGTCTCGCCTTGGTGTGGCAGGGTTTAAGGATGATAGTTCATAACTTGCAACATTTCCTGCAGCCGTGGTGGTATCGTTTTATTTTAGACTCCAAGCCCATTAGTGGCATGTTTACCTCAACTAATGAAACTTATTCATGAGGTCGATTATTGGACTGCGTTGCATTGTTTTGGTTATATTGGCTGGTGGTTTTATAGTTGTGTGATTGTAAGCTAACGACATGATTGGTTTTGGCCTAAAATCAAGATCAAAATTGCCTTCACTTAAATTATTTTGTTTTGGTCTCTGTTAGTGTTTTGTTTTAGGTGAGGGAGGGGGGGATTTTAGTTTTGATTTATAGCGATTGTTATTTTGTTTTGAAGTATATTTGTTTTGGGGATTTTAATTTTTTTTTTGTTTGTTTTGGGTAGAGTATTTTATGTTTATAGATTATGACATTGGCATGAGATAACTTAGATGTTTACGAACAGAGGATAGGTCATAGGTGAGAGATCTTCATATTTTGTTGATACCATCAGAGGACTTCAAATTAGTGACTTCATTAGTTGATATTTCACTTGGTTCTCAGTTTTCAATACTTGAGAAATATATGTTGCTTTTTGTTGGAACGTTAATGAATTACTAGAGTTGATAATTGAATGGAAAATGGCAATGATGATATTGTTAAAAACCAAAATTTAAATTGTATTAACAAGGATGGTAAGTTGTATTAACAAGGATGGTAAGTATCGAATTGCCTACTTGCAACCTCTGGCACCGCAATGAGGATTCGTGTTTGTAATGAGCAGATGGATATCGAGAATCTTTAACTAACATAATGATCACAAATATGAAACTAAATATAAATAATAATAAAAAAGCTCGCGCATTGCGCGAGCTGAAGCGAATAATACTAGTTTATATATTGAAAACCAAGTTAAATTGAACAGTAATAGCACCGGTCAACATGGCAATATTTTGTTGCTCCATGTTTTTGGGTTTGTTTCTCAATACGTGGCAGGTTAAGGGTAGGGTTATGTGGATAAAATGCGATTCTATCAAATGTTTTCAAAACCGGTTCGGATTTGAAATCGGACATTTTATTGGTTTGCTGGTTGAACTGGATTTAAGAACAGAAAGATTTTATAACGCATTTTCAAATTATCAATAATATATAAATAATTTTCATGTCGAATCCCGGTCAAACCTTCCGATTCATCGGTTCGACCGGTTCAAACCGACCAATCTTCCTATAACATAACGTTGAACCGGTCAAACTGAACCGAGCCAAATAACATTGGCTTCATCACCAATGTATAGCACATTAATTTAAGCTTTTTTTTCACCTTCCATGTATAAGCGTTTTTATTATTTATGTTATACTTTTTAATCGTAGCCATATATATTAATCACTTTTTTATAGTTACTATTTGCAATTTTTTGAAATGGTTATAAATGAACTCAATTAAAAAGTATAAACAGTACAATAACTTACATTATATATTGAAATCTAAACAAGTTTTTTGGTTGGGGTTTTTTTTTAACTTTTGAAGTCAAACTTTGATTTCGTGGTTTCCAACGAGCCGTACCACTAATGTCAAATTTTTATGTTTTTCAGCGAGCCGGGCAGACAACGATAAAAGTAATACGAGTTTGTGCGTGGGGAAAATATATTTTTAGTGTTTACCTCGAAGCTAATTGTTGTATAGTGAATTATTGATACGTTACTTCTAGCAATAATACGTATTAGCTTCACTAAATCCCAAACATGAACATGTAAGGTTTATTATCACGCAACACACGAGTTAGAATTACAAGTACCTTAGCGTAAATATAGCCCATGCAACGCGTGAGCCGCAAATACAACTAGTTTAAGTTATAAGTACTTGGTATTGGGGGAAAAAAAACAGAAGTCATGGTGTTTGTTGCAAGTCTTTGTGTCGTATTTGAAAAAAAACGGGAAAATGTTTGTGTAAATATTTGGCCGACGTTAGAATGACCAATCACTTTTTAAAGAAACCATTTATCACGAAATTTATATGTATATATATATATCCATTTTTTTTTCAAGATACTAAGACCAAAAGGGTATTAAAATTTCTTTATTTATTTATATATTTTTTTAAAAAAATATATATGTATATATATATTTGTTTGGGAAAATAAGAAAATTATTTTAATAGAATCGAATACCGTTAGTTTTACAAAGTCTATTGATTACACGTTGTGTTAGGGTAACGAGTTTATAAATGAAACACATTGGGTTTGGATTAGTCCATGAAGACTAGTTGCGTAGAATTTCGTTGGTGGTCATATGTATAGATGAAAACATTTAGTTAGATGAGTTCGAGAATAGTTGTGTAGTGAGTTCTTGTTTAGGTTTGGATAACGAATTCATGGATAGTATCGTGTAGTTGATTAACGAGTACATGTTTTGATGGTTAGTTCAAAATTTGATAGTAGATTTATCGTTTTAATGATGGATTAGAAATTGGATTAGAATCTTGTAGTTAGATGAGTAGTTTTGAATCTATTTGAGTGTAGAAGTCAAGTTGAAATATTTCGAGGGTAGACGTTCGATTCAAATACATTAGCTTATAAGAATAGCAAAATCCGTTAACTCTTATTTAGTTATGGAATTTAGCCTTGACTATAATTTAGAAATCACAACGAACCTTTGATTGGAGAGTCGATAATTGATTTAGGATTAGAAATACGACTTAGAATTCGGTAATTGATATGTGCATGATCTGAAGTCTTGGATAATTCGATTGGGATATGTCTTAGTTTTGATTTGAAATGTTTGGTTTACAACGGTGTAATTGTGTTATATGGGTAAGCTAGCGAGTATATCGCATAAGTATTATTGTTGCTTAGAAACAAATGGAATGATGAAACGTAGAATAACACGGTTTTGTAGCAACTTCTTTGACCGATAGAAACATCCGATGTAATAATAGCACCTCGTTCCACTTAGGATATCATAGAATCTTTTGAAACATACCATAGAAAATCAAGTAGAAACTTGAAAACTTTAGAAATTTCGATTGAATGAAATAGTGATAGTACTTAGAACATCATAGAATCTTTTGAACATAACATAGAAAATCACTTAGAACCTTTAGAAACATTAGTAAATGAAGTTGGAATATTATTTGAATCACTATAAAAAATTCATAGAAATAATTATAAATCGTAGGGATGAAAATTATAGAATCATTAAGAAAATGAAATTTCAATGGCTTAGGAGTGTGTCTTGGTTTTGGACACTAATGACTTATCAAAGTGTTAAGTTCGTTTTTCAACGTATTCGAGAAGGCGTGCTTTAGCCTATAGGTTCACACTCATCTCGTACATCCCCAGGTAAGCATACAGGTCTCTTAAAGAGATTTATACGAAATGCTTTGCCTTAGACAGGATGTCCGTGATACAGGCGTTCCCCCTTCCGGATTGCACACGTTCCCACGTTTTCAAACTTACTTAAGACGATGACGAGATTCCACAAAGAGAAGATCCCAATCACACAGACGAGTCTCTTGTAGCTCCTTCGCGAAATCGGATAAGAAATGAGATTAAGAAAAGCATAGAAAGGTTCGTAGAAGGAAAACAAATAAGTTCAAAAGAATTCCTAAGTACATCTATTTGCACTAAGGACTCTTAGGTTATAGTCTAGGACAGTGTGTTTCTAATACCCTATCCTAGTTCCCTATAACCATGGCTCTGATACCAAACTGTGACACCCCGCCCGGCGGCGGAAACACCAGGCGCGTCAAGTGGATCGGATATCAAAGTACAAAGCACATGGCACACTAAAAGCATATTTTAATATTAATTAAGCAATAATGTCGTGACATAAATAGGCATTCAAACAGTCTTAAAATCGTAACAGAAACGGCAAATAAATATTATTTATTGTCCTTTTTATTCTAGGTCCGAAGCATCCTACGTGTCTTGAAACAAAACCGAATCAAACTCCACCTGAAAAACGTGTAAAATAAGTTAGCTAAAGAATTAGCTAGTGAGTAAAACACAGTTAATAGTACATAGTATAAAATCCGAGATCATCATAGATTGTGTTTTGCAATCTCATGTGCATAGCAATTTCATCATATATATCTCAACCGTGACCATAGAATCACATAGAAACAAGAATCATAGACCCCGCAGGGTTATCTTTAGCAACAGGACATGAGGAACCAACTCATGTTACATTTATTGATAACCATCGTTTAACCGTCATTTAACCGTCTCGATATGCAAGTTATCAAAAATGTTTAAGCATCTAAGGGACATAGCAACGTAGCAACAAGCATCACATGTAGTAACTAGTAACATAGAATCAACCAAAGAATCGCCGGGTTAAATCACCTATCAGGCCATTAATGTAGGTGGGCTTGTCAAGCCATTAGCGCTAACATCGTCCGGTGGAAATTACAAGATAATATAACTAATATTGACTATCACACAATTTTGCTACATGCGGCCAAACACGATTAACACATCTAATGATCTCATTTTCGAAAATAGAAACATCAAAAGAAACCGTTGTATTATAGAAACACGTATTTCAGCCCCAAAAACGTAAACAGTAAAAAGGGGAGTGAGTTTACTCACCTTGAAAAGTAATTACAATTGAACCGTTAGAAACGCAGCTAAAAGCACCGAGGGTTGCCCAAACATTAGTACCACCTAATTTATTGGGAAAAACCCTAACTTAGAAACAAAACAATAGTAACAAGAATCAAAAGTCCGAGATCTAGGGTTTCGGTTTAAGATTTGGGATTTAGGGTTGTTGAAATACAATTTGGGATTTAGGTTTTTGAAATACAATTTGGGATTTAGGGTTTTGAAATACAATTTGGGGATTTAGGGTTTTGAAATACAATTTGGGAATTTAGGGTTTCAAATCCAATTTAGGGTTTCAAAATCCAATTTGGGGATTTAGGGTTTCAAATCCAATTTAGGGTTTCAAAATCCAATTTGGGAATTTAGGGTTTCAAGAACCAATTTTTGATAAACGACAACGTTTTAAGCAATATATATATTTTATACAAATCCATACATGTATGTATTTTAAATTACAAAACTTACTTATATTATTTAGGTTATTAGATAAGTAAGATTAGATGTTTAAGAAATGAAAATTATATAAAAAATATAAAGTATGAGAGCAGTGGGTTTCGAACCCATGGCCTAATCGTTTAGTATTACGCACCAAACCACCATACCAGAACCATTTTTTGTTATGAAATTTGCTTTTAAATTGTTTTAACTTTTCCAATCCAAGAACACCCTATTTCAATCCAAGCCCTAGAACAAAGATTGATCCGATTCGTTCAAACCAGTGAATCAATTCAAAAACAAGTAGAGGGCTTTTAATCACCATTGCATCACGAGTATTTTAATATAAAAATCTTACTTGTATGATGACGAATTGAGTCCGTAAAAGCGATGAACAAGAGCGACGGGTCTTAGGATCGAATTAGACGTTTGGAGTTGTTATGATTCAATTACTTTTCCAGAAACACTCTGGTTGATGAGGTGAAAGAAAATCATTGATCAATTTCAGAAAAAGATAATGAATTGATGATGAACCGATGTCGTTTAGAATGCGAGTCTTTGGAGGATTAAACGGACAGTTTTTGAGAATAAAGGATGAATTAAACTACTGGAATAACTTTGCAATGATTCTAGGAGCGTTTTGGTTCAATTAATTTAATGAATTAAGCGTTAGATCGATGCGTTGATAAATGGGTCTTATGGTTCGGTTTTGAAATCAATTAAAACAATTACTGGATTGATTATTTGATGATTTGATACGCGTAACAGGTTCGAAACACGGTTCTAAACATTTTACCCTCGCTTAATTGCATTAAAAGTGATTAGAAATGGTGGTAAATGCTTCGCCGGAGTCGCGCCGGATTCCGGCAGCATGGCCGGAATTGTATCACCGGAAACACGGGGTTTGGGCGGCTGGGTTTGGGTTTTATAAAAGTTACAGTTACAGCCCCTGTGGTTTTAGCTAGTTTCATTTGGAGTAATATAACTCTTTGAAGTTTGAGAATTGACAGTTTTGGCACAACTTAATTTATACTATATATTAACTAACCAACTTAACCACGTTATCTCGCATCTAATATATAATTGACATTTTTATGTTTTTACTCCGTTCTTGACGTTAACGGTTATTTTGAGACTTTGATAGCACTTATTTTTAATAATCTTTATAAAATCTTTTTTTATAAAAATACCATTTATATCTATTTTGAGGATTTAATTGTTGTACATAGTAACTAATTTTAGTAAAAGTTAGAGTCGTTAATATTTCAGACGAGAAATTTCGTAAAGCTCTACATATTTTTAGATATATTTAATAGAGAAGCGTTACTTTTAAAGAAAGATAATTTCGATCACATTAAAGATACATAACTTTAGGTTCGATTCGGGCATTAGGGTTCGGGTTTTGGGGCAGATGTCACACAAATTCCGTGAAGTTATCTTCTGCAGCCCTTCTAATCGCAACTTCAAATGCACTTGCGTTTACATACCTGGAGGAATTAAAACGATTCAATTTGTAATGAAAAGCCGTAAGCGAGATTCGAACATGAATAATGAAAACATATATATACAGCCCTAGGTTCGCTGAAATACAACGGGACGAATCTCAGGTTCGCTCGGAACATTAGGTCAAAAGAAAGTCGAAAAGACTTAAACCAGGTCCGGGCAAACCTGTAGATTCGTTGCAGGTTCACTGGATTGAAGAATTTAAAGAAAAATTAAAACATTTTTGTTTTTTTTTGGTAATTTTGATTTCCTTTAAGAATCCTTGAAACGCCCCACAATTTCAGCGCTCAAAGAACAAAAGTTTTAAATGAAAAAGCTAGACTAAAAGAAGAAAAAATAATAATAATAATAATAAAAGGTAAAAAAAAAGAACTAGAACAAAAATATAAACAAAAGAAGGATATAAATATTTTCCGTGACGTTTTTCGAGCAGAATCCGGAGAATCATAGATGGGCGGGATTGCAGATATGTTTTTCTATTTAAACCCATGCCTTATTCCTTTCAACAAGCGATCTGTAGCTTCATTTATCATGTTTTGGTTTGATTGAAGAAACTCAGGCAACTCGGTCTCCACAGACATCTTGGTAAAAGAACTTGTCCTATCATCAGGGTTTATAGAGCAATATGATTGACTTTGCTTGAATTTCTTGGATCAAATCTTGAATTTTGATCAACACATGAGCCTCTTTTGACATTCTGCATTTTTGCATTTTTGGGAGTGGAGCATGTCAACAATGATTCTTTTGAACACATTGCGACTTATTATTTAGGAAACTCAAATGGTTAGAGCTCCAGGTGTATACCGACGTATAACAGAGGAGATAAGCATTTGAGCATGCTCGGTGAATCTTCAGGTCTATACCGACGTATAACAGAGAAGACCCACCAACTCCAGGTCAATACTTCCGTATAGCAGAGGAGTTAAGCACTTTGACTCAATACATTTTGAGGAATTAACAAGTAACTCACTCAGAGGCTTTTCTAAAGAGCAACACTAGCAGCTTTTTATTTCGTTTTGCTAACTAGAAACTCAATTCAGGGCTAGGGTGTGGGTGACTTGGGATTTTTTAGGGAAATCAATGCAAAGATTTGACGCTCTCAACCCATTTTTGACAGGACTTGTATCTTTGTGCAGGCCAAACATGTCAAGGAGATAATCCTCATTGCCGAGTTCTTGAACGTTATGTTTGGCTACACAATCACTGTTTACTTTGTTTTCGGGCTGAGCCTATCTAACATATCCCAAACACAATACTTCTGACCTCCTTCAACGTCTCTTCAACATCATTTTAAACGGGGATCCTGAAATAGCAAAATTTGAAAAACTATGAATAGTTAATCTTTAATATCTCCCCCAAAATTTTTATATAATAGCTATCTAATAAGAAATTTTTGTTTTTCAAATTTTCTTAATATATATACAGAATAAAGAAAAGAAAAGAAATAAAATAAAATAAAAGGAATAAAAGGAAGGAGCAAAGAAATATGTGACAACTTGATTCTCAAGGAAGAAAATGAAAAAGATATTTACATATTTACAAAGCTAGACTAATTAGAGTTTTGAAATCGGGACCCAAGCCTTAGTGTACTTAGGTCTTTGAACTGTAGAAGATTTACTGAAAAAATTATTTACAAAAGTATTCAATCTTATTCCTAAAGATCTATGCTTAGAACTGTTTTCAACTTGCTTAGGGCATTGCTTGACCGTATGATCATCATTTCCACATTTAAAGCAATGAGATTTCAAACCAACTTTGGAAAATTTGGAAACAAGAATTTTATCTATTTCTATCTCTTCATGACAATCAGATAATTGAGAGTTACAATCACTGTAAGAGTCATAAGGCTCTTTTTACTTACCTGTTGTGACTTTTACCTTATCAGGTTCTGATTTAAGATTCATGGATGAAAAAGATGATTCCTTGTCCTTTGGTTTTGAAATCCTTACGGGTGTAAAAGATGGAATTTGATGAGAAAAGAATTTTTGAAAATAGTTTGTTTTGGTTTGACTTTCAGAGATATGACCTGAAAGTTCTGCTTTGTCCTTTCCACAAATATTTCCAATGAGATCATCATTCAAGTTACTAGAGTTTGAAGTAGAGCATCCTAAATTACTATTACACATAAAACTGTCTGAATTTAAAACATGACTCGAAACAAAATTAATTAAACTATTCTCTTCAACAGACTTCTTTGAATCAAAAATAGGGTTACTAGAACTTCCAAGACCACTACTTCCACCATAAGCATAATCCTCTCGCACCTCCTTAAGATTTACTCCACTTAAACCTGCAATAGAACTGTTAGTATCATTCTGTATAATCTCTTGTATCAACTCATTTGAAGGATGAGGAATTGGTGTAGGAGAATAACAGAAAGTACTTGGTGGAGGGTACACTTGTGCATCGTTTCTATAACCCAAACCAGTCTTAATTCTGGCCCCCCGTTGTTTCTTGCAGAGATCCTCCCTTTTCATGCTTGAGATTGTCCATTGTTCTAGTTTATTTTTGACTTTTCTTTTCTCAAACTCAGCAAGAGTGACTTGTTCAGTCAAATAGTTTATTTCACAGTTCTTTTCCAAAAGAGATCTTTTCAAATGTTCGTTTTCTTTTATAGCCTCTCTCAATTTAACAAAAAATTTTGATTCGTTCTCTTTAAGCTCTTTGTTAATTTTCTTTAATTCGTTTTCATTTGACATTAATAATTTATTAGCTTTGTATATGCCAATTAAACGAATTTTGCATGCAGATGAACACATATCTTCAATAACTTCATAAGGAAGACCCACTACCAGTTTTTCAGCCGCGAGAGCACGATCACACTGGCAGTAAGGAGTTTTCCTCTTGTATTCATCTACAGCTTCATGTCTGGCCTGTTCAATCATGGCTTCTATGTCAAGCTTTGATTCCATAACATATTCAGCATCGATACTAGCATTTTCTGCCCCATTACCAGCATTGACAGTGACCTTCTCTTTCTTTCCAGTAACGGCTTCACACACTAATCCAGAATGAACAGCTTCTTCCTGATCCTTTCCCATTTCAATCACCATCTCAGCAACTTTACCACCATCCTTTCCCTCTTCCGTCAAACCATACTCAACAACCTCTTCAATCAAACTAACCTCAGCAACCTTTCCAGTATGTATTCCCTCTTCAACCTCATCAATCACTTTAACATTCTCAACCTCTTCACCATAAAACTCTTTAAAAGGATCAAAACAATCAATGTAATTGTCATTGAGAATAGATTTTTCAACAACTTCAGCAATTAAAGCTTCATGATTATGAACAAGCATCCCGGATAAGGTCGTAGTGTCAGATGGAATCTGAGTGGTGATAGATGCATTTGGGCCAACTCCTACACTTGTGGAACCACCACTAGATTTCACAAACCCATAACTTGTTGATCCTCTAGAGACTGCACCAGTTGAGTTTGCAGTGGATGTAATCAGCGCAGCATTCTGAGGAGAGACACTAGGAAGCATCATGGATTGATTGTATTCTCTTCTCTTTTCATCCGGATCAAATGACTTCAACTTGTTTATCACGTCCATTAGTTTAAAGTCAAAGAAAGTTCTTTCTTGTTTCAGCATTTTGATTTGAAGACTCCATTGAGGAGGAAGAGAATCCAAAAGCTTTGTCACTTGCTCATGATTTCCCAATTTTTCATCATATTTTTTGAGATTACTTGACACAGATAAAAAGCGATTCGTTATATCAGTCAGATTTTCATGCTTGAATCTAACGAATGAATTGAATTCATTTTCAGTCTGAGCTTTTCTATCTAGTTTAAGCATGTTCATTGTTGATGTAGACATTTTTTTTTGGAATATAGTTTCTCTCGTAGGTTCTCTGGTAGGTTCACTGTAGGTTCTCTGGTAGGTTCTCTCGCAGGTTCGCTCGTAGGTTCTCTCGCAGGTTCGCTCGTAGGTTCGCTCGCAGGTTCTCTCGCAGGTTCTCTGGCAAGTTCTCTGGTAGGTTCTCTCGCAGGTTCTCTCGCAGATTCTCTCGCAGATTCTCTCGCAGGTTCTCTTGCTCACAGAACCAAACAGGTGAACTTTCGTTCAAAAAAAATAGTAAGTTCGCTGATCAAAGAATTGATATATCCAAATCACAAATATTGAATAGGTTCGCTGGATGAGCAGTAGGTTCGCTGGATGAATGTCTAGATTCGTTGACTTACGGGAAAAACTTTCTCAGTCCAATATCAACCAAAACAGCCTCAAAACACAACCAATTTAAGATCCGTTTGTTTCTGTAGCTTCCTATTACCAAATATGACAAACCCAAAACAAATTCCAACACGAAAACACAATAAACAATCCCGAAATGAATCAAACAGTGTTTTGACTCAAAAACCACAAAAACTTCACAAAAATCTCAATGATCAAACAATCAAGAGCACTAAGGCTCTGATACCATATTGTTGGTCCATCAGATCGAGATTTCAGTGCTATAATGATTAAACAAACAACAAAACACACTAAGATTCAATGAAACAAAGTCCAAGTACCCTTAACAACCAATAACAAGATCAAATCAACAATATTTGAGGTAATCAGGCTACAAAGATGGTAATAATAAGCTCCTAGCACCTCAGCCATCACACACATACAATTTAGGGTTTGATAAACTTGCAAAACTTGTATTGAAATGAGAAAAACATTACAATATATAGTGCACACATAGGTTCGCTGACAGATTCGCTGACAGCGAATCTGTCATGCCAACCTATCAGCTTCGCCGGGCACAAAACAAATTCGCCCGGCGACTGATCTAAACCAATGTCTGCACAGATCTAGACTTCTGGGCGAATCTATAGATTCGCCCGTAGGTTCGCTAGTACATAAACTACTAAAATTATAACAAAACAAATGTAACACCAACATGCCGGTGAGTCCAACCTATACATGTACTATCACAAAGGAAATCCACTATAAGTTAACCCATAATTCATGGTTCCTTTCATATACCTAATACACGGTTTATATCTTGCTAATGATGTGAACCTGGATTACAAGTAAATCTACTTAGTATCCCAACTACAAACGTTATATCTGACCTAGTGCAAATAATGGCATACATTAAAGAACCAATAACCCTTGAGTACTCTAATGAGATACAACATCTCCTTTATTAGGTAATAATCCAAGAGAAACAGAAATCGTATTGTGCGTGATTCTTATTCCAAGAATAACTTCAGCCTCCCCCATATCTTTCATTGAAAATTTAGATGACAAAATTCCTTTTTTTATCAATTTGATCTTGGCTTGTTCCAAAGATCAACATGTCATCTAAACAAATTATTACTCCTTTACCAGATTTATCAAATTTGTTGTATACACAATTGTCTGCTTGGTTAATCATATAACCATTTGACAACACAACATCATCAAACTCTTGATGCCATTGTTTAGGTGCTTGTTTTAAACCATATAATGACTTAACAACATTACACACCTTATGAGCATATATTAAGTTCAAGGGTTGAAAAACTGCCTTTGGCAATTTTCATTTATTATTTTGACAAAACTAGTCCTTGAATCTTTTAATAAAATTCAGAAATAAATTCGAAAATGAATTTTTTTTATATAGTAATATTAGTCAAAATGACTTAACAAGTTTACACACCTTATTTTGACCCCAACTAGGGGCTCTGCCCCTTGGACCCTGCTTCAAGGGGCGCTGCCCCCGGACCCAAGCCAGGGGGCATTGCCCAATTGGAACCTCCTTAATATCTTAATAAGTTCAAGAGTGTGCACTCTGCACTTACAAACTCTTTTGATTATTATTAAGATACGACATTCAATCAGTAGTTAATCTCAATTAGACTAAAATATCTAACACTACCCACATCACCCTTCCAAGTGTCATCTTCTCCTTTTCCCTTTTTATTTATGTTTCCTTAATCTTACTGATCTACCATCCCCCTTAAACTTTACAACACACACACACACTCCATTTTTAAAACACATGCATTAACCAATAACCATTGTCACCCACTAACATGCTCCAAACTTGACTCCCTACACCCCCACTGCTAAAACTGACCAGATCATGGCTAGATATCGGCTTATAGCACCAAAGCCACAATCTTCAAATGATGATTCCGGTGCTGGTGGTGGTGGTGGTAACGGTGATGACGACTCGGGATCTGGTTTCGCGTCCTCACCATCATCCATGTCTCCGACCATCAGCCAATCTCCATACCTGATAAACGTGTGGCCTCATTTGCAATCTAGGCAAACTCGTACCAAGAAGAGAAGGCGGACATCGATAGGACCACCGCCACCATCGGCTTTCAAAAGGCCCAAGACTCTACTATGTTGACAGGCGAGGTTGCATGTAAGAGCATTTGTGGTAAAGTGGTGCTTAATTTTATTGATTTGGAAAACGATTTGACTTAGGTTCGTTCGAGTGGATTCGCGTGCTCAATGAGGATCAAATGGGGGATGAATGGGAAGAAGAAGTTGGTGAATGCTTTTGGTTAAGCCTTGAGGGTAGAATGTGAATCAAAGGGCTACAAGTTCGCAGGGAGGTTTCATACAAGAGAAACCTTATCAGAAGTTGCTGCTTCGAGTTTGTAGGGTCATTGTACCTAGTTAACATTGTACCTATGTAGAATATGAAATCCCATCGATGGTGGAAACACCGGATTTTGTCATAAAGATGGATATCAATATTAAACAAAACCCCTAAATTCCTTATGAACCCTAATTCTATATCGACCAAATTGATCTTAAATTCGATAACAAAACAACAATTAACCTTAGGGCTTCGATACTACACGGGTGTATGAATCATATGAATCTAATGAATGTATTGATTACCTGGTAAATCTCGAATGCGCGATAACATGAAAGGAAAAGAGGTAACGACTTCAATCGAATCCAAACGGCTTTGATTAAGATGATGATGAGAAATTGACGATTTAGTAAGATTCCTGGGTGGATGATTAACCAGAACCCACAATGAATTTCGAGTAAACTAATTGTTAGGGATCGATTTCTTAATAGCAAGGATGTAGTATCCTCGTTACGCTGGATTCGGTATCCTTAGTGTTTGAAGGATTGAGGATCCTTGACGTTTATAATTGTCGAATAACTAACCATTGTCTTATGCGTATTTTAGATATTTTCAATATGCAGGTAACGTCACTAAGACCCAGTCCATCGCTGAATTCGCTCAAGATAGTTGGGGACGTGTTCAAGCTCTTGAACGGCATCTTTAGGTAGTTTTTAGGAGCTTAATTCGAGTTCTTTAATGTATAAATAAAGAGGCTATGGCTGATGATACACACACCGAATTCTCTTCTAATTCTCTAGTCTATCTTCTACATTCTGCACTCTACACATACTTTTGTAATTACAACCATAGTTCTCGACTTGTAATATATACGGAGATAGACAATTGTCATCACCCGAGGTTTTTATGCCGGCGATCCTTAAAGATCAAGGGCTTTTCCTCGTATAAATCATCGTGTTGATCTTACATTTCTGCTTATTATTCATTAAAACGCACAACCTCGCTTTACTAATTTGGTTTGTCGATTTTTTACCAAAACAATTTGGCGCCCACCATGGGGCAAGTGATGTTTTAATCCTCATTCTTATCATTTCATTCTTTCAATTCACCCTTATTCGTTTTCTGTTTTTCAATGGCTTCTCAATCAAAAGTTGTTTCATCAAGCATGCCATCTTCATCGTCTTCAATTCCAATGTCTAGTTCATCTTTGGGGCCGGTGAAGATCAAGGATGTTACCAACAAGAAGCCATCTGCAGTCTATCAAGGATCTAAACCTCATGCTGCACCCTCTACGTTAAATGCTAACCATGATATTTCTGTGATGTTTATGCATATGAAAGCCTTCATGGAGCAGCAGAACATGGCTATTCAAAGGATCCTTCGGGAGATCGAGGATATCAAGAAGAGCAAAAAGCACATGGAGGAAGCCAGTCCTTATATGTCAAAGGCGCTTGATTTCAACACTCCAGGATCCTTAGCACAGCAAAACATGGGATCCGTGTTTCAGCCATCTACTACAACATTCCAGCAAGGATCCTCCATGCAGAATCAACAAGGGTCCTTCAACCGACCAGGAAGTTCAAATTTTCCAAGATCCTTCAATCAACCAAGATCCTCCATGCCTCAGGGATCGTTTCAACAAGTAGGATCCTCAATGAAATCTCTGTCGGGTCCTCCCTTCATCCAGAATCAAGGATCCTTTCTTCAGAATCCAGGATCCTCAAGCATGCAGTGGTCAAAGGTTACTGAAATCCATGACAACGATATCATTCCCATGTACACCAACTCTACCAGTGCGCCATCTATCTCAACTGAGATACCTCGTTCAGAATACTACAACGGAACAAGATATTCTCAACCGGGAGGTAACAATTTCAATAGTCAAACTTTGCACACTAACTTTGGCTCAATGCAGGATACAGACATCAATACAGCTATGGCCAGGGAACTGCAAAAACTAAAGGATATGATATCTAGTGTTCCATGGGTAGTTAGGCCAATTCCTGAAATGCCCGTAGGAAGACATAAGATTTCAAGATTCGCTCCTCTAGTTTATGATGCTGAAATCCCAAAGCGCTTCCAGACTCCAAATATGAAGCTTTATGATGGATCCTCTGACCCTGAGGAGCATGTAGCCCAATATAGGGAGAGGATGTAGATAAATCCTATCCCAGAAAAGTTTAAGGAAGCCTGTTTATGCAAAGGTTTTAGATCCACTCTCATTGGATCAGCTTTAAAATGGCTGCTAAGTCTTCCCCTTACTCTATTACTTAATTTGCTCATTTGGTTAATCTATTTAATAATCAATTCTCTTGTAGCAGATCCTTTGAAAGACTAACCAGTGACTTATACATGATAACTCAATCTAATTCTGAATCATTAAGAGATTATGTATCTAAGTTTGGAATGGAAGTCTTGGAAATCCCTAACCTTGATATGGCTACGGCTGTTCAAGCATTTAAAATGGGGTTGAAAAAAGACCCCCCTTTCTATGATGATCTTGTAATGACCCCGTGCAGGAATCTAGATGAAGTAAGAACCAGAGCCTTAAGATTCATAAGGCTGGAAGATGACAAGAAGATCCAAGACAGGATTGGCTCAACTATAAAGCAGGAATATCAGGACAAAAAGCAAGGATCCTTATTCAAGAACAACAAGACTAAGCCATATTTCAAGCATGACAATCAAAATGTTCACGTAGTGGAATATGACGAGGATGAAGAAGAGTATCCTAAAATATCTTAATATTGCTTTTCTGTTGATGTTGGTGATGTGTTACTTGTTATGCAGGATCTAGGTGAAAAAGCAAGATGGCCAAGAAAAACTGACAAAGCAGCTGGATACAAAGACAAATCCAAATGGTGTTCTTACCACGAAGATTTCAGCCATATCACTTACGAATGCATTGCATTGAGAAGAGAAATAGGCTATCTTCTCAGCAAAGGGCACTTCAAAGACCTATTTGGCAGAAAGAAGCAAAGGATCCAGGATCCTAAAAAAGTTCTAAAAAAAGCTGCACAGCCTCCTCCCGATGCTAGAGTAATCAATTTCATCTCTAGAGGATCCGACATCTGTGGTACATCATACTCAGCTGCAAAGAGGAACGCAAAAGAATGCAAACTGGAGTGTTATGAAAGACCGGTTGCAACGTCCACCACAACCAGCCAAAAGTTCATCTCTTTTGATGAAAAAGACCGAGCTCATATCCATAATCCTCATCATGACAGTCTAGTTATTACATTATTTATTGCTAACCACTATGTTCGCATGATCCTTATTGATGGAGGAAACTCTGTCAATATCATACAATACGATGTCCTCAAAAAGATGAACATCCCAAAATCAGAAATAGTGCTAAGACCCTCGGTTTTGGTAGGATTCAGTGGTGAATTAAAGAACACCTTGGGGAACATCAAGCTACAGATATACATAGAGGGAGTAAATACAATTCAAAAATTTTGTGTTATTGATTGTCTGTCTTGTTGCAAAATTATTCTTGGCAGGCCATGGATACACGAGATGAAGGCAGTACCCTCAACGTATCACCATTGTGCGAAATTGCCATCTCCTTGGGGAGTAGTGAAAATAAACAGCGACCAACAAGAGGCAAAAAATTGCTACACATCCTCAATGAAACCAGCATTCAAGCCAACGACATTATAGCAATTACAGAAGCTGCCTAAGGAAGATGAAATATCTGAAGAGCAAGACGTAAAAGAAGTGTTGCTTGAACTTGAGGATCCAGAATCCAAAATACTAATAGGATCAGGGATCCAAGCAGATATCGAACATGTTCTTATATCCTTCCTCAAGCCGAGAAAATCCACATTTGCCTGGAAACACGAAGATATGACGGGTATATCCAAAGATATTGTTATCCAAAGAAGTCGACATAGATGATATGGTGGTCAAGTCTGAAAGAAAGGAAGACCATCTTCAGGATCTAGAAGTAGCATTCAACATCCTGGGCAGATACAACATGAAGCTCAACCCTTCCAAATGCCACTTTTGTGACATCTGCCCCAAACCCGAACCCGAATGCCCGACTCGAACCCGAAGTCGTTATCCTTTAAATTATACTCGTATTTATTTTCTTCAAAATGTAACGTTTATTACTATTATTATTATTATTATTATGAATAAACACATTGAGTCTACGTTATTCCTGTCTCAATTAAATTTACGTTGCAAAACATTCGTGTATATCAAATAAATAATTGTGGAACAATTAATCTCAAAATATATATATAAATGAATATATATATAGTTCGTAAAAGAAAATTATGGGAAAACGTTAAACAAAAACGCCCCTAAGCCGTGAAATAGTCTCGTAACGTCAAAAACGAACTAAAGAATAAAAAACGTCACTTATATAAACGTTACGTCTCAACAAAGTTAAGTTTATTAACTAATATAACTTATTATTTAACTTTGGGCCAAATGTGACAAGTTTGGAAACTCATTTTGAAGTCTTAATTAAAGAATTGAAAGAAAGCAAAACTGCAGGGACCAATATGCAATTTACGGAAGTTGTTTCAAACCTAGCCCCCCCAATCTGAGAGCCCGCTTTTCCCGATCTACCAGCTCCGGCGAGACTGCCGGAGTTAGCCAAATTCCGGCCACCCCATATTCTCATCATTTTAGTCGCTGTTAGTGCCATTTGAAACCGTTAAAACACTCCTACACTAAACTCGAACCCATGGTTGGCTTCAACTGCATTTTAATATCCAATTGAACTAGTTTAATCCAAAAATTCTATCAGTCTCAAAACCCAATCGACAAAAACCGATTAATGTAACAAATTGGAATAATCATACCAGCCCTTTCGTTTATTAGAAACGGACTATAACAATCAATTTAGTTTTAATTGGCCAACTAACCATCAATTCATCAACGTTACTTGTAATTAACCTCAAACCGTTTCGATTATTGTTCAATCCAAAAAAACTCAATCGAATCACAGAAAAATAATCTCTCTAATCCTAAAGCTCCCTAACAACACAATTTTGATTATATCGTACCTCATTTCTCCAATTGATTCGATTACGTTCGTAACCTGCTACCCACTGTTTCGTTATCATATCGTCTATGTTGCTGCAATTAGTCACTTCTTTTTACTACTGACATCGTCAAGAGTGATGGTGAAACTTTAATTGGGTTATAACATCTCCAATCTATCAATTTGTTTTCTCCAGTCGTCGTCCTCTGTTCTTCATTACAATAGATTCAATCCGACATCAATAAGGTATGTTTAAGACATTAATCGATTCTTTGTTGCTCGTATAATAAAAGCCCTATGATTAACTTTTGATTCAACATCGTTTAGTCGATCGATTTGATGGATTTAAAATCTAGGGTTTATGCGATTTGGGGTTTTGTTATGCAGAATATGTTAAAATAATTTCGAATCGGGTTTTAAACAAAAACAAGGTTTAGATCAGCTGGTAAGATTTTGGTGTTATGATCACTAAGGTCCCTGGTTCGAAACCAGGGACAAGCAATAGTATTTTTCTTTTTACCTTTTTGGTTTATTATCTTATTAACCAATTTTATTATTTATCCTAAATTTAATACTAATAACATGCCATATGTTTTATAAAAATGCTAGAATCTTATAAAATATACATTCAAATACGAAAATACAATAACGTTATAAATTCCCAAATTATATTTTGAAAACCCTAATTTCCAATTGGTACTTTAAAATCCTAAATTCCCAAATCCGAAACCCTAGGAGTTCTAGTTTCTTGAATCTAGTTATTACGTTACTTGCTTCGTTTCTAAATTAGGTTCTCCCGGTTAATTAGGTGACTCTAATGTCTGGGCGATCCTCGATTCTCTCTAGTTACTTTCTTGCGTTGCTATTATCTTTATTATTCAGGTGAGTAAACTCACTCCCCTTTTTTTACTGTTTACGTTTTTGGGGCTGAAATACGTGTTGCTATAATACAACGGTTTCTTTTGATGTTTCTATTTTCGAAAATGAGATCATTAGATGTGTTAATCGTGTTTGGCCGCATGTAGCAAAATTGTGTGATAGTCAATATTAGTTATATTATCTTGTAATTTCCACCGGTACAATGTTAGCGCTAATGGCTTGACAAGCCCACCTACATTAATGGCCTGATAGGTGATTTTGACCCGGCGATTCTTTGGTTGATTCTATGTTACTAGTTACTACATGTGATGCTTGATGCTACGTTGCTATGTCCCTTAGATGCTTAAACATTTTTGATAACTTGCATATCGAGACGGTTGAATGACGGTTAAACGATGGTTATCAATAAATGTAACATGAGTTGGTTCCTCATGACTTGTTGCTAAAGGTAACCCTGCGGGGTCAATGGTACTTGTTTCTATGTGTTTCTATGGTCATGATTGAGATATATGCTGAAATTGCTATGCACATGAGATTGCGAAACACAATCTATAATGATCTCGGATTTTATACTATGTACTATTAATGGTGTTTTACTCACTAGCTAATTCTTTAGCTAACTTATTTTACACGTTTTTCAGGTGAAGTTTGATACAGTTTTGGTTCAAGACACGTAGGATGCTTCGGACCTAGAATAAAAAGACAATAAACAATATTTATGTTGTCGGTTTCTATTACGGTTTTTATGACTACTGAATGCTTCTTTATGTCACGACATTATTGCTCAATTAATATTAAAATATGAAATTAGTGTGCCATGTGCTTTGTACTTTGATATCCGATTCACTTGACGCGCCCGGTGTTTTCCGCCGCCGGGCGGGGTGTCACAACTTTGGTGTGAAAGTTGGGAAATTTCTAGGTTATGTGGTGACAAAGAGAGGGATAAAAGCCAGCCCTGAGCAGATAAAGGCTATTATCAATCTAAAATCACCAAGAAATGTGAAAGATGTCCAGAGATTAAACGAAAGACTTGCAGCTCTGAATAGATTCATATCCAAATCCTCAGAGAAATGTAAAGAATTTTATGACATTCTTAGAAAGAATAAAAAGTTCGTGTGGACAGAAAAGCATGAAGCTACGCTCAAGGATCTTAAGGATTATATATCCTCAGCTCCAGCATTAATCAAGCCAGTCAAGGGAGAACCCTTGATCTTCTATCTAGCCGTTTCAGGTAATGCAGTAAGTGCAGTACTAGTTAAAGATCAAGAAGCTCAGCAACATCCAGTCTATTATGTAAGTAAAAGCCTTTTTGATGCTGAAGCCAAGTATTCTCACCTCGAAAAACAAATTTTGCTTTAATCATGGCTTCTACAAAATTAAGGCATTATTTTGAAACTCATACCATTATTGTTAAAACTAACTATCCTATCAAGAATGTTCTTAAAAACCCAGAATTATCAAGTAGGACGGCAAAATGGGCAGTGAAGCTAAGCACTTATGACATAAAGAATGAGCCAAGAAATGCAATTAAGTTGCAGGCTCTAGCAGATTTTGTAGCGGATTTTACTAGTGACTTGCAGGTACAAGCAGACTTGGAAGTACAATAGTTAGAAGAGACCAAGGATCCTTGGATACTCTACACTGATGGAGCATCAAATGTTAGAGGAAGAGGTCTTGGCATACTACTAAAATCGCCACAGGGGGACATTATACCACAATCTATTGCTTGTAAATTTACAGCCACCAATAATGAAGCTGAATACGAAGCCTTGATAGCAGGATTTCAACTAGCACAACATATGAAAATCCGGTATCTTCGAGTATATGTTGATTCTTTATTAATAACTAATCACTTTAATGGCTCTTATCTAGTTAAAGGTGAAAAATTAGTTAAGTATCTCGAAATAGTTAAAATCCTTACAGAATATTTCGATGTCTTTAGTATAACACAAGTACCAAGAGAAGAAAACGCAGGGGCAGATTCTCTAGCAAATTTAGCATCATCATTGAAGATTCCGGAAGATCTGAAGATTCCTATTATTCATATCCTTCATCCAGCTATTGACGAAAGGAGGATAATGGAGATTGATTCAAGAAACCAACTTATGGATCCTTCATCCTCTCAAGCACAACAAGGTTCCTGGATCCAACCGATTAGGAAATACATTGAACAAGGAGAAATTCCAATTGGAGAGAATCCTAAATCCTTCAGAAACAAGGTATCTCTGTTTATTATATCAAACAACATATTATACAAGAAATCTCTTGCAGGACCATATCTAAGATGCATCGAGGAGCCTGAAGTCTAAGAAGTCCTAAAGGATTTCCATGAAGGAGATTGTGGGAACCACACTGGTGGCAGATCGCTATTTTGAAGGATCCTTAGAACCGGATACTTCTGGCCCATAATGAAAAGAGATGCCATGGATTACTCAAGGAAGTGTGATGCTTGTCAAAGGCATAGTAGCATCCTTCATCAGCCTGCAGAACCCCTGTATCCTATTGTATCCTTATGGTCAATCATGAAATGGGGCATGGACATAGTAGGCAAGCTACAAAAGCCACTAGGAGGCAAAGTATTCATGCTTGCAATGACTTATTATTTCTCTAAATGGATAGAAGCAGGATCCTTTGCTCAAGTCAAGGAAAGGGAGGTAATATCTTTCATTAAAAGAAATATTATTACTAGATTTGGTATCCCTTCGAAAATAGTCTGTGACAATGGTTCCTAGTTTATCGGGACAAGAACCACTAACTTTTGTGACAGCTGGGGCATTAAAATGATTACATCCACTCCGATTCATCCTCAAGCCAATGGTCAAGCAGAGTCCAGCAACAAGATTATCATCAACAATCTGAAAAAGAAGTTAGGATCCAAGAAAGGGAAATGGGCTGAAGAATTGTCATATGTCTTATCGGCTGATAGGACAACTTCAAAGAATGCCACAAGTCAAATACCATTCTCACTGGTCTTTGGAGTAGAAGCTGTTATCCTAATAGAAATGGTGATCCCTAAAGCCAGAACAAGCATTCGTGATCCTCAACAAAACGAAGAATCCCTTATCCAAGATCTAGGAACTGTTGATGAACTCAAAGACTTAGCAAAAATTAGAATGACTACTTATCAACAAAGGATAGCTGGAGCATACAACATGTTGGTCCCAAAACACTAATGAATCAGTAATTTGTGAAGATTTTGGATCAAATTGGTAAAATATTGATGAACATGAGATGAACACAAACAAAAAGTCAGATTTGATCTTTAATTGGATTGCATAAAATGTTGTTTACAAGGAAACCCCCAATCAATGACTCATTCAAGCCCCCTAAAACCCTAATTGCCATTTACTATTTATAGCCTAATGACATTTTGGACTAATGACAATTAGGACCATAAACTTAGACTAAAACATGACAAATGTAAATAATACAAATAAAACCCTAATGTTTAGTCTAATATATATTTTGTCATAACAACAAAATATATATATTACATAAAATACTTAAAATGACGAAACTGATTAAATATATTTTGTTGACACAAAATATATCTATTAACTATTAAACTCCGTCGCCTTTAACGTCGTGTCTCTAATCTTCGTCCCGAACGCGTCGTCTTGACTTTTGCGTTGACTTTGACCGTTGACGTTGACTTTTGTTGACTTTGACTGTGTTGATAATATTAGACTACAATTCAGGTCTGTTGGTCCATATAGATCGAGATTTCAGTGCTATAATGATTTGTAAGAGAATGAAACACACTTGATTCAACCAAACATTAGTCCAATATAACCCAATAACAATAACAAGATCAAAACAACACAACACAAACTGAGGTAATCAAGCTACAATGATAATGAAAATATGCTCCTAGCACCTTCAGTCGTCACACACACAATTTAGGGTTTGATAGAATTATCCAAAGTTGTATTGCAATGAGAAAACATTACAATATATAGTGTAGCTTTAGATTCGCTGATAGATTCGCTATAGATTCGCTGATAGCGAATCTATCAAGCAAAACTATTAGCTTCGCCGGGCATAAACAGATTCGCCCGACGACAAAACTAATCTATGTGACTACACTAATCTAGACTTCCGGGCGAATCTATAGATTCGCCCGTAGGTTCGCTAGAACAAAAACAACAAAATACATAACATAACAAAGTAACACCGACATGCCGGTGAGTCCAACCTATACATGACTATCAATAATCCCCCTAGGTTGGACCTCACCCGAGGAAGTCTTCTGTTTTAGCTTCGTCTTTTTCGGCTTCAAAGTTGCTCGATAAAAGCTCCTGCCTTCGATTTGATGCCGGCCAAAGGATTTGTCACGTCTTCTGATCATGCCTCATCATCTTCACTAAATACCAAAATCGACTCAACAAACTCAGCTTCGGTGACATCAGTAACAGGCACATCAAGAACAATAGTTTCCGCCTGAACTTCTTCTGTTTGCTCCTCACCGATCACATCCAATTCAACCACACTCGGTTTCTCAAACCTCTTCTCGATCGATTTATCTAACTGTTTCGAAAGGTCATCCATATCCATTCTCTGTTCGTCCGTCATCCTCAACCTTTCATTTACCTTCTTCAGCTCAGCACTTACACCTCGGGCTTTGTTCGCAACTTTCACAAACAAGTTTGCTTCAATTTTCGTATCATCTCCAGCCCCGTGCTTGATATCATTCTCACATAATATCTTCAAATCTTCATCACAAAAGGAAAAGATCTCCAGTGGGTCAAACAATCGGATTTCTGGACGATCTTCCCCTTTCAATCTGATAACAGCTTCACCGGTGCTTTCCCCTTACACGAAACCCAGTGCTTGTCTTTCTTCTGCCTCTTACTTATCGGCTTTTGGTACCCAAATTCCGTGAGGTTATCTTCCGCAGCCTTTCTAATCGCAACCTCAAATGCACTTGCATTTACATACCTGGAGGAATTAAAACGATTCAATTTGTAATAAAAGGCCTTAAGCGAGATTCGAACTTGAAAATTTTGAAATGAACCGGTTACAGTGCAAGCGTACATGTTAAATGGATTCGAAGAAAACATATATATACAGCCCTAGGTTCGCTGAAATACAACGGGACGAATCTCAGGTTCGTTCGGAACATTAGGTCAAAAGAAAGTCGAAAAGACTTAAACCAGGTTCGGGCGAACCTGTAGATTCGTTACAGGTTCACAGGATTGAAGAATTTAAAGAAAAATTAAAATATTTTTGGTTTTTGGTAATTTTGATTTCCTTTAGGAATCCATGAAAACGCCCCACGAATTCAACGCTTCGAAAAACAAAGATTTAAATTAAAAAAGAACATAGAAAATAAAAAGAAAGAAGGCTAAAAATTAAAACAAAAGAAGGATATATATATAATTTTCTTGACGTTTTACGAGCAGAATCCGGAGAATCATAGATTGGCGGGATTGCAGATATGTTTGTCCATTTAAACCCATGCCTTAGTCCTTTCAATAAGAGATCAGCAGCTTCATTTATCATGTTTTGGTTTGATTGAAGAAGCTCAGGTAACTCGGTCCCCACAGACATCTAGGTAAAAAGAACAAGTTCCGTCATCAGGGTTTATTTGAGCAATATGATTGACTTTGCTTGAGTTTCATGGATCAAATCTTGAATATTGATCAATTCATGAGCCACTTTAACATTCTGCATTTTGCATTTATGGGAGTGGAGCATGTCAACAATGATTCTTTTGAACACATTGCGACTTATTATTTGGGAAACTCAACTGATTAGAGCTCCAGGTCTATACCGACGTATAACAGAGGAGATAATCATTTGAGCATGCTCGGCGAATCTTCAGGTCAATACTTCCGTATAGTAGAGAAGATCCACAACTCCAGGTCAATACTTCCGTATAGCGGAATAGTTAAGCACTTTGACTCAATACATTCTGAGGAGTTAACAAGTAACTCACTCAGAGGTTTTTCTGAAGAGTAACACTAGCAGCTTTTTATTTTGTTTTGCTAACTAGAAACTCGATTCAGGGCTAGGGTGAGGGTGATTTGGGATATTTTGGGAAATCAATGCAAAGATTTGACGCTCTCAACCCATTTTTGACAAAACCCGTATCTTTGTGCAATCCAATCATGTCAAGGGGATAATCCTTATTGCCGAGTTCTTGAACGTTATGTTTGGCTGCACAATCACTGTCTACTTTGTTTTCGGGCTGAGCCTATCTAACATATCCCAAACACAATACTTCTGACCTCCTTCAACGGCTCTTCAACATCATTTCAAAAACAGGGATCCTGAAATAGCAAAATTTGAAAAACTATAAGTAGTTAATCTTTAATATCTCCCCCAAAATTTCTATATAATGGCTATCTAAAATAAATTTTTGTTTTTCGGATTTTCTTAATATATATATACAGAATTAAGAAGAAGAAAAAAAATAAAAATAGAAGAAGGAGCGAAGAAATATGTGACACCCGGATTCTTAAGGAAGAAAATGAAAAAGTTATTTACATATATACAAAGTTAGACTAATTAGACTTTTGAAATCGGGACCCAAGCCTTAGTGTACTTAGGTCTTTGAACTGTAGAAGATTTACTGAAAAAATTATTTACAAAAGTATTCAATCTTCTTCCTAAAGATCCATGCTTTGAACTGTTTTCAACTTGCTCAGGGCATTGCTTGACCGTATGATCATCATTTCCACATTTAAAGCAATGAGATTTCAAACCAACTTTGGAAAATTTGGAAACATGAATTCTATCTATTTCTATCTCTTCATCACAATCAGATAATTGAGAGTTACAATCACTGTAAGAGTCATAAGGCTCTTTTGACTTACCTGTTGCGACTTTTACCTTATTAGGTTCTGATTTGAAATTCATGGATGAAAAAGATGATTCCTTGTCCTTTGGTTTTGAAATCCTTACGGGTGTAAAAGATGGAATTTGATGAGAAAGGAATTTTTGAAAACAGTTTGTTTTGGTTTGACTTTCAGAGACATGACCTGAAAGTTTTGCTTTGTCCTTTCCACAAATATTTCCAATGACATCATCATTCAACAGATTAATGTTTGAAGTAGAGCACCCTAAATTACTATTACAAATGAAATTGTCTGAATGTAACACATTACTAGGAACAAAATTAATTAATCTAATGTCTTCAACAGACTTCTTTGAATCAAAATTAGAACAACCAGAACTGCTAGAACAACCAAGGCCAGTACTCCCACCATAAGCATAATCCTCTCTAACCTGTTTAAGATTTACTCCACTTAAACCTGCAATAGAGCTGTTAGTATCGTTCTGTATAATCTCTTGTATCAACTCATTCGAAGGATGAGTAATTGGTGTTGGAGAATAACAGAAGGTACTAGGTGGGGGATACGCATATGCATCATTGTTATAACCCAAACCTGTCTTAACTCTGCCCCCCCCCCCCCCGTTGTTTCTTACAGAGTTCCTCCCTTTTCATACCGGAAATAGTCCATTGTTCCAGTTTGTTTTTAACTTTTCTGGTCTCAAATTCAGCAAGAGTGACTTGCTCAGTTAAATAGTTTATCTCACAATTCTTTTCCAAAAGAGATCTTTTCAAATGTTCGTTTTCTTTAAAAGCCTCTCTCAATTTAACAAAAAATTTTGATTCGTTCTCTTTTAGCTCTTTGTTAATTTTCTTCAATTCTTTTTCATTTGACATTAACAATTTATTAGCTTTATATATGCCAATCAAACGAATTTTGCATGCAGATGAACACATATCTTCAACAACTTCATAAGGAAGACCCACTACCAGTTTTTCAGCCGCGAGAGCACGATCACACTGGCAGTAAGGAGTTTTTCTCTTATATTCATCCACAGCTTCATGCCTGGCCTGTTCAATCATGGCTTCTATGTCAAGCTTTGATTCCATAACATTTTCAGCATCGATACCAGCATTTTCTACCCTATTACGTGTAACAATTGCCCCGAGTCAAATTCAATCAAAATCGTAAACCCGAACCATTGAATAATATTGTAATCGCTCTAATGATTATGAAATAAAGGTTTACGTTATTATAACCTCTTCATATTAATCATTTAATTATCAAGTAAATGTTATAAAATGATTTTTTTAAAATGTACTTAAACTAACAAGAAACAATTTATATAAATGTTTATAATTGTTAGTTAGTTAGTTGGTTAATTAAAGTTAAGGGGTCGAAGGTGTAATTAATAAAACACAAATTTAAAACATCTAAACCTTTCAACAAAAATCAACAACAACTCAAAGCTTAAGGGTGCAAACTGAAAATTTTAATTAAAACCAACCCAACCCCCCCCCCCCCCCCAAATCCGGCGAGCCTCTCCGGCAAGCTCCGACGACTCAGGTAAAGCCCAAAACGACCAAAATCATCGCATTTTGACTCGATCAAACCGTGCTTTATCATTATCTAAGAGTTTCGAACCCAAATCCAGCCTAAAAGTCCGATTAACATGTTCCTATCACATTCTAGATCAAAACCCAATTATCTCGGCCGAATCCAACTGCAATTCAACAATATCAATCGGTAAAATCAATTTAACTTCATCTACAATACTCCTGTAACCGATTTAGATGAATTCGACGCGTTTAATCAGTGAATAAGGTGACGAATCAGTCAAATTGGGCTTAATTTTATCCGAAACAAAGTCGGATTCAATTCAATCCATTGAACCCATTTCAGTCGCTATATATCATCCACAAACACTCATTCGACTTCGCAACATCTATCTGCAACTTCAATTTCAATTTTAACACACACACACAGGCGAATTGATCTCGTGTTCTTCACGTTTCTGCTCAATAGTCGACGGTACACTTCTGGTCTATTTCAGGTTTCAAATTCATAGGGCTTTTGTTCCTCATCTATCATTAAGTATATCTGTGTGTTTAATTTCATTATCATAAACAATTGCAGTTCCAATTTGATCCGCATCAGTGTTCTTCATTTTTCTTCCATTTTCTTCAATCCTTAATTAACTCAGGTACTTTAATACATCTACTTGAACGTTATCATGTTCCGATCATCAAGATTATAACTAATTTCATTTACAGATTCAGATTTTTGTTCAATTGGTACGGATCCGATTCTAGGGTATATATCTTAAATTGGGTTTAAGAAATAGAAAGTTAAAACGATTTGTTTTCCAAACCAAATCAATAATGTCGAACGTGGTCTGGTGGTTTGTTGTTTGAATTAACTAAAAATGGTCCCGGGTTCGAGTCTGGGCTGGACTGTCTTATGTTTTATTTTTAAATTCCAAGTTTTACAATTTAAATTCTTTTCTTAACATCCTATAATCATTTTAATATTATGGCATTAATTATAAAACTATTTATAAAAGTTTTACGAGTCAAAGAAAATATATATGTTATGTACAAAAGTATATAAATAATATATATATATATATATATATATATATATATAATTGTCAGATTAAACGATTAAAATTCTCGTTCCGGATGTTTTAGGACGTTTAGATTTTATAAAGGTCTACTTACGGATTTTGTACTAAGTACACGTGGGATTTATTTTAATCATGATTGTTTATGTATGACTACGGTATCTATATTTTTATAAGTTAATCAAAAACAGTCGTGTCATTTAACGAATCATCTGTTTTAATCATTTTCGTAAAGAGATAAAGTTTATGTACAACTAAATCACAATATTGCATTTTAAATCAAAGTTAAAAATATATCTATTAATATTACGTATTATATATTTTCAAATTATAACAATTAACTAATTAAACCCAAATTCCAAAATAGAACCCTAGATTCCTAGTTAGTTTTCAGTTATCATTTTAACATAGGGTAATATCCTTTAGGTGATCCTTAAGGAGTTCCCTGGTGACGTTTTCCAAGTTTATTTCTTGTCATTCGATCAAGCAATTATCACGTGAGTATTCATAGCCCCTTTTTAAGTTTTATACTTTGGGGTGAAATCATGTTACCTATTAAATCATATTTATCATTTTCGTTCATTTTATTCATTTTATTTCGTCACCTGATACTTTAACCGAGGGTGATTATAACTTGTTTTCATTTATTCATTTTGGTTTAATTGCCTGATATGTTATCCAAGGGTAATTGTAACCGTTTATTTATTTCATTTAACTTAATCACCTAATACTTTATCCGAGGGTGATTGTAATCCACATTTTAACTAAATCACCTGATACGTTATCCGAGGGTGATCGTAACTACATTTGGTTTAATTATCCGATATTTTATCCGAGGATGATTAACCTACTTTTCATTTGATCATTTTATCAACGTCACTTAGTCTGTGTGATTAAGTGGATGCATTGTAACGTTAGATTGTGCTATATGTTTATCTTGTGTGCTACATTTTGCATTTATAGTTTTTACATAACATGGGCGTTGAATTCATTTATTTATTTTAATCATTTCAAATATTTAATCATTTTCTCAATATATATATATATGTACAAACCTATGTTTACTCACCAGCTAATTTGTTAGCTGAACAAATACTATTTTCACATGATTTCAGGAAGTGCAGCTTAGGAGGATTTTGAGATACCTTCACATGTAGGATCTTGGACCTAGTTAATTAAACGAGCTTTCACTGAGTTATATTTGTTTGTTTATGGTTGAAATGATGTAAAACTTGTTATGTGGAATTATGAAAATGATGTTAATATATTTTAATCATTTTTAAGTACCATGAGCTATGAGCAATCACTCACTTTCGTCCGCCTCGATGATTCCGCCATCGGTCGGGGTGTGACAGATTGGTATCAGAGCCATGGTTATAGGGAATTAGGTTATTAGAAATGGAATGACCTAGTCTATAACTAAGCACCCACACATTAGTCATATCATGTCACTACATGTTAGTTCTTACTAATTACTTACATGTTTACTTATTTACATACGTGTTATGCTTTATATGCCTATTGTTTACCCCTCATTACACTAATACAACTCCCAGTATAAGTCATATGAACTTCAAAACATTAAGGCTTATGCCTAATCCAAATCGATTTCCTGAACGATTCCCAAAAATTTAAATTAAAGCTTTATGATTTTCAAATTTCTTCATCAACTTCCAAATTAAATAATTTTATTTAGGATTTTCAAATCTCGTCAAAGTCTAAGTTTCGTAACTGAACACGTGCAATACTGGAAGAGTGGGTGCCTGTATCTCGAGTGTTCTGTCTAGGAAAAGGTATTCGTATAAATCCAAATCATTCGATGGATCTGTTACCTTACCTGGGAACCCTCGGGGTGAGTGTCCACTTATAGGTAGCCACGTCTTCATTAAGGTTACAGAACTTACTACTTTGATAAGTCAACGTATTCGCTCGGTTTGCGGACTGAACGTTTACACTCGAAATATCTCAACATGATTTCAATATCTCGAATTTTCAATTATTCACAAACTCATTTTTCAATTATAAACATTTTCTTTATAAACTCACTATCAAATTCTACTATACATGAACTCATAATCAGACTCTCATTTAACACATGTAATCATAAACTTATTATCTGACTCACATATAACTAATTTAATCATATCATCTAATCTTCATATAATCCATACAATAACCACCAAATTCTCACATCATCAATTTAACCATAAACTAATCATCAAATTCACATATGAAATTAAACTATCATAAAACTATTAATGATCTCTCCCCTGTTTTATCAATGAACCTAACTTCTATGAATATGATTTTCCAACAAATATGACCATGTATATGACTTCTCGTGAACTTAAATTTTACTGAACTTAATTCTCAATCATGAAATCAGAACCTATGTGCATAATTTGTTATATGTGAATTTAGAAGTTTCATGTCCCTTAGACCCGCGTGTGACAGAATGAATTATGTGAACCATGCAAAGGCTAGCGTAGTTACGGGTGCACACGAAATTACAAAAGCCAGTGCATGAGAGCCATAATAAGTTTTGTTGTGTGCTTTTGGGCAACGTGACAAATGAGGTGTGATAAGGACATGGTGGATACGCCGCTGGTACATCCTATATATAAGTGTACTTGTCACATTATCAAATGAAAGGTTGCCTATGTCCAGTGAAGTTTGTGTAGCTTCTGGATCTTGACCCATTGCCATTTAATCCTAACAATGTTTTCATTGAATCTTTCATTTATCATTATTATCAACATCTAGTGCTCACGTTGATGATTCAACATCTCGGGGTTGACGTATTCTTGTTCAACTCGAGGGAGCTAGATAACGTTAAGTACGTCTATTATGAAAAAACGCGTCATCAAAGACAACGTTTGGAGTTGTACCCGTTTTACTCATTTTGATTTACCATGTTTACTCGTGTTTCAATATACATTCACTCGATCCATCTACTAAATTTATTAATCGCCCCTTTTTCACGTTAGTTATTCGTTTTATCATCCCACTCTCATCATTCATTTGAACCCGAATCGCGTTCCATTATGATCTTGAGTATCAATCAATAGCTATCTGAAATTCTGTTCAATTAGTTCACCTGATTTCATTTAGACCCTAACTATAAACGACGCTCAATAATTTGAAACTTAGTCTCTAGCAAATTACCTCACTAAATCATAACATAACCCTATACCAAATTTAACGTAAATCAAATTTCGGGACGAAATTTCCTAAAGGAGGGGAGACTGTAACAATTGCCCCGAGTCAAATCCAATCAAAATCGTAAACCCGAACCATTGAATAATATTGTAATCGCTATAATGATTATGAAATAAAGGTTTACGTTATTATAACCTCTTCATATTAATCATTTAATTATCAAGTAAATGTTATAAAATGATTTTTATAAAGTGTACTTAAACTAACAAGAAACAATTTATATAAATGTTTATAATTGTTAGTTAGTTAGTTGGTTAATTAAAGTTAAGGGGTTGAAGGTGTAATTAATAAAACACAAATTTAAAACATCTAAACCTTTCAACAAAAATCAACAACAACTCAAAGCTTAAGGGTGCAAACTGAAAATTTTAATTAAAACCAACCCAACCCCCCCCCCCCAAATCCGGCGAGCCTCTCCGGCAAGCTCCGACGACTCCAGTAAAGCCCAAAACGACCAAAATCATCGCATTTTGACTCGATCAAACCGTGCTTTATCATTATCTAAGAGTTTCGAACCCAAATCCAGCCTCAAAGTCCGATTAACATGTTCCTATCACATTCTAGATCAAAACCCAATTATCTCGGCCGAATCCAACTGCAATTCAACAATATCAATCGGTAAAATCAATTTAACTTCATCTACAATACTCCTGTAACCGATTTAGATGAATTCGACGCGTTTAATCAGTGAATAAGGTGACGAATCAGTCAAATTGGGCTTAATTTTATCCGAAACAAAGTCGGATTCAATTCAATCCATTGAACCCATTTCAGTCGCTATATATCATCCACAAACACTCATTCGACTTCACAACATCTATCTGCAACTTCAATTTCAATTTTAACACACACACACAGGCGAATTGATCTCGTGTTCTTCATGTTTCTGCTCAATAGTCGACGGTACACTTCTGGTCTATTTCAGGTTTCAAATTCATAGGGCTTTTGTTCCTCATCTATTATTAAGTATATCTGTGTGTTTAATTTCATTATCATAAACAATTGCAGTTCCAATTTGATCCGCATCAGTGTTCTTCATTTTTCTTCCATTTTCTTCAATCCTTAATCAACTCAGGTACTTTAATACATCTACTTGAACGTTATCATGTTCCGATCATCAAGATTATAACTAATTTCATTTACAGATTCAGATTTGTGTTCAATTGGTACGGATCCGATTCTAGGGTTTATATCTTAAATTGGGTTTAAGAAATAGAAAGTTAAAACGATTTGTTTTCCAAACCAAATCAATAATGTCGAACGTGGTCTGGTGGTTTGTTGTTTGAATTAACTACAAATTGTCCCGGGTTCGAGTCTGGGCTGGACTGTCTTATGTTTTATTTTTAAATTCCAAGTTTTACAATTTAAATTCTTTTCTTAAAATCCTATAATCATTTTAATATTATGGCATTAATTATAAAACTATTTATAAAAGTTTTACGAGTCAAAGAAAATATATATGTTATGTACAAAAGTATATAAATAATATATATATATATATATAATTTGTCAGATTAAACGATTAAAATTCTCGTTCCGGGTGTTTTGGGACGTTTAGATTTTATAAAGGTCTACTTACGGATTTTGTACTAAGTACACGTGGGATTTATATTAATCATGATTGTTTATGTATGACTACGGTATCTATATTTTTATAAGTTAATCAAAAACAGTCGTGTCATTTAACGAATCATCTGTTTTAATCATTTTCGTAAAGAGATAAAGTTTATGTACAACTAAATCACAATATTGCATTTTAAATCAAAGTTAAAAATATATCTATTAATATTACGTATTATATATTTTCAAATTATAACAATTAACTAATTAAACCCAAATTCCAAAATAGAACCCTAGATTCCTAGTTAGTTTTCAGTTATCATTTTAACATAGGGTAATATCCTTTAGGTGATCCTTAAGGAGTTCCCTGGTGACGTTTTCCATGTTTATTTCTTGTCATTCGATCAAGCAATTATCACGTGAGTATTCATAGCCCCTTTTTCAGTTTTATACTTTGGGGTGAAATCATGTTACCTATTAAATCATATTTATCATTTTCGTTCATTTTATTCATTTTATTTCGTCACCTGATACTTTAACCGAGGGTGATTATAACTTGTTTTCATTTATTCATTTTGGTTTAATTGCCTGATATGTTATCCGAGGGTAATTGTAACCGTTTATTTATTTCATTTAACTTAATCACCTAATACTTTATCCGAGGGTGATTGTAATCCACATTTTAACTAAATCACCTGATACGTTATCCGAGGGTGATCGTGACTACATTTGGTTTAATTATCCGATATTTTATCCGAGGATGATTAACCTACTTTTCATTTGATCATTTTATCAACGTCACTTAGTCTGTGTGATTAAGTGGATGCATTGTAACGTTAGATTGTGCTATATGTTTATCTTGTGTGCTACATTTTGCATTTATAGTTTTTACATAACATGGGCGTTGAATTCATTTATTTATTTTAATCATTTCAAATATTTAATCATTTTCTCAATATATATATATGTACAAACCTTTGTTTACTCGCCCGCTAATTTGTTAGCTGAACAAATACTATTTTCACATGATTTCAGGAAGTGTAGGTTAGGAGGATTTTGAGATACCTTCACATGTAGGATCTTGGACCTAGTTAATTAAACGAGCTTTCACTGAGTTATATTTGTTTGTTTATGGTTGAAATGATGTAAAACTTGTTATGTGGAATTATGAAAATGATGTTAATATATTTTAATCATTTTTAAGTACCATGAGCTATGAGCAATCACTCACTTTCGTCCGCCTCGATGATTCCGCCATCGGTCGGGGTGTGACATTACCAACGTTGACGTTGACCTTCTCTTCCTTTTCAGCAACAGCAGTATCCTTTCTCTCTTCCGTCAAACCATCCTCAGCAACCTCTTCAATCAAACTAACCTCACCAACCTTTCCAGTATTCATTCCCTCTTCAACCTCATCAATCACTTCAACATTCTCAACCTCTTCACCAAAAAACTCTTTAAAAGGATCAAAACAATCAATGTAATTATCATTGAGAACAGATTCTTCAACAATCTCAACAATTAAAGTTCCATGATTATGAAAAAGCATCCCAGATAAGGCCGTAGTGTCAGATGGAATCTGAGTGGTGACAGATGCATTTGAGCCAGCACCTACACTTGTGGAACCACCACCAGATTTGACAGACCCATAACTTGATGATCCTTCAGAGACTGCACCAGGTGAGTTTGCAGCGGATGTAATCAGTGCAGCATTATGAGGAGAGACATTAGAAAGCATCATGGATTGAATGTATTCTCTTCTCTTTACATCCATAACTTGATGATTCTCCATTTTTTTTTTTGGAAATTAGATTCGCTGATAGGTTCTCTGGTAGATTCTCTCGCAGGTTCGCTGGTAGATTCTCTCGCAGGTTCGATCGTAGGTTCGCTCGCAGGTTCTCTCGGAGGTTCTCTCGCAGTTTCTCTCGCAGTTTCTCTCGCAGGTTCTCTCACAGGTTCTCTCGCAGTTTCTCTGGTAGGTTCTCTTGCTCACAGAACCAAACAGGTGAACTTTCGTTCAAAAATAGTAAGTTCGCTTATCAAAAAATTGATATTTCCAAATCACCAATATTGAATAGATTCGCTAGATGAACATCTAGTTTCGCTGGATGAACATATAGATTCGCTGACTTACGGGAAAAACAGTTACAGTCCAGAATCAACCAAAACAGTCTCAAAACACAACCAATTGAAGATCCGTTTGTTTCTGAAGCTTCCTAGTACCAAATATGACAAACCCAGATCAAATACCAACCAAGAAACACAATAAACAGTCCCGAAACGAATCAAACAGTGTTTTGACACAAAAACCCCAAAAACTTCACAAAAATCTCTAAGATCAAACAATCAAGAGCACTAAGGCTCTGATACCATATTGTTGGTCCATATAGATCGAGATTTCAGAGCTATAATGATTTGTAAGAGAATGAAACACACTTGATTCAACCAAACATTAGTCCAATATAACCCAATAACAATAACAAGATCAAAACAACACAAACTGAGGTAATCAAGCTACAATGATAATGAAAATATGCTCCTAGCACCTTAAGTTGTCACACACACAATTTAGGGTTTGATAGAATTATCCAAAGTTGTATTGCAATGAGAAAACATTACAATATATAGTGTAGCTTTAGATTCGCTGACAGCGAATCTATCAAGCAAAAGTGTTAGCTTCGCCGGGCATAAACAGATTCGCCCGACGACAAAACTAATCTATGTGACTACACTAATCTAGACTTCCGGGCGAATCTATAGATTCGCCCGTACGTTCGCTAGAACAAAAACAACAAAATACATAACATAACAAAGTAACACCGACATGCCGGTGAGTCCAACCTATACATGACTATCAAGGTCCAACAATACTCCCCCATAGTCTATTATTATCAACGTCTTGCATCGTGTTCAGCACCGATAAGTCAATTTTGTTGGATCTTCAATTTGGTAAGCTTTAGTCGTAATTTTAGCTCCAACAAAACTCCCCCAAGACTGATGCTGGCCAAATTTTGTTGCTGAAGATCCTTAATCTCACAAGCTCCCCCAATTGTGTATGCTCTCCCCCATTTTGCGTGCATCATTTCGTAAGATCTGGAACTACTTTCCAACTATCTTTTCTTGAGTGCTTCAGAGGATGTAGGAGGAGGATTCCTAGCTCGGTATCTTCTGCAAACTTTGAGGAACAGGTTCTCTGGTCAGGTGCTTTGTTCAACTGATGATCGGCCATCACTTGCAGCAAATATCTGTAACGCAGTCACAAACAAAATCTCGAGATTTCTCATTAGATCATTTCATTAAACAAAATAAACTCGTGTTTATTTGTGTATGAAAACAAATGAACCCGTGTCCATTTGTGCGTGCAATTTCCCGTGAAATGCATGTGAAAATGATAACATTTTAATAGCATAATATGGAAGACTTGAAAATAATTTGAAATGAAAATCTTTTTGGATTTTTTTTAACTAATAAAATTTAAAAATTCGGAAATAAGAGGACGAGTCCGACAAGATCACAAATATTTTAGACAAAGTGAACACATCCCATAAGGCACACACGACCAACAAGACTCATGAAACCAAAAATAAAAATAAAAACTTCACGAAAGGATATCAGATAATGCGTTTTGAGCGACCATCCAAAGAAACATAGACTTAGCAAGATTGTCAATATGTTTGTCCATTTAAACCCATGCCTTGTTCCTTTCAACAAACAATCCTGTGACGATCTTATCATGTTTTGGTTCGATTTGAAGAAACTCAAGTGACTTGGTTTTCACAGACATTTAGCAAAGTAACTTGTCCTATCATCAGGGTTTATTGAGAAATATGATTGACTTTGCTTGAATTTCTTGGATCAAATCTTGAATATTGATCGATTCATGAGCCACTTTTGACATTCTGCAATTTTTGCATGTTTGGGAGTGGGGCTTGTCAACAATGATTCTTTTGAACACATTGCGACTTATTATTTGGGAAACTCAAATGGTTAGAGCTCCAGGTCTATACTGACGTATAACAGAGGAGATAAACATTTGAGCATGCTTGGTGAATCTTCAGGTCAATACTTCCGTATAGCAGAGAAGATCCACCAACTCCAGGTCAATACTTCCGTATAGCAGAGGAGTTAAGCACTTTGACTCAATACATTATGAGGAATTAACAAGTAACTCACTCAGAGGCTTTTCTGAAGAGCAACACTAGCAGCCTTTTATTTTGTTTTGCTAACTAGAAACTCAATTCATGGCTAGGGTGTGGGTGATTTGGGATGTTTTGGGAAAATCAAGGCAAAGATTTGACGCTCTCAACCCATTTTTGTCAAAACTTATTAGTTTGTGCAGGCCAAATGTCTGTGAAAGTACTCCTCATCACCGAGCTCTTTTTTAATTTAGTTTGATCACAGAATTCATGTCTAATTGTATTCGGGCTGAGCCTATTGACACATCATTACACAAATCAACGTCCTCCTTTGGTTGCTTTTCCATGCAAACCTGAAACCTTCAAAAGACACAAGATATTTACACAGAAAGGACTTTGCACTAATGATATTCAATTCATTTTCATTTGAGATTTTACTCCCCCAAAATTTCTATTTCAGCACAAAATTGAAATTTTCAAAAGACACAAGAGCGACCTCAAAGAGATGTGAAAACTTGATAAAAAATACAAGTAAAAATGTTAGGCTCCCCCCAATTTTTTGTTTTGTTTTGTTTTTTTATACTATCTATTAAATATAAAATAGAAATTACCAAAGAAACGTCTTCCATATTATTCTATCAAAAGATTATAAATGAGATATCAAGAAAAATGCAGTGGCTGTGAAATTAGATATGTGAAAATCAAAGAAGGATCCAGAATGTGGATAAGAAACTAAAACCATGACCTGTTTGTTCCGCCTCAAATTTGAATAAGGAACATTTTCTGTCAGTAAACCGGATTACTAACAGTCCTCCTGAAATGTTCCTGCACTCATTAACAGATTAGTTAGAAAGGGGAACCCAGGCCATCGTAGTCCTGGGCGTTCCATTTTCATCAGTGTAAGACACTTGTCTATGCACACAACCTGTTCTTGTATCTATTCTCATTTCCTCTTTTCTTTTAATTTGCCAAATTTGTTTAGATTCAAACGTTTTCGATTTGAAAGAATTAAATTTGGAAATCATTTTCTGTTTAAGCCCCGAGGATAAAGGTTTTGGTTTTGTTGATGTGGTCACATTCATCTTTGAATCATGTGAAACCGGTGTGACGTCTGCCCCAAACCCAAACCCGAATACCCGACTCCAACCCGAATTTATTTATCGATAATTATATCGGTGTTAATCTTTGTCAAATTATAGCGTCCGTAATTAAATCCCTTATAGTTGTAACGTTTCATAATTAATATAAATGAACATTTCGAATTCTATGTTTCCCCGTCTTTAATAAAACGATCGAATTTACTACGAGTTAATATTTAAAGTATACTCTGTTAATTAATATTTATAAAGATTAATTGCAAGAATATATGAATAGCAGTTCATAAATAAATATATATATATATATATATATATACATCAAATCTATTACTATTAAGTTAAAAAAAATAATCATTCGACGTCTAAACAACGTAAACGTATAAAAACGCCCGTGTTACAAAATTTACAATATAACTCAGTCAAGTTAGTTGGTTAAAATAGATATTTAAATAACTTTGGGTCAAAAGTGTTAAGTTTGAAACTTATATTAAAACTTATATATTCAATTTAATAACAAAATCAAACTGCAGGGGTGAAAATGAAACATTACAAAACCCAACCCCCCCTTCTCGCAACACCCGTGTTTCCGATTCAATTTCCAGCCAAGCTTGATCGGACTCCGGCGAAGCACAAAAACCATTTTCCGGGCATTTTTGGTCAAATTAAATCACAGTAAATCAGTCTATATGTTAAACTCGAACCCATGACCATCTTTTAATCGATTTTACTGCAACATAAAAGCTTATTCAATCAAATCTAAATGTTTCGGTTACTTCAAAATCCAAAACGGTCGAAACATGTACTTTATTCAGAACTGAGATAATCAAATCGTTTCTTTGGCAATTGAAACGTAACCATGTCATTGAATTAGCGAAATTCACGCTGTAACGATTAAATTGAGTCAAATTCTTATCGGTTTCAAATCATAATTCGTTCGACTGTCTCTAAACCCAATCAGATTCAATCAACATGTTCAAAAATTCCCACGTCATGGTTGTCACTCTCTGCATAATCAAATTTCAACCGGCATCATTAGAAAAGCAGTCATTAATCTCCATTCTTGTTCGAACCTGCAACTCCATGAATCGTAGTCTATTCGTGTTTCTGAACTGAAATTGCTTACGGGGATTCATTCATCATCTCATTAACATCAAATCTGGAGATTGAATTTCATCCTAACCACTATCCACCGCCTTGATTATGCACCGGTCGCGTACTGTTCTTCGTCTTCTCGGCCCAATTCCTCATCAAACAGGTTAGATTTTGATGTTAAAATGCTCATGATCTCGTGTAGAACAAATGCCCTATGTTTAACTGTATACTAGAAATCGAATGCGAGATTGATTTAAAGGATTTGTCTTCTAGGGTTCATAGAGAGATTGGGGTTTTTATGCAGGATATGACAAAATAATTTTTGGTCCGGTTTTAAACAAAAACAAGGCTTAGAGCAGTTGGTTGTGTTGTTGTGTTATGGTCACTATGATCCCTGGTTCGAAACCAGGGACAAGTATTATTATTTTTACCTTTTGATTAAGTATCTTATTAACCAACTTTATTATTTATCTTAAATTTAATACTAATACCATACCATATGTTTTATAAAAAAATGCTAAAATCTTATAAAAATACTTAAACTTAGTCTTATTAACCTAAGTATATTACAAGTATTTTTAACACTTTAAAAATACTATAAAAGTGCATTTTAACACTTTTAAATGCATACAAAGTTTTATAAATAATAGGTTGTACAAAAATGACTTTTATGGACTTTGGTATACTTTAAAAATTGTGTTAAATATTTTAAAGTGTTTCTAATATATGAAACACTTTTGACATTATATAAGTGTTGTTAAAAATATAATTTTCAGTTGCTATTGTTCATCAAAAGTACTATTATTATTTCCAGTCGTAGCTATTAAATAAATTTATAATATATTACATCGGTTACCGAAAACCCCAATCCAAAACCCTAGAAGTTCTAGTTTCTTGATTCTAGTTATTGTGTTACTTGCTTCGTTTCTAAATGAGGTTTTCCCGGTTAATTAGGTGATTCTAATATCTGGGCGATCCTCGGTTCTTTCTCGTTGTGATTCTAGTGTTACTATTATCTTTGGATTTTAAGGTGAGTAAACTCACTCCCCTTTTTACTGGTTACGTTTTTGGGGCTGAAAAACATGTTTCTATAATACAACGGTTTCTTTTGATGTTTCTATTTTCGAAAATGAGATCATTAGATGTGTTAATCGTGTTTGGCCGCATGTAGCAAAATTGTGTGATAGTCAATATTAGTTATATTATCTTGTAATTTCCACCGGTACAATGTTAGCGCTAATGGCTTGACAAGCCCACCTACACTAATGGCCTGATAGGTGATTTTGACCCGGCGATTCTTTGGTTGATTCTATGTTACTAGTTACTACATGTGATGCTTGTTGCTACGTTGCTATGTCCCTTAGATTCTTAAACATTTTTGATAACTTGCATATCGAGACGGTTAAATGACGGTTAAACGATGGTTATCAATAAATGTAACATGAGTTGGTTCCTCATGACTTGTTGCTAAAGGTATGATTATTAACTTGAAATTCAAATAAACAAACCTGTTTACCTTTACCAAGTGGAGGATTCTTTCTAGACTCTGATCCGGAGAAGCAAACATGTTTGCCTTTACCGTCCGAAGCATGTCCTCTTGGGCATTTCTTAAGCACATGATCACCCTTTCCACACTTGAAGCAAGCCTTGAATGGCTTTTGATGCTTGATTGGCCCGTGTGGAGCAGTTGGGGATGGGGCTTGCTTTGAACTTGAAGTAACTTGTTGGAAGGCTAGTGGCTTCTTATGTTGAGTTGTGGGTGATTGCCTGATTTTTGTTTTGCTTTGTTGAATGGGAGATGAGATCTTCACTTGCATGTTCTCAAATCTTTTACAAACTTGAGATATGATGGACAGAGGTGAAGGCTTCTTCTTTTGAGCTTTTGAAGGACGACAGACTTGTCTTGCAGCTGGAAATGAGATCCTGATTTGACTTGATTCAGGTTTTGGAAGCATTTCAGATTTGACAGTTGTAGATGACATCTTGATCTTTGAATCTCCGTGACTTTCCTTTGTCTTTGGTTCATCATCTGAGCTTGTCCAATCTTCAATAAGTACCTCTGCTTCCAACGGATCTTGATTGATAGGAATTAGGTGTGTTGATGTGATCGGAGCTTGATGATCAAGTGATTCCTGAATTAACTCTTCCTTCTCATTCCTGACAGGCTCAAACGTAGGAATTTCACCTGCTTTAAACTAATCAAAGAAATTAGAAGTAACAACCATTACAGGATTAGAAACAACAGGAACTGAGCAATCATTAGCCTGACTGTCAGTACCCGTTTTACTATATCCCATACCAGTCGAAGAATCATAATCATCTCGCACCTCTTTAAGATTTACATTCTCCAATCCTGCATACAAACTATCAGTATCTTTCTGAATTATTTCATGAATCAACTCATTGGTCGGGTGTGGAGTTGGTGTAGGAGAGTAACAGTAAGTGCTAGGAGGAGGATATACAAAAGCCTTATCCTCATGACCCAACCCAGTCTTAATTCTAGCCCCCCTTTGTTTCTTCCATAACTCCTCCCTTTTCATGCTTGCAATTGTCCATTGTTCCATTTTATTTTTGAGCTTTCTTGTTTCAAATTCAGCAAGCGTGACTTGTTCAGTCAAATAATTTATTTCACAGTTCTTTTCCAAAAGAGTTCTTTTTAAATGTTCATTTTCTTTCAAAGCTTCTCTTAATTTGACAAAATATTTTGATTCATTCACTTTAAGCTCTTTGTTAGTTCTTTTTAATTCGTTTTCATTTGACATTAACAATTTATTAGCTTTGTATATGCCAATTAAACGAATTTTGCATGCAGATAAACACATATCTTCTACAACTTCATAAGGAAGACCAATTACCAGTTTTTCAGCAGCAAGGGCACGTTCACACTGGCAATAAGGAGTGTTCCTTTTGTACTCATCCACAGCTTCAAGCTTGGCTCTTTCAATCACAGCTTCCATGTTAAGCTTTTGTTCTTCAGCATTCTTCTTCTCATGATCAACAGTAGCAAAAACCCTCATTTCTTTCTTGTCATCAGCTTCACAAACCAACCCAGACTGAATTATCTCTTCCTGACCCAGATGTCCTTGAACAATAACATCTGTTTGAACTTCAGTTTTGACACCAGCTTCACCATCAATACCATCTCGAACTTCTTCATCCCTTACCACTTTCAACTCATCAACAACCTCATCAGAATTTTCACCATCTTCGCAATAGAATTCTTTGAAAGGATCGAAGCAATCAATATAGTTATCATCATGAGCAGACTCCTCAACAATTTCAGCAATTAAAGCATGATTGATTTCTTCCTTTGCTTTCAGCATCTCTTCATCCTCTGCTTCCTTCTTTCCTTCATCATTTTTCTCATCTTTATCATCAACAATTGACTCATTTCTTTTGATATCCAACTCAAATGATTTTAATTTGTCCATCACCTCCACCAGTTTGTAATCAGTAAATCCTCTTTCTCTTCTAATCGATTTTCCATGTGAACTCCACTCTGGTGGGAGAGAATCAAGCAATCTCTTAAATCGTTCATGATTTCCAAGTTCTGGATCATGCTTCTTCAGGTTATTTGCCACCATCACAAATCGATCGAGAAACGCTGGCATCCTTTCATTCTTTAAAACTGCAAAATTATTAAACCGGCTTTGTGCCATTGTGAGATCATCAGATTCGAAGGATTTAAAAAGTTCTTAATAAGCCATTTTTTTTAATCGAAAACCCGTTTAAAATTTGGCCTAAAAATAAATTTTAGAAAGTCCCGGCCAATGACAAAACTTTTTCAACTTAAATGAAAAACTTTGGCCCAAAGATTGACAAAATAAACACCCTGCCAAAAGACGTCACTTTTTAAAATTTAATGACGATTTTAACGAAAACGCAAATAAAATTTTTACTTTAATACCCGGCGAACAAATAAAACGAACCAAATCAACACGGTCCAAAACACACAAGCTTAGGCCCGGAAATAGTTAACACAAGATCTGGCCCGAAACATAGTCCCAAAACTCTATATCATGTTTCAGCCCAGAAAACACAAGCCCAAATAAACATACCTTTAACCTAAACCCTAATTTTTTTTATTTTTTTTATAATCTGCCGTTAAATTGTAACAACAACACTTCAACAACAAAACACAAACACAATCTCACAAAAATCTTCTTTCTCTCTCTCTCTCTCTCTAAATTATATGTTTTCCCTCTCTTTTCTCTTTCTACCTTATCTTCGACACAAACATAAACATAACAACATCAACACAATCATACAAGCTTCAAACAACTTCAACACACAAACAATCTCTCTCTCTCTCGTTTTCTTTAAGCAATAACAACCACACAAGATCTCAACTCACCAACATCTATCTCTCAAACACAATCTTCTTCTATTTCAGCTGCAATAACACATCTTGTTCTTCTTAATCACTCTCAAGAACACACCTTCAACACCTCTTCTCTCTCTAACAACTAACAAGAACACACACAACTACAATACATGAAAATCACACCATTTCTTCCTTGTTAACAACACAACACAACACAACGCAACAACACAAGAAAAAAATTCGGCTGCTGCTCGTTTCTTCAACTTGATCTCAACATCAACGCATACAACACAAACACTTCAACAGCATCTCTCGATCTCTCTCTAAATTTTTCTTGTTTCAACACAACCGCTCACCAACAACATCTCGCACGAAAACACAACATTCATCCATCTTCTTCTTTGCTCTCTTTTGTTTAATCTTAGCAGACAACAACATACACGACATCAGCAGTTGCTCTTTCTTTTAAGTTCAAAACCCGACCAGCTGCTTCTTTTTCTTCCTGGTTCGAAACAACAACAGCAACACACACGAACAACAACTCTCTCTCTCTTCGGTTCCAAACTCACACACAAGGCCGATCTGCTGCTGTCAACCGAAAACATACAAGATCTGCTGCTGTTGCTTATCGTTCTTTCTTTCTTGATTTTCTTCTTCTTCTTCTCGGTTTTTCTGTTTATTGTTTGGTTTTGGTTGGTGATTATGTGGTACGGGTTAGGGTTTTTTTGTGACGGGTTGGTTTGGTTTTGGTTGGTGATTATGTGGTATGGGTTGGTTAAGATGTGATAATGGTTGTAGATCTAATGTTTATGGTTGGGTTTTGGTTTGGTTGGGGTATGGATTTGGTAGTGGGTAGGGTTAAATGGTTTATGATTTAATGGGTTTGTTTGGTTGGTCAAAGTTAAAGCTGAAATGACTATGGATCTGTTTTGGTTTGGTTATATTGTTGATTTTGTTTTGTAAATTGTTGGTGCAGAAAAGTGTCAAGAAAAATGTCAAGAAATGGTAAGTTCGCTCAGATCTGGATGGTTTTACAAGGTAGTGTTGCAAGAACTTGTAGGTTTGCTGGCTTTAAAGTGTCGGGCGAACTTATAGGTTCGCTAAGAACAACGGGCGAATCTATGCAAATGCTCGGTATAGATTCGCTCAGAATTTTGAACTTTCGTTCAAATACTAACTAGTTTCGCCAATCTTGCAGATTTGAAGATTTGAAGAACACCAAGAACACACACACTGTGTGTGAGAGAAAATCTTAGATCTGATGATTTCTTCTTCTTTTCTTGTAGATCTCAGCTTGTAGATCACAAATATGTTGTTGTTTTGCTGAGATTTTATGTTGGTTGATGTAGATCTGATTATTTTTTAAATCAGATCTGGTTTCTCTCTCTAAAACCCACCAGATCTACTTTCTCACTCTAAAAACTTCTTCAAAATTCTTCACAAATCTTCAATAACATGACTCAAATTGGATCTCTATTAGGCTCTGATACCAATTGTTGGTCCCATAACACTAATGAATCAGTAATTTGTGAAGATTTTGGATCAAATTGGTAAAATATTGATGAACATGAGATGAACACAAACAAAAAGTCAGATTTGATCTGTAATTGGATTGCATAAAATGTTGTTTACATGGAAACCCCCAATCAATGGCTCATTCAAGCCCCCTAAAACCCTAATTGCCATTTACTATTTATAGCCTAATGACATTTTGGACTAATGACAATTAGGACCCTAAACTTAGACTAAAACATGACAAATGTAAATAATACGAATAAAACCCTAATGTTTAGTTTAATATATATTTTGTCATAACAACAAAATATATATTACATAAAATACTTAAAATGAAGAAACTGATTAAATATATTTTGTTGACACAAAATATATTTATTAACTATTAAACTCTGTCACCTTTAACGTCGTGTCTCTAATCTTCGTCCCGAACGCGTCGTCTTGACTTTTGCGTTGACTTTGACCGTTGACGTTGACTTGTGTTGACTTTGACTGTGTTGATAATATTAGACTACAATTCAGGTCCAACACAACAAAAATATAAGGATAAGAAGATTCCAAGAAGGCGATTTGGTACTGAGGAAAGCTTTCCAAAATACTACCAATCCAGCCGATGGCAAATTGGCATCAAAGTGGGAAGGTCCATATCTTATTGAAGCTAAAGCTGGAAAATGAGTATATAGACTACTAACAATGGAAGGAATTCCACTACCAAGAGCCTGGAATGCAATACATCTGAAAAAGTACTTCATGTAATAAGGATATAGGACCCTCCATGGATTAAGGATCCTTAGTTCGGTATCATCTTACCATTTTAAATCATATTTTTACCTTATTGAACCTTTTACATAAACAAGGATGTTAATATGTTTTTACATCCAATTTCATTAGATTTCAAAGTTTTGTAGAAAGCTCATGTGGAAATTATAGGGGTTGGTCACCTCTCTCCTAAGTTTAAGGTATCTAATACCTTCTAAGGTTTAAAAGGTTTTCACCTTTTCTAAGAATCGCCAGTAGCGCTCATTATCCACATTTGATTCAAGGCAATGGGACCAGTGCACTATATGGGGCTGACAATTTCATTGTTGTTGGTCTTATGTTGGATCCTCAAGTTTATGGTAGACATACCTCTGTTATCCTAAGGTTTCTAATGTTTTCACGTTAGCTAAGGTTTTGGCTTTTTCATTGTCACTTACGTTTGGGCAAGACCCGGGACGAGCATAAATCCCAGTTTGGGCCTTGTCGCCAGTTATCTATTGGGCCTTGTCGCCAGTTATATATTGGGCCTTGTCGCCAGTTTATCTATCTAAGTTTCAGGATATATTCACTGGATTATATTAATGCCTAAAAATACAAGCATTCATCAGGATCCTGGTTCCTAAGCTTAGGAATAATATACTTCATGCAGGTATCATAAACGATGCAATCTTAACGAAGATCCTCTTGTATGATTTCTTTTCTATTTTACCTTTTCAAAATCTTCTTTTTAGAAGGATTTTGAACAAATCATAAATCTAATTTATGATATAAAACATTTTCTAGAAACTATGACAAACAAAAAAGTTATATAACATATAGCCAAAAGATTAGATTTATATACTAATTCCACCAAAATCTAACCCGGATTTCACCAGCAAAACTGTGGACCATCCACTCGGGTTAAGTCATATGTTTGTTAAAGTTCTAGCATGCAGGAAAATAAAGAGAATAGTACCAAAGGCTTCATCCCCCAAAATTGAGGATCCATCCACCTTTGATACCCTCCATATTGTCTTCAGGATCATGGATCCTTAATCCTAATACCTATTGTTCAGAAGTTACAACCATATCGAATCAAATTTTTAAAGCTTCACAAATAAAAAAGTGGGCTCAGGCTTGCATCACGCCTTCATCGCCCACTGCAACCACATCCCCTGTCTCCACCTTCACGTCCTTTCCTTTGTTTGTTCCAGCCTCATCTTCCATCTCCACCACCAGCTCTTAAACATCTTCATCCTCACCCAAGTCCATCAGAGTTTGTTCCCATTTAGCCACATTTCAGGCAGATTGGTCAAACTCAGGATCACCAGCTTCCTTAGCCATCTTGATCCAAGTCTGAAGAACTGACTTTGCAGCCCAAATCTTAGCCTGGTGAGTAGCAGCTTGGACCTCCTCCTGAAGTCGTTTCTCAGCATCATTAGCCTCTTTCTTTAGCCGACTTTCAGCAGCCTCAAGCTCCTTTTCAAGACTCCTCTTATCTTTGATGACCATGATGAGAGCTTTTTCCTTAGCAGCCAAAGTGGACCTCAAATCAATCAAGCCAGCAAAGAGATCCTTAACCTCCTTTTCATGGGACTCCTTCAAAGAAGTCAGGTTCTGCACAAGCGTGAGCATAAAAAATTCAGGATTGAGGATCCTAAAGCTATACATATACATACATGCATGTTTTTTAAACTCATTTGCAGGATCATGATTCCTTACCTCGGCTATGATCTCTTGGAGATATCTTTCTATGTTAGTATATTCATCCTCAAGCACAAAAGGCTTCTTTCTTTTGTTACCCACAGTCTTGGAATGAGTCGTGATAGGTTTGGGAACCACAGGACTGATTGTAACTTCTTTCTTAATCACTTGAGAAGTAAGCAGGCTATCAACATCATCGAGGACAAATCGGGCGGATTTGACAAAAGATTTGGGAGCACCTAACCAACAATCAAACAGATAAGCATCTATATAACTTATATATCTTCCTTGTCTCATAAATTACTTACTTAACATTGTAGAAGATGAGGAAAAAGAAGGCTCTGCAACAGTATTCTGGATTTTAGCTTTGAAGGTTCGAATGCTCGGATCTAGCTTTAAAAAAGCCTCAGCTTTTGTTTTCGTATTAGGAAGATCAGCAAGACGAGCAAAATTGTTTACTGAAAAAAAAAAAGAAAAGAAAATCATATTCATAAAGATTCATACAGGAAAGATTCACAAAATTGCAAGAATCCTCTATCCTACCCTTCAGAACCCATTTAACAGGCAAAGTATCTCCATCAGGGATCGAACTCCTTTTCACAAAAAAGAATTGATTCTTCCAACTAGAATCATTTTGGGTTGTTTTTAGAACAGGAATGGTGATGTGCTAAAATGGTCTATAAAAATTAACAAATAAAACCTAATTTAAACACTCTAATTTAATCCTAATTTACCCTAAACTAGACCACACAAGGCAAGTATACCTGACGTGAGATAGTATAGTTAACGGTAGACCAGGTATCGAACCCTAGAGACACAACTGAATAACAAAATTAACTAATTAAATAATTTGATTGAAAAGATTGGGGTTTTGTTTGAAAGCAAATAAAGTAAATGAAAATTAAATTTAAAGACTTTAATTAAAATTAGCGAATTGAAAACGTAATTAAGACTTGATTCAAATTTGAGAAAGACGTTACCTAGGTTGTTACTAATGGTGAACGATTATTGATTAAACTTTAGACTTGGTTGTTAAAACGAAACTAGGATCATAAACTGCAACTCTACGAACTTCCTAAGGATCCTAGACCATTATCCGGGTGTGACCTTTTGGTTATCCGAAGTGTTGCTAAAGCCCACTAGTTAGTTAAATCACCTCTCGGTTCCTTTAACAGTATTTAAATACCCTATGATCGGCTCCCCTCTCAGTTTTACCGATCCAATATATCCTAAGACACAAGGGGTGGTTTAATAATTAATTCTATGACTCAAACGTACAAGTTTATTTCGTTATTAGAAAAGTTCCTCTCGTACCCTATTTCTAACGACTAGACAAACAAGACACGTTGATAATAAATCCTCACTTCTCGGGTATTGGACTTAGTAGGACAAATGAATTTATTGAATTATTAATTAACCTCCTATGGTTCCTACGTCTAGACAACCATTCAAAACATGAAAACAAGAGTTAACGATATTGATACGCAACCATACACAAAAGACATTTGCAAAGCTACGTAAGGCGATTTAATAAATAACACAATCCATTCATTCATTCAAAACACACCATAGAATATAAAAATCAAACTTTTATAAAATTACTAATTCGTTCTATCAATCAACCAAAAACTAAACTTCAATCAATAAACCGTTACCAATAGCAATCAACCTAGGTAACTAATAAAATTAGTTCATAGTTAGAGTTAAAAACACAAAATCATTCAAGTTTAATGTATTCATGAGCATAAATGACAAGAAATCAAAATAACGCATGCAAACACGAGTAGGTTGGATGAAAACTACCCGATCACAACCTCCAAGAACTGATTTCGTGCTCAAAACTTCAACTTCTTTGCTCCGAATTGGTCCGTTTCAGCCTCCAAATTCGTCTCCCAAAAGCCGTCTTGCGCGTTACCTATTAAACACGTCGAACTAGGTCAAAACCAGCTCACAACCGTAACTCTCCTAGGTGGCGGTACCACGGCGTGGAGGCTCGTAGGTGGCGGTACCGCCACCTACCACATTTAACAGAAACTTCGTGTTTGTTTCGTGTCCCATTTTCAGCTCGTAACTCCGTTTCGCGTCCGGTTTTTTCCTACATTCTTCTTTTCTCACTCTCTTTTCAGACCTTCACAAAATTGGGACCTACAAAACACAAATGAATCAATAGTAGATAAAACCTAAAGAAAACTAATTGAAAAGACTCGAAAAAGGGTATAAACTCTACACGGGATAAACGTATAATTTGCACTATATCAAATATCCTCACACTTAATCTTTTTCGTCCCTGAAAAAGCATAAACTTATCTTAGGGATTCAAGGCTCAAAAATTCCAAAACAAAAACTAAAAAAATACAATTACAACTCAAAACCCTTAATCTTTACTCAAACAAGTAACAGTGACTAAAACTTCAGTGATTTTTAATTAGAGTGGGACTCATAGTTAATATAAGATTTCCATGGTTTTATTGGTCGAGTCACCCCAACTTGACTTAAACCTTATAACTAAATGATTAAAGATATTTTAAGGCACAATCAACACTTAAGCAATTTCAACAACATTGTTTATTACACATTTCACAAGTGACATAAAATAAATTCAATTTTCAATTTACTCCTAGCTAATGTTCCCCATTACAAGACATACCCCCGTTATCAAGCAATGTCCCAAAATTCCTCACCATACGTGATTATGCATGTCACACCCTCAATTTTTCACAAACGGGGTATCCGTTAGGCGTGTGACATACCAGGATCTCAAGCCATTAGTTACAGTAACACTGACTCAATATTTTTAACAAAAGTTTAACTTAGACGTTAACCCAAAAACTCAAGGTATAAAATGCAAGTTTCAAAGTTTAGCGGAAGCTTTCAAATAAACCCATTATTTAAATAGACTTGTGCTCAAAAGTTTAGCACGGAACCATTAAATCTTGTGCTCAATAGTCTAGCACGATACCAGTGTAAAACTTGTGCTCAATAGTCTAGCACAATACCGACTTAAAACATGTGCTCAATAGTCTAGCACAAAACCGGTAATTGTTTTCAATAAAACCAACAATTGTAAATAGAAGTTCAAAATAAAACAGAACGACTCATGCATGATATGTCCTACGTGCACAGCTCCTAGCCACCTGAGAAACATACTAAAAATGGTCAACACATGGTTGGTGAGCTCAATGAGATATTTAACAAAAGTATTTAAATATCAAAATAGTTTAACTGATAAAGTTCATTTGCTATTGCTGGTTTGCAAGACCACCTCGCTTACTACATGAGCACGTTGAGATTAAACTGAACGTTGTGTTGTTTGCCTTACTGCCATCAAACTAGATGACCAAAAGTTCCAAGGACAATCTGCACCACCTGGATCCCTACCAGCGTGATGGGGTCTGCCGAACCCGGTAGTACTACTCAAATTTCCCCGTTATACCCACTGTATATTAATAATCTCAACTAAAGGAAAGGACTTTTGTTGGAACGTTTATGCTCAAGTAAAATAAGCCATTAGACAATAGAAATTAGTTTATCAAAACAGTTGCCCGAAGGCCCTGCCCGAAGGCATAAAACGCAGCCCAAGGCTGTATAGAATCTTGCCCGAAGGCCCTACCCAAATGTATAAAAATGCAGCTCGAGGCCGTATAAAATAGTTTTGTATGTTTTCTCCCCGAAAGGATTTAAAAGCGGGCAAAGAGACTCACCTTTGAAGCGCACAGCAATCGAAACAGCAAAGATGCAACAAAAGAACCTAGACCGTCTTACGACCTGCTTTAATATTTACTTACTAGTTATTAACTAAGAACATGTAATTAATATATATAATGTAACATTCACTAGGGTTTCGAGTGCCTGTCTCGGCTTCAAATAATAACAACTAATCAAACCATGTTACACACATATTTACGTATCGCACTTACATACTTGTGTACAGTTTAACTTTCCATGCAAATCAACACGTGCGTTCATTTATTAAATTGACCCGACACACATTATCATTATACAATCCATAGTACTAGTTATACCACATAACCACCATGTTTGCATATGGAATGAACCTATATACCATCCTTACACATGCACGTTTTTACATACATCCTTACACACGATATAAATACAGTTAATCGTACAATATACATGTATCTTTACTGCTAAAATAGTCATGTACATACATCAAAGAAACATGTTTAGTTGCCGCTATCAATCACACGCCTACTTATTTCTGTTATTACCGGTTTCCATACATGCGCCTATTTTAATTCACAATACCAACACACATATGTACATGTACACAACAGTAACAACATATACACAAAGATCGCATATCCGCTTTTGAAACTAGAAATTGTATACTTTGACTAAACTTGCCTATGTTTAACTCATGCTCATGTAAAGGAAATCATTTTACATTGCTACACACACGCATACATTTAATGCACTCTTAAATATATTTTCATATGAAAAGAACGTTAGTATAATGCTAAAAAACAGAACACCGTTGGTCTATGGGCGATTTCTAGGGTTTCATCTTTGAAACTCTAGATCTGATCGTTTTTCTGGATTATTGATTCGAAGTCTCCTTTCATGGTCTTAATCTGATCAATTACAACATTGAATGAAGGTTCTTCGGTGCTGATTTTCTGGTTAGATAGCTATTTCGTTCGTTTTTAGTTGAAAGATTGCTGTGTTATTTTGGTTCGACATCTAGGGTTTGTATCAAACGGCTGGTTTTGCATTGGTCGGGTCACGATCATCTTAAACGGCTGATGTAAACAAACCCTTGGTTCATTACGAATTAGGGTTTCAAATCTGCTTTGCCTATTGGTATAACGGAATTTGAGTGTTGTGGGGTTGCAAATTAGGGTTTGTGGAGGCTGAAATTGTTTGAAACCTGGTTCATTACGAATTAGGGTTTCGACTCAATAATCAGTCATATGGAGACGGAAATTAGTCCCAAACCTATCAGTGCTCGAAAAGTAAGATTTGTAGAGAATATTGAGCCAAAAATTGAGGGTATTGCTCGGAAGGTGGTGAATATTGATGGTGTTCGTCTTCCTCGTCGTGGTAAGATTATAAATCAAGAGGATGTTCAAAGTGAAAAACAAGCTGTAATTTTATCTGACAAAGAAAATGAGGCTGCCACTAGTGACCAGATTACTGAGCCTAAAGTGAATTCTTATGCTGCTACTCTTCAATCCGGTACGTCAAAAAGTAGCATTCATTTTCGTTTTTTGGAGTCTTTGGATACACAACAAGGTGTTGATGTGGTTCTCCCTAGGGAATCGGTTAAAATTGTCCAAGATAAATTAGCTTTCACTCTATATGGGTATTTTCTAGGAGATAGAGTTGCATATCCGGTTGTTGAGCATTTTGTGAAAACAAATTGGAAGAAGTATGGGCTGCAAAAATGTATGATGAATGCTAATGGCTTCTTTTTCTTCAAATTTGTTGATAACAAGAGTATGCTTGATGTGCTTGAAGGGGGACCTTGGCTAATTCGCAATAAACCGATCGTTCTAAATACATGGTCTCCTATGACTGTCCTTAAAAAAGAAGACATTAGGAAAGTGGCGGTTTGGGTTAAATTGCATGATGTGCCTATTGCAGCTTATACGGATGATGGATTAAGCATGCTTGCCTCAAAGATTGGTTCTCCAAGGTTACTAGATTCCTACACTGCTACTATGTGTTCTGAAAGTTGGGGTAGAAGTAGTTATGCAAGGGCTCTTATTGAAATTTCAGCAGAGCATGAGTTTAAGGATGTACTATCTATGGCTATTCCAGATGTGGATGGAGATAAATACGCTATTGAGAGTGTGGGTGTGGAATATGAATGGATGCCCCCTAGGTGTTCGCAGTGTTGTGTGTTTGGACATCTAAATGATGATTGTCCTAAACAGGTTCGTCTTACATCTAAACCAGAACAGGTTAGTGCTAAACCTAATACTGCCACTAAACCAAAGGTTAATAGGGATGGGTTTACTGAAGTGAAGGGGAGGAAAAAGGATAACAAAAGTGGGTTCCACGTTACCAACCAGAAACCAAAATTTGAATATCGAGCATTCGATTACAAGAAAATGTTGGGATCAAGACCCACTAATTCGGCTGGTAAAGGTAGAGATCCCCTGAAGATCCAAGTACAAAACTCCTTTAGTGCTTTAGATTCAGAATATGTGAAGGATGGGGGGGGCGTTGGAGTCTATCAAAGCGAAGGATAAATTGGGAAGAGAGGTGCGTGAAGTCTTGGATGAGGAAGAGGTTGAAGATATCTTTGATAAAATAAGAGATATATCTAGAGATAAATCAGGGGAAAGCTCCTCTTCTCATGTGGTTTCCAATGGATAATAGTTTGCTCGGGTTTTGGAGGAGGTTTTCCAAGGGTGGAGCGTTCATATTTGATGATGGCGGATGATGCTTTGGTTTTGTTAGTTTTTTTTCTATTAGATCGTTTATCTGTGGTAGACTAGTTCGTTTGGATTGTATTGGTTAGTTATCTTTTTTGTTTACATATGTGGGGGTTTGTCCCACATATGAACTAGTGAGGAACACATCCTCACTACTTGTACTTCATTGACGGTTGTCTTTATAATAGAATCACCGGGGTAACCCTTTACCCAAAAAAAATATATTTTCATATCATTGCATACACACGCATACATTGCACTCTTATATATATATTTTCATATCATTTCATCTAATACAAAATATAAACATGATTACTACTAATCTTATTCTTGGCTACTACCCTGTAACACACATATATATATGCATACAACGCACGCGCACACACATAATACATACAGTTTACATACACGTACAATACATACGGTTTACATACACATGCAACACACGATTGATTCACTAATATAAGTTAGCGGGTCGCGAAACTCACCGGAATAAATGGAGAAGATGATCGGTACCGGAGTTGGAACCGAGAACGGAGCAAAGACGGCGGGGCTGCTGCTGTTGTGCGCACGCTCCAACCGAAACGAAAAACAGGAGACGAGAGTGGGGGAGACGGTGTTCGATGGTAACGATGTTACTGGTTGCTACCGACTGTTACGAGAAGAAATCGATTAGAGATGTGATGCTGTTCAAGACTGTTAATACACATACATCGCATACATATTTACGGGTCGCGGGACGTACCGGAACAATGATGAAGATGACCGGAACGGAATTGTTGCGGCTATTTCCGGTTGATGACGGTTGCTGCAAGAGAGACGGTGAAAGACGGCAACGATAATGAAGATTGGTATGTGTGTTTGTGAGATCGTGCGACTGATGACAAGGGATTAGGGTTTGTCGAGGTTGATGTCGAGTTAATATGCAGGGGGGTGGGCTTTCTTTTTGCTCGACAAGGGTTTGGGTAATTACATTGGGTTTGGGTAATTTAAATTAACATTTACACTTTTAGTCCTTAAACATTTGTAGGTTATTTAGTTTGGTTTTTAAGTTTATATACTAGTTTAACTAATTACAAAACGAACCGTAAACTTATATAAAACTTCACGAGATTGTTAAAAACAGTTAACGGTGTTAACCTAAATTTGCCGGTTGTCACAATGCACGACTTCATCTGTGGGCTTACATATGGCGTGTCCCTTGTGGTCCGTTTCTTATTGGTATTAGGACGCGAGCAAGGGGACCCCATATGACTAACATGTGGTTTGATCAAGTCAGTAGTGAATTTGTACTTTTAAGCACATTGTGATCAAATTTATTGACTTATAATGGCAGCTTAACTGCGGGTTTTACTCTTTGAGCTTTTATTGAATATTCATACATTCTTTTTAGAAGTAAGAATACCAGATGATAGACCGCGTAAAGACCCATGGTCTCCGAACCCCGAAACATCCCATCAATACAAGATTTATTATAAAATCATACGCCATGAAATGTTAACCACTAAAACTAGAAGTATGAAAATTAAAGTTTATCATAAACCACATATCTTAAAAGCAACTTCATTTTGTATCAAACTAGCTACAAGGCTTGAGTATGACTCAACTTTTTATTCCACTTCAACAATAACATGTTTCCCACTAAAAATCACTTAAATTAGGTTTTATAAGGTCACATTGTTACCGCTCTTTCATTCATAAAGGTTGAGAAGACACAAAAAAAAACAAAAGAAATTATTTTTTTTTTACATTTTTTGAATTTTTTAATTTTTTTTTTTGGATTTTTTACTCTATATAGACTCAAAAGAAATACTTAAAACAAACCTTAGACTCAATAGCTATTTCACATCCCCAAACTTAAGTTCTACATTGTCCCTAATGTAGAAATGGAAAACACCTAAAAACAAAACTAAAAATGCAAAAATAAAATAAAAACAGAGAGGTGAACTAGAAAAGACTTAGCTGGTATTGCGAAACGCGTAAGCTCCAAGTCTTCAGTTTATTCCATAGCTTCGATCGTATAGCATTTTAGTCGCGATCAAGCTTGACACCGACACTCTCGAGGTGCATCATCATCTTTACACATCCAAACTCACCCGAATGGAGATTGAGTACGGGTGGTGATAATCAAACCTGCAAAAACAAAAACACAAATACCCGAGCATAAACTGACTCGACACAAAAATAAAAACTCTCAAATAAAAATAAAATAATAGATAAAAATGAAAAACATGCAAATAAGCATACAAACTCTACACTCGGGATATCACCTGAAAAACTCTTAAACTTTGACCTAATCAGGAGGCTTCTCCTTAGTCCTCCTTGGTACCGCTTCTACCCTGAGCGGTACACCAACTACCATAAATATATAAAATTCATTAAAGCTTAGACAACTATCATCGACCTCTCTTGGTTCGATCCACCAACACTTAAACTTGCTAGGCCTAAAAACCACTCCTAACAAATATCCTAGCAATCTATCTCCCCTATACGTCCTCATACTTGGGGTTTCAATCATCCTCAAATCATACTCATCTCCTATCCCCCATATCTTCTTACGTGGGGGCCTAATCTTAGGAGGTGAATCAAGATAATCAGCATAGCCCTCTACATAATGATAACCACTAACAGAAATGGGCTCTAGTAGTGTAATCTCTAATGGTATGTCAGGTGGTATATCATATAACACTATCTCATCCTCTAACATTCCCACACTTGGGGTTTCACCCGTCTATACCTCTAAGGGAGCGTAAATGTCCTCAAATTAATCTCCAACCTCATTATCTCCCATCATCATGGACATCATCATTCCTAAACTTGGGGACTCCATCATTTCCCTCTCAAACTCAGTCATCCAATCATAGGGATCCTCTATCACCTCTAATATACTATCATCGCTAACCTTAGGTATGGAATTTTCAACCTCACTCTCGCTCTCATCCCCACTAAAGAAAACCTCCTCAACATAGTCAGTCGCACAAATCAATGTCACAGGGCTAAGATGGGGTTTAGCCTCCTGCTGAATAAGAGGTGGGACTACGATGTCCATTAAAGTCTCTAGTTCAGGTGCATCAATTACCTCAGGCTCCTTTTCCCACGAAGCTTCAATAGCATCAAAATAAGCATGCCAATCAACCTCTCTAACCTCTTCTGGTGATGGAATGTAACAAACTGTGCTGTTAGGAATTTTCTTTCCAATAGGAATAATGGGAGCAACAACAGTCTCTACAATCTCTCTCTCCTCTTCAACACACTTGCCTAAGAAACAATCTTGAGGATCACCTATGAAACTATGCTCTCTTGGGTGCACATCCTCACAAGAACCATCACAATTACGATCTTCTTGAGCAGGAGGTGGGACTTGTGCGAGATCTTGTGGAACCGCATCATCCGTTATTGTCTCCTGCTCCTCGATTAGATCAAAATACTCACCAAATTCAATCTCATACCCTATGAATATCCCTTCCAAATCATGAACGATACGATTTGAATCCTTATGTTCGATCAAGACACCAGTGGAACTTCGGTAAGCTGTTAAGTTCCCCATTTGGTCAAACATCAACACCGCATTCCTTACTGGAAGTGTAGGGTGTAACATATGATTTCTGCGATAGCGTGACCAATAGGGTCCAATGGGTATCCTAATTAAAGATTCTATTACCTGATTACTATGTTGTGGGTACATCATCTCTTAAAGTAGCAGGCGAAAAAGACAAAAAATAAAAATAGATAAGCTAAACTAAATTAACTAATTAATTAAACTAAATAAATTTAAACCTAACAACCACTAAAACCCTAAAGACCAACAAAACCTAAACTAGAAAAAACTAAAAAAATTTGCAACTGACTAAAAAGGAAGTAGGACTCAACAAACAAAACCAAGGACCAACTAAAGACCTAATCAAAGCTAGTAACGACTTACAATTAAACTAAAAACTTATGTTTCTAAAAACGAAGTAAAGACAAAAGAAAATACAAGAAAAACAAATAAAACAGCTAAACAAACAAAGTAAACTAATCAAAGTTAATTTCACTATCGCCAAGTGTCCCCGGCAACGGCGCCAAAAACTTGATGTGCTAAAATGGTCTATAAAAATTAACAAATAAAACCTAATTTAAACACTCTAATTTAATCCTAATTTACCCTAAACTAGACCACACAAGGCAAGTATACCTGACGTGAGATAGTATAGTTAACGGTAGACCAGGTATCGAACCCTAGAGACACAACTGAATAACAAAATTAACTAATTAAATAATTTGATTGAAAAGATTGGGGTTTTGTTTGAAAGCAAATAAAGTAAATGAAAATTAAATTTAAAGACTTTAATTAAAATTAGCGAATTGAAAACGTAATTAAGACTTGATTCAAATTTGAGAAAGACGTTACCTAGGTTGTTACTAATGGTGAACGATTATTGATTAAACTTTAGACTTGGTTGTTAAAACGAAACTAGGATCATAAACTGCAACTCTACGAACTTCCTAAGGATCCTAGACCATTATCCGGGTGTGACCTTTTGGTTATCCGAAGTGTTGCTAAAGCCCACTAGTTAGTTAAATCGCCTCTCGGTTCCTTTAACAGTAATTAAATACCCTATGATCGGCTCCCCTCTCAGTTTTACCGATCCAATATATCCTAAGACACAAGGGGTGGTTTAATAATTAATTCTATGACTCAAACGTACAAGTTTATTTCGTTATTAGAAAAGTTCCTCTCGTACCCTATTTCTAACGACTAAACAAACAAGACACGTTGATAATAAATCCTCACTTCTCAGGTATTGGACTTAGTAGGACAAATGAATTTATTGAATTATTAATTAACCTCCTATGGTTCCTACGTCTAGACAACCATTCAAAACATGAAAACAAGAGTTAACGATATTGATACGCAACCATACACAAAAGACATTTGCAAAGCTACGTAAGGCGATTTAATAAATAACACAATCCATTCATTCATTCAAAACACACCATAGAATATAAAAATAAAACTTTTATAAAATTACTAACTCGTTCTATCAATCAACCAAAAACTAAACTTCAATCAATAAACCGTTACCAATAGCAATCAACCTACGTAACTAATAAAATTAGTTCATAGTTAAAGTTAAAAACACAAAATCATTCAAGTTTAATGTATTCATGAGCATAAATGACAAGAAATCAAAATAACGCATGCAAACACGAGTATGTTGGATGAAAACTGATAGAGCTCATATTATAGTTATAACTTTATAGTTCTTTGTAATTGTAGGAGGGGGTTAAGTGTAATTTCTATTTCTATATATAGGGAGCAATAGTCATTGTATGAGGATATGAGAGATATTGGATAGATTGTTAGGCTCATTGCATTAGCATGAGAAGGGCATAGCCCTGGACCACTTCGGTGGATTGTTTACCATTGTAGATCATTGTGATCATCTATCATCTTCATTTTCAATATAATTTGCATTTTGATTTCATCTTCTTTTCTTATTTGATTCAATCCTTATCCTTGGTCCGACCTGCCTCACCTCTGTTCTCCTTTCGATTTCAAATTCCAGTACAGTGTTCACGTTTTGCTTTCAGATCCTACTCCGAATTCTGTTTTTATTTTCGAATTGATGTTCTAACTTTTGATTTCCTAATCTAGTCTCAATCTTCAATTCGATTTCACATTCCAAATTTGTTTTCACGTTTTTTATTCTTAGATCTATATATCGGCGTGCTAAACAATGGTGAATCAGACTAATCATACAAACATTAGATTAGATGTTCATGCTGCTCAGCTCAAACAGCTTCAAAGTGATGTCAACGAAATTCGAAATACGTTGAAGGGGTTGGAGGATACTCGTATTGAGTCTAGTGAATTCAGGAAGGTTGTTTTAGCGTGGATGAAACAGCAGGAGCAGAAAGCTGTTGCTGATTCATCTTCATCGAGACTTTGCGGTGAGGTTTACACTTTTTCCAGTCCCAAATCTGCTTCCGATGGAGACTTTGCTGATGAGCGCCCGCCTCTATTAGCTCAATTGGAGGCGATTGCTTTCAGATCTAAAGAACGGTGGATTCGTTATGTTCAAAGCAAATCTGTAGATCCTTCGTTCAGATCTTCGTCATCTCTTCCTGATTCTTTTTTAGCTCCATGGAAGCCTGTAATTTCCAGATCTGAAGAAAACTCACTTGGCCATGGCTGTTTAATGTCGCTTAATGCTAATGGGGCCATATTGTATGACTTTCAAAGGAAATTGGGCTCTAGCACAGTGGTGGGCCACGATGAGAAGCAGAAAATTAATTTGGGCCAAAACCTTCCAAATCTGGGCCCATTTTAAGGGAATGTTCATTCTATTGCTCCGTTTCTGTTTTCACCTTTGTCACCAGAGTTTGTTTTCTCCAAACACTTTGCTATTGCCAACATTACCTTTGCTCCTCCATCTTCAATTGGTAAGGAATTGTTTGTTGTCTATACATTTGAGTGGAAACCAGGTTGGGACTTTGGTTGGTTTGACTATGACCGATCTCTTGCTTTTGCTCCTAAGTTGTTTGTTTTGGATGCTGATCCTAAACCACCCGATCCGTATACAAACCGTAAATCAGATTATTATTTTTTTTGGAAGTTGTTTCATGGTTGGGGCAAGATTGCGAGTCATGTTGCTGCGAGTATTGTTGGATCATATCATTTGTGAGTAGCACACCGGCAGGGTCGATGTCCTGAAAACGCTCTCGGGGAAGCCTTCATTTGGTTGTCGAGTTAGCTATTCATTCCCAGTCTTGAGGGCAAGACTGTTTTGAAGGGGAGAGTAATGATAGAGATCATATTATAGTTATAACTTTATAGTTCTTTGTAATTGTAGGAGGGGGTTAAGTGTAACTTCTATTTCTATATATAGGGAGCAATAGTCATTGTATGAGGATATGAGAGATATTGGATAGATTGTTAGGCTCATTGCATTAGCATGAGAAGGGCATAGCCCTGGACCACTTTGGTGGATTGTTTACCATTGTAGATCATTGTGATCATCTATCATCTTCATTTTCAATATAATTTGCATTTTGATTTCATCTTCTTTTCTTATTTGATTCAATCCTTATCAAAAACTACCCGATAGCAACCTCCAAGAACTGATTTCGTGCTCAAAACTTCAACTTCTTTGCTCTGAATTCGTCCGTTTCAGCCTCCAAATTCGTCTCCCAAAAGCCGTCTTGCGCGTTACCTTTTAAACACGTCGAACTAGGTCAAAACCAGCTCACAACCGTAACTCTCCTAGGTGGCGGTACCACGGCGTGGAGACCCGTAGGTGGCGGTACCGCCACCTACCACATTTAACAGAAACTTCGTGTTTGTTTCGTGTCCCATTTTCAGCTCGTAACTCCGTTTCGCGTCCGGTTTTTTCCTACATTCTTCTTTTTTCGCTCTCTTTTCAACCCTTCACAAAATTGGGACCTACAAAACACAAATGAATCAATAGTAGATAGAACCTAAAGAAAACTAATTGAAAAGACTCGAAAAAGAGTATAAACTCTACACGGGATAAACGTATAATTTGCACTATATCAAATGGGTTGATGAGGTTTCGATTTCATAACAAAGCGGCTAGAACCATGTGTGACCAGCGTATAGAGGTAAGATAACTCAGTAACACTGAAGACCAAATTCTCCTTCAAGATAATTTCTTCAATTGTGAACAAATCCTGAGTCACTTCGAAGAACGAGTATGAAAAACCTATTTGGAAAGGTAATGCCGGGAAACAAACCCATTTGCTCGAGATCGCATTACTTTGAGCGAACGGATCATAGGGATGAAATACAGTTTCAAGGGGGAAACAAGGAGCATGTTTTTTGATTTCTGGATCCGTAAATTTACAAAGTTCCTTCTACGGATCCTTCAAGAGGTCTTGAGATTGTAGGGGTGTGTCTATGTCTATAGGAAGAGAACTTTGTGATGCTGGAATAAATCTCTCCATGATCGCAAAACGCAAACAGAGAAAAGAGAAAGAAAAACAAATCGGAGAAAAGCGAGAAATGATACCTAATTGTTTCGCCGGTGAAAGGTTATGAAGAAAATCCAATCCTTTTAAAACAAATAATGAGAAAAACTGGGGATAACAAGCAGTTGCAAACCGGTCACATCAATCTCATCTGGTTATAATGGCAAAACGCGTGAGCAGTATGACAGCTGTTTCTCACTCGCAACCGTCATATTGGGGGCAATTGTCAGGACTAGATTTCTTAATTATAGCAAGGATGTAGTATCCTCGTTACGCTGGATCCGGTATCCTTAGTGTTTGAAGGATTGAGGATCCTTGACGTTTATAATTGTCGAATAACTAACCATTGTCTTATGCGTATTTTAGATATTTACAATATGCAGGTAACGTCACTAAGACCCAGCCCACCGCTGAATTCGCTCAAGATAGTTGGAGACATGGTCAAGCTCTTCAACGGCATCTTTAGCTAGTTTTTAGGAGCTTAATTCGAGTTCTTTGATGTATAAATAAAGAGGCTATGGCTGATGATACACACACCGAATTCTCTTCTATTTCTCTAGTATATCTTCTACATTCTGCACTCTACACATACTTTTGTAATCACAGCCATACTTCTCGAGTTGTAATCATTTTTTTATCCTTAATATAATCGGTGATAGACAATTGTCATCACCCGAGGTTTTTATGCCGGCGATCCTTAAAGATCAAGGGTTTTTCCTCGTATAAATCATCGTGTTGATCTTACAATTCTGCTTATTATTCATTAAAACACACAACCTCACTTTACTAATTTGGTTTGTCGATTTTTAAACAAAACACTAATCAGGAGATGATCAATCAGTTCAGTCTAAACCCAAACTTTTGCTACGATTGATCGATATGTTTAAAAAAAAGTCTGATGCAAACTTGAGTTTTCGAGATGATAACTGGATCAATTATGGTGTTTTGATTGCGAAATGATACATCAATTTCGACGATTTGCTTGCAACGGATTTTTGGTTTTAATGGTGTGATAAAGATTTGATTTGATTAAATTGCAGTTACAATCAAAGAGACAGTCATTTTTAATTTACCTATGGGTTCGAAACTTCATTACAATCATTTTACCATCGCCTAATTTGATCGAAATCATCCTAAAGTATGTTTTTTAGATGTTGCCGGAGTTCGGTGCCGGCGGCCGGAATGGTCACCGGAAAATCGAGAGTTGCGAGACAAAGGGTATTTGGGTTTTAAGTTACAGTTTGCAACCTTAAGATTTGATATTGTTAATAAATTGAGTTTTAACTTTATTATAAGTTTATAAATTGACATATATTTGACCCAAAGTTAAATGAATATTAATTTTAACTAACTACTTAACCGAGTTAACTCGTAACATTATAAAATTGAAGTTTTTATATCTTCACTTCGTTTCAACGTTGAATGGTTATTTTTAAACATAATAATAATTAACTTTGATAATATTAATATGTAAAATCTCTTTTATACAATACAAGTTATATTTTTTGGAGATTTATTTATTATAAATAGTAATTGAATAGTAGACGTTAGATAATAATTAGGTCGTTTTATTAAAGACGATATAATATGGAATTTGACATATTTATTCATTTTAATACCGAAGCGTTACAATTTCGAGATATTAAATACGAATACAAAAAAACAGATTTCGAGTTCGAGTCGGGCATTTGGGTTCGGGTTTGGGGCAGATGTCATAGTCGTAAATTATTATATTATAATATAATATATAAAAAAAGATATAAATATCTTCTCTTCTAATAAATCGCTAACTCATAACACTACAACATGCCACTTGTCAGCACCACACTCATCCTCAACTGGTTCGCGAATCTATCCGTTAACCCGAGATCCATTGTTATAAACCCGACATAATATGGATCCAATATAATGTGTTAACCTAAGTTTCATCCCATTTTTCACACACAAACACCAAGCCGCCGCTCTCCTCTTCTCTGCGATTTCAATCCCCCAATTCAATCATTAGCCTCAATGTTCTTCAAACTCTCCGACCATCATCAACATGATTCAACCAGTTTTAGGTAACAAAGTTTTGATTCGAATTGATATTAGGGTTTAACTGAATCTTGTATTTCATACTTGGGTTTTTGTCAATGTTCTTCTAGCATTTTTCAATGAAAAGCCTTGATTCTTCATCCGTCTAATGGCCAATTACGTGTTTATATTGATTAGGGTTCATCGATGTACTGCTTACCATTCTCAATTACTGCTGATTCTTGATCCGTTTGTACGTGAATGTGTTTATATTTTCTTGCCATTGTAGTATTGAATTATTTCGGCTAATATTACTTTGTTTCTTTATATTTTGGGATACATCAATTCATTTTTTTGTATATTTTGTTGTTTTAGAACCAATATCATACTAAAGCACTCAAAAGGTTGCTGCTAAACATGACCTATATAATTGTGAAAGTTGTTCTTAGTCATCGATTGACATTTAATGATTTATGGGAGAAAGTTGTATTGGGTGTCTCAAACCCTGAAACCAGAGTTGATGATGCTGAGTTTGAGGAGAACACGATCTATAATGCTTTGATATAGTCACCGACACAGTAGATGACAAGGTGACCCCTCATTTCCAAATATTATCAAGATCTTTTATTATTTGTTTTGTTAACTTGGCTATGAGTCCTAATGGATATCGTGTCTTTATAGTTTTACAGCCAAAATTTGTTTGAAGAAAGTTAGTAGTTGCTTTTATAGGTTGGTAACACTTGAAATCAGTATGATTAAGGATGGGATTAAAAGGGAAAAATCAAATTTAATCAAATGATACCAATTGGATGTCAAATGTTAAATCTCAGATTTGATCATCTTTGTTAATGTACTTTGGGTCATTTGATTTCATTATAACCGGATATTGAGTGAGGTATGTGATTTTCTTTACCAAGAATTATTGTCATTATAACCGGATATTGAGTGAGGTATGTGATTTTCTTTACCAAGAATTATTTTCATTGTAACCGGATATTGAGTGAGGTATGTGATTTTCTTTACCAAGAATTATTGTCATTCTTTTAAAAGGAAATGGTTAAGGAACAATTAAGTAAGCATGTGTATAATCTATAAGTAATCAAACAACCAGTAGTTGAATACGCTTATTATATAAAGCTCTAGACAATAAAATTAAGATTATTGCACCTATACTTTGACAATAATGATATTATCATTTGAATATGTTTCTCATAGGTATAACTAATCATGGTGTATTATTTTTTGAGGATTTTCAACCTCCATTATTAAAAGGTAACTCTTGCAACCTAAAAAGTACCTAAATGTGCGGTCAAAATGTAAAATTTGTAGAGCTAAAAAACAGTGTCTAAATGTGAAGTTTAAAGGTACTTTTATTTTAAGACGTATTGCTTCAAATTTGAACGCATAATTACATGTGACTACATGTATATTGTATAATAAATCTTCCTCACTATTGGGTATTCATCATTTGATAAGGTTTGCAAATGAATGAAGGATTGTTAATAAGTTTTTTAAATGTGTTTTTGTTCTATGCTTGCATATGAGTGAAGGTTTGGTTTATATACATACCTAAAGTTATATTTTAATCTCTTTATTGTATAATTGTGTTTCTTTTTTGTATTGATTTATAACATGCATATGGTATATACCTTTATGTACAAAGTGTTTGTTTAAAGTATCAACAAAGAACCGGATGAGTATAATATATTCAGTTAAACAAATATCATGAATGTTTAGTAGTTTCTAATTTAGAGGTTTTAATAATGCAGGTTGAAACATTCGCATAGTTATGCCCACACAATTAGTGATCATCGGTGACAATTGCAGAAGTTTGTGGGTTGGGTCATCCGACCGATGCACTAATTGCCTGTTGATAAATGACTTTTTTTTTCATTGAGAGTTTGACAAGATGGATTGCAAGAGTGAAGGCTCATAGTGGTGTTATGACATGGGCATACCATCATGGCTCAGGATAATACCAACGGAAAATACCAGCATGATGGTTTAAAACTTAACCAGTAATTCAAGGTGTATCATTGTTCTCTACCTTAAGGGTGTCTAGATTGTGTTTTTGTAACAAATCTTTATAATCCAATGCAAACATGCACATTCAAACACCATAATTACATTTTATTGTTTCATCCTGTGGGTACCCACGGGTTCTAACCTAGTAAAATTATATTACAGCAGATTATGATGATGGTAAATAAATTCTGGTAGTTACAAACATGAGCAACAAAAAGTAGATGTTTATTTAAAGTCTCTTTAATTTGCAAGGGGACTAGTTTTGGAGAGCTTTTGGTGGTCCTTTCCATTTGAAGTTGTCCGCATAAGATTTAGCCTACAATTGAACACCCAACCCAAGTCAGTCATAAATGAACAGAAAGAAAGAAAAGTACTAGTGTATCATAACATTTATTTATGTATGTTTTGCCTTTTCTAACTCAAACAATACCACTTCTAAATTCCAATTGGCAATATGATTCACTTGTTATGTAGGTTTTTGTAAACTTTTCTAAACATAAATAAGTTGTTAACAGGGGTTAGTTAAACAGGAGGGAGGTATGTTAGGAAGAGTCAATACGCGTTAAACATGAGAAGAATAGAAATAGCCAACCCACAAGGCGCCAAAGGCCTTGCATGTCGCCTAGGCACAAAAAAGGCGTACGCCCGAGACAAAAACGCACCATTAAAAATTAATAAACAAATAAGAAACACAAACAGCAGCATCAGGCATCAACTGCTTCAAAGCACGCAGGAAAAAAAATAAGAACGAATGAAACATGATCTGGCCGGAACTTCGCCTGAGCACTTAGCCTCTCACAAAGCGCTAAAGTTGTGCTAGGCTTTAAAATTGCGCCGAGGAGCATGAAATGATCGCTTTTGACAATTGGCCCAAAACGGGTACACAAGGGTTGTAATTAAACTATAACCGGGTTAAACAAGTTCACAAGTGTTGTAAAAAAATTGTAACCGGGTTAAATAGCGGGTTAAAAAGAGTCAAAACGGGTTTATAAGGGTTGTAATGAAAATGTAATCGAGTTAAACAAACGGGTTGAAAGAGTCACAATGGGTTCACAGGAATTGTAATAAAATTATAGATGGGTTAAAGCAATCCTAAACATGTTGACGGGTTAGAAACAAGTTGAAATAAAGTTGTAGATGGATTAAACTCACGTTGAATTGGTTTCAAACGTTAAAAACTAAACAGTCTTCTTCTTGCAGACTCCAGAGGTTTGTCCACCTCTTCTTCTATAGATGTCTGCAGAGTATCGTATTTCTATTCATGTTCGTAATTATAGCCCCTACTTCTAACAGGTTCCTAGCTGTTCTATTCTGCAACTTTTTAAAAAATGTATGAAACAAATATGCACCTTGATTATAGGAGTGTGATGTTTCTTGACCTGTATGAAGATTGAAGAACACAAGTTAAGTCAGCAACCAAAAGAAAAGTGAATAAATTTTATTGTCAAACCGTGTACATAGCACATTACGTCGATATAACGTTTCTTTCTAGAAGAAAATATCAGTTTCTGCAGCACTCAACTGAGCATAAACTAAAAATGATGTAAGTAGAAAAAAATAAAGAATTTTCAACCTTTCAAAGTTCTAACAACATAAAATTTCCTATATGATTATAGGAACCATTTTTCAAAAACCTAGCCTAAGGCAGATGTATGTGCAAGCATAATGTCAGGCGCTTCAAACCGACTAAAAAGGGATTGTAGTTGGAAATACAGGTCAGCATGATAACAAAACACAATAAAGTTGCTTATGGTCTTCAAAGTGAACACACCCTTGTAATTTGTTAAACATGAGTTTTGTCAAGGCTAAACATATCTAAAATTAAGGTAGGATTCACACAAGATGTTTTATCTCAAAGGGTCATATGGGTAGCGTCGTAAATTGAATGTTTTCATACTCATATGTAGCATACTATAAAAAGTTTGGGAAAAAGGTCAAAATTCAGTGGTGGAGCCAAAACTAAATATCAGGGGTATCCTATGAGAAAATTTTCGCTTAAGTGTATCATAATTTTTTTTCAGGGGTATCACGATACTTAAAACCGTAAGAAAAAATGGTATCCTGATACTTAAACCGTTAAAAATTATATTGCGTAACGAAAGTTAAGGGGTACGTAGCCTGGGATACCCCTGAGCTCTTCATAGCTCCATCCCTGGGGTCAATCCAACCAATTACTAAAAATTACCTGAAACCATTTGACCCACCACATTGTGCGAGGACCCACCCATTTTTGTACTTCTAACGCAAATTACAACGTAGTGCCTGATTATCAACAAACATATTCGGACTAATAGAAGAATACTAGCAGCAGGAGCATACCACATATTCCCAACCATATTTCTCCGCAAACGCCTTTGCTGCCTCCTCACTGTCAAAACTGAGTCCTGCATCACCAACATTGGCATATGGGTCACCTGTCGATGTCCACCCCATTAACGGATTCTCCCACCTAAATTTCATGTAAAACAGCCTTATGAACCGCAATATTGTAATGAGGCATTTAGATCAAGTAGATGTGTCTGTTTCATAAGTCAACTTGGTTGTGTTTTACATCAAGGAAGTCAAATAACATTTTTAGCTTAAAGGGAATGGGTTAAACAAAATGAATCTTTGACTAAGTTTGTCCATAACTTATAAGTGTTGAATAAAAGCCACTTGTTATTTAGAAACTTTAATGGTTTAACAATTAAGGTGTTTCAATCAGGGTCATCTTATTTTTAAAATTTTCATAGACACAGAATATTACAGAAAAGAAAACACAACCACTGTCTTAATCCAATCTAGGCATAGCAATGCGCCAACAACCCCGCTTTTGGTTATGTTCGCATATATATATATATATAATCTAACTAAAGTTAGAAAAAATGCAAGTCTTATCATTAGAAGGTTTTGCAATATTATCATTAGCATCAGCAGGCTTTGCAATCATATTTCAATACTATAATGGGAGCTGGTTATGCTCCATAACAAATAATGGACTGGTTCACACACTCTGCTTAAATTATGCAATCAAAGATAATATTGATATATTAAATTCAAACAATGATCCATGTTCCCTTTTCTAAAATCAAGCCTTTCTTCCATCTGGATGTTCAGTTACTACCTAAGCAGCACTCGGACGGGTACGGTACTGGGATACGGGGACGAGAAACAGCAAAACTCAAAAATTCAAGATACGGGTACGGTAAAGGTACGGCAATTAAAAAAACATAAATATGCTAAATATATTTCAAAATAGATATATTGATGTAAAGTTTCAACTCTTAAAAGTACTAAATCTTCCAAAAGTAATTAATTATCAATAGTAAAATCATTTTCAAACTCCTGTTCATCTAGTGTGAGCCGTACTATATGTATAGAATAGTGTCTTACATTTGAAAATCATGGATGCCAGATATAATATTTATGGGTAATTGGCTTTTTTATTTAATTAATGAGCTCTGAAACCCTAAAAATAATAGGAAACATTTAGGAAACGGTTTGAAAACGTCCCCGAAATTTGGAAACGTTTGGGAAACATTCCCTAGGCGTTTCCTAGGTGTTTCCGTCCTTGAAACGTCCCCGAGACGGGTACAGAACCTGTTTAGGTGTCCCCGTGCAACATAGGTTACTACTATGGGTGTAAGTTTACCCTTTTACTGATGCGTCCAACTGTGTGGTATTGGCAACATATTAACTCTCAATGTGATAATTATCACATTGATGGCTTCCAAAAGACCTTGTTCTTGTGTATATACTCACTTATCTTCACAATCAATAATATTCTCCCAAGTTTTGAAAGATACCCTTGTTTGAAATATCATGACCTAATCAGTAACAAGCCAAAAAACACCAGCGCTATAATTTCTCGGTAGCTACGAAACATGACTACAACTAAACCACACATGTAAGCTTGTCATGCTCAAGACAGAAGATATACATCTTAACATTAAGTTCATAATATGAAGTTTTTGGAATATCATATGCACGCGTATTATATAAGTACTTACTTATGCGTAGATAAAAAATTGATTTTCCACTTTCCCACTTTTCCAGAGCCTTGTTGAGATGCAGTGCGCGCAGGTGAATATATCAAGACCTAAAATGTATAAGTAAACAGTTCAAGTGTAAATAACATTAACATAATTTAGATGTCCTACGGAAAAACAGTAACCACTTAGAATAAAACTTAAGTAACCAGTTGGTTTCATTTATTCAAATTTATGCCAAAAACATGCAACTCACCTATAAACCATGCCGTCGGGGACTCGGTGAACCAGTGAAACTCTACATAGTTATGAAATCAGGGAACTCATGAAGTACATGATAGTGACTATTACTACTTTTCATGCAGGTCTTGGTTCGAAAATGGCATGACAAAAACCAGATTCATACTTAGTATTAAAATTTGGGTGGCATTAGTGTAATACTTTGGTGGTCTATGCATACTGCATACATTAACCCTTGTTTATATAATCACTAGATTAGTACCCGTGTATTACACGGGATTTTGATTTTATACGTGTTAATTAAGTTTATTTATAACATATCTTTATTAAATCGGTTTGGATATTTACAAATATTTTTCTAACAAAAATCATATACTAAAATAAAAGACATGATTTATAATAATTGATACTTTTATTTGAATATATTATGTTAAGAGATAATTTATGATAATTGGTAAACTGTTTATTTGAGCATATCGGATTATGAGATAATTAATGATATATGGTAAATATTTATTTGAACATATTGGGTTAAGGGATAAATCATGATAATTGGTAAATGTTTTATTTGAACATATCGACTTAATAGATAATTAATGATAATTGGTATTTTTTTTATTTGAACATATCAGATTATTTCGAATATGGAGCATACTATGACCCGCTTTAAAATCCTACATCAAATTAAATGAGAGAATGACATCTAAGCAAATTTCTATACGGAGTAGTTAAATTGTTGACATGTGGATGAGTTACTCAATTATTAGAATAAGTAGATAGTTCTAAGAACTATACAAATTAACATGTTAATATTCACAAAAATGAGCTTCCAACTTTTTCATACATTGACACAAATAACATTTCATCATATAAAAACAATGAATCTAACTAAGCATATATAATTGTGATTAATGATTATGACGATATTTTCATTCACATAAACTGTCACTTCAACAAATAAACGATACGTATCTACAGGAAAACATATATGTAGGTATTATAAAGCTACGATATTAAAGCGATAAACGAACAGACCCTTCGTCGAAGGTGTTGTTGAGGGATCCCGGAGACGATCCCAACCTCACCGGGTTTAACTTCAACCAAAGCATCAGATGCTAACGATCTGCTTCCCAACAACGATCCATGATCCCACCGGAACAAAGCAACACGGAAACCACGTTGTAACATGTTAGCTATCACCTTAGAAGCTGTTAGTTGCGACTGTTATAAATGTTCTGGTTCGATGGAAGAAGATTCGAGTTCCCTCTATTTTCTTCGTTTTGCCTAAGATTTTAAAAGGAGTAGATTACATTGATGCCATCAAGTTTGTCAAAAATTCGCTTTTTGTACTTGGATTTTAAAATTTCCAAGTTTAGTCCTCGAACTTTGCATTTTTGTAGTGCTTTTAGTTCCTATGTCCAACTCCGTTACTTGTGTTGTTAGACCTCATGTGAGAAGTACTTGTAACGGACTTAACAATAGAAGTAACGGAGTTGGAGTTAGGCGCAAGTATTAAAGGCTTTACAAAAGTGAAAAGTTTGGGACTAAATCTGTAATTTTTAAAATCAAATAACGAAGGGCAAGTTTTTGACAAACTTCAGGACCATCCATGTAATTTACTCTTTTAAAAACCTGCTAATTAATTAGTTTTTTTATAATTTAGTGAGGAGTTTATTAAAATAATTATTATTACTATTGTGAAACAATAATTTATTAGCTACCGACACATATAGTATAACTTAACAAATGTTTTAACAGCACAATCATTATTTATTGAACTCTCACCAATCTCTACATATTCAATCTTTGCAATCAGCATGTCTGAGTGCATTGGAAACTTTTATGTATGCTTGAGGAGTGTGATAGTTTGTTTCCAATTCGATGGGAGTGCATTCAGCAGCCTGTCATTCAAATCCTTCATCGTTTTAATCCTAGCTGTAGACATTTCTGTTGTGAGTTTATTGGGTACTTTTGTAAAGATTTACTTTAGTCTTTAAATGTATTTTGTTCTTTATTTAGGGTCTATTTTGTATAGGTTCTAAAGTTTGTGTTGATAGGCTATAAATAGAAAGTCTCTAGGTCATTTGTAGTAGACGATTGCATGATCGCAACTTTTGCACCTAGAACACATCTATAATTTTATTTCTATCAATACAAAGTGAATTTTTGAGTAAGCTCGTCTTGCTTTGTGTTGAATTCATACTTTGATTATGTGTTAATCATCATATTTCATCTCATATAGCAGCTATCGATCCATTTGAACCGTATCAGAGTTGCATGAATCTGTTCATCATCTGATGTACTGATTCCCTAGACATATGCTCAAATAACTCAAGTTGCCTTTTCAATTTCTTCTTCTTTAAAGTTTGGAACTTTTCACCTCCGTCACAAATTACCTTCAATGCTTTGTACATCATATACCCAGTTTGGTAATTTTCAAGAAGTGTCAAGACTTGAAGTGGTAAGCCTTTTCACAAAAGTAAAAGTGAAATGCCTTGATATCATTCTTCATCTTTTTCAAATCATCACCTTCCAAACATCTTCTGGATAAGGCTCGCTAGATTCTTTGGTATAGACGACACCACCTCTGTCAGGATCAGTAAGTTGTAAAGGAACGAATGGACATTTCTCTATCGACTTCCATAGATCAGTGTCAATGGATTTTAGATGATGCTTTAACCTCATTGTCCAGCTTTTAAAATCTGACCTATTATTCAGCTTTGGAACACAGTTTTCAGATTCTTCATGAGCCATTTCAGATTTAATTTAAGAAAATATTTTTGGTATTTTTGTTTTTGAAAACTGAACAAAATTAAATCTTGTTTTTGGATTTTTGAATTTTTAAGAGAAAAACAAAAAAAATTCTAAGTTAAATGACAAAATAGTGAATAGTATTAAAACGCCTGAATTCTGATAAAACGCTTGAGACTTAGAAAAATTCTGTGAATTTTGATGTGCAACGCTTGAACAATGATGAAACATCTGAGACTTAGAAAAAAATCTGAAAATATGTGAAACTTCTAAATAGTGATGGAACACACCCAAATACTTAAAAAAAATTCTGAAAATTTTGCACAAAACGTCTGAACAGTAATCAAATGCCCAAATAGTTCAAAACGCCCCAACTTCAATTTTGGATGCAAAACGCCTCACCAGTGCATATATGCCTCAACATTAGTAAAACGCCCACACAATGCTAATACGTCTTAACAGTATCAAAACGCCTAAACAGCTAAGCAATTTTTCAACAAATTTCAGATCCCATGAGTCAACTTCATCAACACCAATTTAACAGAATTCATGATTTGTTGTTAGATTTGTCTACAAAATTCAGATTTGATGCATTCTAGTGCGATAATTAGTCATCAATCTCAACCACATTCACTTTTCATCTTCTGATTTGTTTTTAGGTCGACTTTAAGTCCGATCACTTTTTCTAGAACAAAAACACCTACAGATCTGAGTTTTCTATATTTTGATTGATTTTTACACCTAATTGTGATTCAATTCGTGTTTCCTTTGATCAAACAAAACTGATATCAACAATCGATTAGATCTAAGTTTTCTATATTTTGATTGATTTTTACACCTGAATTTCGATTATGAACACTAACCTAGATGTACAACCAACAGCTCTTATTCCAATTGATAATGATACAGCCGGATAGATCGAACCCTACACACAGTTATGATCAATGAGACGATTTAGACAAACACAATTGAAAATTACTCAAAAAACTCAGGTTGTATTGATCTTCAACAGTGAGTACAATGCGTTTGTCAAAAAAGCTCTCTAACAAATGAGCAATACATCATTATTTATAGACAACAATACCTACAACTAGGACATATTCACATAAACAGTACCTAGTCTATACAAACATACCAAAATAGAATGAAAATAAAGAAGACAAGCTAATCAATAATGTTCTAACGATACTCCCCCTTAGATTTGTTGTCGTAGTTCATTCTTCAAAATTATACTAGTTCTTCCTTTATATCATACAATGGCTTGTTGGTGAACGATTCTTGATCTTTAATAGCTCTGAGAATGGATGACTTGAATTTATCTGCAATCCTTGATTAAGCAGACTTCGACTCATTCGGACATTTGCATCAAAGTATCAAGAGATAGCCCCGCTAGATCAAAATTTGCATAAAACATATACGGTTTCTTTATCCCTTTGGCTCGAACCTCCTAAATATCTTTGGTTTTAATTCTCATGTAATCGATGTCTTTGATGTTAGGGTTTTATTAGATTTGCATAACCAAAAGCCTTTCTAAATCTTATTTTCTCCATGGCTGCACCAATAACATCGATAATGATCCCAATGTTCTAAGTCACAGATAAGTTTTAACTTAGATGTATCTTCATGATAAAATTCTTTCAAGATCAGTTTTAACGTTTGTGAGTCATCAAACACTTTGACTCCTGAATTAGTAATCTTGTCAAAGTACTCATCACAAAATTCATTCAGATATTTATCTTCTTTGGAATCACTTCTTCTTCTTCTTTCTCTTCTATGCAAAATATGCATTATCTTCTTGTTCTCCTCAGTTTGAAGATATAGAGGCACTTGGGCAATTCCAGCATCTAACAATGTTAAAAACCTTTACCCTCTTTCAGATTTGGAGTGATTTTTCACTTGTAACTTATGCAGCTCTTTCAAATCTTGAACCAGCAATGTCATTATACTAAAAAATAATGACATACGTCACAAATCCCTTTAACTCTTTTTATCAAATATGCGTCAAATATCTCATCATATTTTCATGAAATGATCTTGACCTCTTTTGTCTTATCAGGCACACTCGTAGCGTCAAGCAACTAGCAGCAGATTTTCCTTAATGTCACATTGATCGAACCAAATATCCAGTAGTTCTTGATTTGTTCCACAATTGACGTGTATCAGTTGGAACGTCATATGTCCTTGTTTCACTCGGAAACATGTTGATCAGATCTTGCCTTTTCTTATGCACATCTTCTTGTTCATACATCATTGGGATTTTTGTAGGGTCAAGTACTCTGTACTTTTTGGTAATTTCGAGAAACTATGGATTGTGAAAATCAAGAATAAACATCTTGTTGTACATCTTCTCAGAAATTTGAAAACTTTTCACAAGTTTCCTTAAAGAATCAGCCTTTAGTCTCTTTAAGTTTCGATATGGGTAGTTACCAGATTGTAACCAAGAACTCATTTTAGATGCTCCCATTTCATCATGATTTAGGTGATGTAGTTCATTTGTAGGCAAATCATCTATGTTTAAGCTTTCTTGGATCGGATGTCATTCACCATGTTCAGAATCTATGTTTTACCTTTAAATTGATTACAAACCAAGTTCATATGGATTTATGGTGAAATTATGTCATTGGGTGTTTAGAAGATGAACAGACAAGTTATAATTAGCCGCACAGATAAAATGAGAAAAACTGACAAGTGTTTATATTTATATCAAAACCCTATAGTTAGTCGTATGGCAATTGTTTGTCCGTATGGGCAAAACACTTACAAAATTTCACATGAAATCTAGACATATGGGAACATATTAGCCATATGGCATTGTTCAGCCGTTTGGGATTGCCAAAACGTTCATATTCTTAGAATTTACATGAAAATTTCAGCAGTATGAGCACTGTATGTCTGTTTTAGGTTTCACACATCTAAATACTTAGTTTTTATCTAAGAATTCAGTCTTATGATGAATGTTTAGCCATACGGAAGCACAAAACATCCAACACTTATACAAATTTTCATCAAAATGAAACACTACACCTTCACTTCAAATAAACTGTTTGGCCGTATGAGCATCATAATACGTCTGATTTTCACACTTGTACAAATTCTTCACGTATGACACTTCATTTTGAACACTTATGAAAATTTCATCAGATACAGCCATATAATCACTGTTTGGCCGTATGAAAATTTCTACATGTCGACTTTAAATACACAATCAAGCATATGACCACTTTTTGTCCGTTTAGTCTGTGTTGGACACATGGAGATTGTTTGTCTGTATAACAAGTTGACTTGCACAAATTTTCATCTGATATGCATCTGTTGACTTTGACTTCATTAAATACATAATTTCAAACCTGAAATCATTAATTCTAAACATATTAAATTCAGATCTAATGTATTTAATTTCACGCATTAATTTCATCAAATTAAACATATTTTCAATATTTTCACACAACTTTTATTTCTTTTTGAAAATTTTCAATTTTTGACCATTTTTAGACATTCACAAATATATCACGTTTCAATATGCACAAAGACTTTCCAAGTTAATTTTTTAAAATGATTTTGACATATCTAACACTCATGCTAGACCATTTTAGCATCATCCGAATCATCCAAACCCTCATTCTTTATTTTCAACCACTTTTAAGATATTCTTTTTGTTGATTTTTGATATTTTCTTTATTTCTCCCCCCTAAACTTATGAATTTCTCATAGATTTAAATGTTTTAAGAAGACCAAGAAAATCATCACTGATTCAACATGCATGCACACAAAACACACAAAAACTAAAATATAAATATAAGTATAAGTATATATGAAGTGCATTGCTAGAATCTTTAACGACGGCAAGGAAGATCATACTAGAAATTTACCCCAAATCATATTTTGTTTTGATTTTTTTAGAACAAACATTTGATTTGTGTTTTAATTGAGTGAAATGTTTACAAATCAATTAGCTCGAGTTGACACACTTACTTTTTCTATTCGAGATGATCAATTAATGTTGATTTAAGATGAACTTGTGTAACCCACACGTAAAACAATAGCAAGTTCTACTATCATCAAAACAACAATTAAGCACTTTAACAACTTTAATACACAGTCATTTAAAATATAATCAATGATGTTTTTCGGGGTTTGAAGAAATCCATAAATGGAAGTCTTAGTTAGTATACCCTTAGGGAATCTTCTTTTATATTCCGCTTTGGAATTTTTTTGGCTACGCTCCACATTGGAATCTTTTGTACATCTTGAGGTATTCCAAGTCTGTAGCTTACTATAACAAAGGAGACCTCGTGTGAAAATTCAGGTCTGTGGTCACCACAACAAAGAAGTTCACAGATGTTTTACTTAACATTGATTTTCTTGCGTCATTTCGTGGTGTGTGCAAGTGACATTACTAGAAGTTTTTCTGAAAAGAGAATACTTCAAGACATGAAATAAGATGGTTCTTGACACAAAGAACATGATTATATAGTTAAACCATCATTGAATGTACTTGTTTAGTCAATTTGTCTAAGACGTCTCGCACATCAATTAACACGCATCGGTTTTTATTGTTTGAAAATGATGTTTCAGATAAATCTAGTCTATCTATCACTTCTTACATTTTTGCAGGTCAGATTCTGCTTATTCTGTTTTTTATTTGTTTTATTTTTGATGCAAACACACACATGTAATAATATATATAACTAAGGCATGCAAATCAAAGAATGATTTCACTTATTATATTTTTGGATTTTTCTAATTTTTATTTGTTTTTCATTTTTCTTTAATTTTCAAAAGATATGATTTAACCATGGTTGATTAAACCAATTGATTGAACTAAAAATTTAAACAGAACCAACAAAAATGATTTTGTGAAAAGGTCTGCCAGTTGATTATAAGTGTGAACTTTTATCAATATTATTAAACCCTTTTCAGAATTATCTTGAAGAAAAGTGATATTGAATTTCGATATTTTTTGTTTTGGAATATTGAACCAGATTAGCAGTAATGAACATAGCAGCAGTATTGTCTATGTAAATAGGAGTTTTCAGAAAATTGAACCCATAGTCCAAAAGTTGGTTTTGCAACAACAGGACTTGAGAACATCTTGCCGATGCAGATATGTACTAAGCTTCTGCAGTTGATACGGATACATTCGTTTGTTTCTTGCATTGTCATGACACTAGTCTTGTCCCTAAAATTTGACAACCACCGGTTGTTGATTTACGATCCAGAGCACATCCACCATAATCACTATCTGAGTAGCTGTGTAACTCGAAATTGCCTTCGTACGGATACCAAAGACCCAAAGTTGGCTTTCCTTTCAGATAACGGAAAATTCGTTTGGCAGCAATTATAAGAGACTCTTTTGGATATGCTTGTTATCGAGCACAAACGCACACCGCATACACGATATCTGGACTCAATGTTATTAAGTACATTAATGAACCAATCATAGAACGATATAGTGTTTGATCCACGAATTTTCCTTTTAGATCCGGCCCGATTTTTGAGTTGACATTAGACGGAATTCGAATAGATTGACAGTCTTGCACCTTGAATTTCTTCAGAAGTTTGTCAACAAATTTCTCTTGGTTTATAAAAATTCCTCTTCAGACTGCGTCACTTTAAGTCAAAGAAAGAAATTAATCTCCCCCACCGAACTCATCTGAAATCTTGCTTTTACGGTTTCTTCAAACTCTGTGCACATTGCAGGACTTGTTGATCCGAAAATAATGTCATCAACATACACTTGAACATACTGTAAGTCATTACAAGTCCTCTTGATTAACAAGGACCGATCGATTTGACCTCTTGAGTATCCATGATTAATCAGATGTTTAGAAAATGTCTTGTATCATATCCTTGGGGCTTGATGAAGTCCATAGAGTGCTTTGCTTAACTTATATACACGATGTGGAAAATCCGAATCCTCTAAAGCTTGAGGTTATTTGACATACACATCATCTGTGATAGGACCATATAAGAAAGCATCTTTGACATCCATCTGATACACTTTGAACTTCACGAAAGAGGCATAAGCCAGAAAAACTCTTATTGCTTTGAGTCTTGCTAAAGGGACGAATACTTCTTTATAGTCAATACCTTCTTCATGAGTGTATCCTTATGCGACGAGTCGAGTTTTGTTTCTTATGATGATCCCTCTTTCGTCAGATTTGTTTTTGAAAAGCCATTTTTTCCTGATGGCGGTTTCTCCTTCTGGTAAGTCCACTAACTTCCATACCTATTGTTTTCGAAATTGTAGAAGTTCTTTCTACATAGCTTTAATCCAACTGTTGTCTTTCAATGCTTCAGAGAAGTTCTTAGGAACCACTTAAGATAGAAAGCATGAATACAAACAGATGAAAGTTGTTTCTGTTTGGCTTCGCATTGTTCGCTTATCCGAAGGACCAATGACTTGGGATAGTGGATGATTCTTGTGAATGCGAGCCGTAGGGATTGCATCACTTTAAATATTCACATCCAGATATGATTGATTTAGCTCTGATTGATTTTGTAACAAGGAAGATGTATGAGGACGGAAATTTGGTACTTGAGATGGCGAATTAATGAAATAATCCAAACTGTCATTGACTTCTTCACCATCAGAATCTGATGAAGACTCCGATTCTTCTTGGATAATTCCTGAACCTTCATTAGGAACACCATTTTGAACTTCAGGAACATGACTTTCATCTTGTTGAAATTCAAGAACTTGAGATTGAACTTGAGGTTGAACTAGAACTTCAATAGAATCTCCAAATGATAAGAATCGGTTAACTTGACTTGAATCATCTATATCATCATCCGAGTCATCACAAAAAGATCCTAGATCTCCAACTTGCTTTGATTTTTTTCCTGCGTTTTGAAACAAGTTAGAATCCAATAAGTTAGATAACAAATCTAAATCAAATAACCATGCAAGGCCTTGTGCAACAGATGGAAATGAACTTTCAAGGAATTTCACATTAAAGGTTTCAATCACAACATTACTTTTTGACTTGTAACCTCGAAAAGCCTTTGATACCGATGAATATCATAGAAAAAACCCATCATCTGCTTTTGCATCGAATTTCCCTAAATGATCACTTGAATTCAAAATCGACACAGGACAACCAAAAGATCTTAAGAATTCATTGAATGGCTTTCGACCAAAATTTAACCCAAAAATTAACTCATAAGGAGTTTTATTTTTATCCTGCTGATGTGTTGTAAAACACATCTCGTTTTCATTGTGTTTTAGGTAGTTTTTGTTTGAGTCGGTTTTATTTATTTTTAGTCGTTTTTAGTTTAATTTTGTTTAAATGTTTTTAGAACAGGCTTGGCACTTAGTTTTGAATGTTTTTCAGGTAAAAACACCAATACGTGAAAGACGGATCGAAAATCGGAGAAACGACGCGACAAAGGAGCAAGAAACACAAATTTTCTGTTAAGTAGGGGAGGTGGCGGTACCGCCACCTGCTTCTCTCCACGCCGCGGTACCGCCACCTAGGCGAGTTACGGCTATGCTTTGATTTTGACCTAATTCGACGAGTTTAAAAGGCAACGCGATGGACGGTTTTTGAGATACGAAATTGGAGGCTGCAAAAGACGAATTTGGAGCAAGGAAGTTGAAGTTTTGAGCACGGAATCAAGTCTTGGAGGTCGTGATCGGGTAGTTTTCATCCGACCTAGTTGTGTTTGCATACGTTATCTTGATTTCTCATCGTTATTACTCATGAATACATTAACCTTGACTTGTTTTGCGTTTTTAACTTTAACTATGAACTAATTTTATTAGTTACCTAGGTTGATTGCTATTGGTAATGATTTATTGATTGAAGTTTAGTTTTTGGTTGTTTGATAAAACGAGTTAGTAATTTTATAAAAGTTTGATTTTTATATTCTATGGTGTGTTTTGAATGAATGAATGGATTGTGTTATTTGTTAAATCGCCTTACGTAGCTTTGCAAATGTCTTTTGTGTATGGTTGCGTATCAATATCGTTAACTCTTGTTTTCGTGATTTGAATGGTTATCTAGACGTAGGAACCATAGGAGGTTAATTAATAATCCAATAAATTTATTTGTCCTACTAAGTCCAATACCCGAGAAGTGAGGATTTATCAACGTGTCTTGTTTGTCTAGTCGTTAGAAATAGGGTACGAGAGGAACTTTTCTAATAACGAAATAAACTTGTGCGTTTGAGTCATAGAATTAATTATTAAACCACCCCTTGTGTCTTAGGATATATTGGATCGGTAAAACTGAGAGGGGATTCGATCATAGGGTATTTAATTACTGTTAAAGGAACCGAGAGGCGATTTAACTAACTAGTGGGCTTTAGCAACACTTCGGATAACCAAAAGGTCACACCCTGATAATGGTCTAGGATCCTTAGGAAGTTCGTAGAGTTGCAGTTTATGATCCTAGTTTCGTTTTAACAACCAAGTCTAGAGTTTAATCAATAATCGTTCACCATTAGTAACAACCTAGGTAACGTTTTTTCTCTAATCTGAATCAAGTCTTAATTACGTTTTCAATTCGTTAATTTTAATTAAAGTCTTTATATTTAATTTTCATTTACGTTATTTTCTTACAAACAAAACCCCAATCTTTTCAATCAAATTATTTAATTAGTTAATTTTGTTATTCAGTTGTGTCTCTAGGGTTCGATACCTGGTTTACCATTAACTATACTATCTCACGTCAGGTATACTTGCCTTGTGTGGTCTAGTTTAGGGTAATTAGGATTAAATTAGAGTGTTTAAATTAGGTTTTATTTCTTAATTTTTATAGACCATTTTAGCATATCAAGTTTTTGGCGCCGTTGCCGGGGACACTTGGCAATAGCAAAATTAACTTTGATTAGTTTAGTTTGTTTGTTTAGATTATCTTTTGTTTGTTTATCTACTCTTTTATTGCTTAGTTGTTTTAATCTTAAGTTTTAGTTTTTTTTAGTACTTATATTTTCTTTTGTTTCAGTTTTTGCAGTCTATGCCACACACGCGCTCGCAAGGAGAAAAAGAGTATTCACCATTTACAGATCCCGAGCTCGAGCTTCACGAACGTAAGCAAAACCTTCGTGAAAGGTTGAAGGCAGTGTTGAATTCAAGGCTTAGAGATACTTCTCCGGTTCGTAAATTCGAGATGGGAGATAACGCCGCTAATCCACCAAGGCGCACGGTTCACCAACAAGCTAGTGAGGGGGTTTTTGGAGCACATTCTCCCATTGCACATGGAGCTTTGACCAACACCAACACATGGCAGATTCCTTCACATGTGATGAGCACCATCTCGAACGTCACTCAGTTTCATGGTTTGGAAGATGAAGATGCTCAATCACACTTGTCCCGGTTTACTCGCATCTGTAACACTTTTAATATTGCTAATGTTACTGTCAATGCTATTTACTTGCGTTTGTTTCCTTTCACTTTGCAGGGTCGTGCTCTTACTTGGTTTGAATCTCAGCCGCATGACTCCATCACTACATGGGAACAACTCTCGGATAAGTTTTTGAGCAAGTACTATCCACCATCAAAAGCTGCACGTTTGAGGAATCAAATCCATTCTTTCAAGATGGACCCCGATGAAGCTTATTACATGGCTTATGAAAGGTTCCAAAATCTGCTTGCTAAATGTCCTAACCATGGGTTGACTGAATGGGCTTTGGTTGAAAAATTCTTTCACGGGCTCACACCGGCTAAGCAGGAAATGTTCAATACTTCGGCCGGGGGACATGTGATGGAAAAGAAGACTAGAGAGGAATGTGAAGATCTTTTCCAGAGTTTTGCATTAACTGATCAACAGTCATCTTCTGCTGCTCGAAGTACTTCCCAGAATTCTACGGGTACTCGTGGTATGTATCATGTTAAATCTTCTGAAGGTACAACGGATCCTCAAGTTATTGCTGCCTTGGCTACTTTGACCAAGGAAATGAAGGAAATCAAGATGGGTATGACCAAATGTGAGTACTGTCGAGGTAACCATGATACTTCAGTTTGTCCGACCATGGAACATGAGCAGGTTGACTTTGTGGGTAATATGAATCAGAATCGGAACTCTAACTCTGGGTATGGTAATACTTATAATCAGAACTGGAAGAACCACCCGAACTTTGGGTGGAGATCGGGCGGAAATGGTAACCCACCTGGTTTCCAACCTCGAGCTGAACAGAATCAGGGTCAAGCTTCAGGGAGTGGTAATGATACCAAGGAAATCAAAGATATCTTGGCTAATCAAACTCAATTGTTGACTCAGCTTATCTCTAAGGATCAAGAGACACAGAATCGGTTGAGGGAGCATGACACTATTTTGAAAAATCAACAGTCTGCTTTTCTGGATCTTCAAAGAGTGGTGGGTGATATGGCAAGGAGGATGGAAGAAAGACCTATGGGGTCGTTTTCTGGTGGTACTGAGATGAACCCTAAAGCTACACTTAAGGTTGTGACGACTAGAAGTGGCAAGGGGGGAGAGAAAGAACGACCACCGGTAGAAGAGGAAGAGCCGGTGGACGAGGAAATTGAAATGGAATCACCGGGAAAGGTTGAGGAAAAGAAAGATTCTACTACTGAGATTCCGGGTGAGAAAGTGCAAGGTAAGAAGGACGGAGAGACGAAGAAAGCTCCAGTTGATCTTAGACACGTTCCATATCCTGCTCGTCTTATGCAAGACAAGTATGTTAAGGAGTTCGGGTCTTTTCTAGAGATGTTCAAGCAGTTAAAGATAAACCTTCCATTCATAGAGGCGATTCAGCACATGCCTAAGTACGCCAAGTTTTTGAAGGATCTTTTGTCGAATAGGAAGAGGCTTGAATCTTTGTCTAATGTGGAGTTGAATGAAAGGTGCTCGGCAGTGGTCCAGAATAACTTGCCGGAAAAGCTTGAAGACCCAGGTATTTTCACTATCTCGTGCTTATTTGGTGGGTCTTCGGTAAAACATGCTTTAGCCGATCTTGGTGCGAGTATAAATTTGATGCCATACTCCATGTTTGTGCAACTTGGGTTGAAGGAGATGAGTCCGACCCGTTTGAGTATATCTTTAGCGGATAGGTCAATTAAATACCCGGTGGGCATAGTTGAGAATGTTTTGGTAAAGGTTGATAAGTTCGTATTCCCGGCCGATTTTGTGATTCTTGATATGGAAGCGGATGAGAGGGTGCCGCTAATTCTGGGTCGGTCGTTTCTAAGGACGGCAAAGACTATTATTCATGTGTTTGAAGGGCGGATTACACTTCGTTGCGGGGATGAGAGTGTCACGTTTGATGTGATGAAGTCAATGAAGAATTCAAATGGTCAAGATGATGCGGTCTACTTCATCGACACCATTTTCTCTCAGATGGATCGTTGCATCAGTTATGTTTGTGGAACGGATTTACTAAATGAGCCGGGAATGATTGAAGAGGATCCCGAAGATGCACTTGAGGGAGAAGTCAAGATGGTAAATGAAAGCGTGGAACCGCAGGTATTGGGTAAGGAACGGGTTGACCCGTTCCCAAATTTTTTAACTACTAATATTCCGGAAATTCCGGAAATTTCTGATGCTTGCAGGTTTGTTGAAGAGGAAAAACCATCCATTGAAGAACCACCGGTCTTGGAGCTCAAGGAATTACCATCTCATCTAGAATATGCTTTTCTAGATGGGGTGGCAGGTTTGCCGGTTATTATTTCTTCTAAATTATCTCTTAGTGAAAAGACTAAATTGATTTCTGTTTTGATGGAGAATAAACAGGCAATAGCGTGGAAGCTAAGTGATATCAAAGGAATAAGTCCGTCGTTTTGCACACATCGAATTCTCATGGAAGAAGATCACAAGACGGTGGTGCAACCGCAAAGGAGAGTAAATCCGAATGTGGAGGAAGTTGTGAAGAAGGATGTGCTTAAAGCTTCTAGATGCGGGTTTGATCTACCCGATTTCGGATTCACCATGGGTGAGCCCGGTCCAAGTAGTTCCAAAGAAAGGAGGGATGACGGTAGTGAAGAACGAGAATGACGAGTTGATTCCTACTCGACCGGTAACAGGGTGGCGTGTATGCATAGATTACCGGAGATTAAATGACGCCACCCGAAAAGACCACTTCCCTTTACCTTTTATTGATCAAATGCTTGAAAGGTTATCCGGGCAACAATTTTACTGTTTTCTTGATGGTTTTTCAGGTTATTTTCAAATACCCATTGCACCGGAAGATCAAGAGAAGACGACGTTTACTTGTTCACAAGGAACATTTGCCTATCGAAGGATGCCATTTGGTTTATGCAATGCATCGGCCACATTCCAAAGATGTATGGTCGCAATATTTCAAGACATGATGGAGAGATCAATGGAGGTATTCATGGACGATTTTTCCGTGTTCGGAAGTTCTTTTGATCATTGTTTGGGGAATTTGGATAGGATGATGAAGATGTGCATCGAAACCAAATTGATGTTGAATTGGGAGAAGTGTCACTTCATGGTCACCGAAGGCATAGTCTTGGGTCATAAAATCTCAAGGAGTGGTATTGAAGTTGATCGGGCCAAGATTGAGACAATTAGCAAGCTCCCACCACCTACAAGTGTCAAGTCGGTACGTAGTTTCTTGGGTCATGCGGGTTTCTATCGGAGGTTTATCAAAGATTTTTCAAAAATAACCCGACCCATGACCCGTTTGCTTGAAAAAGATATAGTTTTTGAATTTGATGATGAGTGTTTGAAATCATTTGAGTTTCTTAAAGAGAAGTTGGTTGAGGCCCCCATTTTAGTTGCTCCGGATTGGAACCTACCGTTTGAACTAATGTGTGATGCAAGCGATTACGTGGTAGGGGCCGTTTTAGGTCAAAGGAAAGATAAGCACTTTCACCCGATCTACTATGCAAGTAAAATGTTGAATGATGCTCAAGAGAATTATAAAACAACGGAGAAGGAACTTTTAGCGGTGGTTTATGCATTCGAAAAGTTCCGGTCTTATTTGGTTTTATCTAAAACCATTGTTTTCACGGATCACTCGGCTTTGAAATATTTGTTTGCAAAGAAGGATGCAAAGCCGAGGTTGATTAGATGGATTCTACTCCTTTCCGAATTCGATATTGAAATAAAAGATAAGAAAGGGGCGGAGAATCTAGCGGCGGATCACTTGTCACGTTTGGAAGATCCGGATAGAGAAACGATGAATGAGGATACCATTGGTGATACATTTCCTCATGAATCGTTGTTGCGAATTAAAGTTGAATCCGATGGAGAGTTTGTAAACTACATGAAAGCCGAAGAACAAGGTTTGCCTTGGTTTTCGGACATTGCAAACTATCTAGCTAGTGGTGTTGTTGCTAAAGGGATGACGAGTCAACAACGAAAGAGGTTCTTCGCAGAGGTGAGCTACTATATATGGGATTCGCCTTATCTATTCCGGGTTGGGGCGGATCAAATCTTGAGAAGATGTGTTAGTCGAGAAGAAGGGGTTGAGATTCTTAGGCATTGTCATGAGGGGTTGACGGGAGGCCACCATGGATCATCTTACACGGCCAAGAAGGATTTGATTCGGGTTTTTATTGGCCTACGATCTTTAAAGATGCTCATGATTTCGTAAGAAGGTGTGATGCATGCCAAAGGACGGGTAATATTTCGGCAAAGAATGAAATGCTTCAAAATCCCATCCAAGTGTGTGAGGTGTTTGATGTGTGGGGGATCGACTTTATGGGACCTTTTCCTTCATCTAAGGGAAACCGGTATATCTTGATGGCAATAGATTATGTGTCGAAGTGGGTCGAAGCACAAGCGTTAGAAACAAATGATGCACGAGTGGTGGTCGCATTTCTAAAGAAGTTATTTTCTCGTTTTGGAACGCCTAAGGCGTTGATTAGTGATCGGGGGACGCACTTTTGCAACTCACAAATGGAAAAAGCTATGGCAAAGTATGGTGTGAATCACCGGCTTTCAACCGCATACCACCCACAAACGAATGGTCAAGTGGAAAATGCAAATCATGGGGTGAAGCGGATTTTGGAGAAGACCGTGGGAAAGAATAGGAAGGATTGGTTGGATAAATTGGATGATGCATTGTGGGCATTTCGGACGGCCTACAAAACTCCTATAGGCACAACCCCGTTCCGGATGGTATATGGTAAAGCTTGTCATTTGCCGGTGGAGTTGGAACACAAAGCGTTTTGGGCATTGAAGACGGTTCACCTTGATTTGCCCAAAGCAACAAGAAACCGTTTTCATCAATTGCATGAATTGGAAGAGTTGAGGGATGAAGCGTATGCAAGGTCATGGAGCTACAAGGAGCGGACAAAGGCATTACATGATAGCCGGTTAAGGAACGTGAAAGAGTTCAAGTGTGGGGATAAGGTATTGGTTTTTAACTCACGTTTAAAATTGTTTGCAGCAAAGTTGAAATCCAAATGGAGTGGCCCCTACACGGTGAAAGAGGTATTTCCCTATGGTACGGTTGAAATCGAGAACGAAAATGGGGAATCATGGAAGGTCAATGGCCATCGGTTGAAGATTTACATTGGAGGACCGACGAACGCCACGGAGGAGGAAGATGACCTCCTCGAACCCACCAAAACGGATTAATTTGGGTGGAACATCGGGTTGCTACCCGTTTGTAGAGTTTGTACAAAATTACGAGTCGTTTCAGGTATGTTTAATTGCTTTTGAGTCATTTTCTTATTTTACGTTTTTGTTTTCTTTTGTGAGTTTTGCAGGTTTCAAAGCGAGAACAACATCGATTAACAAGCTTCCAGGTAAGTTTTAAGGTTTCGGGTAATGGGGAGTTGGAGATTTGGCTAAGTGTAAGTAATTTTAACCAAAACAATAAGTTTCCAAACACTTAGAAAAATTTTCAGCCTATAACAAATGCATAGTTTCTGTTAAAAACAGTAGGTGGCGGTACCGCCACCTTATGTTCTTCACGCCGCGGTACCGCGACGCAGGAGGCGGTACCGCCGTCTGTTCTGGTGTAGGTCGCGGCGCCGCGAGGATCTTGCCGACGGGTTTTAATTGTTTTCTTTTTCCTACAGCCCTAACCACCCACACATATACCTACCTCCTTCCAGCCGCAAACCACCATACCAAACCCCAAATCCACCATCTTTTTACAAAATTCTTCACATTTTCTTACAATCTATCCATCCTACAACCACATTCCATCAATTCTTTCATCTTTCTTCACATTTAACCACCAAACCCAACCCACATTCACCCAACCCGACCCATTTGCGAATTGAGGTATAAAATTTGGGGGTTTTGCTTAATTTTGCTTGGTTTACTTTCTTTCTAAGTTGCAATCTCGTTTACAAGCTTCAAAGGTATGAACTTTTAACTTTTGTCTTTTAATTTTTTTTGTAAAGTTTTAATTTTTATGCAAGTTTTCTAGTTGTTTGGTGATTATGATAGGTTTAAGAGATGATTTGGTTTCCCTACTAGCAATTAGGTTGATGTTTGATGTGAGGTATAATGTTAGTTGATTTTTGGATGTTGGGTGTCATGTTTTACATACATTGTTGAGTGGACTTTTAGTATGGAATAGGAATGGCATATCTCACTGGTTCAGGAATTTTTTTTGGGATGGTTAGAGAAATTAAGAGCTAAGAAAGGCGAATGGGATCTAAGTTAGCATCTTGAATTGTTGTAATTGCCAAATGAGTAACTTTGAGTCTTAGTTTAAGTTAAGGGTCGTTTTAGTTTTAAGTCCTAGGATTTTTGTTTTATTTTTACTTTTCAAAGTTTGTTTTGGGAGATGTTTAGTTTAAACTTAAGCTTTCAATCAACCTTGTCCGTACTCAATCTCCATTCGGACGAGGTTTGATAAAGATGCATTTTAGTTTAGGCTCAACATTTTCAGGTTTTATCAAGTTTCACTTTTAGTTTTAAGGGTCAAACGCGAATGAAATGCTATACGTTTGTCGCCGTTTAGTTTTCTATTGTGAGTTTCTTTTATGCAATTCTTTTTATGTATTTATTTATTGTATTGCACCATTCTGTATTCTTCTCTCGTTCATCCGTTCTAATTGTCATATAAATTGTTTCTGCAGAATGTTCGGAAGGCCCAGAGCAATAAGAGCTCGTCCCCGACGACAAATTGACAGAGAACCGGTTATTTTTCCTCACGAAGATGATATTCCAGTACCCCTTGAGGACCGTGATATTAGTACCCACACTCTCCTTCAATTTACTGAAGACACCGAGGAGAGAAATCTCTTCGATAAACTAGTGGGCACGAGACTCCTAACTCCCCGAAACATTGACTTTGAATTATTTGGGGGTATGGGAGAGGAAGGACACTTGCGAGACTATCTCCCAAACAAATGGTTAGCCGTCCTCACACCGGATGAGGATCAATACGAGGAGTTTGTTCTAGAGTTCTTATGCACATTCCGGTATTCACCAAAGGATTATGATAACAGTCATGCTATATCGTTTTCCTTGGGTGGTCAGGTTTGTACGATGAGTGTCCCCGAGCTCGGGGTGGCATTGGGTTTTTATACCCAAGAGGAGATTGCCACTGATTGGTTCAGTAATTCTACTAGGGGTTTTCACAAGAAGGCATATTTGGGTAGCTTGGTTGAAGGGCAAGTTAAATCAGCATGGCCGGGTATTGGGGTAGGGGATTACGACACAGATTGTCAGGCTAAGAATATTCGTGATCCATGCCTACGATACCTTCAAAGGATTTTAGCATCAACTCTTATTGGTCGCGGCGAAGGAGCCGACAAATGTAATCTGCAAGACATTTTTTGTCTTTATCACATGTCCAATAAAGATTTGGTAAATTTTGCTTCTGTTTTCTGTATATCTGCTAAGCATCCCCGCCGTGGGGGTAGAGACACTCGATTGGACTTAGGCCCGTACATCACACGGATAGCGAGGCATGTGGGTGCTTTTGACCGCTTTCCTGAACGATTTTTGACACAGGGACCTAGGGCCGGGTGGCTTAGTTTGGATGATTTGATGAAGGGGAAGATTTTGATATCAACGAATCCCCCACGGTTGAAGTATAGCATTGGGGATGGACACGCGGGTGCGTCTAGTTCAGCTGGACCGTCTAATAGGAGGAGGCGACGACAATCACCGGTTCAGGAACCCGAACCGAATCCTATCCCTCCGTATCAGTCAACTGGCCCCGTCACTATGGATATGCTTCAGCACCAGATGGCGAACAGGTTCTCAATGGTTGATCAAACTTTCGCCACATTCAGTAATAATTTGGACAGGAGCTTTACTGGGTTGAATGACCGAATAAACCAGGGATTTACTGCGATGAACCAACAGTTTACTCAGCAGATGGATTCGAGGTTTACGACCATGGGTCAACAGGTTAATGAAAATATCAACCAGTGATTTCGGACTTACGAGTCAAATGAGCGAGAGAATAGGAGGGCCCTGAGGGCGATGATGGAGAGTATGGGGGTGCCGATACGTCCATACTACATGGATCAGAATGATTGACAGATGATGGTGGCAGCAGGAACGAGAGAAGTGCAGCACTGGTTCTTTTTCTTTTTCTTTTTCATTTTATTTTATTTTATTTTGCCATTTATTTTATTTCGATGCTGGTCTGTAATTTAACTCTATAATGTGAAACACTTGTCGGTACAATTTCTTGCCTATTTTGTTAGTTGAATGTTGGTTTGAGTGTTACCACGTGCTAAAAAATTGTTGGATGATTGAATGGTACATTTGGGCGCAAACGAGTTATATCCGTTGGTTGCTGTTGAAGAAGAAAGAGTGGGCAAAGTTAGGAAGGAAAGCTTTAATTCAGAGGTGAAAGTACCTGGAAACATCATCATTACCAGGCGAGTTTGTTCTAATTGCATTCCCTTGTTTATTTTTCTCTTTCTTTATTATTTTCTTTTATCTTGATTAGTTTGTTTTTAATTTATGTCTTTTAGTTTATTTCTCAAAGCACATTGAGGACAATGTGTGTTTTAAGTGTGGGGATGGGGAATATTATTTTGGTATGTGTCGTTTTTGAGTCTAAAAAAAATAAAAAAATTAAAAATAAAAAAATGTCTTAGAATTTTCTGCGTTAAATGGGAAATGATGAGTAAACGCTAAGTTTTTGGGTTTTTCAAATTACTATATGTATAACATTTTAAATGGGTAGAAAGCGTATTCAATTTGGGATGTGTTGGTAGGCCCAGCCGGCTATAAGGTTTTCAAAATTGTCTTAAATATACTTAGATAATTACGGTTTTGTGGGTCCTCATCTTTGGAAAATGTTGAAACTTGAAAAGACAAGTGTTGAAAAAGTTAGGTTTTAGCGTTTAACCGTATGAGTATTAGAATGTTAATTTACTTAATAGCACACTTTTATCAAGTTTACTGAGTAAATGTCGATTTTAGTGGCGCTCCATCAATCCATCACCCATGTATATTATCAAGAGCATTCACTGTATAAATTGGACAAAATTCCAATAATCCAATGAAATATATGGATGAGGATGAATAAATCACTTTAAGAGCAAAGCTCAACTTACTGTATAAATCTGGATCAAAAGAAGCCAATGAGCTCAATCATTAATTAAATATGCTCGAAATTGACCAGACCATCATTCCATTAAATTCATCTGTAGACTGATGTTTTAACATTCATACGGTTAGGCTAGAATTTTACTTTGAAGTGCATGAGTTGAATCGGGTGGATGTATGAGTACTAAGTGTGAGACCTTTAGACTAGTGATTCTGAAAAATCTAAGGAAACAACTAACTTGGCAAGAGCTATCACTTTGAAGCTAAACTTAATTGCCTGATTTAATTGAAACTTGAAAAGTCGGTGGTTGGGTTTAACTGGATAAGAATACCTTCAATCGTTTGTTGAATACGTGATTATACTTTAATAAGATAACCATTATTATTTGTTGGCCCAAGGATTTAGTTCTGATTCCATTGCAGATTTTTTCGAGGACGAAAAAGTGTCAAGTGTGGGGATGTTTGATGTGTTGTAAAACACATCTCGTTTTCATTGTGTTTTAGGTCGTTTTTGTTTTTGTTTGAGTCGGTTTTATTTATTTTTAGTCGTTTTTAGTTTAATTTTGTTTAAATGTTTTTAGAACAGGCTTGGCACTTAGTTTTGAATGTTTTTCAGGTAAAAACACCAATACGTGAAAGACGGATCGAAAATCGGAGAAACGACGCGACAAAGGAGCAAGAAACACAAAGTTTCTGTTAAGTAGGGGAGGTGGCGGTACCGCCACCTGCTTCTCTCCACGCCGCGGTACCGCCACCTAGGCGAGTTACGCCTATGCTTTGATTTTGACCTAATTCGACGAGTTTAAAAGGCAACGCGATGGACGGTTTTTGAGATACGAAATTGGAGGCTGCAAAAGACGAATTTGGAGCAAGGAAGTTGAAGTTTTGAGCACGGAATCAAGTCTTGGAGGTCGTGATCGGGTAGTTTTCATCTGACCTAGTTGTGTTTGCATACGTTATCTTGATTTCTCATCGTTATTACTCATGAATACATTAACCTTGACTTGTTTTGCGTTTTTAACTTTAACTATGAACTAATTTTATTAGTTACCTAGGTTGATTGCTATTGGTAATGATTTATTGATTGAAGTTTAGTTTTTGGTTGTTTGATAAAACGAGTTAGTAATTTTATAAAAGTTTGATTTTTATATTCTATGGTGTGTTTTGAATGAATGAATGGATTGTCTTATTTGTTAAATCGCCTTACGTAGCTTTGCAAATGTCTTTTGTGTATGGTTGCGTATCAATATCGTTAACTCTTGTTTTCGTGATTTGAATGGTTATCTAGACGTAGGAACCATAGGAGGTTAATTAATAATCCAATAAATTTATTTGTCCTACTAAGTCCAATACCCGAGAAGTGAGGATTTATCAACGTGTCTTGTTTGTCTAGTCGTTAGAAATAGGGTACGAGAGGAACTTTTCTAATAACGAAATAAACTTGTGCGTTTGAGTCATAGAATTAATTATTAAACCACCCCTTGTGTCTTAGGATATATTGGATCGGTAAAACTGAGAGGGGAGTCGATCATAGGGTATTTAATTACTGTTAAAGGAACCGAGAGGCGATTTAACTAACTAGTGGGCTTTAGCAACACTTCGGATAACCAAAAGGTCACACCCGGATAATGGTCTAGGATCCTTAGGAAGTTCGTAGAGTTGCAGTTTATGATCCTAGTTTCGTTTTAACAACCAAGTCTAGAGTTTAATCAATAATCGTTCACCATTAGTAACAACCTAGGTAACGTTTTTTCTCTAATCTGAATCAAGTCTTAATTACGTTTTCAATTCGTTAATTTTAATTAAAGTCTTTAGATTTAATTTTCATTTACTTTATTTTCTTACAAACAAAACCCCAATCTTTTCAATCAAATTATTTAATTAGTTAATTTTGTTATTCAGTTGTGTCTCTAGGGTTCGATACCTGGTTTACCATTAACTATACTATCTCACGTCAGGTATACTTGCCTTGTGTGGTCTAGTTTAGGGTAATTAGGATTAAATTAGAGTGTTTAAATTAGGTTTTATTTCTTAATTTTTATAGACCATTTTAGCATATCACCTGCACAAGTAGAGTTTTATTTTATTGAGATTCGTTATCTAACTCTTTGGATTCTAACTTATTTCAAAATGCAGTTACAAAATTAAAACAAGTTGGAGATCTAGGATATCTTTCACTGATGACTCAGATGAGGGTATGGATGATTCAAGTCAAGTTTACCTATTCTTATAATTTGGAGATTCTATTGAAGTTCCAATTCAACATTATCAGACCCCAACTCTAGGGCCCGACCTGTTGCATCATAACTAGCCATTAATAAATAAATAATCATAATTACAGTGGAACTCTTTCGTAATAAAGACCACTAAATGTCAACCCAATTTGAACTTTTAACAATGTCATTAAAGTAAAACTACCTACACTCGCCGAGAGTGTGGTACAAAACAACTATCTAAGGGCACTGCTCCCAGGTGTCCAAATCGGGTACTAACTCCTATGACGAGAGCATCAACCATCTGATCCTAGCTAAGCCTCTTCGACCTAGCTAACGCCCTTAAGCGTTCCCTGTACATGCATCACGAGCTAAAAGACGTCAATAAAACTGTTGTTGGTGAGTCGTAACCAGTGACATAAAACATGTAAAACATTTAGAAATTATTCATTCATTCATATATATGTGGTGATAGGTTATCTACAAGCCGACTCTTCTCTAACACTAAATCTGATGGTGGCCAGCTCGATAGAGTCTGTTAACGTATATGCCGCTTACAAGGATAACCAAGGTACCCCTATGACCCTCTTGGTCATATCATGATCTTGTGAAGAAGTATTTCCCACCTACTAAGGCCTCCAGCATTCGTGATCAGATCCACTCTTTTAGAATGGAACCAGATGAGCCCTACTATCTTGCTTGGGAGCGTTTTCAAAATTTGTTATCTCGTTGTTCCCAACATGGGCTTACTTGTAACACCCCGATTTTTATGGTAGGACTTATTTATGTGCTTAAGCTTATATGAATGTGCATTTAAGTGATTATGATTAAACTGATGTATGACGTTTACGATATATGTTATATGTTATGTTAATGATGAATATGACGGTTACGATATATATACGAAGGAGCAAGAAAATGATGATAAGAATACGAAAATGTAAAACTTAATGACTAATTACTTGCTAATCAAAAAGGGAAGGATTAATGAAGGGGTTATGATGTAATTATGGGCCATTAAGAGTGAAAGAATGAATTAGGCCCAAAATGGTAAGTTAATTAGCTAAGAGATTTACCTAAAATAGCCTAATTACCTAATCAATAAAGGTTGCATTTTTATGGATAAAATCGTGTAAAAAGCTTAGATTTAGTTATATAAATGATAAACCAAGGTTTTGGACGTAAAAAGTTTGAGATTTGGTTGCAAAACAAGGATTTTTGGGTTGAAAACGAGTTGTATCAGCGTTTTGCGACACTAGTGTTCTTGATGCGACACTAGTGTTCATCTTGCGACACTATGGTGACTTGAATTTTGGGCGTGTGTCGGGTGTGTTTGCGACAGTAGTTTAAGTCCCAACGAAAGTTGGGCAAGAGCCTTGTGGCACTGCAAGTGGAGGTGCTGCTGGAGCAGCATGCGATGTGACACCCCGCCCGGCGGCGGAAAACACCGGGCGCGTCAAGTGGATCGGATATCAAAGTACAAAGCACATGGTACACTAAAAGCATATTTTAATATTAATTAAGCAATAATGTCGTGACATAAATAGGCATTCAAACAGTCTTAAAATCGTAACAGAAACGGCAAATAAATATTATTTATTGTCCTTTTTATTCTAGGTCCGAAGCATCCTACGTGTCTTGAAACAAAACCGAATCAAACTCCACCTGAAAAACGTGTAAAATAAGTTAGCTAAAGAATTAGCTAGTGAGTAAAACACAATTAATAGTACATAGTATAAAATCCGAGATCATTATAGATTTGTGTTTCGCAATCTCATGTGCATAGCAATTTCATCATATATATCTCAACCGTGACCATAGAATCACATAGAAACAAGAATCATAGACCCCACAGGGTTACCTTTAGCGACAAGTCATGAGGAACCAACTCATGTTACATTTATTGATAACCATCGTTTAACCGTCATTTAACCGTCTCGATATGCAAGTTATCAAAAATGTTTAAGCATCTAAGGGACATAGCAACGTAGTAACAAGCATCACATGTAGTAACTTAGTAACATAGAATCAACCAAAGAATCGCCGGGTCAAAATCACCTATCAGGCCATTAATGTAGGTGGGCTTGTCAAGCCATTAGCGCTAACATTGTCCGGTGGAAATTACAAGATAATATAACTAATATTGACTATCACACAATTTTGCTACATGCGGCCAAACATGATTAACACATCTAATGATCTCATTTTCGAAAATAGAAACATCAAAAGAAACCGTTGTATTATAGAAACACGTATTTCAGCCCCAAAAACGTAAATAGTAAAATGGGGAGTGAGTTTACTCACCTTGAAAAGTACAATCGAACCGTTAGAAACGCAGCTAAAAGCACCGAGGGTTGCCCAAACATTAGTACCACCTAATTTATTGGGAAAACCCTAACTTAGAAACGAAACAATAGTAACAAGAATCAAAAGTCCGAGATCTAGGATTTCAGATTTGGGATTTTAGGGTTTTAAATCACAAATTGGGGATTTAGGGTTTTAAATCACAAATTGGGGATTTAGGGTTTTGAAGTACAATTTGGGGATTTAGGGTTTTAAATCACAAATTAGGGATTTAGGGTTTTGAAATACAATTTGGGGATTTAGGGTTTTAAATCACAAATTTGGAATTTTGATACGAAACGTAATTGTATATATTTTAAACGAATCTATTTTGGTTCTCTGTAAAGTATCATATATAAATATCTAACCACGATTATTTTATATATATATATATATGTATATTTGAATTTATAAATTCTTATGTTTTAAGAAGATATTTAACTTAATCATAGTATTTAAGTTATTTAGAAAAATATATGTTTAATGTTAAATACCTAAAATATTAAAATTTAAAGAAAAGGAGGCAAGAAGGATCGAACCCGCGACCTCCCCTCACAGAACCAACACTTTAACCACCAGACCAGAAAGCTTTTTGTTGATTAAACCCGTTTTTAAATTGTTTTAACTTTTATAGTCCAAGAACACCCCATTTCAAACCAAGCCCTAGAACAAAGATCATTCGAATTCGTTTTAACCAGTGAATCAAATTCAAAACAAATAGAGGGCTTTTAATCTACACAAACACCCGATCATTTTGATATAACATACTTACTTGATTGTTGAAGAATCGGGTCGATGAAATGATGAACACGTTGCGACGGTTTTGAGAATCAAAACTGAGTTTTAGATGTTTTTGCTTGAAATTAGATAAACAAGGAGTGATAGCAGGTAACGAGGAGCGTGTATGCAACTGGAATTGTATTTTGGTGATCCGGAAGTGGTCGAATGGTTTGAAGGTTGGTTACGAATTGTTTTGGTTAATTAGATGGTTAATTCGGTTTTATAATTACAATTAATTGTTACCATTGATTTCAAACTCACGGTTGATGATTTTCTTGTTAATGAAATTTACTGTTTTGAAGCGTTATGAACGATTGAGTTTGTGGGTTTTTGAAACCGGTTTTTGATTTGAAAATACACTTTGAATCAAGTGATTAAACGGCGAATTGGAGGTGGGTTCGGGTTCAAACATGGTCCACGATCATTTTGTATAGATTTGTTTGGTCGAATCGGCTTTAAAACGGTATTTAGATACCTTGCCGGAGATGGGGTCGTTGGCCGGAAAAGTTGACGGCAATAATGCCGGAAGTAAGGGGGGGTATGGATTTGGGTTGGGTTTTAATTTCAAAGTTACACTTTTGGTCCTTTTAGTTTCATTAATATTTTTGAGATCAAATTAACTTTAACATAAGTTTGAAAACTTACACTTTTGCCCAAAGTTAATTTTATAAATTATATTAACTAACTAACTTAACCAAGTTGAAACGTAACAGTTATATAAGTGACGTTTTTACAGTTGTTAGTTCGTTTTAGCCATTAGGAGGCTATTTCAAGGCTTAGAAGCGTTTTGTTTAACGTTTTCAATAATTTTCTTTTACGAACTATATATATATATTTATTTATATATATATTTTGAGTTTTATTGTCACGAATAATAATTATTTGATAAGCGTAAATGTTTTGCGACATAAATACGATTATTTAATTGAGACGAGAATAACGTAGAATCCAATGCGTTTATTCATAATATTAATAATAAACGTTACATTTTGAAGAAAAATAAATACGAATACGATAAAGAGAGATAATTTCGGGTTCGAGTCGGGCATTCGGGTTCGGGTTTGGGGCAGATGTCACAGTCTCCCCTCCTTAGAGAAATTTCGTCCCGAAATTTGCTCAAACCAAAATAGAAGAAAATGAAGCAAAAAGGTGCGGATCCTTAACCTTTATTTGGTCTTAAATTCATGTTCACATTTGAGTTTCAACGATCGTTAACATTTGGTATCTGATCACGCTTTAGTAGTTTGACTTCACGGTCCATAATGTCCAATGTTCGTTCAATATATGGCTTCGATTCATTAGCGATATGCACAATGAGATTTTTATTGAATAAATACTTCTTCATATTAGAAACATGAAACACGGGATGAACACCGCCCACTTTCGTAGGGAGTTTCATCTCGCAAGAATCTTTTGAGAATTCGATCAATGGGAAGATAAGCATCTTGATTGAGACACGATTTTAAATAACGAGATTAAGAAGTTATTTATTTTTAATTTGCTCTGTCTCATAGAGGATGGTTTATTTACTCTTTTCATTTATAAGAGTTCGGTTGAACTATTTGTATGTAGATTCGAATAAATTTTATTTGCTACTCAATGTAGGAATAGAATAGGAAACCAACTTGCAAATGAAATATTTTTTTAGTATATGGTTTTAGAATTATTTAAACGACCATTGAAAATAGTCGTGATTAATAGAATGTTTGAAACAAATTAGGTAACCTTACACATGATTAAGCGGCTTATATGCAATTAGTAAAAGGAGTAAACAAGTCAAGTGAATATAAGATGATTAAATATGGCCCGGCTACATAAGACAAAACTTACTATGGTTCCCATGCACCGACTTTCATAATTCCGTGTGCACTCGTAATTACTTCAGTTTTTGCATGGACTCCATAGTTCATTCGATCACGTGCAGGTCGGTAGTACACAACATTTTTTTTTTTTTTGGTTAAAATGATGATACGTATAGGTATTGATATCATACTTGATAGAAATAGTACTTGGGAGAAAATCATATTAAGATGATAAATAGATTGATGATTCAGAAGAAACTAACGTCCTTCAGGTAGACATTGCTCATATAAATAACTTTGTTCACGATATAGATAGTTAAATTCGAGTACTAGGATAGTAACACTTAAGTTTGTGAAAATCGACTTTATATGTGTAAGATGTAATTTAGGTTTTCTGATATTGACCAGTTTCTAAGAAATAAATGATGGTGTACATGTAATAATATAGTTTATTGGGATCTTTAGAAAAACTAGTTTCAAGAAAATTTGATAATGTGGATAATTCAATCTATAGTTCGAATGAATAGATCACTTAGTTCCAATTGGATTTAGCTTTTAAGGTGTTTGTGTTTATATGACCGATAGCTTTAGGTAAACCAGATGTAGGGGGCAAATAAGTTTATAAGAGATGATTTTGTTTTTGTTTTTTTTTATTTTTATAATCTCTTTTTTTATAAGGCAGTTTTAAAAGCTAAGTAAAAAGTTGAAGGTTTTAACCTTTACCATAGATAAGAGGATTGATTTGAAAAATAAACGACACAATTCAAGTTATAAGTACTTGGTATTGGAAAAAAAACAGAAGTCATGGTGTTTGTTGCAAGTCTTTGTGTCGTATTTGAGAAACGGGAAAATGTTTGTGTAAATATTTGGCCGACGTTAGAATGACCAATCACTTTTTAAAGAAACCATTTATCACGAAATTTATATGTTTATATATATATATATCTATTTTTTTTTTACAAGATACTAAGACCAAAAGGTTATTAAATTTTTTTTTTTTAAATATATATATATATATATATATATTTGTTTGGGAAAATAAGAAAATTATTTTAATAGAATCGAATACCGTTAGTTTTACAAAGTCCATTGATTACACGTTGTGTTAGGGTAACGTGTTTATAAATGAAACACATTGGGTTTGAATTAGTTCATGAAGACTAGTTGCGTAGAATTTCGTTGGTGGTCATAAGTATAGATGAAACATTTAGTTAAATGAGTTCGAGAATAGTTGTGTAGTGAGTTCTCGTTAGATTTGGATAACGAATTCATGGATAGTATCTTGTAATTGATTAACGAGTACATGTTTTGATGGTTAGTTCATAATTTGATAGCAGATTTATCGTTTTAATGATAGATTAGAAATTGGATTAGAATCTTGTAGTTAGATGAGTAGTTTGGAATCTATCTGAGTATAGAAGTCAAGTTGAAATATTTTAAGGGTAGACGTTCGATTCAAATACATTAGCTTATAAGAATAGCAAAATCCGTTAACTTTTATTTAGTTGTGGAATTTAGCCTTGACTATAATTTAGAAATCATAATGAACATTTGATTGGAGAGTCGATAACTGATTTAGGATTAGAAGTACGACTTAGATTCGGTAATCGATATATGCATTATATGCATGATCTGAAGTTTTGGATAATTCGATTTAGATATGTCTTAGTTTTGTTTTGAAGTGTTTTGTTTACAACGGTGTAATTGTGTTATATGGATAAGCTAGCGAGTATATCGCACAAGTATTATTGTAGCTTAGAAACAAATGGATTGATGAAACGTAGAATAACACGGTTTTGTAGCAACATCTTTGACCGATAGAAACATCTGATGTAATAATAGCACCTCGTTCCTCTTAAAATGTCATAGAATCTTTGGAAACATACCATAGAAAGTCAAGTAGAAACTTTAGAAACTTCAGAAATTTCGATTAAATGAAATAGTTATAGTACTTAAAACATCGTAGAATCCTTTGAACATATCATAGAAAATCACTTAGAAACTTTAGAAACATTAGTAAATGAAATTGGAATATTATTTGAATCACTATAAAAATTCATAGAAATAACTATAAATCATAGGAATGAAAATCATAGAATCATTAAGGAAATGAAATTTCAATGGCTTAGGAGTGTGTCTGGGTTTTGACACTTAAGACTTATCAAAGTGCTAAGTTCGTTTTTTCAACGTATTCGAGAAGGCGTGCTTTAGCCTATAGGTTCACACTCATCTCGTACATCCCCAGGTAAGCATACAGGTCTCTTAAAGAGATTTATACGAAATGCTTTGCCTTAGACAGGATGTCCGTGATACAGGTGTTCCCCCTTCCGGATTGCACACGTTCTCACGTTTTCAAACTTACTTAAGACGATGACGAGATTCCACAAAGAGAAGATCCCAATCACACAGACGAGTCTCTTGTAGCTCCTTCGCGAAATCGGATAAGAAATGAGATTAAGAAAAGCATAGAAAGGTTCGTAGAAGGAAAACAAATAAGTTCAAAAGAATTCCTAAGTACATCTATTTGCACTAAGGACTCTTAGGTTATAGTCTAGGACGGTGTATTTCTAATACCCTATCCTAGTTCCCTATAACCATGGCTCTGATACCAAACTGTGACACCCCGCCCGGCGGCGGAAAACACCGGGCGCGTCAAGTGAATCGGATATCAAAGTACAAAGCACATGGCACTCTAATTGCATATTTTAATATTAATTGAGCAATAATGTCGTGACATAAATAGGCATTCAAACAGTCTTAAAATCGTAACAGAAACGACAAATAAATATTGTTTATTGTCTTTTTATTCAAGGTCCGAAGCATCCTAAATGTCTTGAAACAAAACTGAATCAACCTCCACCTGAAAAACGTGTAAAATAAGTTAGCTAAAGAATTAGCTAGTGAGTAAAACACAATTAATAGTACATAGTATAAAATCCGAGATCATTATAGATTTGTGTTTCGCAATCTCATGTGCATAGCAATTTCATCATATATATCTCAACCGTGACCATAGAATCACATAGAAACAAGAATCATAGACCCCGCAGGGTTACCTTTAGCAACAAGTCATGAGGAACCAACTCATGTTACATTTATTGATAACCATCGTTTAACCGTCATTTAACCGTCTCGATATGCAAGTTATCAAAAATGTTTAAGCATCTAAGGGACATAGCAACGTAGCAACAAGCATCACATGTAGTAACTTAGTAACATAGAATCAACCAAAGAATCGCCGGGTCAAAATCACCTATCAGGCCATTAATGTAGGTGGGCTTGTCAAGCCATTAGCGCTAACATTGTCCGGTGGAAATTACAAGATAATATAACTAATATTGACTATCACACAATTTTGCTACATGCGGCCAAACATGATTAACACATCTAATGATCTCATTTTCGAAAATAGAAACATCAAAAGAAACCGTTGTATTATAGAAACACGTATTTCAGCCCCAAAAACGTAAATAGTAAAATGGGGAGTGAGTTTACTCACCTTGAAAAGTACAATCGAACCGTTAGAAACGCAGCTAAAAGCACCGAGGGTTGCCCAAACATTAGTACCACCTAATTTATTGGGAAAACCCTAACTTAGAAACGAAACAATAGTAACAAGAATCAAAAGTCCAAGATCTAGGATTTCAGATTTGGGATTTTAGGGTTTTAAATCACAAATTGGGGATTTAGGGTTTTAAATCACAAATTGGGGATTTAGGGTTTTGAAATACAATTTGGGGATTTAGGGTTTTAAATCACAAATTAGGGATTTAGGGTTTTGAAATACAATTTGGGGATTTAGGGTTTTAAATCACAAATTTGGAATTTTGATACGAAACGTAATTGTATATATTTTAAACGAATCTATTTTGGTTCTCTGTAAAGTATCATATATAAATATCTAACCACGATTATTTTATATATATATATATATGTATATTTGAATTTATAAATTCTTATGTTTTAAGAAGATATTTAACTTAATCATAGTATTTAAGTTATTTAGAAAAATATATGTTTAATGTTAAATACCTAAAATATTAAAATTTAAAGAAAAGGAGGCAAGAAGGATCGAACCCGCGACCTCCCCTCACAGAACCAACACTTTAACCACCAGACCAGAAAGCTTTTTGTTGATTAAACCCGTTTTTAAATTGTTTTAACTTTTATAGTCCAAGAACACCCCATTTCAAACCAAGCCCTAGAACAAAGATCATTCGAATTCGTTTTAACCAGTGAATCAAATTCAAAACAAATAGAGGGCTTTTAATCTACACAAACACCCGATCATTTTGATATAATATACTTACTTGATTGTTGAAGAATCGGGTCGATGAAATGATGAACACGTTGCGACGGTTTTGAGAATCAAAACTGAGTTTTAGATGTTTTTGCTTGAAATTAGATAAACAAGGAGTGATAGCAGGTAACGCGGAGCGTGTATGCAACTGGAATTGTATTTTGGTGATCCGGAAGTGGTCGAATGGTTTGAAGGTTGGTTACGAATTGTTTTGGTTAATTAGATGGTTAATTCGGTGTGATAATTACAATTAATTGTTACCATTGATTTCAAACTCACGGTTGATGATTTTCTTGTTAATGAAATTTACTGTTTTGAAGCGTTATGAACGATTGAGTTTGTGGGTTTTTGAAACCGGTTTTTGATTTGAAAATACACTTTGAATCAAGTGATTAAACGGCGAATTGGAGGTGTGTTCGGGTTCAAACATGGTCCACGATCATTTTGTATAGATTTGTTTGGTCGAATCGGCTTTAAAACGGTATTTAGATACCTTGCCGGAGATGGGGTCGTTGGCCGGAAAAGTTGACGGCAATAATGCCGGAAGTACGGGGGGGAATGGATTTGGGTTGGGTTTTAATTTCAAAGTTACACTTTTGGTCCTTTTAGTTTCATTAATATTTTTGAGATCAAATTAACTTTAACATAAGTTTGAAAACTTACACTTTTGCCCAAAGTTAATTTTATAAATTATATTAACTAACTAACTTAACCAAGTTGAAACGTAACAGTTATATAAGTGACGTTTTTACAGTTGTTAGTTCGTTTTAGCCGTTAGGAGGCTATTTCAAGGCTTAGAAGCGTTTTGTTTAACGTTTTCAATAATTTTCTTTTACGAACTATATATATATATTTATTTATATATATATTATGAGTTTTATTGTCACGAATAATAATTATTTGATAAGCGTAAATGTTTTGCGACATAAATACGATTATTTAATTGAGACGAGAATAACGTAGAATCCAATGCGTTTATTCATAATATTAATAATAAACGTTACATTTTGAAGAAAAATAAATACGAATACGATAAAGAGAGATAATTTCGGGTTCGAGTCGGGCATTCGGGTTCGGGTTTGGGGCAGATGTCACAGGCCGCTTGATGCAAAATTGTGTGTTAGTTAAAATTAGTTGTATTATTACGTAATTTCCACCGGTACGATGTTAGCGCTAACGGTCTGACAAACCCACCTACACTTTATGGCACGTTAGGTGATGTGATACCGGCGATTCTTGTTGTTGATTCTATGTGTTGGTTACTAGATACTATCCTATGATACTTGTTACTATGTTGCTATGCCTCTAGATGCTAAAACAATTATTGATAACTTATTTATCGAGACGGTTAATTGACGGTTAAAAGACGGTTAAATGACGGTTAGACGACAGTTATCATTAATTGTAACATGAGTGGTTCTCATGACCCGTTGCTAGAAGTTACCCTGCGGGGAATATGTTTCTTGTTTCTATGTGATTCTATGGTCACGGTTGTGTAATATGACGAAATTGCTATACACATGAGCTTGCGCAACATATTTACATTGATCTCGGATTTTATACTATGTATTATTTACTGTGTTTTTACTCACTAGCTATTCGCGTAGCTAATTTATTTTACTCATGATAGTCACTATGTATAGGTTGGACCCACCGGCTTGTCGGTGTTACTTTTGTTTGTAATTGTTTGACTTGTAATGTTATTTGTTCTAGCGAACCTACGGGCGAATCTATAGATTCGCCCGCAGGTCAACATGTCTTTTGTATTTAGGTGTCGACTGGGCGAACCTATGTGCCCAGCGAACCTGTGTTGGTTCGCTAGATAGATTCGCTAGAGTAAATCTATCAGCGAACCTAACACCTATATATTGTAACCTTATCTTCACATTTATAGAACTTTTGCACATCTTTTACTCAAGCTATTTCTCACTGATTTGTGTTGTGTAATCGTTCTATTGAGGTGCTAGGAGCATATATCTTTCATCTTTGTAGCTTATATACCTCGATTGTGTGTTGGATCTTGTTATTGGGTTGTTTGGACTTTTTACACTTTATTCTTCAAGTATTTGACATATTTGGGCTAAACAAGTCAACAAAGCACTGAAATCACGATCATTATGGACCAACAATATGGTATCAGAGCCATAGTGCTCTTGATTGTTTGATTCTAGTGATTTTTGTGTTGATTTTTGAAGTTTTTGGGTCAAAACACTTTGATTCTGTTTGAAGCTTGTTTCTTGTGTTTTGGAGTTGTATTTTGCTCAAAGGTTGTGGTATTTGGTCATAGGAAACTTTTAAAACAAACCTGTAGGCAAATGGTCAAGTTTTGAGGGTTTTCGAACTGTTTCCGTACTGTTTCAGGGTGGTTGAGCTACCAGCGAAACTATCTGTTCAACCAGCGAATCTGTCAGTTCATCCAGCGAACCTAATTCAAATTTTGTCCTGATTGGTTTGTGTTGTGGCCAGCGAATCTGAGATTTCATCGAACGAAAGTTCACTTGTTTGACTGACTGTGCAAGCGAAACTGCTGCCAAAATCAGGCCAGCGAATCTGTGCTTGCTCGTCAGCGAAACTGTTTGACTGTCTAGCGAATCTGCTTCCAGCGAATCTTCCAGCGAATCTGCTGTGTTCTTCCAGCGAATCTAGCCAGCGAAACTGTTTGTTTTCAGCGAATCTATTATCTGTTCAAAGTTATGACTTCATCAACACTTAATATGAATGATCTGGACAGCGTTCAACCTAACAGGACACCAAGGCTTGTTAGTGGTGAAAACTTTAAGGATTGGAAAAGATGTTTAAAAGCGTTCTTCTACTACACGGACTACAACCAATGGGAATCTATAGTAAATGGCCCGCATGTGCCAACAACTGTTGAAGGAACCGTCACCTCAGTAAACACAGACCCAACTACTTTTACTGAAACAGATATCAAGTTACTGGATCGTGACAAGAAGGCATTAGGGGCACTGATACTTTGCTTACATCAGGACATCTTCAACCGGTTTGCAGAACACACAACTGCAAAGAGTCTGTATGATGCATTGTGTGAATTTTATGATGGCAATGAAGATCTGAAACTGGATAGAAAAGCTCAGGCTGAAAAGGAATTCAACTCTTTTGTGGGATATTCACAAGAGAACTTGACTGATATTACAAATAGATTCCTATCTGTGTCAAGTAATCTGAAGAAATATGATGAAAAGCTGGGCAATCACGAACAAGTTGCAAAATTGTTAGATTCTCTTCCTCCTCAATGGAGCCTTCAAATCAAGCTGCTGAAACAAGAGAGAAACTTTCCTGACTACAAATTGATGGACGTCATCAACAAGCTGAAGTCTTTTGACCTTGACGTGAAAAGAAGAGAATATAATCAGTCAATGATGGTTCCAAACATTCCTTCTCAAAATGCTGCACTTATCTCATCCGCTGCAAACTCTTATGTCTATAGTGCTGCATCTAGAGGACCATCAAGTCATGCGTCTGCTAAATCTGCTGGTGTTCCTTCAAATGTTGGTTCAAGCTCGAATGCGTCTGTCACCACCCAGATTCCGTCAGATACTATGGCCTTATTTGGAATGTTTGTTCACAGTTATGAAGCTCTTGTTGCAGGTGAGTTGAAAGGGAAGGGTATGACAGTAGAAGATATGTATCAGGTGGACCCTGATGATCTGGAGGAAACAGATATTCAATGGCAGATGGCTATGCTCACTCTTCGTGCCAGACGATTCATGGAAAGAACTGGTAGAAGAAACTTTGGAAATCAAGGACAGAATGCTAAGCTGGGTTATGACAAGGGAAAGTTACGATGCTATAACTGCAAACAACTGGGCCACTTCAAGAGAGAATGCCCATTACCAATCGTTACTGAGCCAGTTAACTCTGCAAATCCAAGATCTGCTCCAATTCAAGAAAAGGTTGAGGAAGCAAAGTCAAAGAATGAAACTGCACTGCTCACCAACTTTGACTGGAGTGCAGAAATTGAAGAAACCAAGGAGGAGATTAACCATGCCCTTGTTGCTGAAATTACTGAGTTTGATGACAATGATATAAATCTCTTTGATCCGTTCAAAGAATTTTTTTGGAAATGAAGAGGAAGAGAAAGTGGAGGATGCTGTTAAAGTTCAATCAGGTGTTATTGCTCAAGGACATCTGAATCATTCAGGGTTAGTTTGTGAAGCCGCTGTTAATGAAGTAAAGCATGAGGAGGAGTCTAAGGCTAGCTTGGAAGAAATGATTGAAAAGGCAAGGCTGGATGCAGTTGATGAATTCAAAAGAAGCACTCCCTACTGTCAATGTGATCGTGCTCTGGCCGCCGAAAAACTGGTAATCGGTCTTCCTTACGATGTTATTGAAGATATGTGTTCATCTGCTTGCAAAATTCGTTTAATTGGCATATACAAAGCAAATAAATTGTTAATGTCAAATGAAAATGAATTAAAAAGGACCATCAAAGAGCTTAAATTAAGTGAATCAAAATATTTTGTTAAGTTAAGAGAAGCTTTAAAGGAAAATGAACACTTAAAAAGGACTCTTTTAGAAAAGAATTGTGAAATTAACTACTTAACTGAGCAAGTTACACTTGCTGAGTTTGAAGCAAGAAAGCTTAAAAACAAATTGCAGCAGTGGACCATATCCGGTATGAAAAGGGAGGAACTGTGCAAGAAACAAAGGGGAGCCAGGGTCAAGACAGGTTTGGGTTTTAGTAAAAATGAAACATATGCATATCCTCCACCCAGTACTTTCTGTTATTCTCCTACACCTATTCCTCATCCCTCAAATGAGTTAATTCAAGAGATTATGCAGAACGATACTGACAGTTCCATTGCAGGTTTAAGTGAAGTAAACCTTAAGGAAGTTAGAGAGGAGTACGCATATGGTGGGAGTGTTGGGCTTGGTTGTTCTGGCAGTAGTGATTGCAGTAGTTCTGATTCCAAGAAGTCTTTTGAAGACATTTGTTTAGATAATCCTGTTTGTAGTACTGTGTCATATTCAGACAATTTCATGTTTAATAGTAATTTAGGGTGCTCCACTTCAAACCCTAATGTGTTGAATGATGCTGATTTGATTAATAATGTGTGTGTGAATGACAAAGACAAACTTTCAGGTCAAGTCTCTGAAAGTCAAACCAAAACAAACTGCTTTCAAAAGTTTTTCACTCACCAAATTCCAACGTTCACACCTGTGAGAATTTCAAAACCAAAAGAGAAGGAATCATCTTTTTCATACATTCTTAAACCAAAACCTGAATCTGATACAGTTAAAGTCACAACAAGTAAGTTAAAAGAACTCTATGACACTTACAGTGACTGCAACTCACAACTGTCTGAATGTGATGAGGAGATTGAAATGGATAAAATTCCTGTTAACAGAGTTCCCAAAGCTGGTTTTAAATCTCACTGTTTTAAATGCGGAAATACTGGTCACACTGTCAAGCAATGCTCCAAATTAATCCAAAACAGTCCAAAGCAAAAATCTGTCAGAAAAAGATTAAACACTTTTGTAAATAATTTCTTTTGTAATACTTCATCTGCTTCACCACCCAGGTACACAAAGACTTGGGTGCCTATTGTAAAGGTCTAACTTTTCTTTTCTTTTAATAAATGTCAGGAACATTCAAATGCCGTTGTAAATAGTCATTGGCATATTGACAGCGGATGTTCCAGACATATGACAGGATTGAAGGATCTTCTTACTAACTATAGGATCATAAATGGAGGTTATGTTGCTTTTGCGGGAGATAAGAAAGGCGGGAAGATGATTGGTCAAGGAGAAGTCTCAAACGGCTCACTTACTTTGGAAGACGTCAACTATGTTCCTGAGCTGGCATTCAACCTTCTGAGTGTATCACAAATCTGTGATAAGAATATTCCTGTGCTGTTTCTTCCAAATGAATGCCTGTTCTTGAAGCCAGAGTTTACTATTCCCGAAGATATGGTGATCATGCGAGCTCCGAGACGAAATGACACCTATATGTTGAATATGGGTTCACAGGAATCAAATTCCACCGTGACATGTCTCCTGTCTAAAGCATCATCCTTTGAATCATTTTTGTGGCATAAACGTTTAGGACACATCAATTTTAAAATTCTGAATAAATTGGTTAAGAACAATTTGGTTAGGGGATTACCACAAAAGGATTTTTCTGTGGTCGAGAAATGCATGGCTTGTGCTAGAGGAAAACAGCACAAAAAGCCACATAAACTCAAAATTACAAATACTATCTCAGAACCCCTCGAATTGTTACATACTGATTTATTCGGTCCAATAAGTGTCAAATCTATTGCTAAAAAGTCTTATTGCTTGGTTGTCACAGATGATTACTCTAGGTACACCTGGGTGAGATTCATGGCAAACAAGAGTGAGACTGCCGAAGAATTGATGAAGCTGATACCTCTAATAGAGGTTCTTGGAAAGAAGAAGGTTCAAGCCATCAGAAGCGATAACGGAACTGAATTCAGAAACCACATCTTCAACTCCTTCTGTGAACAACGGGGTATTCTCAGACAGTTTAGCGCTGCCCGAACCCCACAACAAAATGGTGTTGCTGAAAGAAAGAACCGAACTCTTGTGGAGGCCGCTAGAACTATGCTGATCGAGTCAAAACTTCCAATTATTTTCTGGGCTGAAGCGGTTAATTGTGCAGCTTATGTTCTTAACAGGGTACTGATTGTCAAAGAAAAGATGAAGACTTCATACCAACTGTTTCGAGGGATTAAGCCGCTGATTGATTTTCTACGCCCTTTTGGATGTTCTTGCACTCTTCTGAATACTCAAGATCAGAAGACGAAGTTTGGGGCTGTCTCTGATGAATGCTTCTTTGTGGGATACTCTAACACGCAAAAGGCGTATCGCGTTTACAACAAGCGAACGCGGATCGTGCAAGAGTCCTACTATGTTGATTGGCAAGAATCAAACACTACAAGTATTGGTAGTGAACCGGCCTGGTTTTATGATGCCACCACCATTTTCAAATCATTTAATCTTCCTGACTCTGACGATGATGACATCATTCCACACACATCGGTTTCTATTTTCAATCCTACACCTACACCATCACAATCACAACCTTCCACATCCGCCACACAACTACCTCCCACTACATTTGACATCCCATCACCTCCACCACCTCAAACTGTTCAATCTTCTCCATCAGATATTCCATCCACATCCACTACCATCCCATCACCTACACCTCCACAACCATCAAATCAAACACACTCAACCGATCAAAATCCTTTACTACTCAACACTGACTTCAAAACCCTGAAAAACCATCCTCACGATTATATCATTGGATCTATTACCGATGGTGTGCGAACCCGGAGTCAGAGCGGTTTGATTAATGAATGTCTTTATGCTGCCTTTCTGTCACAAGTCGTTCCAAAGAATTATAAACAGGCACTTGAAGATCCGAGTTGGGTGGATGCCATGCAAATGGAGCTGCAGCAATTCAGGAAGCTCAAAGTTTGGGAACTGGTTGATCTTCCTCCTAACAAGTGTCCAATCGGCACTAAATGGGTTTTTCGGAACAAGCCAGATGATCGTGGTGTGGTAATTAGAAATAAAGCGAGACTGGTTGTTCAAGGATTTGCTCAAGAGGAGGGAATTGACTATACCGAAGTTTTTGCTCCAGTCGCTCGCCTGGAAGCCATCAGAATCTTTCTTGCTCATGCCGCAAACAAAAACTTTAAGGTTTATCAGATGGATGTGAAATGTGCATTTCTATACGGAGACATCGATGAGGAGATCTACGTATGTCAACCACCAGGCTTCGAGGATCCTGATTTCCCGTCAAAGGTTTACAAGCTTGACAAATCGTTGTATGGGTTGCATCAAGCTCCAAGGATCTGGTATGAAACTCTGACACAGTATCTCCTCAGTAAGGGTTTCTCACGTGGGAGTATAGATATGACATTATTCAAGAAGGAGGTGGATGGCGAGCTGCTGATCGTTCAAGTGTATGTTGATGATATCATTTTTGGTTCGACTAATGAAGGGTTGTGTAGAGAATTTGAGAAGGTGATGATGGAACGCTTTGAGATGACCATAATGGGGGAGATGTGTTTCTTCTTGGGGCTGCAAGTGGAGCAAAAGCCTGATGGAATTCTAATCCACCAAGAGAAATACATCAAAGAAATCCTCACGAAGTTTGGCATGGATGACTCTTCTCCTGAATTGATTCCTTTTACAGCTCAAACATGCCTTACTTCCGATGATAATGGGAATCCTGTGGATGCTCATCGGTATCGCTCGATGATCGGATCTCTCATGTATCTGACTGCAAGTCGTCCAGATATTACATTTGCCGTGTGTTACTGTGCTCGTTTCCAAGCCAATCCAAAAGAATCACACGAGAAAGCTGTTAAACGAATTTTTCGTTACCTTAAGGGTTCCTCTCGTTTTGGACTTTGGTACCCAAAAGGTGGGAACTTTGATTTACATGCTTTTTCTGATAGTGATCATGCTGGTTGCAGGATTAACAGGAAGTCTGTCACTGGTGGATGTCAATACCTTGGAGAATGTCTTGTTTCATGGCAAAGCAAGAAGCAAACAACCGTCTCCCTGTCCACAGGAGAAGCAGAATACATAGCTGCGTCAAGTTGCTGTTGCCAAGTGCTGTGGATTCAACATCAGATGATGGATTATGGCATCAACTTTCTTCACACGCCACTCTTTTGTGACAATGAAGCTGCTGTTGGAATCGCCAAGAATCCCATTCATCACACTCGAACCAAGCACATTGAAACAAGAATTCATGCAATCCGGGATGCACAGGAAAAGGGGTTTATTGATATTATTCCTATCGAAACTAGAAAGCAAAAAGCTGATCTTTTCACGAAAACTTTTGATAAACCACGTTTTTATGAACTGATCTCCATGCTTGGTCTTATATCCTTTTGAAAACCTTTTTCTGTGAGAATCCTTTTGTAAATATGTAAATAATCTTTTCTTATTCTTCTTTGAAAAATCCGTGGGTCACTCGATTCATTGCTCCGTTTCTTTATTTTATTTTATCTTCTTTTATCTTTCTTTATTCTATTCTATCTTCTTATTTTCTTTTAAATATATATATATATATATTTAGAAAATCTGAAAAACAAAAATTTCTTATTAGACGGCTATTATATAGAAATTTTGGGGGAGATATAAAAAGATTAACTATTTATAGTTTTTCAAATTTTGCTATTTCAGGATCTCCGTTTTGATTGATGTTGAAAAGTCGTTGAAGGAGGTCAGAAAAATTGCGTTTGGGATATGTCAGATAGGCTCAGCCCGAAAACAAAGTAAACAGTGATTGTGCAGCCAAACATAACGCTCAAGATCTCGACAACAAGGATTATCCCCTTGACATGATTGGATTGCACAAAGATAATGGTTCTGTCAAAAATGGGTTGAGAGCGTCAAATCTTTGTCTTGATCTTCAAATCTTTGTCTTGATTTCCCTAAAAATCCCAAATCACCCTCGCCCTATCCCCGAATCGAGTTTCTAGTATGCAAAACAAAACAAAAAAAAAAATATATATATAATAAAAAAAAAAGGGGCTGCTAGTGATGCTCTTCGGAAAAGCCTCTGAGTGAGTTACTCGTTAACTCCTCAGAACGTCTTGTGTCAAGTGCTTAACTCCTCTGATATACGAATGTATTGACCTGGAGTTGGTGGATCTTCTCTGCTATACGGAAGTATTGACCTGAAGATTCACCGAGCATGCTCAAATGTTTATCTCCTCTGTTATACGTGAGTATAGACCTGGAGCTCTAGACTATTTGAGTTTCCCAAATAATAAGTCGCATTGTATTCAAAATGAATCAATTGCTGACAAGCTCCACTCACAAAGAAAAGATGCAAAAAAAAATTGCACAAGTGTCAAAAGAAACAAACGCATCGATCAACATTCAAAAGTTGATCATTGAAATTCAAGCAAAGTCAATAGTATTGCTCAGATATACCCTGATGACAGAACTTGTTCTTTTTACCTAGATGTCTGTGGGGACCGAGTTTTCTGAGTTTCTTCAATCAAACCGAAAACATGATAAAAGAAGCTGCTGATCTCTTGTTGAAAGGACTAAGGCATGGGTTTAAATGGACAAACATATCTGCAATCCCGCCAATCGATGATTCTCCGGATTCTACTCAAAACATCATGAAGAATATATATCCTTTCTAGCGTTTAAAACCGTCTCCTGTTATTTTAATTTTATTTTATTTTATTTTATTTCATTTTACTTTATTTTATTTTAAATTTTAGGATTATATGTGTTAATGTTTATTTTTGGAGCGTTGATATCGTGGGATGTTTTTCACGTTTTTACAAAGTTTTTAAAACTTAAGAAAATACAAAAATATTTTTTTGTGTGTGTGTTAGCGAACCTACAGGTTCGCCCGGTATGTCTTTGATTCGCTGACATGAAACATCCTTGTTTATGTGTCAGCGAACCTGCTAGCGAACCAGTCGGGTGCCTTGACTTTTGGTCTTCCGGCGAACCTAAGGTTCGCTGGTCTGTCTGCCAGCGAACCTATGTCTGTATATATATACTGTGGCAGCGAATTTTTCTCACTTATTCGCTGTTCATCTGCACTGTAGCACGTTCTTTCAAAAACAAACACCAAACGTTCGATTCTCACTATTTCACGGCCTTTTTCACACATTAAACACCATTTAAGTGTCCGGTATGTAATCGATTTCAACTTAATCTGTGTTTTGAACCCTTAATCGCATCTTAAGTCTGTTAAATCTGTCGATTCTTGATTATATAGTGTTTAAAAGACTGATTGTATGTTATATGTTAGGGTTTTACTTCATAATAGCCTCGTTTAGTGATTATACTACCTGATTGTTGCTTTATATGCCTAATAATGGTTGATTGTTTGTGTTTCGGGCCGTTTTTCAAATTCTAGGGTTTCCAGCGAACCTAAGTGTTCGTCTGGCGAATCTGAACGAAAGTTCAAAACTTCGAGCGAACCTATGTCGTTATGCTGCCCGCGCAACAACATAGATTCGCCCGACAGTTTCTAGCGAACCTATACATTCGCTCGACAACAATGACTGATTTTTTATGTCAGCGAATCTATAGGTTCTGGTGCAAAAATCTCAGGTTCGCTATACCAGCGAACCTATTATCCAGCGAATCTATTTTCTGTTCTTCAAATCTTCATTTCTGATCAATCTCCGTTTATTTTTCAGGCACAATGTCGACGTTATTCTTCGAGAAAAAGCATAACATGTGTGCTTTACTTGACGAAAACAATGAAAAAGCCGGGAGCTATAGAGATGCAATCAAATGGTTGAAGTCGTCACACATACACTATGCCATCTCTCACTCACCTACTATCTATGAGACGCACGTTCGGGATTTCTGGCGAACTGCTGTCATGAACGTGTCGGTGCAGCCGTCACGCATCTGTGCTAAGGTCGGTGGACACGACTTGGCGTTTACTGAAGCCGATCTGGCTAGAATTTTGAGACTAGAAGATGATGTGGGTGAGGAGGTCCATATGACGGCTGAAGAAGTTTACGGGGCATTCCGGACAGCGGGGTATGAGGGTCCGATGCCCGGAGAGAAGAAAATGGAATTTGTGAAGTCGTACCTGATCCAGGAGTGGAGGTATATAGCACATGTGTTTATTATGTGCCTGGATCACAGGAAGGGAGGTACGGACGGGCTGAACTTGGACTGGGCTCGAGCCATGATGCTGTTTTGCCGAGGGCAAAAAGCAAATCTTGCTAAGTTGATTTTCAACTACATGCTCGAGAACATCCATGCCAGCAAGGGGGCCAAATGGTTAATGTATCCCAGATTCATTCAGATGATTCTGAATGATAAACTACCAAATTTGCCGGTGGAGGGTGCAGAGTTAAAAATCTGGGATATGCATTCTAGAATCTTCAAAGATTGTAAATCGGCGAGGCCGGATTGTGTAGGAAGGACTACGTATTTGTGGGAGAATATGTATCCGGCTGAAAGGTGGGTGTATATACAGAGGTTGATTGAGACTGAAAGGAAACGGGGCGGTGAAAATATTGAGGAGGTTGAGAAGAAGATTAGAAAGAGAAAGGCGTATGCAAAGGATAAAGATTATTCATTTGAACGGGAAGTGGATGAAATTCAGGCCGAGATTGATGCTGGCAGAGAACTGAGAACAAAGAAGAGGTCTGATACAAACGCTGAAGGGTCAAAGAAAGCTAAGCACGATATAGGGGGTACATCTGCTGGGTCTGGAAATGTGTTGAAGGATGAGGTTGAGAAATTGAAGGCTGACCTGGCTGAGCTGAAAAGTAAGCACGAAGAGTTAGAAAAGCAAGATGCTGAGAAATCCACTGTCATATACGAGATGGGAAGAATGATGAAAGATCAGCAGTGTTTGTTGGTTAGGATCTTCAAAGAGTTAAATAGTTTGAAGGAGAATGCTGGGACTGAACCGGCTATGTCTGAAGCGGAACTGATCTCCTTAACGGATATTGCAAAATATTCGTTAATGGATGTTGACTTTGGTGACAAAAGTAAGGGAAAAGCCGTGGAGGAAGAGTTTGATGAAGAGATGGGAATTGATTTGGATACATTTGAAGGGGATGAAGTGGTAGGAGGATCTGGTGTGGATTATACTTTGGTAGATGAACCTGATACTGATATTGATGCAGAAAGTGAGGAAGATTTGGATGACGAGCCGGAAATATACAAAGTTGAGGAAAAAGGGATGAGCTATCAGTTCGAGCATGCTGAATTAGACAAATCCGAATGGTTCAGGAAGGAAGAAGAAGTGATGCCTGAGGTGCCGATATTCCAACACTTAGATGAACCCAACACCAAACAGCAAGATAGACAGATCATTGCATGGAAGTACAACTGTTTGGTGGAGGCTTACATGATCAAAAGGAGGGGTGGTGACATCACATACGTCAAGAACCGAAAGCACTTTGCCACCTTTCCTAGATGGGATTTGCGTAGACTGGCAGAGCTGCCACTACTTGGGAAGGAAGAAAGCGGCAGGGCTTGTGCGTTTGAAGCTACAATTCAGGAGGCGGCTAAGTCAAATTTTGTTGATTTCGGATACCAAAAGCCTAGGAGGATGAGGCAGAAGGTGGATAAACATTGGGTATCGTGGAAGGGGAAGATCGTGCTGAAAATAGATGCTCCGAAAGTGATGACAAGGGTCAGGGTCCCAGACACACAGCCACCCCGACTGCAGGAGTTTCTTAAATGGTTTTATGATAACAGTACGGGTGAAGCTGTTATCCGTCTTCAAGGAGCAGATCGTCCTGAAATTCGTTTGTTTGATCCTATGGAGGTCTTCTCCTTCAGTGATGAGGATCTGAAGGTGCTGTGTGAGAACAGAATAAAGCACGGGGCTGGAGATGACACTGCTGCTGAAGCGAACCTGTTCGTGAAGGTCGCAAATAAAGCCCGGGGGATTCGTGCTGAGCTAAAAGCTGTAAATGAGAGGTTGAGGAGGACGGATGATCAGAAAATGGAAATGGATGATCTGACAAGACAGCTTGATCGATCAATAGAGCAGAGGTTTGAAAAACCAGTAGAGGTGATTGACTTGGAGGTGATAAGCGAGGAGCCAACTGCTGAGAAACAGGCGGAAACGACAGTTCAACTTGAGCCTGATACAGAGGTCGCAGATGCTGAGTTTGTAGACTCAATGCTGAATTTAAGTGAAGATGAGGCCGGAACTGAAGACTTTACAAATCCAATGGCCGGGATCAAAGAAAGGGCAGGAGCTTTTATCGAACACCTTTGAAGCCAACAAGACGGAGCTAATCAGAAGACTTCCCCAGGTGAGGTCCAACCTAGGGGGAGTATTGATAGTCACTATGTATAGGTTGGACCCACCGGCTTGTCGGTGTTACTTTTGTTTGTAATTGTTTGACTTGTAATGTTATTTGTTCTAGCGAACCTACGGGCGAATCTATAGATTCGCCCGCAGGTCAACATGTCTTTTGTATTTAGGTGTCGACGGGGCGAACCTATGTGCCCAGCGAACCTGTGTTGGTTCGCTAGATAGATTCGCTAGAGCGAATCTATCAGCGAACCTAACACCTATATATTGTAACCTTATCTTCACATTTATAGAACTTTTGCACATCTTTTACTCAAGCTATTTCTCACTGATTTGTGTTGTGTAATCGTTCTATTGAGGTGCTAGGAGCATATATCTTTCATCTTTGTAGCTTATATACCTCGATTGTGTGTTGGATCTTGTTATTGGGTTGTTTGGACTTTTTACACTTTGTTCTTCAAGTATTTGACATATTTGGGCTAAACAAGTCAACAAAGCACTGAAATCACGATCATTATGGACCAACAACTCATATTTCAGGTGGCGTTTGAAGTCGTTTCGTTTACGTGACACGTAGGATGCTATGGACTTAGAAAATAATAAACAAGGACTTTTCTGTTTTCGGATTTAATTACGGTTTTAAGACTATTTATTACCTGTTACGTCACAACATTAAATGCTTAATAATATTAAAATATGCTTCTTAGATGCCATGTGCTTTGTACTTTTGATATCCGATCCACTTGACGCGCCCGGTGTTTTCCGCCGCCGGGCGGGGTGTCACAAATATAACTAATATTGACTATCACACAATTTTGCTACATGCGGCCAAACATGATTAACACATCTAATGATCTCATTTTCGAAAATAGAAACATCAAAAGAAACTGTTGTATTATAGAAACACGTATTTTAGCCCCAAAAACGTAAACAGTAAAAAGGGGAGTGAGTTTACTCACCTTAAAATCCAAAGATAATAGAAACATTAGAATCGCAACTAGAAAGAACCGAGGATCGCCCAGATATTAGAATCACCTAATTAACCGGGAAAACCTAAATTAGAAACGAAGCAAGTGACGTAATAACTAGAATCAAGAAACTAGAACTTCTAGGGTTTCGGATTTGGGAATTTAGGGTTTCAAAATATAATTTGGAAAATTAGGGTTTTAACGTACCAATTGGGAATTAGGATTTCAAAATATAATTTAGGGTTTTAAAATCCAATTTGGGGATTTAGGGTTTTGAAATATAATATAGGAATTAGGGTTTTAAAATACAATTTGGAAAATGGGGTTTTGAAATATAATTTAGGAATTAGGGTTTTAAATTACGAATTGGGATTTCGGTACGAAACGTAATCGTATTTTCGTTTTTTTGAATATATATATTATAAGTAAATGTTTAACTTAATTATATTATCTAGGTTATTTAGTAAAAATATAGTTAAATGTCTAAAATGTTTTCAAGTAATAAATTAAGCAAAAATAGGTTGTGGGTTTCGAACCCACGACCTCCACGTGAAACAGGAACATACTCAACCACCAGGCCAACATGAACTTTTGTTATTAAAACTCATTTTTAATTGTTTTAACCAATACAATTCACCAACACCCATTATCAAAACAAGCCCTAGAAACAAGATTGTCCAAATTCGTTTCATCCTGTTAATCAAATCCCAAACTAATAGAGGGCTTTTAATCTACATTGGTTCGTGATCATTTTGATATAAAATACATACTTGATTGATGCAGGATCGAGTCAATGAAGACGATGAACAGGATGCGACAGTTTGAGAATCAATTTACGAATTTCTTGATGTTTTTGATGAAATTGGTTGAACAGGAAGTGAAATAGATGCCTTATGAGTATTCTGGTTGATTTGATTGTGTTGTTTCGATCTGAAACTTGTCGAATGGTTTAAGATTTTGATTCGATTGAATTGGGTTTAATTGGGTGTTTACTTCGGTATACTTAACCCAAATTGATTGATGATAATAACTCAACCCGCCGAGATAAAGATTGAGGTTAATGCGATTTAAGGTTTGGATGCGTTATGAGACGGTTTGGGTGGTGGGTGTTGAAACCGATTGTAAAACGCCACATTGAACATGGATTTAGACCATTAAAGGACGAATTGCACACGGTATGGAGTTCGAATCTTGTCCACGCAGATTTATGTGATTTTAATTTAGTTTTTAGTGTTAGAATCGGCTAGAAAGACCTTCGCCGGAAATAATGGAGCTCCGGCCAAGGTGGCCGGAAAGTTAGAACCGGAAACACGGGGTATGGGGGAAGGGCTGGGTGAATTTGGTAAATTACATAATCGGTCCCTCAACTCTTAGCTTGTTTCAACTAGTTATTATAAGTTTTAAATGATAGTTTGTAAATTGACACTTTTAGCACAAAGTTAAGTATACATATATTTTAACTAGCTAACTTAGCTAAATTGAAACGTAACAATTAGATAAGTGACGGTTTATAGTTTTAGCTCGTTTAAGCCATTAAGAGACTATTTCGAGACTTCGAAGCATTTTCGTTTAACATTTTCAATAGTTTTTGTTTACGAACTATATATATATATTTATATATATATATATATTTTTTGAGATTTACTGTTCCACAATTATTTATTTGATATACGTGAACGTTTTGCAACGTAAATTTAATTGAGACGGCATTCGGGTTCGGGTTTGGGGCACTTTGAAGACGGCATTCGGCATTCGGGTTCGGGTTTGCAACGTAAAATCAATGCGTTTATTCATAATAGTAATAATAAACGTTACACTTTGAAGAAATAAATACGATTACAATTTAATGGGTAACAACTTTGGGTCCGAGACGGCATTCGGGTTCGGGTTTGGGGCAGATGTCACATGCGACACTGTGGTTCGCCTATGCGAGACTACTTGCGACACAACCTGCGACACTATGTGCGACATTGCTTGCGACACTAAGAAAGAAATGACCATTTTTCATAATAACTTAAATGCAGATCGTGCACCAAAACCACTACCTTAATCTGGTCCAAACAAGCAAAGATCACTTAAGAATCAGGTGAGTTCTAGACCTCACTTCCGTTCCAAACACAATTTTGAGGCTAACATGCATACTGTGATGTTTCCTGGACTGTTGGACTGATTTATGTGACGTATGATGATGATGTAAGAACGAGTGATTGAATACTTATATATACATATATATATAGAGAGAGAGATGTATATAAACGAATGTATGCCTTAACGGAAGATAAGAATCCTACTGGGGATCTCATAAAACCAGCTAAGAATCCTATTGGGGATCTCATAAAACCAGCTAAGAATCCTACTGGGGATCTCATGAAACCAGTTAAGAACCACAGAATGGGTCTCTTATGACCAAAGAGGACACGATGATGACTTAACTCAAAGACAAAGATATTATGCTACGTATTAGACAATGTGATGTCTAATACGATGATGCTATTTACGTGTAGTACATGAATGATATGGAAAGTTTCTAAAGATGTTTTAAAACTAGAACTCACTCAGCGTAGCTGACATTTGTATGCATGTTAGATTGATGTGCAGGTTAGGAGGTTTAGGGAGCTGCTTGGCGAGGGCTAGAGACTTGTTGAAGATTGGCATTGAAGAAAAATATACTTTTGGAAAGTTGATTTATATGCTTGTAATGCTTTAAGTAGTTTCTAAGACAAAGTTAAGGGTAATGTAATGATGTTTGAACAATTATTCCGCTACTTTTGAACTTTTATTTAATATATGGTTGTTTTTATGCTTATGAATGCCAACTATGGTGCTTGTCGAAAGACAGGCGTTACATTACTCCTTGGGCCTTGGTTCAAAAATTCTATAATGGGCTTACGTATGAAACCAGGGTCCGGTTTGATACATCTGCGGGGGGTCATCTAATGGGTAAAATGAACGTAGATCAATGCAATGAGTTATTCGAAAGTTTTGCCCATGCCGAACATGAACAACGGTCCACTCACAGAAATTCCAGTCCTGTCACTGGCACACCTTCTTCTTCCACTCGAGGTGTGCACCATGTTAGCATGGAAACCTGTGTGGCCGCTGCTTTAGAGAACCTTACCCGTGAAATGAGGGACCTTAGGGCTAATGTACATAAATGTGAGCTGTGTTGTGGTGGTCACAGTACTTTAGAGAAGAACAGGTTGAGTTTATGGCCAATCAGAGTAGGTTCCCTCATTCTAATAATACAAACTCCAATTGGAACAGGAATTCAAGTTTTAATAATAACTCGAATTGGCGTTCTTCAGGTGCCCCACCTGGTTATCAGTCTTACTATAATAACAATAATAATCAGGGGTGGATAGTTCGTTTGTTGGAAGTGGTGGTGATCAGGCTAGTGGTCAGGGGTCTGGTGTTAGCAATGATAGGATAAAGCACAGTTATTGATGCAATTAATAGCTAAGGATAAGGTCACTCAGGAAACCTTAGCTACTCATGAGCTCATGCTGAAAAAGCAGGACCTAGGCAAAATCAACAATCCATTATTCTAGATATCCAGATGACTGTAGGAGAGTAAGTGAAACAGTCCCCTAGTCAGAGGTCCCTAGGCCAATTCTCGAGTTCGATTCAAACGAACCCTTCTGCTCAGTTGAATGCTATCTCTACTCGTAGTGGTAGGGTATTAGAGATGGTTAAGAAGCGGGTGTCGTTTAGTGAACCTTTGGTGAGTGAGAAGGTAGTTGATGAAACTGATGATGAGTTAGTTGATGAGGAAATTGTGTTAGAGGGTCCGGGTAGTATAGAGGCTGAGTCTAGAAATCCAAAACCCGTGAGAGATCCTGAGTTTGGTTTAAGTGTGGGGAGGTCGCCGGTGGATGTTAGGCCCTCCCCTCTGATTGATCATGCTCGCATCCCATATCCCGCTCGTCTTAGGCAGCAGAAATACACGCGGGAATATGGGCACTTCTTAGATCTTTTTAAGTAGATTAAGATCAATCTTCCGTTCATAGAAGTTCTCCAGCATATGCCTAAATATGCTAAGTTCTTGAAGGACATCCTCAAGAACAAATGCAAGCTAGGAGAACTTTCTTCTGTTCCGTTAAGTGGTGAGTATTCGGCAGTTGTCACGAATACACTACCGGAGAAGCTTTCTGATCCAGGAGTCTTTACAATTCCTTGCTTATTCGGTAGTAACCTCGAGAGTCAAGCTTTAGCAGATCTAGGTGCTAGCATCAATTTGATGCCCTATTCGTTATATGAGAAGCTAGGCCTAGGTGATTTGACCTCCCACTAGGATGTCGTTGTCCTTAGCCGACAAGTCGATTAAGTATCCAAGGGGGATAGTAGAAAATCTGTTAGTGAAGGTTGATAAGTTTGTCTTCCCTATGGATTTTGTCGTGCTAGATATGGAGGCTGATTCAAAAGTCCACATTATCATTGGTCGTCTTTTCCTTCGCACTGCCCATGCGAATATAGATGTCTTTAAGGGACAGATTTCTTTGCAAGTAGGAGAGGACATAGTTGTGTTTAAGATCCCTGGACCGATAGAAAGTGTTAAGCGTTGGGATAATCGGGTTCAGGTGATAGATGTCGAGGGTAGGTGGGTAGAGGGCAACGAGAGTAATGATGTGTATTTCACTAAGGATTGGGCTGAAGTTAAGCGTTTAGTTAGGCTTAAGTGTGGGGATCCTAGTAGGTTTGAGGATACCCCACAAGTAGGGCTGGCATATCGTGTCAGACACGACACGATAAGACACGAACACGATAAGGTCAAACACGAACACGACACGATAACTTATCGTGTCATTTTTTCCAAACACGAACACGATAAAAAGCAGGTTACACGATAAGACACAATATGACACGATAAAAACCCATTTTTTAAAAAATTAAAATTTAAAAAAAATTCATAAGTCTTAAATAATAAATATGACTTAATATTATAATTCTTAAGACACAAAACAACAAAATTACATAAAAATAGTATTTAACCATAATAATACTTGATAAACGAATATGAAAAAAAGATTAAAAGTCTATTAAAGTCCATCTCCACCTCCATTCTCCACTCATTTCATATAAATAAATATTAGCAGGTGACCTATCGTGTTAACAGATCTTTAACCTGTTAAGACACGATAATTAACGTGTCTTTATCGTGTTAACCTGTTAATGACACGGCACCTGTTAAGGTCAAACACGAAACCTGTTAATTCTGTGTCGTTTCGTGTCGTGTTATCGTGTCCGTGTCAGAAATTGCCAGCCCTACCCACAAGGTGCTGGTTGAGTTAGTCGGATTGGAGGTTTGGTTTTGTAGAGTTTGTAGAGTTTGGTTTTTTCTCTATTTTACTTTATTTCTATTTTATTTTTATTTTATTTTTATTTTGTGTCGAGTCAGTTTTATGCTCGGGTATTTTTTGTTTGTTTTTGCAGGTTTAAATCATTCTCACATGTACTCAATCTCCATCCAGGTGAGTTTGTATTTGTGAAGATGAAGATGGATCTCGAGAGTGTCGGTGGAAGCTCGATTGCGACCGAAATGCTATACGATCGGAGCTGAAGATTGGAACGAAGACTTGGAGCATAAGCGTTTTGCATATTACCAGCTAAGTCTTTTCCAATTCACATTTCTATTTTTTTTATTTTTTTATTTTTGCATTTTTAATTTTTATTTTTAGATGTTTCCATTTCTACATTAGGGACAATGTAGAATTTAAGTGCGGGGATGGGAAATAGTCATTTCTGAGTCTTAGTTGTTTGTTTTGAGTCATATAGTGTTTTAAAAAATCCAAAAAATTGAAAAAAATGAAAAATGTCTTTGTTTAAGTTGTGCATTTTAAATAGAAAATGATAGTAAATTAATTTTGGCTTTCAAATGAGTTGTGGTTTTTAAACAAGGATGAATTTTGATAAACATTTGGTAACCCAACTAGCTTCAATAGTTTCCCTAAATGTAGTAATTAAATCTTAATTGTCGTGATCTTGTGGGTCGTCATCTTAGAAGAAATAGGAAGGTCTTACACTAAATAAAACTAGGAACCGGTTTAGGCTTTGGAACTTAAATAGGTTAAGGTTTAGTGCGATAGGAGGATTTATAGCACCCTTCTTGTGAAAGAAGTGACGCTTCCGCAATCAAATGTCCACGGGGTGTAGACTGAAAGCGCTCAAAGTAGCTGCTAAAATAAAAGAGCTCAAAGAAGCCAAATCAAATGAAAAAAAAGAAGAAAAAGAAAAAATGAAAAGTATAAGACAAGTGATCCAAGACCTCATGTGCTATACCTCCGGGATAGCGACTTGGATATGACACCCCTGGGTGAGGTGATCTTGTTTTATGAAAAAAAAAAGAATAAACAGTCTATACCCATAAATTTCATCCATCCAAAGTCCACCCTAATATGACACTAGTTTTTTACCTAGTTAAGTTCTTTAGGTTATCTTGGTAGGAAAACCTTTATGGTTTATCATGTGCCTCGTCAAACAACAATTAATCGGGCTGACTTATTTTTTCTTTGTGTGAGACCTTGTAGATAAATGATTTAATTAAACTTAAACTAAACATAAAGGAAAACTTAATTGGCTAGTGTTAGGGTGTTTAAATTAAACGCGCCACTATTTATCTGAATTCGGTTCTTGTTAGTGATCTGTAATGAAATGTTGAAGCCTTTATTAATTGTGATTCTATGTGCATGCTTTTTCAGGGATGAAAAATGTTAAGTGTGAGGATATTTGATGTGGTCCAAACGCTACATAATTTGATATAAATATTCCCGTCACTTTTGGGTTACTTCTGATCTATTTTTACTCGTAATTGATTTATGTTTATATTATTTATATTTTAGAAGATCGTGAGCTGAACTGGGTGTTATTTTAACTAAATTTGAGATCAACGACTGAAGTAATATGTGTGAAAGCAAAATGAAGAAGTCATGTGTGTGATAAATTGAAAGGATTACAAAGTGAACATGAAGTCAGGACATGCGCGCTCACATGAAGAATGAAACAACATATTGGTTTCATGTGCTCATGGATTAAATATGAATTGGACTTTAATCAATCAGTATTATGCATTTAGTTTTGTGGGCTTGTGCAATGACATCGAATCATCGATGCACTTAAGAGTCTAGATGAGCCAAGTGGGAGGAAAAGAATAAAAAGCACAAGCCGGCAATATATTTTGGGAGGTGTGCGAAAAAGATTAAAAAGAAAGGAGGAAAACGGCTGCAAGAGAGGAGGAACAAACCGCAAGAAAAGAAAAAGGTTTTTTGGAGCAAAAGTAAAGCCGAAAGAAGCATAGCATAAGGATCATCTATTAATGTCAACGGGTTCTTTAATTCTAATGTTTTCTTTGTTTTTTTAATCATGTTTGGTGACTTAAAACTATCGTTTGTTTTCGTTTCTAGTATGCTTGGCTAGACTTTTCTTAGACTGCCTAGGCTAATGATGAATTAGTTGCAATGGTTTTAATATTTGCTTGGATTATGTCTTGACTTTGGTATTTTTTATGATTTAGTAAACGTCTACTTTTGATTCATTGATTCATGAATATGTGTTTGCTTTGATCAGATGATATTTATTTTTTTCACTTGAATCTTGTTGAATGTCTTTCAAATAATAGATTTAAGTTAGGTCATGGACTTTGTGTTAGTGACAAGTTTATGGTTTTAGTGCACTAAAACCATAGAAACGATAAATTGAATTAAGTTGATAAAAACGTGTTGCTAAACTAATATCCGTGAGGTGATAGTTTAATTGGTAGGTCTAAGTGGGTTGAATTGCTAGGCTTGTTTCTGTGAAGAATTGGTTTAGCTTTGGTTTAACTACGGTGTCTACTAATATCAATTGAACCAAAGTAACTACCTTAGGTTATTTAATTGTGAGATTGATAATCGACATAGGTACTAAGTTATAATCATTAGACAACTGTGAGGGAGTCTAATTCATAAACTGGTTCGCGTAATAACTTGATACAAAACCCATAGGCTTCTTCTCGAAAAGGGTCGAGGGTCTTGTCGGGGTTTGGGTCAAGTGATCATTTTACGATCCCAGTCCAATGTCAAAATATTTTCCAACAAACTAATAACTTAAGCAATTAGGGAGTCAGGTCTAGGGGTTTGCTTTGATTTATCTGTCTTCGTTTCCAATCTTTCGTGCTACATTTTACTTTTAGCAAGTTTCTATTTTTAGCATGTTATTATTTTTAGCAACAAACCCCCATCAAATAATCTTTCTAATTAACGTTCGTGTCTTGTTAGTTGAGTCTTTGTCAGTTAATTTAGCGTAGTATATAGAGTCTGTGGGTCGACACTCGGACTTACGTTTCACTATATTACATCCGACCGGTCCATTGTCGGTTGTGTGTGTTTAGTAGTTCGTCTAGGTTTTATAAATATTAAAACTCGGTGTTTTTGTTTAGTTATTTTATATATACGTTTGCACGCATAACAGGGACACGCAAAAGCCAAGTCTCCGACACACGAACAATCTATTGAAATTGTACGACTTATTTTTGGGGCATCAAATTTCGTTTTTGCTTAGTCCACTTGGCCTCTGAAATTGTTATTCAACTGTCTGAAAGATCAAACTTGGGTATCTTTGTAAATTTGTGCTTATGTCGTGGCTATCTTCCAATGGACGGTTGTCGTTTCCCATACAATGTGTCAAACAAGGAGAAATAAGATAGCTCTAGAGGGAAGTAGTGGACTTCCGACGAAAACGACCCAAAAAGTTGGCGATGGTGGTTTCAATGTTTAAAGGCGGAGACGGTTCATGGCGGTACGGGTTGATGGATTCCGACAGCCTAATGCTTCAATGGGTGATTTAGGGTTTTATGGCTTCTTCGGTGGAGAAATAGGGCAGATCCATTAAGGTTCACCAGTGGACATTGCTAGGGGTGTTAATCGGGTCAACCTGATCGGGTTTTGGATTAACATGGTCGGGTTAGTCGTGTTTTTGAAAGAAAAAATCTCACCCGAAACTAAACCCTATTAAGATTCGGGTTTGTTAGGTTAGGGTTAGTCGGGTTGATCGGGTTAAGGATTAAAATTCAACATAATATTATAATTGGTCAATTTCTTATCAACATATGAATGGATATGTAAATACATATACAATAACTTAAATGTGTAACTCATAATTAAGAAATTATTCACTGTCAGTTATTGTAAAATTGACATTAATTTGTGAAACAGATGGTGGTAAACTCAACTACGCACGAAGAAAGTAACCGCTAAAACTCAAAATGATCTTAAAACAATTGTCATTCATTATGTACTGATAGTCATGTATAGGTCGGACTCACCGGCATGTCGGTGTTATATCTTTTGTTTTATACATTATAGTTTATGTCTAGCGAACCTACGGGCGAATCTATAGATTCGCCTGGAAGCATAGTATAGTTTGTTTTGTTATTCAGTTTTGGCGACCGGGCGAACCTATTTGTGCTCGACGAAGCTATAGTTCGCTGGATAGATTCGCTGTCAGCGAATCTATCAGCGAATCTATACCTGAACTATATATTGTAATGTTTTCTCATAGCAATACAACTTTTGCACATTTTTATCAAACCCTAAATTGTTTGTGTGACGGCTGGAGGTGCTAGGAGCATATTTTCACTATCTTTGTAGCTTGATTTCCTCTGGTTATACTGTTTTGATCTTGTTATTGTGTTTTGGGTTATATTGGACTTTGTTTGATTGAATCAAGTGTGTTTCATTGTATTACAAATCATTATAGCACTGAAATCTCGATCAAGATGGACCAACAATATGGTATCAGAGCCTTAGTGCTCTTGAATGTTTGATCTTAGAGATTTTTGTGAAGTTTTTGGGGTTTTTGTGTCAAAACACTGTTTGATTCATTTCTGGACTGGTTTGTGTGTTTCTGAGTTGGAATTTGCTTGGGGTTTGTCATATTTTGTGGTAGGAAGCTATAGAAACAAACGGATCTTCAATTGGTTGTGTTTTGAGGCTGTTCTGGTTGATTTTGGACTGAAACTGTTTTGCTCGTAAGCCAACGAACCTATTTGTTCATCCAGCGAATCTAAGTGTTCATCCAGCGAACCTAAGACAATCTTGTATTCTGGGATTTTGTGTTTGTGTTTAGCGAATCTGACATTTTATTGAACGAAAGTTTACTTATTTGGCTCATTGTGCTAGCGAACTTGCTGCCAAAATCAGTTGGGCACAAATCTTTGTTCTGGCAGCGAATCTGTTGGGCGAAACTGTGTCTGCTGTCGAGCGAATCTGTTTGTCTGTTGAACGAATCTGCCGAGCGAATCTGTCTGTTCTTTGGGAAAATCTAAGCCAGCGAATCTGCTTGTTTTTGGGCGAAACTACAATCTGTTGAAATTATGACTCAATCAACTTTGAACATGAATGATCTGGATAGTGTTCAACCAAACAGGCCACCGAGGCTTGTTAGTGGTGAAAATTTTGAAGATTGGAAGCGATGTTTGAAGGCATTTTTCTACTACACTGACTACAATCAATGGGAGTCAATTGTAAATGGTCCACATGTGCCAAAGAAAGTTGAAGGAACTGTTACTTCAATAAACACTGATCCGAGTACTTTTACTGAAGGAGACATCAAGTTGCTTGATCGTGATAAAAAGGCACTTCGGGCATTGATACTTTGTTTGCATCAAGATATTTACAATAGGTTTGCTGAACACACAACTGCCAAAAGCTTGTATGATGCGTTGTGCGAGTTCTATGATGGTAATGAGGATTTGAAGTTGGACAGAAAAGCTCAAGCTGAGAAAGAATTCAATTCATTCGTGGGGTATTCGCAAGAAAGTCTGACTGATATTACCAACCGCTTTCTGTCTGTATCAAGCAACCTAAAAAAAATATGATGAGAAGCTGGGAAATTATGAGCAAGTCACAAAGCTGTTAGATTCACTTCCTCCCCAGTGGAGTCTTTAGATCAAACTGTTGAAGCAAGAGAGAAACTTTCATGATTTTAAACTGATGGATGTTATAAACAAGCTGAAGTCTTTTGATCTTGATGTGAAGAGAAGAGAATACAATCAGTCTATGATGATTCCAAATATCCCTCCTTAGAATGTTGCACTTATTACATCCGCTGCAAACTCTCCTATCTATGGTGCTGCATCTGGAGGATCATCAAGTCTTGGGTCTGTTAAATCTGTTGGTGCATCTACAAGTGTTGGTTCTGGTTCAAATGCATCTCTCACCACTCAGATTCCGTCCGACACTATGGCTTTATTTGGAATGTTTGTTCATAGCTATGAAGCTCTTGTTGCTGGTGAATTGAAGGGAAAGGGTATGACTGTTAAGGATATGTATCAGGTGGATCCTGATGATCTTGAAGAAACCGATATTCAATGGCAAATGGCAATGCTTACTCTTCGTGCTAGACGGTTTATGGAAAGAACGGGTCGAAAACGTTTTGGGAATCAGGGTCAGAACAACAAGCTCGGGTATGACAAAGGAAAGCTGAGATGTTACAACTGCAAACAATTGGGTCATTTCAAGAGAGAATGTCCTTTACCAATTGTTACTGAACCCGTGAATTCTGGAAATTCGAGAACTGTTCCTATTCAAGAAAGGCTCGAGGAAGTGAAACCGAGAAATGAAACTGCACTGCTCACCAATTTTGATTGGAGTGCAGAAATTGAAGTAACAAAGGAAGAAATCAATCACGCCTTGGTTGCTGAGATTGTTAAGGATGAGGATAACTATATAAATTGCTTTGATCCTTTCAAAGAATTTTATAGTGAAAATGGTGAGAATTATGATGAAGCTGCTGAATTAAAGTGTGAAATTGATGAAGAGAAAGATGAAGAAGGGAAAGCGGAGAAAGTTGATGAAGATCAGTCAGATGCTATTGTTCAAGGGCATCTGAATCATTCGGGATTAGTTTGTGAAGCTGCGGTGAATGAGATGAAGAATGATGAAGAGTCAAAGCTAAATTTGGAAGCCTTGATCGAGAAGGAAAGACTTGATGCTGTGGATGAGTTCAAAAGGAGCACTCCCTATTGCCAGTGTGATCGTGCTCTTGCTGCCGAAAAACTGGTAATTGGTCTTCCTTACGATGTTATTGAGGATATGTGCTCATCCGCATGCAAAATTCGTTTAATTGGTATCTATAAGGCTAATAAATTGCTAATGACGAATGAAAACGAATTAAAGAAAATTAACAAAGAGCTTAAAGAAAATGAATAAAATTTTTTTGTTAAACTAAGAGAGGCATTGAAAGAAAACGAACATTTAAAAAGATCTCTTTTGGAAAAGAATTGTGAGATAAACTATTTAACTGAGCAAGTCACTCTTGCTGAATTTGAGACCAGAAAACTTAAAAACAAATTGGAACAATGGACAATATCTGGCATGAAAAGGGAGGAACTTTGCAAGAAACAACGGGGGGCCAGAGTTAAGACAGGTTTGGGTTATAACAATGAAGCATATGCATATCCCCCACCTAGTACCTTCTGTTATTCTCCAACACCAATCCCTCATCCTTCGAATGAGTTGATACAAGAGATTATATAGAATGATACTAACAGCTCTATTGCAGGTTTAAGTGGAGTAAATCTTAAAGAGGTTAGAGTGGATTATGCTTATGGTGGGAGTACTGGGCTTGGTTGTTCTAGCAGTTCTGATTGTTCTAATTCTGATTCCAAGAAGTCTGTTGAAGACGTTAGATTAATTAATTTTGTTTCGAGTAATGTGTTACATTCAGACAATTTATTTGTAATAGTAATTTAGGATGCTTTACTTCAAACTTTAATATGTTGAATGATGATGTGATTGAAAATGTTTGTGTGAATGACAAAGATGAACTTTCAGGTCATGTCTCTGAAAGTCAAACCATAACAAATTGTTTTCAAAAATTCTTTTCTCATCAAATTCCATCTTTCACACCTGTGAGGATTTCAAAACCCAAAGAAAAGGAATCATCTTTCTCATCCATGAATCACATTGATAAATCTAAATCTGAATCTGAAAAGGTAAAAGTCACAGCTGGTAAATCAAAAGAGCCTTATGACTCTTACAGTGATTGCAATTCTCAATTATCTGATTGTGATGAAGAAATCGAAATAGATAAAGTTCTTGTTGCTAAAGATTCCAAAGTGGTTTTGAAATCTCATTGCTTTAAATGTGGAAATGTTGATCATACTGTTTAGCAATGCCCTGAGTTAGCCACAAAGAGTTCAAGGCAAAAATCTTTTGGAAAAAAGATTAAACACGTTTGTAAATAATTTTTTTCGTAATTCTTCTTCTATTTCGCGACCCAAGTACACAAAGGCTTGGGTACCAATTTCAAAAGTCTAACTTCTATCTTTAAAAATATGTCAGGAACATTCAAGCGCCGTTGTAAATAGCCATTGGCACATTGATAATGGATGTTCCAGACATATGACTGGGTTGAAGGACCTACTGACAAATTACCGGATCATTAATGGTGGATATGTTGCTTTTGCGGGAGACAAGAAGGGTGGTAAGATGATTGCTCAAGGAGAAGTGTCGAATGGTTCCATAACCTTGGAAGATGTTAACTATGTTCCGGAATTGGCATTCAATCTTCTCAGTGTATCACAAATCTGTGATAAGAATATCCCTGTATTATTTCTTCCAAATGAATGTCTGTTCTTGAAGCCAGAGTTTACTATTCCTGAAGAATTGGTGATCATGCGAGCTCCAAGACGAAATGATACATATATGCTGAATATGGGATCAAAAGAATCAACTTCCACTGTGACCTGTCTTTTATCTAAAGCTTCATCTTTTGAATCTTTTCAATGGCATAGACGTTTAGGGCACATTAATTTTAAAATACTAAATAAATTGGTTAAGAACAATTTGGTCAGGGGTTTACCACTTAAAGATTTTTCTGTGGTTGAAAAATGCAAGGCTTGTGCTAAAGGAAAGCAGCACAAAAAGCCACATAAACTTAAATTTGAAAATTCTATCTCACAACCCCTCGAATTGTTACATATTGATTTATTTGGTCCAATAAGTGTCAAATCTATTGCTAAGAAATCTTATTGCTTGGTTGTCACAGATGATTACTCTAGGTACACCTGGGTGAGATTCCTGGCAAACAAGAGTGAGACTGTTGAAGAGCTAATGAAGCTGATTCCTCAAATCGAGGTTCTTGGAAAGCGGAAGGTTCAAGCCATTAGAAGCGACAATGGAACTGAATTCAGAAACCATATCTTCAATTCTTTCTGTGAACAACGGGGTATTCTCAGACATTTTAGCGCCGCACGAACGCCACAACAAAATGGTCTTGCTGAAAGGAAGAATCGAACTATTGTGGAGGCTGCTAGAACTATGCTGATTGAGTCAAAGCTTCCGATTATTTTCTGGGCAGAGGCAGTTAATTGTGCAGCTTATGTTCTGAATCGGGTACTGATTGTCAAAGACAAGATGAAGACATCATACCAGCTGTTTCGTGGGATTAAGCCGTTGATTGATTTTCTGCGCCCCTTTGGATGTTCTTGCACTCTGTTGAATACACAAGATCAGAAAACGAAGTTTGGTGCTGTTTCAGATGAATGCTTCTTTGTAGGATACTCGAACACACAAAAAGCGTATCGTGTTTACAACAAGCGAACGCGGATTGTACAAGAGTCCTATTATGTTGATTGGCAAGAGTCGAACTCTACAAGCATTGGCTGTGAACCTGTATGGTTTTACGATTCCACCACTGTTTTCAAATCATTCAATCTTACTAACTCTGACGATGATGACATCATTCCACACACATCAGTTACTATTATTAACCATCCACCTCCACCACCACAACCACAACCTTCAACTACACAATTACCTCCCACTTCATTTGGCATTCCTCCACCTCCACCACCTCAAAACGTTCCATTTTCTCCATTAGATATTCCATCATCATCCACTTCCATTCCAACATCTACCACTAATACATTTCCTCCAACTTCGAATGTACCTTCACAACCATCTAATCAAACATCCTCATCCCAAACCAACCCTTTGCTTCTCAACACAAACTTCAAAACTTTGAAAGATCATCCTCATGATTATATCATAGGATCAATTACTGATGGTGTGCGAACTCGGAGTAAGAGTGGTTTGATTAATGAGTGTCTCTATGCTGCTTTCTTATCTCAAGTTGTTCCAAAGAATTATAAACAAGCACTTGAAGATCATAGTTGGGTTGATGCCATGCAAATGGAATTGCAACAATTCAGGAAGCTTAAAGTTTGGGAACTTGTTGATCTTCCTCCTAATAAATGCCCCATCGGCACTAAGTGGGTCTTCCGAAACAAGCCAGATGATCGCGGTGTTGTTATCAGAAACAAGGCGAGATTGGTTGTCCAAGGATTTGCTCAAGAGGAGGGGATTGACTACACTGAAGTTTTTGCTCCAGTCACTCGCCTTGAAGCCATTAGAATCTTTCTTGCTCATGCTGCTAACAAAGACTTTAAAGTCTATCAGATGGATGTAAAATGTGCATTTCTATATGGAGATATCGATGAGGAGATCTACGTATGTCAACCACCGGGTTTCGAGGATCCAGATTTTCCTTCAAAGGTGTACAAGCTTGATAAATCCTTGTATGGGTTGCATCAAGCTCCACGTATCTGGTATGAAACTCTGACACAGTATCTTCTCAGCAAAGGTTTCTCTTGTGGGACTATAGATATGACATTGTTCAAGAAGGAGGTGAATGGTGAGCTGCTGATTGTTCAAGTGTATGTTGATGATATAATCTTCGGTTCGACAAATGAGGGGCTGTGTAGAGAGTTTGAAAAAGTGATGATGGATTGCTTTGAAATGACAATTATGGGGGAGATGTGTTTCTTCTTGGGGCTGCAAGTGGAACAAAAGCCTGATGGAATTCTTATTCACCAAGAGAAATATATCAAAGAGATCCTCACAAAGTTTGGCATGGATGATTCTTCTCCAGAACTGATTCCCTTCACCGCTCAAACATGCCTTACTTCTGATGATAATGGGTATCCTGTGGATGCTCATCGGTACCGCTCGATGATCGGATCTCTCATGTATCTGACTGCCAGCCGACCAGATATTACATTTGCTGTGTGCTACTGTGCTCGCTTCCAGGCCAATCCAAAAGAATCACACGAGAAATCTGTTAAACGCATTTTTTGTTACCTTAAGGGTTCCTCTCGTTTGGGACTTTGGTACCCAAAAGGTGGGAACTTTGATTTACATGTTTTTCTGATAGTGATCATGCTGGTTGCAGGATAAACCGTAAATCAGTCACTGGCGGATGTCAATATCTTGGCGAATGTCTTGTTTCCTGGCAAAGCAAGAAGCAAACAACCGTCTCTCTGTCCACAGGAGAAGCAGAATACATTGCTGCTTCAAGCTGCTGTTGCCAAGTGCTCTGGATCCAGCATCAGATGATGGATTACGGCATCAACTTCCTTCATACGTCACTCTTTTGTGATAATGAAGCTGCTGTTGGAATTGTCAAGAATCCTATTCATCACACTCGCACCAAGCACATCGAAATAAGAATTCACGCCATCAGAGACGCACAGGAAAAGGGGTTCATTGATATTATTCCTATTGAAACTCGAAAGCAAAAAGCTGATCTTTTCACAAAAACTTTTGACAAACCACGTTTTTATGAACTGATCTCTATGCTGGGACTGATATCTTTTTGAAAACCTTTATCTATGAAAATTGGATTTGTAAATATGTAAATATCCTTTTCTTTTTCTTCCTTGAAAATCCGTGAGTCACTCATTTCTTCGCTCCTTCACTTTTATTTTATTTCTTTTCTTTATTCTGTATATATATATATATATATATATGTTAAGAAAATCCGAAAAACAAAAATTTCTTATTAGATAGCTATTATATAGAAATTTTGAGGGAGATATTAAAGCTTAACTACTTATAGTTTTTCAAATTTTGCTATTTCAGGATCCCTTGCTTTTGAAATGATGTTGAAGAGACGTTGAAGGAGGTCAGAAGTATTGTGTTTGGGATATGTTAGATAGGCTCAGCCCGAAAACAAAGTAAACAGTGATTATGCAGCCAAACATAACGTTCAAGAACTCGGCAATAAGGATTATCCCCTTGACATGATTGGATTGCACAAAATTACGGGTTCTGTCAAAAATGGGTTGAGAGCGTCAAATCTTTGCTTTGATTTCCCTAAACATCCCAAATCACCCTCACCCTAGCCCTGAATCGAGTTTCTAGTTAGCAAAACAAATAAAAAGCTGCTAGTGTTACTCTTCAGAGAAACCTCTGAGTGAGTTACTTGTTATTTCCTCAGAATATAATGAGTCAAAGTTCTTAACTCCTCTGCTATACGGAAGTATTGACCTGGAGTTGGTGGATCTTCTCTGCTATACGAAAGTATTGACCTGAAGATTCACCGAGCATGCTCAAATGTTTAACTCCTCTGTTATACGTCGGTATAGATCTGGAGCTCTAAACTATTTGAGTTTCCCAAATAATAAGTCGCAATGTGTTCAAAAGAATCATTGTTGACAAGCTCCACTCACAAAAAGATGCAAAAATTGCACAAATGTCAAAAGAAGCTCATGCATCGATCAATATTCAAGATTTGATCCAAGAAATTCATGCACAGTCAATCATATTGCTCAATATATCCTGATGACAGAACTTGTTCTTTTTACCTAGATGACTGTGGGGACCGAGTTGTCTGAGCTTCTTCAATCAAACCAAAACATGATAAAAGAAGCTGCTGATCTCATGTTGAAAGGACTAAGGCATGAGTTTAAATGGACAAACATATCTGCAATCCCGCCAATCTATGATTCTCCGGATTCTGCTCGTAAAACGTCATGAAAAATATATATATATATATATATCCTTCCTTGTTTTAATTTCTAACCTTTTCTTTCACTTTATTTTATTTTTCTTTTATGTCTTTAATTTTCATTTAATGTTTTATTTTTCGAAGCGTTGAAATCGTGGGGCATTTTCATGGATTTGCAAAGGATTTAAAATTTGAGAAAAACCAAAAATATTTTATTTTTCTTGTTTTGTGTCCCAGCGAATCTACTTGCGAACCTACAGGTTCGCCCGGATCTTCTTTACGTCGCCGTGTCTTCTCTTGACCTTTGGTCTCGGGCGAATCTAAAGTTCGCTGGTGTTCTTGTCAGCGAACCTGTGACTGTATATATATGTGTTGTCAGCGAAACCTTTCACAAGTTCGCTGTCACTATTACTGTAGCCGTATCTTTTTCAAAAAGTCGCACGATCGATTCTCACTCACCACACTCACTACCTTTGAACCGCTCTTTTTTTATCATCTCTGGTATGATTTATTCTCATTTTTATTATCAATTTTACCCTTTAACTTGTTCTTAATCACCGTTTACCTAATCGACCCATCATGATTCTGTGTTAATGATTAAACAATTGATTATGTGCTTTGATGTCTATCAAAACTTGCTCGTTTCATGCTTATATTGCTTGATTGTTGCTTTGATTGTTTGATTATGGATTTTAGACTGAGTTTTGGCCGTTTTTCAAAAACTAGGGTTTCAGCGAACCTATGTGTTCGTCTGGCGAACCTGAACGAAAGTTCAAAACTTCGAGCGAACCTATGCTGTTATGCCGCCCGTGCATCAACATAGATTCGCCCGACTGTTTCTAGCGAACCTATACATTCGCTCGACCAAATGACTAATTTTTCATGTCAGCGAATTTATAGGTTCTGGTGCCAAATCTCAGGTTCGCCCGTTCAGCGAACTTATTTATGCCAACGAATCTAAACACTGTTTCACAATTTCACGTTTCTGATCAATTTCCGTTTATTTTTCAGGCACGATGTCTACATTATTCTTTGAAAGGAAGCACAATATGTGTGCGTTGTTGGACGAGAATCACGAGAAGGCAGTGGGATATAAAGACTGTATCCGGTGGCTTAAATCTTCTCACATTCATCACGCTATTTCTCATTCTCCAATCATCTATGAGCTACACATTAGAGACTTTTGGAGGACAGTCGTGATGAATGTGTCTGAACAGCCATCACGCATTTGTGCCAAGGTTAACGATTTTGATTTGGAGTTTACTGAAGCCGATCTGGCTAGGATCTTGAGGTTAGAGGATGATGTTGGTGATGAAGTAATGATGACGGCAGAAGAAGTATATGGTGTTTTTCGGACCGCTAGTTATGAGGGTCCAATGCCCGGTGAAAAGAAGATGGAGTTCGTTAAATCTTATTTGATCAAAGAGTGGAGATATATTGCACACGTCTTTATTATGTGCTTGGATCATAGGAAAGGAGGTACTGATGGATTAAATTTGGATTGGGCTCGTGCTATGATGTTATTTTGTCGAGGACAGAAGGCTAACCTCGCAAAGCTGATCTACAACTATATGATCGAGAACATTCATGCTGCAAAACGGGATAAGTGGCTGATGTATCCAAGGTTTGTACAGATGATTCTGAATGACAAGCTGCCTAATCTGCCTGTTATCGGTGATGTGCTGAAAATCTGGGACATGCATTCGAGAATTTTTGGAGATTGCAAGTCGGCTCGAGCTGATTGTGTTGGTAGGACTTCGTATTTATGGGAAAATATGTACCCTGCTGATAGATGGGTACATATACAAAGGTTGATGGAAATTGAGAGGAAACGGGGTGGTGAGAACACTGAGGTTATTGAGAAGAAGCTGAGGAAGCGAAAACCATACGCCAAAGATAAAGATTATTCATTGGATCGGGAAATCGATGAGATACAAGCTGAGATCGATGCGGGTAGGGGGAAAAGGACCAAGAGGAAATCAGATGCACCCACTGAAGCTGCAAAGAAAACGAAGCATGATGTTTCGGGTACATCTGCTGAATTTGTTAGTGAGTTGAAGGGTGAAATAGTAAGTCTGAAGTCTGAGATTGTGGATCTAAAAAGTAGATATGCTGATTTGGAAACAAAGGATGCTGAGAAATTAACAGTGATTACTGAGATGGGTAGGATGATAAGGGACCAACAGTGTTTGATCATTAGAATATTCAAGGAGCTGAACAGTCTGAAGGAAAAGGATGGATCTTATCCAGTAATGTCTGGGATGGAACTAAAAAGCTTAACGGATGCTGCAAAGTATCCGTTAATGCAATCTGAGTTTGGGACTGAGGCTGAAATGAAAGGTGATGAAGACTTGTTTGATGAGGATATGGGAATTGATTTAGATGAATTTACTGGGCCAGAGGTTGTTGCAGATATTGATAGTGAGGAGGATTTGGAAGATGAGCTAGAAAAGTACAATGTTGGAGAGAAGAGTGTAGCTTATCAATTTGAGCACATTGACTTAGATAAATCGAAGTGGTTTAGAAAGGATGAGGAGGTCATTCCAGAAGTGCCTATCTTTCAACATCTCGACGAGCCAAATACTTCATAGCTAGATAGGCAAGTGATCGCATGGAAGTATAATAGTCTTGTTGATGCGTACATGATCAAAAGGAGAGGTGGGGATATCAGTTACATCCGAAATCGAAAGCATTTTGCCACCCTGCCTCGATGGGACTTGCGTAGGTTGGCCGAGCTTCCTTTGTTGGGAAAGGAGGACAGTGGGAGAGCCTGTGCATTCGAGGTCACGATTAGAAAGGCTGCTGAGAACAATTTTGCTGATTTTAGGTACCAGAAACCAAAGAGAATGAGGCAGAAGAAGGACAAGCACTGGGTTTCTTGGAAAGGGAAAGTTGTGCTGAAGATTGATGCTCCAAAAATCATGACTCGAGTGAGGGTTCCGGATACACAGCCACCCAGATTACAGGATTTTCTCAAATGGTTTTATGACAACAGTACGGGTGAAGCAGTGATCAGATTAAAAGGGGAAGATCGTCCGGAGATTCGTCTGTTTGACCCTATGGAGATTTTTTCCTTTTGTGGCGAAGACTTGAAGGTTTTGTGTGAGAACCGTATAAAGCACGGGGCTGGAGTTGACACGAGGATTGAAGCAAACTTGTTTGTGAAGGTTACAAACAAAGCCCGAGGTATACGTGCTGAGTTGAAAAAGGTAAATGAAAGGTTGAGGATGACGGATGAGCAGCGAATGGATATGGATGATCTATCCAAACAGCTTGATGAATCTATTAAGAAGAGGTTTGAGAAACCTATTGAGGTTGTTGAATTGGATGTGATCGGTGAGGAGCATACTGATGTTGCCTGATACCGATGTTGCCGAAGCTGAGTTTGTGGAGTCGTTGTTGGTATTTAGTGAAGATGATGAGGCCGGATCTGAAGATGTGACTAACCCATTGGTCGGGATTAAATCGAGGGCAGGAGCTTTCATTGAGCTATTTTGAAGCGGAAGAAGACGGAGCTCAAACAGAAGACTTCCCCGGGTGAGGTCCAACCTAGGGGGAGTATTGATAGTCATGTATAGGTCGGACTCACCGGCATGTCGGTATTATATCTTTTGTTTTATACATTATAGTTTATGTCTAGCGAACCTACGGGCGAATCTATAGATTCGCCCGGAAGCATAGTATAGTTTGTTTTGTTATTCAGTTTTGGCGACCGAGCGAACCTATTTGTGCCCGGCGAAGCTATAGTTCGCTGGATAGATTCGCTGTCAGTGAATCTATCAGCGAATCTATAGCTGAACTATATATTGTAATGTTTTCTCATAGCAATACAACTTTTGCACATTTTTATCAAACCCTAAATTGTTTGTGTGACGGCTGGAGGTGCTAGGAGCATATTTTCACTATCTTTGTAGCTTGATTTCCTCTGGTTATACTGTTTTGATGTTGTTATTGTGTTTTGGGTTATATTGGACTTTGTTTGGTTGAATCAAGTGTGTTTCATTGTATTACAAATCATTATAACACTGAAATCTCGATCAAGATGGACCAACATGTACTAACCAAACAGGTTTTAAACCTAACAATATATGGATAAGTTCCACTAGAAGATAACCAAACAAGAATGAAATTAAGTAGTCTTAGGGAGTAGATTTTTTTTTATCATCGTAGATATGGTATCTTGGTTGCGATGGATCACATATCATTAGTATTAGTGGTCTTCGATAGATTGAGGATCCTTAATACCTATTTTCATCTATTTACTAATAATTATTCTCCACAAGTTTTTTATTGTTTAAAATCAAGTAAATGACTCTAAGACCTATTCTACCACTTACCTGAACATGGGCTTACTCAATCAACTGAATTAGCGCTTAAGGACGGTTGAAAACACGTGGCTAAAGAATATGAGAATTAGTTAGTTTAGGTTTTGGTTTTATTTTAAAAGTAGAGGCTATGGCAAGCACACACTCATTTCAATCTCTCTCTTCTCTACCATTGTTCTCAAGTTATATCAACATTTTTATCTTTAATATAATCGGTGGGAGATGATTGTCACCACCCGAGGTTTTAGGCTGGTGATCACCTATTGCTCAAGAGTTTTTCCTTGTATAAATCTCTATCTTTATTTTATCAAATTTTGACAAACAATTTGGAGCCCACCGTGGGGCAAGTGGTGCTTTAATCCTAATTGAATTTATTGCATTCTTTCAATTTTTTCTACCTAAACCATTTCCCAATGGCCTAACAAGCATGTTGTCATCATCATCATCATCATCTTCTTCTTCTTCTTCTTCTTCTTCTCAGCTGATGCATGCTTTATCTTTAGGATCGGTGAAGATCAAGGAAAATACTCAAAAGAAGCGCACTTCTGTCTTTCAAGGATCAAAACCTTTTGCTACTACCCTGAACACTCTTCGTTGTTCCATCATTCTACGGAGGCTGCTCTGGTGAACACTTAGATGATCCTCTGGATCTTCTCTCCCATCGTATGTTTTCACGTTTGATGGCATCTTGATCTTTATTTGGAACTCGAAGTTAGCAATTTCAGTTGAAAATCACGACAGGGAGCTCGACCTCTAAGGTTTCGAAGGCTCATTTGATGTTGTCTACCTTGAAGGACCAGCCTCGTGTGTGGTCACAGGGCTAAGACCTTGCTGGTGACCATATGTGGGCTAAGGGTAGGTTGACTAGGGATAGGAACGCTAGAAGTTGGAGGACCTGCCAAGGGGAGCTAGAAGGTGGAAGCAACCACGGATATGCTGCTCCCAATTATTGGGCAGCCTATGCCATCATGAAGGCTGCCATTTGTGGATGCATGCAGTTAGGATATGCGAATCCTCGAGGTGTTAATAGTGAAGGACTTGAACAACTAGTTGGGAATGGTATGGAAGACACTACACTTTGAAGCAAGAGCAGTGACCTCAAAGCCTCTTTAAAAGATGTGGCTATAGGAGGTGGTGCCGAAGCTTGGTGAAATATCTAGTCCATATTGAGCTCTAAGTTTCAGGGAGTTACCGTTGGTAAAGTCTCCTAGTTAACTCTTTCAATCGATATGTTTGGGGTCTCTCTTATAGTCCAACGACATGTAAATGGGGAAGTTGTTGAACCAGATGGTGGTGGTGGTGGAGTAAGAGTTATTTCCGGCTGATCGCCATATGCAAGTCTAAATCGCACACCTTTTGCTCGTTCTTCACTAACATATCTGTTCATCAGCTTCCTTAGTTACAAAAAATGTCGCCGAACTCATTCGGGAGTCAAGTCCACCTTTTCCACAAGGACAAGAGATTGTCCCTTGGTGAGATAGACTCGCTCGTGAGACAGATGGAGTGTGAAAAGACTATAAGTCATGGAGTGATGGTTCGACCCGGGGTCCGTCCATCGTCGGAGTAGTTTGTCAAGCCATTTCACCTGATCTATGGCTGGAGGCTGACTGATTAAGTGTCGAAGATGACCTGAACTTAGGAGGGTCGTTTTCCTCAGCCATAAAGAAATAAAAAACTTTCACTCGTTCATCTGTCGAACCATCCCTGCCTTAGTCTTCCCTCTGTCTCTGTCTTCGCTCGCTTGGCTCGGCTTGGTATCCTCCCGGAAGAATACACACTCTCCTTCTTTGTTCGAGCTTTGCTGATATATTTCTAATTGACTACTTTGGTATATAAAGTATTATACATAAGTTAATACACCTTACACTTCTTCTTTCTTCCAATCCCTCTCTTATCGAATGAATGAGCAGGTAAGTACATTCATCTTCCCCCTTGACTAAGCATGATTCCCCGGTCGATAGAGTAGAAACTTCCCCATCTCACATAAAGCACTACATTACATAACCGCATATGCTTTTACTAGAGCTTTAAAAGCATTAGGCTAAATTCAGAATTTTCGAAACAGAAATAAATTAAAGGATAGGCCTTAACAAGTACACAGATTTTTCTTTATTCTTGTTGTACCCGGTCACGGAAGGTGACAGCTTGCATAATGAGTGCTTGCTGCTCGTCTTACAGCACTTGCAACCTCCTCTCTAAATCCATTATGTTCTCTCTGGCAGTGCTAGTGCGTCTTTCTGCCTCTGCAGGATCTATTGCTCTAACATTTCTCAAATAGAAGTTTAGCGCTCTTGAATTTCATCTTTCAGTTGCCCCATTTCGGCAGAAATTGCAGAAAGCCTGTTTGCAGCAACATCCATAGCCATACGTGCTAGTACTCAATTTTTATTATTTTAAATTTGGTGAAGACACTTATCGAGCCTCCATTTATAAAGTGGTAGAGGAATCTCGCCATGCGTCAAGAATTAGATGGCTGGCAAAATTCTGACTAGTTCTCCGCACAACTTTTATGCAGTTGAAGACAATCATGCTTTTTTCATGAAAAACAAACAGGCTGACTCTGGCTACCTTGCGGAGCAAACAAAAGATCCCCAAATCACACTGCCTGTATGAACAAACAAACTTTGTACGACCAGCTTACGTAGAAAAGATTCCATGCCAACAGACTCGTGACATCCATGTATTGAGTGGTCAAATGAGCAAAGCCCAAGCTTATACGCAATGGCCCACAGGGTGTCCCAAGAGGGCCCGAATGAAAGACCCAAGCCTATACATGCACAGGACCATCCAAGTGCCGCCCTACAAATTCAGACTCAGGCCTGTCTTTCAGAATCTCGATGGAAGCCCACAGAAGGGCCAAAGCACAACAAGCAACAAAGCAAGCCCAAGCCCATGCAAAGCAAAGAAGGACCTCATTGTCACTTCATCCCTCTCCTTTTAGTCGAGTGTCAGCTCCTTCCAGGTACGCTGGTTGGCTAGTGTTATGAAATAGAGAAGTCAAAGTAGAGCAAGTCCCACCTACCAGGTTAGCTTCCATCTTGCAAATAAGGCATATCTTGTCTAGATAAAATTTTTGAAATGATACCTTTATTTCCATGTCTTCCACCTACCTTATCGCCTACTTTTATTTCACGTTTCTGTAAAATATATCACGAATACTTTCTGTTATCTCTGTCTCGTATGTCTTAGAACTCTGGACCCATCTCACATCAATAACCCAACCCCTACCGGCTATAGGAACAGCGACGAGAACAATCGAAAATATGTTCTAAGAAGAGCTACCCCACGGTGAGCACCACTTGTTGCTACAATAAAATTATGACAAGGATGGTAGTAATGATGTCTCTAGGTCCAGGTTATGGTTCGGTTAATTTCATTAGTGTTTGAGGTTAGAAATTGCTTAAGTGTACAAGAGAGGATTATGAGTGTGTGTGTGTGTTTTAGAGTGGAGTGAAAGCACCAGAAGTTGGATTGTGATTCTTCATCAAAGAGTTGCAACATATATGCATAAAGCATAGATGTGTTGTCAATTCAATGTCCAAAGCAAATCTGAGAATATCAGGAGCTCCTGGCTCTCGGGCGTCACACCTTCTATTTCTGGCTACCTGCAGCACCTCAAAAGTGTGTAGTAAGAGGTTTTTACTATTTTGGTGTAACTTTTCTCTCATCCTTTTTGCTTTATATCTTTTGTCTTTCCAAGTAATATCTTGGGTAATATTTGACAATGTGTATTGAGATAACTTATGAGAAAGGTTTATGTTAGAGTACTGTAGCAGTATTGTAGCTATTATCAGGCATCCTATGTAACACCCCGCACCTTAAGGTAATAATTTTATACATAATAAATACGAGAGCTATACTGTATGCATATATATATATATATATATATATATATATATATATATATATATTGTCATACGAGTAGGTAACGAGTAATATAGCAATTAGAACTATGAAATGTTTAGACAAGTATTTACTATTTTAGGAGACCGTCTAATAATAATAAAATGTGTTATACGGTAAACTAGCTCCGTTTTTAATGAAATTTAGATCGACATGTAGAAAATAATGAGCTCGTCCTAAAGGCATTATTGTAATTTTATGAAATGCCATATTTTAAAAGTTATTATAGAAATACATGATTTGAGCTAAATTAATTATAATAATAAAATAATAATAACAATAGTTATTAACCTTAAGTAACGTTTTCAATTACTTGCATGTGAACATATGTAATGGATATGTAGATATGTACATATATACTTTATATGTGTGGGCATCAAGTAATGAAAAGATGACTCAGTTCACATAACAGTAAATATCTTGCCAGCTTTATAAATCAAAATATAAAATGAAATAAAGGAAAAAGGGTATGGAGTCGGTTTTTGATTTATAAATAGAGAACGAGTACTTTGTAATTCATATTATTTGAACTCTTTTCAATCATGAATATTATATCACCTCCTTTCAACGCAGAAGGAACCAAACTTTGAAACTCTTTCTCTGTTTTAGAAATACTCAAAAGTCAAGGTAAGTCTAACCGCCTCTTTTTTTATATATTTTATGCTTTGGGAGTGTATCTGAGCTACAGTATATATGTTATATGAATGATAGTTATGTATGTTAATATTTTATGAATGACGATGATTTGTGTATAAGTTTGATGTGAAATTAATTATTCCTGGTGAGAGACATGCCATAGTTCAAGTTCGTCCAACTCATGGTTGTGTTAATCACATGGTGGGTTCTCGAGGAACCAGCCCATGAAGGGCAAGTCCATGAGCGACATATGATACACCACAGGACAAGTCATTAAGGTAAGGTCCTCGAGGGACCAATGATATTTACCTCGGGATGTATATGCGCTTAGTTGGATCCATCTAAATAGAAAGTCTCACTAGTTAGGTATGGCACATATGTTGGGTCTCGAGGACCCGTTAGACCACGATGGTCATTATGTTAGCCCTGAGGGCTATCTATGCGGGAGTCAGTCCCGGTGCCTTGTTATACCTCTAGTGGCATATATGTTAACATACATTGCCACGTCAAGCGTGGAGTGAAGAGTTGACTTGTATATTGATTAATTAACTTATTTATTTTACATGGAAATGATATGTATGGATTTAATTATGATGAAGGTTTTATATATGGTTATGACTCACCAACAACGTTGTTGTTGACGTCTTTTAGCTCATGATACAGGTGCAAGTAGTACAAAAGCTATTAGCTGGGTCGGGAGACTTAGCTGATAATAATAAAGAAATAATCTCCTCATAGGAGACAGGGACCAAATCGGACGACTGGGAGCAGTGACCGTAGTTAGATGATGTTTTGATAACATCAGTCTTGTCAAGTGTCTATCTTTATGTAAAGACTGTTAAGTTCAAATTTGGTCTGTATTTAGTGGTCTTATATAAAGACTTCTGCTGTATATGTATTTATTTTATTATTATAAATGGTCAGTTATGATTCGACACGTCATGCCCTGGAGTGGGGTGTGACATCCTAACCAAGTGGTAGTATATGTTTTGGTCAAAAAACGAACAAATCAAATTAGTTAAGTGAGGTTGTATGTTTTAATGCGAATAATGAATAATCAATTGAAATATGAGATGAATTGAAATATGAGATGAACACGAGGATTTATAAGAGGAAAATCCCTTGATCAATGGATGATAGCCGGCATAAAAACCTCGGGTGATGCAATCGTCTATCACCACTATATTAATGATAAAAAAAGTACAACTCGAGAACTATGGCTCTAGTACAAAGTATGTGTCTGCGAGAGTATTCAGTCGAGAGAAATGTAGAAGAAAGTGTGAAAAGTTACGTGTAGTGAGCTAAGTCATAGCCTCTTAATATAGTTCAAACTAATCGAAATATACTCCAAAAAATATGCTCAAAGCCGTTAAGGGTTGTTGACCACGATCTTAGCTCATTCCACAACTCCTATGTCCATCTTTAGCTGTGAACAAATGTTAGTTAATCGACAACTATCAGTATCAAGGATTCTTAATCCTTCAGACGCTAAGGATACTCAATCCAGGACGTTCAAGGATACTGTATCCATGATGACTAAAACTCGAGGCCTAGCAGTATGGTAACATTGTTTTTTAAAATTAATGTAATGTAATCTCTTTGCCTTCAGTCAAGTGCTAATGAGTTTTGGTGTCGTTTAGTGACAAATTTGTAAACAATCACTCATGTTTTTGGTAACAAAACAGTATCAGGTCATCGTCACCGTTTATGAAGTAGTTTCATGCTAAACTACAACTTCACTCACAAGACGAAAGTCGTTGCAATGCGCGGCAAGGAATATACCTAGTTTGTTTAATTTTTAAAACTTAAACATAAACATAATCAACTCAAACCAATCAAGTAGGGACCGTAATGAGGTATAATATTAGGCCAGTGGGGTGGGGAGTGTGGGGAAGTAACTAACAAGCTTTCTAATGCTTGTCAAGCTAAAGGACTTGATTTGTAAAAATTCTTGAAAAAAAGGGTTATCAATGTAATTAAAAAAGTTAAACGACAAAATGTGTAATTCAGAATAAGTTAAATAACAAAATTTGTAATGTATTCTTTTAATAATATGATTAGAGTTATAAGGTAGATTGGCTTATAATAATCTTTACTAAAACCTATTAGTCGAAAATAATTCAATTACATTTTTCTCTACAATAGTTTAAACTTTTCACTATTTTTCATAGATTGGTCCCATGGGTAAAAAACACTTAAGTGCATTAACTTTTTCTGAGTTTCTAACTAATGTTTTAGGGCTTTTAGATCGAAAGTAGGATACGTGTCAACTAATATAAAATTTACCTCAAACCGATGCTTCATATGACGTAATAGTCATTCAACCGGTGTAAGTTTTATTGTTTTAGAGCTTTTCGGAACATTGTTTCATTGCTTGGAGCATCGATTTAAAGTAAGTTTTATAGTAATCAATCCGTATTCTCCTCCCAACCAAAAACCCTAAAATAATAGTTTGAAAATCGAAAAATATTAATGGTGTTAAGTGTTTTTTAATGTGAGACTATTGTAGGGAACATTGTAAAAATTATGACCATTATAGGAGAGAAAAAACACAGTTATATTATTTACAGCTAATAGGGATTAATCGATTTGCATAGTTATAAAATAGAAGAGATTTCAATTCCAATCGAACTAAAAGTGTAATTATCAAAACAAAACCAAAATTGATTCGTACAGTTGGTGAAAACTACAGCTTTTAGTTGCTAGCGGTCCCAACTAATGAAATAACTAGTAACAATCCCAACTTTTATCATTTTATCTACCAATAGGCCACCGTTAAAGGGAATTTAATGGTGTTAAGTTTCTTTCGAATTCTTAACCGATGTTTTAGGGATTTTAATCGTAGCAAGAATACAAATCTATCAATATGAAAATTACCTCAATATGGTACACCAAACGATGAAAACTACAATAAGATGTTTAAATATAAACGATGTTTCAATCGGATGTAAAAATTGTGTCGTGCGGTATTTTATTTCTGATAAAAGCCCTAAAATGTCGGTCTAAATTAAATAAAAACTTAATGGCTTTAAATTTTTTAACTTAGTCTGTTAATAGCAAAAATAATAAAAGTTTAAACCGTTATTATTTCGTTAGTTGAGACTTGAGACCATTAAAAACAAATAAACCGTTATTTAACCCGTTCAGCTAGCAATTATTACCAAAATTAGCACAAAGCCACAAAACGACCCATTACATCATAACTTTGTTTTGGTGACTTCAACCCACTTATAATCTACAGCCCAGATCCATCTCTTAATCAATAACAAACGAAATCAAGGCATGTTCTCCCTTTTAGAGTTTTAGTCACTGCAGATACTATGTCAATGAAATCAAGGCATTGGGAATAATCACTTTTAGTCACGTATCCAGTGCTCAAAAACCAACATAGATATTACTTAAAGCTTAAAAGCCTAAATAACGTGTTAAATACCAGAATCGGCAAAATCTGAATCCAACATACCCCTTCGCTTGATGAAATCTTCAACTCCGGTAACAAAATATGAAAAACCTTGTTAAACAAGAATGCACGAAACGCATTATGTATCAAGAAGCTTCAGTCTCGCTAATCACAAAAGCTTGAATGAGAGACTGTGCAGCATGAGTCTGCTCTGGTGTACCGGATATTATGATCAAAGTTTCTTTTGCTCCAGGTTTCGGGTCATTTATGGTGATTTTAGCATCAGATATCTGAAAAAATCAAAATCACAACATGACATAATTTTTCCTTTCTAATCACTATATTTTTAGCACTTAATCAAAATATTAGACCATGTGTAGTGGTAACAATCAAAAAGTCCCAAAAAGCCCCAAAAAGCACTCCACATCAGCATGTGTCAGCAAAATATGGGATTCAGTAATATTGGGCACCTTCTACACAGCGCCAAGGGCAAAAAATCCCACCAAAGCGCCCCTATGTAATGGTTGGGGGCGTTTTCGGGCGTTTTGGGTGGGCAAAAACACCCCATTATACATGGTGTTAGAAGGTAAAAATTGGATACCAGTAATATAGATTTTGGTTATTTATTTAAGGTATGTACTACTAGCCCATATAATATAATTTATAGAAAATAATAATACAATTTGTGAATTTTAGAATGTGAACAATGATGGATTTTGGTAGGTTGTGTTTTCCTAGACATAGGGAAGCTTGATTATACAATTAATGACATTTACGGATATAAATGAGCCTAGCCACTCGTGAGCCACTAAAGATCAGCTTGCTAAAAGCTAGACTCAAGTTGACCATAAAAGAGCACAAGCACGAAGCAGAGCTTAATTTATAGCTCATTTAACAAACAAACCAAAGCTTCATATACCAAGCTTGGTTAGGCCAGCCAAACTCGAGTTTAGGTGAGCTTGGGCTCGGATCGGTTCGCTTACATCTCTAATCGCAGTAATATATTGTATTGCGGATCAATGTTTTAAATTAACGCAACAGCAAACTGTAAACAGCTGCAAGCACTTTTTGGAATATGTATCAAAGGGACTGAAAAGCAATATGCAGGAGGAGGTTGACATAATACAAACCGCACAAATACTAAAATCATTCATTAGCATGCGATATATGTCAGCAAAAAATTAAAGAAAAGTATCATAATACGACGAATTGCGTACCTCAAGGATTTGCTTTAGACATCCACCATCCTCTCCGTATATAGAAGGAACAACAGTACGAGGGACAACCACTTCCACGGTGGTGTTTGTGATTATAGCCTGGTGGTTTCCTCTACATTCATATAAACAAGATCATTTAACAATCAATAATGATTTTATATAAGTTATTGAAATAGATTAGTGCACGTGCACACCCTCCAAATCCACCCATTCTCCTCTGAGGAACTCCAAAATCAGGATAGCTTAGAGGTCCACCTTCGATACCCTACAACAAATTTGCATAAATAATATTTCAACAGATGATATTTAACGTAGTAGACCAAGTTTTATATCTTGTATAACAGAATCGAATAACCTGTTAACCCTTTTTATTGATGAACATGTGTCCAACATTCAATTGTACATCGTAAATAACTAAAACAAAACACTTGTTTAACGTTCCAACCTCATCCAAATCCAAAAACACCCCGTCATAATACATAGTTGATTTTTCAGCATAATTTCAAGTTTTCAACTGCTTAGGTTGCTTATAAACAAAATTGAAAGAGTAGATGCATTTTAATATAATGCATATAACCAAAAAAACATATAGAACAAGATGATGCATACACTTATAGAGAATAAGTATCAGAAACCAAAATCGAGACCTAAACCAAGAACCAAAATTTTCCAGTTCAACTAAACTAACGAATGAAAAAAAATATCCGATGTGCTTTATCTAGCACATCACGTTTCCGTGGTTATTTTGAAAACCCCTACCAATCTGGATAGATAAAACCAAGAAAGGAATAGAAGAGGGTGATACCTGAGGACCCCATGGCACTGAAGATGATAATCTTTCAGACATTGGGTGGGGAAAGTCTGGTCGATCATGCATAAATGGAGGTTGATTTTCATGCAGATGAAACCCACCATGAGGAGGGGGACCACCAGCATCAAATCGGTTAAAAGAAGGGTACCTCCCAGGTGGTGAGAGTTCCCTCCTCCCCATGTATGGTGGAGGAAATGGCAGTCCATGATCTTGGTAACCGGGAAATGCATCTCGGAAATAATGATTCCGCAAGCATGTGGTTATTTGCAAAAGGGCCTCATGAACTGCATCATAGTCACCATTTATCTGCTTAACATGCACAAATCGGAGCATTTGGAATTTACAAGAACTGAAATAGTTAGGAACATTGATCTATGTCAAAATAGTCGAAGGCACACCTGAACTACTTCGTCATTTGAAGCAGCATACTGAGGAGTTTGATCTTTTCCTAATATACGAATATAAGCCCCAGTTGACTTTCTCATTTCAGATATAACTGCACCACCCTTGCCAAGAATACATCCAATTTGATGTGCAGAAACTATGACTTTTGCAGTAACAGACTTGCTCTCAGGTGCAGCCCTAAATATCCTTGTTTGTACACGAAGAACTGCGTCTTGGGGGGCACACATCCGTTCATCTGGGTGCTGCATTAATTCAACAATTAGTAAATTAAAAGAGTATAGAAATAGAAATGGCATATACAATGATAAGCCTAGGTTAAATAATACCGCGGGTCCAGATATGACTATAACACGGTCATCTGATTCGGGCATTTTATCAAGGACTCTAATGTCACATCCAGTCTCATGCTTAAGTGCCTTCACGACATTTCCAGCTTTACCAATTACACCTCCCACCTTCTCATCAGAGCAGATCAAACGGTAAGTAAGCATGTCTGTCAAAGGACCAAAGCGGCCCCCAAAAGCACCGCTTCCACCATCACGAGGCCCTGCAGACAACAGTCCTCCAGGAGGAGGAAAAAGAGGGTATGCATCTTGTCGATTACCAATGGAATGAAAAGAACCAACATCATTGGCAGAGAAAGAATCATTGCCCCGAGGTGGATGGTCTAAGAGCTGCTGTGAAACAGATTGAAGCGCTTTTCTAACAGCGTTTACTTCTCCGGATATCTACATAAAAGTATAAATACATAAACGCATCCTGGTTGATTAACTTCTTTGAGTTAATATTACTAAAAACTAAAGAGACCTGAACCAATTCATCAGAAGAGGATGCACATGAAGGAAGTTTGTCTCTAGGAAGAACCCGAATTTGAGCCCCACTTTCAGATGCCATTTGTTTGATTACATTGCCAGATTTTCCCAAAAGGGGGCCCACTTGAGAAGAAAGTACAAGTAACCTCACAACAAATGTCGTAGTTTCTTTCTCATGAGCTTCATCTCCTCCACCGATATCTGATTCTCCTTCAACCATTCTTTCAAACACTAGCATCAAAGCCTTCTGCAAAGAAGAAGAAACATTTTCAGATTGTAAATCCTCCCCTGCAACAGTCTCTTGTTTTCCTGCATCATTATCCCCAATTTCTTGATTTGCTTTAGTTTCTTCATCTGCATCAATAACTTCTTTAACATCATTAGATACTCCATTCTCGGTCCCGGATCCAGCAATAACAACTACTCGTTCATCGCAGCCAGGGATGGTGTCTTCAACCTTTATTTTTGCACCAGACTCCTGGCGTATTTGCGATATTTTGTTGCCACCTTTTCCAATAATACTTCCAATTTTATTATCGTGACATAACACTCGGAAAACAATGCTTCCAGGAGTCTTTTTGTGTGATGTATTTTCAGTAGTAAAATTAGTGAACTTCTGCAACTTCCCTTTTCCATTGGGTTCTGCAGCATCTTGTTCATGCGGCCTTTTATTAGGCATTAACTGAGATGACATGTCTACGAAACTATCAAACCCTAGCACAAAAAGAGAAAAATCAAGATCTTAATAGAAAATTACAGATCCATGTCCAAAAAGTAAATGGCAATCAACGTATTTTTCCCTACAGTACAGAACTCAAAACAATAATAAAGAGTAAAAACATTTATAGCTATAGATAAACTGGACTTAGAAAAGGTGGCACACTATATATTCGTGGTTGGATATTAATATATATTTCATATCCGTGATTCATAATAACAACAAGATCATATGACTAATGGCTTATGAAAAGTAAAGCAGATGAAGTGCAGACTAAAAGGCTAGTGCTCCAAGATGGTTGAATTGTCTTTTACTTTATGCACTGAAGAAGTTTAGCCTACATATGATCTGGGATTAGATGTACGATAAGCGATCAAACATATAGGCCATGGGGTGCAATCTCAAGCACTTTGACTCCGTGTAGGCGCCACATCACCCACTAAACGAAGGAAAAGGTCTCGTCTCCTTTCACATTCCTTTCAAATTAATATTAATTAGTTGTATGTAAAGGGAACAACCATCCAACTTTAAAGTTAGTTAATTGCATCAGCCCATTAACCTGCCAGCTCTCAATTCTCACAGCCAGGGCATGAGAATATACCTGTAGGCCTTATACATAACGTCTAAAAAGTAAGGTCCTGTTTGTTTTTGCCTCTTTTCTCTGAATAGAGGAAAACGTCTGATTCGGTCAGACGTAATCAGACGTGGGGCTGTTTGTTTTTTTTTCTGGCATTAAGAGGTTCAGCGTCTTAATAACATCTGAACCAGTAAGAGCTTTTAGTGGGTCTGAAAACCTCTTAACCCAAAAAAACATATGTTTGTCTCCGGCCTCCATTAACTTCTAACCCGGAGACTAGGCTCCATCTCCGACGACTAGAGGTTCGTCTCTAGCCTCCACCTCTTAATGATTCAGATTTCAGACATTTGAACCACCTCTTAACATTCAGATATGGTATTCAGATTCAGACTTAAATCTCTTAAAAAAAACAAACAGGGTCTAAAAACCAATACATAATTTGACTTCCTTTCCTGAAGGCAAACCATGACTTAAACAGCATGACATGTTGGCTCACAATATATAATCAGCAATATACATAATTAACTAAACCTAAAAATATGCATTAAAATCACTAATCAGGAAGTGATTCAAAGTTCAATACAACTTAGCTATCTTCAGTTTCTCTTACAATTCAGTGATGTTAATTATGCTTCAAGATTATTGTCCAACAAGTGTGGCGTACAATAAAACCCTTAACTAAAAAAGCTGTTTTCTTAGTCTATCCTACATCAGACATCAAAATCATAGACAACAGAATAAATTGGAACAAAATTTATAATCAAACAGGCAGAATAATAAAAAAAATGATTGTGCAAACAGAAGTTGACCTAGATTTGAAGGATACCTTTGTTCGGGAAGATAACGAAGAATGCGATGCAGCTGTTCAGTGATTGAAGTTGTTATTAAACGAACGAGTGACCGAATTTCAGTTGGAGATGATAGAGTGTACGTGGCCGATGTCGAGGTGTGGGTGATGAAACAAGGGAAAGCTTTCACAGTATTATTGGTAACGAAGTAAGGACTAACAGCACTAACAGGGATCGGTAATGGGTCGGGTTTGTGATGGGTTTGAGTAATTCCAACCTTAAACCCTTTTAGAACTAGGTGTTTCAAACCCGGCCCAAAACCCATCGGTAGTTTGTTGGGTGTTTACCCGTTGAGTTTCGGGCTTACCCGTACGTAATCGGGTATACCTGTTTATGACGTAAAACTTACCTGTTGGGTTTGCTCATCGGGTAGTTTATAAATTACATCATAAAATTTGGTATATTGGTTTTCACTGGTCCTAACTATCACCTTTTGTCTTCTACTGGTCCCAACTTTTAAATTGGTTGTCAACGGTCCCAACTTTTATCACTTTGGTAACCACTGGTCCCGTCGTTAAATTTTTTTAACGCCGTTAAGTTTTTTTCAAATTCAAGACCGATGTTTTAGACCTTTTGATCGGAAGGATAATACGTGTCGATTGATGTAAAAGTTTTCTCGAAAAGGCTCTCTGAACGATAAAATTTGAGTTAATTACACGAATAGTACCTAAGCTTTAGTGGAATTCCCAGATTTTGGTACTAACCCGAGTTTTTCCCTAGTTGAGTACCTGAAGTTTAAAATGGTAACACTCATGGGTATTAACACTAAATCCATTAGTTTTTTAGTTAATCAAAAGGGTATTTCAGTCTTTTTACGTCTATGGGATTGCATTATATTTTTTATATTTTTAAAGGACCAATTGTATAATTAACCCAGCCCATCCCTACCAACCCCCGTCCCCTTCCACCTCTTCCGGCAGCACCACCCACCATCGTTACTGCAACTTCGCAACTCTCCCACTCTTGCAAACCGAACCCAGCACGACAACACCACAACTATCGCCGTTGTATCCCATCCCCTACCATTGATTGTAGATCTTCAAAAGCACAAGTCATTCCCTCTTCCCATTCGATTTGAGGGGAGTGTTTACCGGCGTGGAGAAAATGAATAGATGATATTGAGATTATGCGGTGGTTAGGAGGGGCGACGGTGATGTCGGGTTAAGGTTAGCGTTGGGTTACAAAATTAGGGGTTGGTGATGGTGGTTGTTGAAGGAACCAAATTGATGTTTCTTGGTAGTGGTGGCGTGGGTATGGTGGTTGTGCAGGTTGTAACAATGGTGGTCTTCACATTGCTAGAGTAGAAGATGAGGGTAGGTTTTAATTTATTTAACTTTTAAAAAGCTGCATATATGGTCCTTGTATTATTTCAATTATAATTTTTAGCCCCTTAAGGGGTGTTTTAGTCATTTGACACTAACTTAACAGAAAAAGTGACGATCATTAAGCCTAGTACCCACGGATGTTATATTTTAAGACTTTGGGTACTCAAGTCGGGAAAAAATCAAGCTAGTACCCAAATCTGAGAATTCCGCTAAAGCTTAGGTACCATTTTTGTAATTAACTCATAAAATTTTTACATCCGATTGAAGCACCGTTAGGTTTAAACACCCGATTGAAACACTATTTCGTTGTTCGAAGCGCCGTTTTGAGGTAACTTTTCCATCAATCGACTTATATTATCGTTCCGATCAAAAGGCTTATCACATCGGTATTGAATTTGGAAAAAACTTAACGGCGTTAAAAAAATTTAACGACGGGACCAGTGGTTACCAAAGTGATAAAAAGTTGGGACCGTTGACAGCCAATTCAATAGTTAGGACCGGTAGAAGACAACATGTGATAGTTGGGACCAATAAAAACCAATATACCTAAAACAAATTACATCATAATGTAAAATTACATCATTAGGGCCCTTTTTGTTTTTCCACTAAGGTGCCTTGGTCTATTTTTTTCTTTTTTCGAATTACAACACTTTTTTTATGGGTAACAATAAAGAAAGATTTATTGAACCAAGTTAAGAAGAAGCTAGCAAAAGTTAAACCACTGTTACGAAAAAAAACATTAAAATGAAGAAAAACAAAACTATACTTAATTGATGAAATAGTATTAAACTAACAACTAGTAAAAAGAATTAAATTTTAATTCTGAATAAACGGAAATCAACTAATCACCCTATATTATCCTCTTTATTGATAAATGGTGGATTTTGAACAGTACTCGAGTCTTTTTGGTAATTTTATGTTCGTGCTAAGATGCGTACAATACTATATATAAAATACGAATACCTAAGCTTTAAATTTTTAAAACTAAGACTCGATTAACTATCGTCTGTGTACCGGCTGTCGATTAACACACAACCGGCTGTGTACCAATCGTATGTAATACAACTAAAGTAGGTCCGAGTGTCAAACCAACAAACTCTATATATTACGTTTAAATTAACTAATTAAGACTCAACTCAAATACACAAACTTTAATTATTGTTATTTGTGGAAGGGGGGTTTAACTTAAAAACTAAAGTAATTAAATAAACAAAGTTAACTGAAATGAATACTAGAGTTGAAATCAAGAAAGATGAATAAACCACCTAGACCCGAATCCTCATTGTTTTAATTATCACATAAAAGGAATGGTTTGCAAATGGACTAGGATCTTATAGTATTCACTTAAAGACACCACTAAGACCCTTTTCGAGAAGACACCTACTGATTTCTATTAAGCTATTACCAGTTATTAGTTAAAGTCCCTCACAGTCGTTTAACCTAGATATGTATAAGTGACTTTAGTTGAATTTCTGCCTCACAAAATAAAACCCAAAGCCAATTGAAAAGCATTCATTTGATTTGACAAACAAATTGGTAATTAAATCTAGACGGACTTCTCACGAATATCCTAACCTAGCTAATTGACCAACCAAGACTTATCAATGATTCTAATCCCCTCACGGTTACTTAGAAAAGCTAGCACATTTTCATTAGATTGACCCACATTATCATTCATGTGGTTTCACAGCAGTTTAACCACAAAACATTCATAACACAGTCAATGAATTAAACTAAATCATATTCTATGATAGACAGAACGATAAATAAGATCAGTCCAATTCCAACATACAATACACATCAAATGAATAAAAATCCAACCTTTACTTAAACATATAATCCATAATAAAAAACAAAAATACGTTCAAACATTCACAAACAGTTCATCATTAGTCTAGGTAGCTTAAGAAGCCTAGCCAATCACCATAATCACGAAACTAATAGCAAAATTAAGTTCAATAAACATGGTAAAAGATGATAGAAACAAAAGAATAAAAGAACCCAATGATTGGAGTAACCGAGACTTGATCCCGAGTTTTCTCTTCACTTCGTTTTCTTCAATCTAGCTTCAAAAACCTTTCTTTGTAGCCAATTTACGTCTCCTAAAGTTGTGTAGAGGTAGGGTTTTGATTATAAGTTGTTTATATAGTAAAATATGCCAAAACCCGTCAAAACTTTCTGTTAAAATCACCTCGTCGCTTCGTTTGACGACGTTTCTGACTCTGGACACTTGCTTTCCCGTGCCATAACACCATGACCACCTGCTTACCATGCCACGTCGCGCGGCCAGCATGGGGTGGCTGGTCGCGTGACGTGGCCAGCCCTATGGCTGTGCGACATGTGATAGGGCAAGATTTCGATCTACAATCTGCAACAAGTTATGATCAACGAGACAATTCTTAATGTGACACCCGACAAATTCAGGTTAACTTCGTTAGTTAAACTCTGTTAGTCACGTTAACGCAATTATACCTTTCATTTAATTTGACAAATTAAATGTGCAAACTGTTACGCAAATATACATACGAAACGACCACACGAGTCAATACCCGGGCGTTGGTGATCTTAAATGAATACAAATACAATAATAATATATCTTAATTGATATGTGTGCTTAATTGTTGAATTTTCGTGTAACCGCGTATTTTACCGGTTTTAACCGATTACAAGTTTCGGTAAAGTTTTACGAAACAAAAATTTAAGTTTGGTAAAGTTGTCATTGTGATTATAAACCGAGGCAAAAAACGAAGCCCGTGGATCATCCATGAGACCCATGGATGGCCCAAGGCCCAACCCAATTCAACATTTAACAATAATTAACAAAATTAAACAAAACCCTAAACCTAATTGCAAAGAAAAAAAAACATTTTTGGCTGCCCCCTTCCCATTTGCTGCCGCCGCAACTTTATACATAAAAAAACGATTTTGTGCTTCTTGGTTCAATATTTGGTGATTTTGGTGGTTGATTGAAGTGTTAGAAGCAATACTAGTAAGTGTTTATCTAAATTCTTGATATGTTGCGAAAATTATATATATATTGGAAACCCTAGTCATCCAAAATGACCAAATTGATATTATGTTGTGAAAATGGTTTGTTGTTTGGGTGTTAATGGTTATTTTGATGATTAGATGTTGAGATTGGTGAAAAAAAATGTGTTCATGAACTAGGGTTTAGTATGGAACCATTGAAACTTGATGCTACATGCTTGATTGTGATGAAATATGATTGATTAAGTGTTTAGATGATGGATTGGATGAATATGGGTTACTTGAATATGAAATTGCATGACTATTATGTTACATTGCTTAAAATAGTAACTTTTTCTCTAGAGATTGTATGAAATTGCATGTTGTTGATGTCAAGGCGTGGCTTTGAGATCACTAGTACGTTAGGAATATATATTAGACAAATTTTGATTATTTGTACGCATGAATCCGCCTTGGTTTTGAAGGACTTACTATATGAGGAAACTTTTCGTCATGAAAGTTTACTAGAATGCATGTTTTATGATTTTGGATGTACCAATGTGATTAGGGGTTGCATATGAATGAGTGTAGACATAGGATTCTTGGTAAACGTGTTTTGATCATGCGATGACTTTGATGGATACAAGTTACTTTGAATGTGAGCACTTGAAATGGGCAAGTTGAAGTCTAAGATGTGTATGTAAGTTAACTAAAGTGCATGATGAAAGGATTATTATGCTAGTGAACAAAATATGTGGACATTATGTATTGCTTAGGAATGACCACTTATGCTAGTAGACTTTGTGTAGGAACCGCCAAGTGCTACTACGTGTTGATGACTTGTATAACGTGCTATGGTATTTGTGTAATAGTTGACATGCGTAGGATGTCGAATTGTTCACGCATGCTCTAAAGGTTCGACTTTCCTATAATGGAAACTTTTGTGAAATTGAAACTTCTATTTGTTGAATACGTGAAATGTGAGGTGATGTACAAATATGATTTAGTCAAATACACCAAATGTAACGTGTTTACACTTAACAAATCACCAACGGGCCGTGGGTCAACTCGGGTCAACTAAAAGTCAAACTTGGACCTAAAAGTCAAACTTGATTCTAAAAGTCAAACTTAGACCTAAAAGTCAAACTTAGACTTAAAAGTCAAACTTGGACCAAAAGTCAAACTTGGTCAAACTTGGACAAAAAGTCAAACGTGGTCAAAAAGTGAAACTAAACCACACTCGCATAAACTGTTGACCATTTGGATGCATAGGGTACTATGACCCTACATGAACGCACATTAATCGACCTATTGTTATTTAGGTTGCCGTATTATATACTGTGTGCTGTTAACTATTTTGCTGTGCAACTTAAGGTGAGTTTCACTAAACTGCACTTTTACTATTTTACCCTTTATTGGGCTGAACTCGGACGAATACTTTTACGGATTTACGAATTCTGTATGTCGCATGTCTGGATTAGAGCACTTTTATTTTGTTCATGAAAGACCTCATGGATACCTAGTTGACCGTTAGTATTTGTGAAATAGCGGGGAAATTTTGAGTAGTACTACTGGGTTTGACAAACCCCACCCGGGCTAGTCGCGCTAGCACGACAGAAGGACCTGTCGAACGGGTGTTGAATGACCTAACATACTTACAGTGCATCCTGCTGGGATGTACAAACAGGCAAACTGCACTTAATGTGTACATACGTCAGCTTCGGTCAGATACATTACGCCTCTAAGGACATGTGCTGTAGATTAGCTACCTACAATGACATACTTAATTTAATAATCTGCTTACAACTGAACTGCTTGTTTTATACTACTATGTGAACTCACCAACCGTCGTGTTGACACTTGTTAGTCTTTCACTGTTTCAGGTCACTGAGGTACAATGCACGTAGGGCATGGCATGGCGTCCTCGCAAACATTTAAAACATTTCTTGCATTAAAAACTTCATTTTGGGATTGTAAACTATTTAAACTGCGTGGTTTGTGTCGGGCGCGTGTGTTTGCGCATTTACTTTCTGCATGGTTTGGGTTTACTTAAACTTATTTATTACGCTTCCGCATAACTGAAAAACTAAATACTCTGATTGTCGCTTAAACTACCACATTTAATGGTTTAACGTTTGGTTTTTCAAAACTCATATAGAGTCGTTCGGTGTAATTAATGACTAGATCCTGGTTTGTCACGCCTCTAACGGTAAAACTCCGTTAGTGGATTTGGGGGTGTGACAGATTTGTATCAGAGCCATTGGTTATAGCGAACTAGGTTTGCATAGCATTGCATTCTAGACTATAACTGTACACTACATTAGTTGCACCAAGTACATTACTTATGACTGCTTTACCTGGTAGTTACATGAACACATATACTTAATTTCAGGAATGGCATCGTCATCTAAAGCACCTGCTAGTTCCTCGCGTAAGCGCCCTTTACCCGATTCTCTTCCTTACCCTGGTCGCGAATGGCCCCGCATCGAGACCGAGGAGAACAACTGGGATCAACCATTCGCCATCCTCCCTACTTCCTATGACTGGGATTACTACCCGGCCTATATGGCTAGCCTTAGGCAGGAGGAGAGCGTTCCTCAAACGCCCCCTCGTGTCCCGTATCCGAACTATGATCCTTCATCTGTTTTTCCTACTCTTGATTGTTCTAATGAAAGAGCAATAGCCGCTCTAGCGGCAACCCAGTGTACCTCGCGTCGGGAGTCGGAGATGCAGAGGGAGGAGCTGCAGCAATCGCGGCAGGCTCAGCAGCTGTTAGCCGAGAGAGTTGCGACATTGGAGGCAAGGGGTGCGGAGGATCGGCATGCTCTGCTGAACCTCATAGCACATATGGAAGCACAGCTGGCGCAGGCGGCGGCGGCACCAGAGGAAGACCCGGAGGAGGAACCAGTGGAGGACCCCGGTACAGACAGTGATGATGATGCAGGCTCCGTGATCTCGTCCTAGATTTTTATATCTATCTATCTTCTTTTGTCTTGTTTATTTTCTTTATCTCATGACTTAGTGGGAAGGGTTGTTTACCACAAAAACTGAAAAATTTTGGAATATGATGTTTGAATAGTACTTTGTGAGAAATTGCAATTTATTTATCAAGTGTTATTATTTGAATTTGGATGTTTGGTTGTGTTGATTTTCCTGTTTACTTATACATGGATGATAGTAACTTGTTGGGTACTTATTCATTGTTGTATGTTGTGAATTTGAAGATGGCTGGGAACGTTAACATGACACCTGCCGAACTGGCTGATTTGATCCAACAACATGTGGCTGCGGCAATGGCCAACCAGGCTCAGGCTCAAGCCCAGGCCCAAGCTCAGGCCCAGTGTCAGACCCCGGTCCCAGTGACGTCGGATCGTTAAGGTTGTCAGAGTGGATTAGTTAAGCAGCGGAAGATTATATATTTGAAACGCTATACTTAAGGCTTTGATGAAAATGAAAGCCTCACATTTTTATATTCAAATCACCATGAGATTAATAAGTTTCAAAAACTTGTTTGCAAAGAAATCTTCATGTAAACCATACCAAATATTAGTAACTTGCATCATTATATATATCCGAAATTTTATAAAGGATTACTTGAATCCTTTAAACATACAAATTTACCTCACATTTTTATGCAAGGATTTGAGTATCAAAATATACACTCCTTTCAGGAGTTACATCAACATACATGTTTAAGTTCCAAAAGCTTTATGACTACAATTTATTAACGGAAGTTGTAAGTAGTCATGTTTGCGTAAGCCCTTCCACCAACGAAACGGATCTCCACAAAAACCCATATCTTATTCCCCGAAAGTGCGTCTCGAACAGTAAACGAGAATGCTTGGTAACTAGGCATCTTAGTAATCTGAAATGTACACTAAAATATGTCAACTAAAATAGTTGGTGAGTTTCCGCAGTTTAAATTAAATAAAAAGTTGTTGCTTTAAGAATGTCCGGTATGTTAATAAACTAACATACAAGTATTAGATTAGGCATGTATCCTAATCCGAGAGGGTTTATACATCACCCACAAATCCTTGGGCTTCGTCAAGCCCGTTAACCTTTTAGCATAAAATTCATTTAGGTATAATATGCGGTTAACGTATGATTCTAATTAATCATACAAAGTGATAATTTCTCCTAATAACTTGCAATAAGTTATTATTTAAATTATCAAAATGGAAAGTATTAAGGAAAACTTCCAAACCATAACAGATCACTCGGTTAAATAAATAAGCAACTAGTGTACATCTCACCCCAAAAGTTTTAATGAAAAAGGGGTACGAAGACTCACCTTAAGCGTTGATTAAGCAAAGTATATTATTCAACTTTAGCCTATTATACACAAATAGGTCATATAAGAAACTCACTTTGTATATATCATTCAAGTAAAAGAAATGGTTTACAAATTCTAGATCCATTTAGCATTTTCCTAATAAACCGTGGGCATGTATCTATAATAGTAACCATGCTAGTATATATAGTTGCTTAATTAACTCATATAATCACTATATGTGTATCTAAATATTGTAGCTAGATTCATATAAGTTCAAATCCATTTAATATCATTAAGGTTAAATAAAAATCCTTAAATCATAACACATTAAGTCACAGCAGAGAGTTGGAATAACACTCGAGTTGGAAATCCAATTACTTAACAGTTAATAAATCCGAAAATTAATAATAATAATAATCTGAATATGGCTTAAAGTCTTAATTTCAAACAACTGTAAGTGTTTATGACACTTAAATTAAACTGGTTTAAAATTATGTTTAGAGTTCTTTTAAAGTACATGTTTTGAACATGTATTCCTATCAAAATTTATTTAATAGATTGCTTTTAATTTCATAAATTTTACTAATCTTAAACTGTAGACTATTTTATGTTTTGATAATATATTAAATTAACTAATTCTAATAGATATAGTTAGACGAGATTAATAATAATATTTTTATATATTAACTTTCATTAATATAAATTTTATAATAAAATCACGAGTTAGTAGGTTTTACATTCTTACTTTATATAAATCTTATCTCAAAGTTCAAAAATCATAAACTTTATGAATAACTTCTTATCTAGTATTTTCTTAAATAACTTGTATTTTAAAAATCTAAATATTAGATAATTTTATAGATTTAAAAATCTGATTACATACTACTTAATAAATTTTGTGATTTAATACATGGAATATAATTACCGTTTTTGTAATCCAAAGTCTTTTATGCATTTTATTTTAGTTACTGTAGATGATATTTCTATTAGAAAATAAATCATTTAGATCTCTATAATTCCTAAACTAAGTAATTAGTACTAGCCGTGGGATTTATAACTTATTTCATTTCATAATGTTCTTAAGGCTTATCCTTTATAAATTTCATCTCAATTGCTTAAAGTTCTAAAATCGTTTATGTTATATAAATTTCTTATTTTCATTCAGTAATTTTCATCTAATATATTCCTAATAATTTTTTTTTATAAATGAGAATCTGATTACAAATTTACTTGTCTTATGAGTATATATATTCCATAATCAACATAAATTTATTAATCTTTCCTTTCCTATGGTTCATTCATCCGTTTACTTTATGAACATAATTAAACTCATAATCAAGTCATTTTATCAAAGAACATCACATAATTAATTATATAAATCATCTAGTTCAAAGATGATACCTTACGGATGATTCTTCCAACGATTTATAAGTAAGAACGAACTTCAACACTTGAGTTCACCTTCTTAAAAAAAAGATGATCAACAATATTGAAGAAATTGGTGATGGTTTTCTAGTGAACAAGAGAAAGAGTCGTAAGAGTTGTAGAGAGTGTAGTATTATGTGGGTGTAAATGTGTTTTAGAAAGAGAAGAGGCTTATATAGGTATTTAGTTTGCATGCATTGGCTAGGTGTTAAGCTCAAGAGGCATCAAGTTTGTAAAAGTGCCATGTGTAATCTCTATTAATCTTTGTAGGTGTTGAGTAACCGGTTTTTTTTTATGAGTTGAGAAGGGTTTGTGGATAACAAAATCTTCTAGGTTCTTCTTTACTAAATGAGATTGTAAGTATAGTCTGGTTACTAGGATCTTGTAGTTCTTTTCTTGTTAAGTGTGTATGGAAGTGGAGTGTAAGAGTATAATTAAGAGTCACCAAATAGAGTAGGTTGAGTGTAAGGTGGTAGAGTGAAACCAACAAAGAGAAGGGGATTCTCAAGGTGGTATTGTTTGTATCAAATGGTTTTAAATTTGGATAATATCTTGGTTGGGTTTTGATGAGTATATATGCATTCATACGTACATATGAACACATTTGTTCATATATTTTTGTTTAATAATCATATAGTCATATAATATTTTCTAAAAATGATATTATAGGCGTGTATAATAATAATCATAGCATTTAAATAAACTAACCACTTAATAGCTGTTACACAATATCCTAATTTAATTAATTAACACTAGACTAACTTCATAGTTTAAGGTTATGACGTCACCTTTTTAGACGAGGTGTCACATTCTCCCCCAGTTAGACGAATCTCGTCCCGAGATTCCTCTTAGTTAATTTCCATATCGTTGGGAAAATTATTACTAAATAAGTGTGGATATTTTTGTTTCATCTGATCCTCTCTTTCCCAAGTAAACTCGGGTCCTCTTTGTGAGCTCCAACGAACTCTAACTATAGGAATACTGCTTCTTCTCAAGGTTTTAACTTCCCTATCCATGATTTCCAGAGGAGTCTCTATAAAATTTAATTTTTCATTTATTTGAACCTCCTCTAGAGGGATGACAGAATCATGATCTGCGAGACATTTCTTAAGGTTACAAATATGGAACACGTCATGAATTGCGGCTAACTTTGGTGGTAAATTCAACTTATAAGCCACTGGGCTAATCTTTTCAATAATTTCAGACGGCCCAATATATCGAGGGCTTAGCTTTCCTCTTTTACCGAATCTAATAACTCCTTTCCAAGGAGAAACTTTTAACATGACGTTATCACCTACTTGAAATTCCAAAGGTTTTCGTCGTTTGTCCGCATAACTTTTCTGTCTATCTCTGGCAGCTTTCAGTTTCTTTTTAATCTCAAAAACTTTGTCGGTAGTTTCCTGGACTAGTTCAGGCCCAGTAATTTGACTATCACCTACTTCGTACCAACACAAAGGTGATCTACACTTCCGACCATATAGAGCTTCAAATGGTGCTTTATCAATACTTTTGTGGTAACTATTATTATACGAAAATTCAATCAAAGGCAAGTGAGTATCCCAGTTACCACCAAAATCCAAGGCACACGCTCTTAACATATCTTCCATGGTCTGAATGGTCCTTTCGCTTTGACCGTCTGTCTGGGGATGATAAGCAGTACTCATTTTTATTTTCGTCCCCAATGATTTTTGAAGTGACTGCCAGAATCTAGAAGTAAACCTGCTATCTCTATCGGAGATAATAGATAACGGTACTCCATGCTTAGTAACAATTTCCTTTAAATAAATTCTAGCGAGTCTATCCATTTTATAATCTTCTCTTATGGGTATAAAATGTGCTGTCTTGGTTAATATGTCCACAATTACCCAAATTGTGTCATAACCACTTGTTGTTCTAGGTAGTTTAGTGACAAAATCCATGGTGATTTCATCCCATTTCCACTCAGGGATTACAGGTTGCTGCAATAGTCCCGAGGGTTTCTGATATTCGGCTTTCACTCTAGAACAAATGAGACACTTAGCTACATACGAAGCAATAGATTCTTTCATCCCAGGCCACCAGTAATGCAACTTCAAATCTTGATACATTTTGTCGCTGCCTGGATGAATTGAATAATTCGATTTATGTGCTTCATTTAGAATTAGTTCTCTTAGATTTCCCTTCTCAGGAATCCACATTCTTTCTTGACACTTATAAATTCCGTCACTAGCAAGCGTCAGTTGCTTTTTAATTTTGTCAAAAGTAGTCTTTTTGGGACCACTTTTCTTGACTGCATCTTTCTGAGCTTCCTTAACTAGCTCCGTAAAGTTCCTTCGAACGATCATTCTTAAAGCTCGCACGCGAAGCGGTATATTTCTTTCTTTACGGCTTAACGCGTCGGCCACGACATTTGCTTTTCCTGGGTGATATCTAATCTCACAATCATAATCACATAATAACTCAACCCACCGTCGCTGTCTCATATTCAACATTTTCCGATTCATTATATGTTGAAGACTTTTATGATCAGTGTATATTATACACTTTGTCCCGTACAAATAATGTCTCCACATTTTTAAAGCAAATACGACTGCTCCCAATTCTAAGTCGTGAGTTGTGTAATTTACCTCATGGATTTTTAATTGCCTAGAAGCGTAAGCAATTACTTTATCCTTTTGCATTAAAACACAACCGTACCCTTGTCGTGACGCGTCGCAGTACACGACAAAATTGATAGGTTCAATTGGATCGTGAATATCGCTCAATGATCAGAATAACATAAACACAAACACAGTTCAATCATAAACACAATTCATACTAATAATTCTCTTTGTATATTGATGATCAAAGCAGTATTGTGATACAAGGTGCAGGAGAAAATAAATCACAGACACAAGTTGTCTCTCTTACGTGAAATTGTGATCTAGCCTCTCTCCTCACACTCTCTCACTACATGCTTTAAAGCAAACAAATACAAGTTTAAGGAATATAACAAAATAGACCCTAAACTATTTACAAACATATAAACAAAATACAAAGTAAATCTTAACTAGGAAATAACCCTAACAGTACTCCCCCTAAGATTTATCTTTGAATCTTCAGCAAAATCTTCTATCTTTTTCATCTTTGTTCAACATCAATCTCTTTCTACCAATCTTCTGGTTCGTCTTTGACATTCAGCAGCTCTTTTCCTTTAAATTCTTCTTGTTCTTTCAGCGCTTCTTCTATGCAAGACTTGAACTTTTCCGCAATCTTTGCTTGTCGAGGTTTGGACTCATTTGTCAGAATTGGGCAGGCATTCATTCGTCTTAGTGAATCCAGATTTAAACCTGCAAAGTCAATATTAGCATAAAATTCAAACGGCATCTCTTGTCCTTTGACTTGCACCTCCAAAGTTCCTCTTCTAGATATTCTCATATACTCTATCTCAGGTAAATCAACCCTCACGAGATTAGAGTTCAGCAATGCCTTTCTCACTCGTATCTTTTCAGTTGCCGCAGCTATTACTTCAATCATCACAACAAACAACTTCCTATCAGCTTCAGCAAGTGCATCTTTACACTTCTCCATTCTGTAGCTTCTCAAAAAGTCTATGTATGACGGATGTAGCAGCTTCAACTCAAAAGTACTAAACAGTGTAATCATGTCTTTGTCCCAATCATCCAAATTCCGAACAAGCTTCAACTCAAAGGTTTCTTGATTATAGAAAACTCTAAGTATAGGCTTTGTCATTTGCGAACCATCTATCACCTTCAATCCAGGATTTGTCACCTTGTCAAAATATTCATCCGAAAATTCTTCAAGATACATATCTTCAGTCACAACCAATCGTTTCTTCTTTCTTTCTTTCTTGGATTGCACATAAGCAGTGTCTTCTTGTTGGCCTCTGAAATCAAGATACTTCGGTGGTCTAGCAATCCCGGCATCAAGAAGCATTGCACATTTATCACCATGCTCAGCATGCGTGTGATTTATCAACCTGAGTTTGTGCAGCTCCTTCAAATCTTGAACTTCTAGTTTGAAAATGCTCGAGTAATAATGATATACGTCACATAATCCATTAACTCTCTTTATCATAAAAGCATCAAACACTTCATCGTATTTCCATGCAATTATCTTCACCTTCTTATTCTTCTCTGGCACAATCATCGAATCAAGTAATTCAGCGATTGACTGACCTTTACTCAGCAGTGACCTCACCACGTCACCTGCTGTGGCTGACTTATGCCATGATTCCCGAACATCCATCGGTATGTTATAAGATTTAACTTCGCTTGGAAACATATCTATCAATTCGTGCCTTTTCTTGTGAGCATCTTCAGGTAAAGCCATCACCGGAAGTTCTTTAGGTCCAAGAACTTTATATCTCTTTGTCAGCTCGAAATACTGAGGATTGTTGTAGTCCAAATAAAACATCCGGTTGTACATTTTCTCTGTCTTCATAAAACTAGTAACAATCTTCCTCAGTGACTCAGATTTCAACCTCTTCAAAGTTCTATATGGATAGTTCCTTGAGCTTAGCCAACTTCGCATATCTGTACTCGACATTTCTTCCGGATTTTGATGATAAAGTTCAGTTGGAGGCAAGTCTTCTATGTTCAGGCTTTCTTGCATTGGAGTCCATTCACCCATCTCAATGACAAACTCTTTCTTATCAGCAGCAGCTTTGTCTTGGGCAATCATACACTTTTCATATTCTTCGTTTATCTGGCTCACAGTCAACCCATTCAAGAACACAACATTGTATTTCATTTTCTCAAGATATGCAAATCTTTGATCCAAATCATCTGGAATCTCTTCAACAACATTAGTTTCTGGCTCAGCTTCATCTTCAGATTCAGTAAAGTCTATATCGTCCAAATCATCCAACGCTTCAATCATAGGTGCATTGTCAGTTTGAATCGGCTCAAACTGACTTGCGTTTTCTGGTACAGTTTCAGGCATATCCACAGCTTCAGATTGAATCGGCTCAATCTGAACTGTTTCCTCAGAGCCAACTTCCTTCTCACTATCAGTGACCTCAACTACTTCAGTGTCAGCTACATATTCAGATTGAATCGGCTCAATCTGAACTGTTATGTCATCTTTCGCACCAGTCACAATCTCATCAACTTTTGCCTTTTTTGAACTACCTTCATCACCCAAAATCTCTGGAATAGCATCTAACTTCCTTTTTCCCTCAGCTTTGTCAGAGATGACAGTTTCAGCAACAGCTTCATCGGGAATGATGATTGGAGATTCCACCCTTATGCCAACATTAGTAGTGCCTCGTGCTCTGGTCAGATAAACTTTTGGTACTAGAGGCGCTTCATTCATTTCATCAGCTTCATCTGAAAAATCTTTGTCAGATATTGAACCAGATTTCTTCGGTTGAGCTTCTTCCAGCCATTTTTCCAACATTTCCTTTTCTGCATCCAGTGTATTACATTCAGCTTTCAGCTCAGTATGATCGAACTTCAGAGTTTCATGTTCCTCCTTCAAACTTTCATACTTATCTTTCAACTTGTCATGTTCAATCTTCAGTTTAAGATGATCTGCATCCAACTCTTTGAAGGTTTTCAGGTTCTGATTGTGAATGTCCCAAAATTCTTCAAATCTTTTCTTTTTCCTTTCATTAGAAGCTTTCAACAAGTCATTTGCTTCTATCAGCTTTGCCACCATATCCTCTAACTCAGCAATTCTTTTCTCATTCTCATTCTCAACAACACTTGACACAAAATTTGGTGAAGACTCCAAACTTTGTTCGATGTTTTGTGCAACGGGGGATGATGTGGTGGGTATATCAACAGAAATAGGATCAGTAACGCCAGCATCAGCTTCCTCAACTATCTGTGCAATAGTTTCAGCTTCGGCCATTACCTCCTGAGCTATCTGAATTACATCAATCTCTTCAGTCTCAATCACATTTGGTTCCTCTACAATCACAGACTCTTTTACTGATTTCGACCTTTTTCTTCTAACATACTGAACGGAAATATCTTTTGGGATTTCAGCAACTACTTCTTCTTCTACAGAAGCAACCTCAACAGGTTCTTCTATCACAACATTCTCAGTCTCTACTTCCATTGGTTCAGTTGTTTCAACAATCTCTGCCTCCTCTGAATTAGATTCAGATTCAGCACCATCATTACCACCATCATTATTATCATCATCTTGATCATCATCACTATCATTGTCTCCATTTTCACCATCATCACTATTATCTCCTTCTTCATTCTCAGGCACATTTTCATCCTCTGGATGACGAGCAAAGTACTCATCATCATCTAACAAATCATCAGGCACCTCATCCACTAGGTCCTGTGGATTAACTATCTCACTGTCACACCCCCAAATCCACTAACGGAGTTTTACCGTTAGAGGCGTGACAAACCAGGATCTAGGCATTAATTACACCGAACGACTCTATATGAGTTTTGAAAAACCAAACGTTAAACCATTAAATGTGGTAGTTGAAGCGACAATCAGAGTATTTAGTTTTTCAGTTATGCGGAAGCGTAATAAATAAGTAAGTTTAAGTAAACCCAAGCCATGCAGAAAGTAAATGCGCAAAAACACACGCCCGACACAAACCACGCAGTTTAAATAGTTTACAAATCCCAAAAAGAAGTTTTAATGCAAGAAAGGTTTTAAATGTTTGCGAGGACGCCATGCCATGCCCTACGTGCATTGTACCTCAGTGACCTGAAACAGTGAAAGACTAACAAGTGTCAACACGACGGTTGGTGAGTTCACATAGTAGTATAAAACAAACAGTTCAGTTGTAAGCAGATTATTAAATTAAGTATGTCATTGTAGGTAGCTAATCTACAGCACATGTCCTTAGAGGCGTAATGTATCTGACCGAAGCTGACGTATGTACACATTAAGTGCAGTTTGCCTGTTCGTACATCCCAGCAGGATGCACTGTAAGTATGTTAGGTCATTCAACACCCGTTCGACAGGTCCTTCTGTCGTGCTAGCGCGACTAGCCCGGGTGGGGTTTGTCAAACCCAGTAGTACTACTCAAAATTCCCCCGCTATTTCACAAATACTAACGGTCAACTAGGTATCCATGAGGTCTTTCATGAACAAAATAAAAGTTGCTCTAATCCAGACATGCGACATACTAAATTCGTAAATCCGTAAAAGAATTTGTCCGAGTTCAGCCCATGAAAGGGCATCATAGTAAAAGTCCGAGTTCAACCCGTAAAAGGGTATAACAGTAAAAGTGCGGTTTAGTGAACTCACCTTAAGTAGCACAGCAAACACAGTTAACAGCACACACAGTATATAATACGGCAACCTAAATAACAATAGGTCGATTAATGTGCGTTCATGTAGGGTCATAGTACCCTATGCATCCAAATGGTCAACAGTTCATGCGAGTGTGGTTTAGTTTCACTTTTGACCACGTTTGACTTTTTGTCCAAGTTTGACCAAGTTTGACTTTCAGTTGACTTTTGGTCCAAGTTTGACTTTTAGGTCCAAGTTTGACTTTTAGGTCCAAGTTTGACTTTCAGTTGACTTTTGGTCCAAGTTTCACTTTTGATTCCAAGTTTGACTTTCAGTTGACCCGAGTTGACCCACGACCCGTTGGTGATTTGTTAAGTGTAAAGACGTTACATTTGGTGTATTTGACTAAATCATATTTGCACATCACATCATATTTCGCGTATTCAACAAATAGAAGTTTCAATTCCACAAAAGTTTCCATTATAGGAAAGTCGAACCTTTAGAGCATACATGAACAATTCGACATCCTAAGCATGTCAACTATTATACAAATACCATGGCACGTTATACAAGTCATCAACACATATCATTACTTTGTAGTCGTTAATATACAACACATTAGTAAGCATGGTCACTTCTAAGCATAATGTAGTATTTACATGTTTTGTGCAACTAGCAAAATAGCAATCTTCATCATGGCATCTTAACTAATAGCACACACCATTTAGACTTCAACAAACATACTTTTAAGCAATCGTTCTACTAACCAACTAGCATTTACCAAAATCCTCTCATGACCAAGGCATGTTTTCCAAGTACCACATGCTTACGAACATTCATATGCAAGGTCCAAATCATATATATATACGAAATTTCTAAACATGCTTCCTAGCCAATTCTTATGTCAAAAAGTTTCTACATTTAGTAAGTGTTCCAAACCAAGTCGGATTCATACGTCCAATTGCTCAAAATTCATCTAACATATCTTCTAAACATGCTAGCAAGTCCATAATGATCATTATATGTTCGTAACATGCGGTTTCACACAACCTCCAACACAAAAGTTACTATTTATAGTAATCTAACGAAACGTTCACCTACTTGCAAAACTAAATACACAATCTTCATCTAATTTATCTTTTAACACTATAATCAATCACATTTCACACAAATCATGCATAGTCATCAAGTTTCAATGATTCCATACCAACCCTAGTTCATGAACACATCTTTTTTTTTCACCAATCTCAATATCTAAGCATCAAAATAACCATTAACACCCCAACAACAAACCATTTTCACAACATAATATCAATTTGGCCATTTTGGATGACTAGGGTTTCCAATATATATAAAATTTTCGCAACATATATCAAGAATTTAGATAAACACTTACTAGTATTGCTTCTAACACTTCAATCAACCACCAAAATCACCAAATATGGAACCAAGAAGCACAAAATCGTTTTTTTTTATGTATAAAGTTGCGGTAGCAGCTATAGGGCAGGAAACAAGCTTTAAAACGTTTTTTTATATAATTAGGTTTAGGGTGTTGTTAATTTTTGTTAACTATTGTTAAGTGTTGAGTTGGGTTGGGCCTTGGGCCTTCCATGGGTCTCATGGATGATCCAAGGGCCCCGTTTCGTTTCGGTTTTGCAAACACAATGAAGATCTTTCCCAAATATTTATTTTTGTTTCATGACGGTTACCGAAATCCGTAAATGATTAAAACCGGTAAAATACGCGGTTACACGAAAATTCAATAATTAAACACACATAATAGTTAAAATGTCTTATTATTGTATTTGTATTCAATTAAGATCACCAACGCCCGGGTATTAACTCGTGTGGTCGTTTCGTATGTATTTTTGCGTAACAGTTGGTACATTTAATTCGTCAGATTAAATGAAGAATATAATTGCATTAACGTGATTAACAGAGTTTAACTAACGGAGTTAACCTGAATTTGTCGGGTGTCACACTCACCATGAGAAATATGATGATAAACACCTTCAACATCTTCTTCATTGTTGGCTATATCTCTCATATAGTCAAACAACTCCACATTAGGCACATTCCCGATACTCATCTTTCTGTAAGATAGATCGTTCATGTCCTCAGTATATAACATACCTCCAGTATAACCTTCAGTTCTGATGACAGGATAGGCAATATTGATCATCAGTTGTAAGAATCTCGGGTACATGAGAAACTTAAACCTCTTGCCCTTGACCAAGTTGAACACAAACCCATTCATTATCCATCTCGACATATTGAAGGGTTTATTCTCTGCTATGGCAACAATCGGAGACGCTATGTCTGATGGGAAATTGTCAAAACCTGCACTCCTCCTGGACATGCACTGTTGGACAACATAGCACAAAAACTTATACTTCTTTCCCAATTTTGCCCTATAAAACTGTGACTTTGGAAATACAGGTGGATGACCCATATTAACAAAACACGATTGACATTCTGCCATTGTCAATTCATCATTCATACCAACTTCATCTTCATCTATTCTCAGGGCATTTCTGATAGCTTCTTCAGAAACTGTCAAAACCATGTCTCTAGTTATGTTGCCTCGAACAACAGTAACACCATTCTCTTCTCTAATGACCTCTGCTGTCCTCCAAAAACTTTTAATCAACCTTGCATATATGACCGGTTTGGCACACATAGCATACACATATTTGGTCCTCTTGATAAACTTGATCATATCTCTGTAACCATCTGTTTCAGGGATAGATTCATCTAGACATGCCACCAAATTGTGTTTAGGTTCAAACTTTAGATTCTCCATCTGTCAAAACAAACACAAAACATAAACAAGACAAATGTGTTAGATTCTTCATCAAAAACATATCAAATTTTTATAAGTGTATGAACAAAATTTAAGAAGAAAAACATTCATACGATCATTTTAACCCTAAATTGATCTAACAAACTGATTTTCATCATTTTGATCAAAACAACTTTGAATTTTAATGATTCTACAACATTCATCAATTTTAACAGTTTAACACTTAATCCACAAAATTTAAAAGTTATAGAGTGAAGTTATTTAACATGTTTTAGTTCAGTTTTAACATGGATTTGTCACTTTTAACACACATTTCATCATTTTGATGTTTAACATTTAAGAGCTTCAAAGTTCATCAATGGCGGTTTTAACAGTTGTGAACAATTTTGACTAATTCAGTTGGTTTTAAGGTGTTTTAGTGCAAATGAGTGATTGATTGTTGATGATCGACAGATTTTATACATAAAGCAACATTCGATTTAGGTTTTAACACACACAATCAAAGTGTCGATTCAATGGTCAAAAACACTGTTCATCATCGTTTTTCATTTTATCGGTCGATTTGCAGGTTTATCAAGAACAAATCACAAGGACAATACCTTATTCAGTCGATTACACTTGTTACAGAACAATGACTGAATATGATAATCAAAACGAATTTAGGTACAGGGGATTTGCTTGAAAGTAAATGTGAAAAGTGATAAGTGTTTGTGAAGAGGCGGGTTTTTATATCGTAAAAAATTTAGGTCAAACATGAGGTGCCGGGTCAACAAATGGGACGGGCAAGCTTAAAAAGCCCAATAAGCCTTGCCGGGTCAAGCACTGTTGATCCGTGTCATACACTATTGTGACGGGTCAAGTATATGAAACAAGTCACAAACAAGTGTAAAAACACTTGACGGGTCAAACACTGTAGAGACGGGTAAGTCACTGTAGTGACGGGTAAAGGTTAGGAACAACTACACCTGATGGGTTTTATTCATCACCCGGCAGAATAGTAGTCTTCAAAACATCACCCGGCAACCTTTCTTCATCACCCGGCAACATAGTTACTTTTCTTTCATCCGGCTTGCTTTCTTCATCACCCGGCATGCCTTCTTCACACGGCAGCATTCTTCTTCACACGGCAACAATCTTCTTCACACGGCAACAATCTTCTTCACACGGCAACATAGTTGTCTTCTGTATTACCCGGCATGCTTTTATTCATTACCCAGCAACACAGTTGCTTTTACTATTACCCGGCAACACAGTGTTATACATTCACACGGCAAGATAAGATTTCTTTTACCCGGCTGTATAATGACAACATATCTTCACCCGGCTATATAGTAACACAACTTTGTCACCCGGCAGATATCTATGACCTTCACCCGGCTATATTTGACATGTTCATTGCCCGGCTGTACAGTAGTCATAATATCTTCACCTTTTTCTCAATCACCCGGCTTGTATCAAACTCACAACATTACCCGGCTGAACAGTATGTTCATTACCCGGCAGAACAGTTGTATCTGATATCTTTGCCCGGCTACAACCTTTGAACGATTTTCTTCACTTTTTCTCGTCTGTTGACTTTTTCAACAGCATTTATTGCACCTGCAAACATTCTCGACACATTAATTAGACAAGATATCCTTAAAAAGAATTTGTCACATTAATTATCAACAACATTTCTAGGGCAACAAATTTAACACAATTTAAATTCATTTTTCTTTTTCTTTTTCAAAAATGTTTTTGCACAACCAATTTTTCTATATCCCGAAGCAATTTCTTAAAAAACAATTCACAAGACCTTGGAATTGTTTTTAACACATCCAATACTTTTGCTTTTCATACCACATAATCTTGTTCATTCAAAACACACTTATTCACAATATTTTTGGATTTTTGTTAATATTTTTCTTCTTCAATTTATTCTCCCCCTAAACTTGAAATTTCTAGAAATTTTTAAGTTTAACAAGGATGTCGATGTGTCAATAAAGATTCCAAATGCATGCACACACAAAGCACACACATTAAATTAAAGACATATGCAATGCAATGAATCAAAATATCACAGTGAGATCATACCACACATTATCTGAACATGTGTTGCAAGTTTTGAATAGACATTTGACTTATGCTTGATTGAGTGATGATATGAAAACATATCAATTAGCTCGAGTTGACACACTTACTTTTTCAGTATCATGATGATATTTAAGGTTCGATTAGAATGACTTATGTGACCCACATGTATACATATGTCAACATATTTCCTTATCAATCACTACCAGAATGCATATTGTACAAAACCTGGTCACTTACAGTCATACACAGTGTGGAATCTGGGTTCTATTCGGATTTGGTCCACTTTGGGACTTCTTTTTAATTCCATCTTTGGGAATTTTTCTTTCCTATTGTTCCCCTTGGGAATCTTCTGAATTCCTTTTTGGAATTTTTGTTTGGTGTTGGTCCACATTTGGGACTCTTTTTGTTCCATTTTAGAATCTTTTGCTGCATCTTGAAGCTCAAAAGAGACTTCGTGTGAGACTTCAGGTCTGTGGATACCACAACAAAGAAGCTCACGATGCGGTTCATCACACTGGATAGACTGCATCGTTACCCGATCATGCACAACTATCATCACAAGCAATGCATCAAAAGAGATATATCTAGACATGTATAACAATGGAACTTAACACAAAGATCATTAAGTTTATATTTGTCAACAATCAACTTACTTGTTCAGTCTAATTGCCTGAGCTGTCTAGCACTTCAATTAACATTCATCAGTCTTTATTTAAAAAAAATGATGTAACAAATAATGTCTAGTGTAACTATCATCTCTCACTTTTTGCAATATAGATTCTTATGACATGATATTTTCTTTTCTTTTTGCTTTTATATTTTGTTTTTGCTTTTCTATTTTCTTTTTCATGCACACACACAATGCAAGACATAAAATAAAAGGCAACGGAATCAATATATGACATCAACTTATTATCTTTTTGGCTTTTATATTTTTCTGATTTTTGTTTTGTTTTTGAAAAATAGAATCAATCATGATTGATTAATCCTATGGATTGAATTAAGAATTCAAACCGGCCTGACAAAAAGGATTTTGTAAAAAGATCTGCCAGTTGTTTGTCGGTATGAACCTTAATCAAAATTATTAAACCCTTTTCAGAGTTGCCTCTTAAAAAGTGATATCGAATTTCGATATGTTTGGTTTTTGAGTGTTGAACAGGATTAGCAGTAATAAACATAGCAGCAGTATTGTCTATGTAAATAGGTGTTTTTAGAAAGTTAAACCCGTAGTCAAGCAACTGATTTTGTAACCATAAAACCTGAGAACATCCTGCAGATGCAGCGATATACTCTGCTTCGGCTGTGGATACAGAAACATTGGTCTGCTTCTTGCATTGCCAAGAGACAAGCCTAGGACCCAGAAATTGACAGCCACCAGTAGTCGATTTCCTGTCAAGAGCACAACCACCAAAATCACTGTCAGAATAGCTATATAATTCAAAATTTCCTTCGTAAGGATACCATAACCCAAGATTTGGTTTCCCTTTAAGATATCTGAATATACGCTTCACAGCAACAAGGTGCGACTCTTTCGGATCAGACTGATATCTGGCGCATACACAAACAGCGTACATGATGTCTGGTCTTGATGCAGTAAGATACATCAGAGAACCGATCATTGATCTGTATAGTGTTTGATCAACTGCTTTGCCCTTTGGATCCGGTTGAATCTTGCAGTTCACATCAGATGGAGTTCGGATTGTCTGACAATCTTGCATCTTGAACTTCTTCAACAACTTCTCAACAAATTTTGATTGATTGATGAAAATTCCGTCAGCTGATTGTTTCACTTGTAATCCAAGAAAGAAGTTAATCTCTCCCATTGAACTCATCTGGAATCTAGACTTCATGATTTCTTCAAATTCTTTGCACATTGACGCACTGGTTGATCCGAAGATAATATCGTCCACATATACTTGAACGCACAACAAATCATCATTCTCCCTCTTCATAAACAAAGTTGGATCAATCTGACCTCTTGTAAATCCATGTTCTAGTAAATGCTTGGATAACGTCTCGTACCAGATTCTTGGAGCTTGGTGTAGACCATATAGAGCTTTACTCAACTTGTATACACGATGAGGATAGTCAGGATCTTCAAAACCCGGAGGTTGTCTGACATAAACGTCATCTGTAATTGGTCCATACAGAAAAGCACCTTTAACGTCCATTTGGAATACTTTAAACTTCATGAAGGAAGCATATGCAAGAAAAACGCGTATGGCTTCAAGTCTTGCGACTGGAGCAAACACTTCTTCATAATCAATGCCTTCTTCCTGAGTATATCCCTGTGCAATGAGTCTCGCTTTGTTTCTCACAACAATGCCACGTTCGTCTGGCTTGTTTTTGTACAACCACCTTGTACCTATCGCATTCTCTCCTTCAGGTAAGTCCACTAACTTCCATACTTCCTGTTTGCGAAACTGAAGTAGTTCCTCTTGCATAGCTTCAATCCAACTATTATCTTTCAACGCCTCTGAAATGTTCTTTGGCACCACTTGAGATAGAAAACACGAATAAAGACAGACATTCGCTTGCTCAGTCTGACTTCTTGTAGTTCTCTGATTCAACGGCCCAATAATCTGAGAGACAGGATGTTTCTTGTGAATTCGATGAATTGGTATGTCACCTCCTTGCACTTGACTCTCCAGATTAGAAGTATTCAGATTTGGTAGATCTTGTAGAATGGACGAAGTATGTGGAGTGAAATTCGGGACTTGATCCGGTGAATTGATGAAGTAATCAAAAGATTCTGGAACAGCTTCAACATTCGGATCGGATGATGGTTGATTCTGAACAGATCCACCATCATTAGGAGAAACTTGCGGATTCACATCTTCTTCAAGATTGTTTGACTCTTGATCTTCATGAGAACCAGAAGGACCCGGATCTTGACTGGATTTGACATGATCAGGATTGTGAAAAGACATGAATGGATATTCAGAACTGAGATTTCCATCATCGTCATTATCAGAATCGTCACTAAAGCATCCCAAGTCTCCTGATTCTTTGGTTGTTTTTCCTGAAAAATCAAATAAGTTAGAATTGAAAGATTTCGATAACGAATCTAAATCAAATAACCATTCGGGACCATGAGCCACTAAAGGAAACGAATTTTCTAAAAACTTGACGTTAATAGTTTCAATAACAGTATTTGTTTTGCTATTAAAAACCCGATAAGCTTTAGAAACAGACGAATAACCTAGGAAAAATCCATCGTCAGATTTTGACTCAAACTTCCCGAGATGATCATTCAAATTTAAAATCGAAACAGGACAACTAAATGCTTTCAAGTAAGAAATATTTGGTTTTCTTTCAAATAACAACTCATAAGAAGTTTTCTGTTTATCTTGAACCAATAATGTTCTATTTTGTACAAAACACGCAGTAGCAATAGCTTCGTCCCAAAAAGTGATAGGGATTTTGGCATCTGCGAGCATGGATCTTGCTGCTTCAATCAGTGTCCGGTTTTTCCGTTCCGCAACCCCGTTTTGTTGAGGTGTTCTTGGAGCACTAAATTGTCTAGCAATCCCCTTTTCTGCACAAAATAAATCAACATTAGCGTTCTTAAATTCAGTTCCATTATCACTTCTTAAAACTTTAACTTTGCATTCCAATTGATTTTCAACTTTGATGATAAATTCTTTTAATAATTCAGCTGTTTCAGATTTAGCATGCAAAAAATAAACCCAAGAAAATCTAGTGAAATCGTCAATAATGACAAAACAGTAAGACTTCTTTCCGATGCTTTGCACATTTGTTGGTCCGAAAAGATCCATATGTAGCATCTGCAAGGGTTTTGAAATGGAGTTTTCTTGCTTGGACTTAAAAGACATGCGATGCTGTTTTCCCTTCAAACACGCTGGACAGAGATCAGTTGTGGAGAATTTCTTTGACGGGATTCCCACAGCATGATTTCCGGTAACCAGACGATTCATGTTTCTGAAATTTGAATGGCCCAGCCGTCTATGCCAAAGCTGACTCTCATCATTTGAAGCATGTGCAATGAGACAGGTTGTTTCGGTTTCAGCATCAATCTGCGACATATCCAATTTGTATACATCACGATCTCTTGGAGCTTTAACCACTACCCACTCATTGTCAATCTTGAAACCTGGTTTAAGAATATAACAGAAAGAATCATCAAAAAGAGTTGAATAAGATTTATCACAGATTTGAGATACACTTAGTAAATTAAAGTTCAACTGTGCACAGTAGTTGACTTTATCAAAACTAATGACCCCATTCGAGACAGTTCCTTCTCCTGTGATTTTACCACCAGCATCACCTCCAAATGCCACGTGTGTACCATTTTTCAGCTTGAAATCCTGAAGCAAGGCATGGTTGCCTGTCATGTGCCGGCTACACCCACTATCAACGAACCATGAGTTGATAGGTCTTCTTGGGCGTACCTGCATTTCAACAATCACTTAGTTAGTTTGGTCAACCCAGGCCCACACGGTCTTGGGTTTTCCGAATCTATCTACAATAGTAACTTGTTGATATTGAACGTTTTGAAAATTTGTTTCATTTAAGAGATTTTGATGCTGATAACTATTGTTTCGCCCATTGGCGTTCATTGACTGCTTTCTCCTTAAAGCACTAAACCTTTCCTCTAACTTAGGATCAAGGTTATTTTCAAACTTTTGATTTCTAACCATCAAAGCTCTTGGCTTAAAACTGTTAACCTGCACATTTCTTGATGAAAAGTTAGAAACAGAATTGTTTCGATTAAAATTTCTCAAAACCGGAGAATGACTTTGACTCATATTTTGAAAACCAAATGAATGATTTCTTTGAAAATTTGAAAACGGAGTCATTTCTCTTGTTGAGTTTGATCGAAAGAAACAATCCTTTGTGTCATGGTTTCTTCTTTCACAAATATCACAAAATTTGTTATAAAAACATTCTTCTGAAGAATGATTTCTTTTGTCACAGAAACTGCAGTACCTGTTAAAGAAACATTCAGCAGTTGTATGGTTATAACGATCACATATCTCACAGTGTCTCTTGCTAATCCTAAAGAGCCGATTGTTAACTTTTGATGTTGAACCAAATCGTGATTCATTATCATGGTTGTTCGGTTTTAGATTAACACTTTTCTGTGGAGATTTTGTTTGTGATTTTGATTGCATGGGACTTTGGTTCGATTTTAAACTGTTCTGTTTGGTTACCTTTTTGTTTTCAATTCTCTTATCATTGACAGCGGAAGACTTAGGACCTGAACCTGTTTTCAGACCAGAGTTAGATTTGATTTGAGCATTGATTTGGTTACCATAAGAACCGTTCATGTCGAAAGTACCTGCAGAAACAAACTTGATTGTCTTACCTTTTGACACTTTCTTGACAGGTTTGACATTTTCAGATTTAACACTTTGAGCTTTGGTGTTGTCATTTGATTTTATGACACTTTTACCTTTCGATTCTTTTGTTTCAGATTGATTGGTCATTACTTTCGATTTCTGCTTCTTTGCAGTTGAAACTTCATCCTTCTTCACTGCATTCTTCTTAAGCAGTTGAGCAGCAACTTTTGCCTTTTCTTCATTCTTCTTCCATTTGATGTAATTAGGATCATTGAATCCTGAAAATTCACCTTCTTCCTTCACCGTTTGTTTTGGTTCGGGATTAAGCTTTGGATATTCAACCAGTTGAATAAGAACAGGCTCTGGTTTGTTCTCGGATTTGTTGCTTGCTTCATCATCTGCTTCAGTTGTCACGTCATCTTCATCTTTCAAGCTTTCAATCAACACCTCTGATCCTTCGGACTCGGATTTACTTCTTTGAATTTCTTTGAATTTACGTTCATTTTCAGGTGAATGATCAAATTCATTAAAGTTTTCCGGTAAGGTTTGAGTGATTGATTTAGGCATCGGTTCATGAGTAAAACCCAACCCGGTTTTATTTTTGTTACCTCTTTCATTAACCAGTTGTTCGACCATTGTTTTACAACTTTTAACTTTCTTTAATTCAACTTGAGTGACTGCATGTGCAACTTTTTCTTGTTCAAAGTTCTTTGTCATTTCTTCAAGTTGTTTGGTAACAAGTTCCAATTCTTTCAAAGTTTTGTTCCATGATTCGGTTAGTGACAAAATCTTCTCATCAGAAATTTTGTGATCAATTTTAAGTTGTTCATGAATTTTCTCATGTTTGCTTAATTTATCACCAATTTTAAATGAATGAGTTCGATAATGTTCTACTTGTTGAATACATTGTTCAGAACATAACCTTTCCTTCACATCAGCAGGTAATGGAACATAGTTAGGGGGTAAGTCATTACTAACCTTTGGTTGTTCAGTAGAAGATGAAGACTCATTAGCAGTAGCCATCAGCGCAACTTCAGACTCTGATTCTTCAACAGGATCAGACTTTGCACTCCCGTCATAATCTTCAGAATCTTCACTCACATCTTCAACCATTTTTCCATCCCCTTCTTCAGACCAGTCTTCTTCAATTTCACATACCAGTGCCAAAATTGACGTAAGATCAGAAGTGAATTGTTCTGCATATGCACTCCAATCATAACCGTCTTTTACACTCACTACCAGTGCCTTTGTTTGATCTTCTGGTTTCTTTCCTTCATCCTTAAGTTCCGGCATGGGAAGACTTTGGTATGGTTTCTGAAAGTAACGTTGATTTCTGCTTTGGTAGCTTGAAGACTGTTGTGAGCTTTGACCTTGACCTTGATTGCTTGAACTAGCTTGGTCATTGAAATTTTGATTCTTGGGAGCTTTGCATTCTCTTGAGAAATGACCATACTGGTTACAATTGAAACATCTGGCCTTTGATTTGTCAAAACCAACAGTTTTGTTTGCATGAGGCTTATAGCTTCGGTTAACATATGCATGCTTTTGCGTCCTATATGCAACCATGACCATTTGCCAATTAAGATCCATTTCCTCAACGTCAACTGGATCCATCTCAAATAAGTCTTGAAGGACCACGTCCATTTGACTTAAGTGACTTCCTTGGTATGCTTGAAAACTTGCCATAAATGCTGTGAAGGCAGTTTTTGTCTCGTCATCTTGCAACAAAATGTTCATTACATCTTTCACCTTAGCTTGAACATTTGAACTTTGACTGTCTGACTGATTCTTCAGATTCTGATTTTGAACTTGAGCTCTTGGTGGAGATTGAGGTTGAGAATAAGTTGGTGAACTTGGAAAGTATGCTGAATCAGTATAGAAACTTGCACCAACAAATAAGTCACCATCTTCTTCAAACTTCATTGCATCTTGTGCAAGAAAAGCATTCTCCACAGTATTGGCAGGATTTACCACATACTTATACTGAGTTTGTGAGCTTGATCTATCAGTATTTCTTGATCCTTCATCAATCTCAACTTCTTCAATCTTTCCAATAAGCAGATCTAATTCCATTGGAAATTTCTCAGTATGTTTCAACAAAGTAACAGTTTGCTTCCATGATGATGGTAAAGCACATAACAAACGATCATTCAAGTCTTGAAGTTCAGTCTTAACTCCGAGGTTTGACATCTCAAGAGTTAAGTGAACAAACCTGTTCATCATCTGATGCACTGTTTCTCCATTAATATGCTCGAACAGCTCCAATTGCCTTTTTAACTTTGATTTCTTCAAACTTCTCAATTGTTCTCCTCCTTCACATATCGACTTAAGTGCCTTGAAACATGTATAACCAGTCTGATATGCATCCAATCTCGACAGAACTTGTAGTGGCAGTCCCTTGCACATTAAAGAATAAGCCTTGCTATCATTCTTTACTTTCCTCAAATCTTCTGCTGACAGATTATCTTCTGGATAAGGTTCAGTAGAGTCTTTGGTGTAGGTACTAGCACTGTCTGGAGCAGTCTGAGTTGGAATATGAGGACCCTTTTCAATTGACTTCCATAAATCATTGTCAATAGAACACAAATGATGTCTCAACCTGATTGTCCAGTTCTTGAAATCTGCACGATTAACAAGTCTAGGAACACGGTTATCAGAATCATCAGTAGGAGCCATTTTTTTTTTAACAATTTTTAAAGAAAATATTTTTGGTTTTTGTTAATTTTTGAAAAGAAATGATTAAAATACTAAAATAAAGACAAGTAATTAAAGAAAAGATAAGAAAAACAAGAATTAGAACAACTAAAATGAGTCACACGGCTGAACAGTGAAAATCCTTCTTCACCCGGCTAAACAGTAGCTTTGTTCTTCACCCGGCAGAGAAAAAGTCTTTACACGGCTAAACAGTTACACGGCTCAACAGTTGTAAAATTTTTGTTCTTGACCCGGCTGAACAGTTACCCGGCAAGAAGAAACAACTTCACACGGCAGATAAACTTGACCCGACTTGAATCTTGACACGGCAAAAGGCTTTACCCGGCTGAACAGTTCTCGATCACACGGCAAGCTTGTTTACCCGGCTACACAGTTTGATTATCACCCGGCTGAAATCTCTTAATCACCCGGCGTAACAGTGTATTACCCGGCACAACTGTTGTTGATCCGGCTGAACAGTAACACCTTTTCTAGTCAAATTCTTTACCCGTCTAGAACAAATTTCCTTACACGGCTGCACAGGACCTAATTGTTCTTCAATCTAAGTCCAAGGAAAATTGTCTAAGTCAAATTAATCACCCGGCAAGTTAATCTTCAACCAAGTTCATACTGTTCATCATCTTCTCCATGAGAATTTTCTGGGTTTTGTCAAAAACTTGTCCAATTCGTTCAAAATTCACACACAAGCTGTGAAATTGTCCGATTATCAATCCCTAATCTCAATCAATCCAAAACATGATCAAATTTGAGCAAAATTTGATTGAACAGTAAATTTTTCTTTCTTCTTAATTCCTCAGATCTGATGATAATCTGATGGAATCTGCGCAATCGTTGAGAATTAGAAGTGATTGCGATGATAAATCACAACTAAAAACAACAACAATTCATTCAGATCATGATTTTTGAGCAATATTGATGTGTTTTGCTTAAGAACAGCGAAGAACACAATACCGAAAGCTCTGATACCAATTGATAGGTTCAATTGGATCGTGAATATCGCTCAATGATCAGAATAACATAAACACAAACACAGTTCAATCATAAACACAATTCATACTAATAATTCTCTTTGTATATTGATGATCAAAGCAGTATTGTGATACAAGGTGCAGGAGAAAATAAATCACACACACAAGTTCTCTCTCTTACGTGAAATTGTGATCTAGCCTCTCTCCTCACACTCTCTCACTACATGCTTTAAAGCAAACAAATACAAGTTTAAGGAATATAACAAAATAGACCCTAAACTATTTACAAACATATAAACAAAATACAAAGTAAATCTTAACTAGGAAATAACCCTAACAACCTTCTATTCCATCTGGTAAAGATAGAATAGGTACGGTACACAACTTTTGCTTTAATAATTCAAAGGCTTTATTTTGTTCCTCGCCCCAAATATAAGCTTTATCTTTACGAGTCAAGAGGGTCAACGGCTTTGCTATACGAGAAAATTTTTGAATAAATCTTCTGTAGTAGCCGGCTAAGCCTAGAAATTGTCTAATTTCCGTTGGACTTTTTGGAGTTTCCCACTTTTTAATAGCTTCAATTTTAGCGGGATCGACCTGAATTCCTCGTTCATTAACGACATGCCCAAGGAATTGAATTTCTCGCATCCAAAACTCACACTTAGAAAACTTAGCATAAAGCTTTTCCTCATTTAAAACTTCTAAAATTAATTTCAAATGCTCTTCGTGTTCCTCCACACTTTTGGAATAAATTAATATATCGTCGATAAATACTATTACAAATTTATCGAGATAAGGTTTACAAACCCTGTTCATAAGATCCATAAACACTGCAGGAGCATTTGTCATACCAAATGGCATTACGAGAAATTCATAGTGTCCGTAACGAGTTCGGAATGCAGTTTTTGATATGTCTTCTTCTCTGACTCTTACTTGATGATACCCTGATCTCAAGTCTATATTTGAAAAGTATTTGGAATCTTGCAATTGATCAAATAAATCATCGATCCTAGGTAAAGGATACCTATTCTTGATCGTCACTTTATTTAATTCTCTATAATCAATGCACATTCGAAAAGTTCCATCCTTCTTTTTCACAAATAATACAGGTGCTCCCCAAGGTGAATCGCTAGGCCGAATAAAACCTTTATCTAAAAGTTCCTGCAATTGTTTCATCATCTCTTGCATTTCTGACGGGGCTAAGCGGTAGGGGGCTTTAGCTATCGGGGCAGTTCCTGGCATGAGATCTATTTTAAATTCCACTTGGCGTGGGGGTGGTAATCCTGGTAGATCCTCAGGAAAGACCTCCGGATAGTCTCGAACTATAGGAACATCTTGAACTTTTAATTCCTTTTTCTGTTCATCATTTATCTGTGCTAAATAAGCTTGACAACCTTTTGTAATCAGCTTCTTGACCTTCAAGCATGAGATCAGAGGAATAGGTTGTGACTTTCTTTCGCCATGAATTATTAATACCTTTTCCTCGGATAATGGAATCTTAACTAATTTCTTTCCACAAATAATTTCAGCAGAGTGTTTAGATAACCAATCCATTCCAATCACAACATCAAATTCTCCTAATTCCATTGGCATTAAATCTATACTAAATGGATGATCATCTAAGGTTATCACACAATCGAGAATGATTTCATTAGCCTTAACAAATTTTCCGTTTGCTAACTCTACTAAGTAAGGGTGTTTCAATTTATTTGATTTGGTAGCAATTAAGGATCTAAATGTTGTAGAAACAAAACTTCTAGTAGCACCTGTATCAAATAATACTGAAGCATAGTGATTGTTTACAAGAAACGTACCTGTAACCACTTCAGGTTCTTTCTGAGCATCCTCTGCCCTCATTACAAATGCTCTGCCACGGGCTGCTCCAGAAGTAGATGCTACGTTTCCCTTCTTAATCAACTTCGGACAAGCGTTCCTCAGGTGATTCTCATTTCCACATTCATAACAAGCCTTAGGGAAATTTCCTTTAACTTTGCAGTCTCTATAAGTATGTCCAGATTTCTTGCATCGGTGACATATTAAGGCTTTGCAATTTCCCACATGATGGGTGCAGCATCTAAAACACCAAGGCATATCTCCTCCAGTTTTCCTTCTTTCCTGGAATTGCTGTTCTCTAGCAATACCACCAAAATTTCTCACAACCCCAGATTGACTCTGGTTTCTCTTCTGGAAGTTGTTATTGGTATTATTGTTATAATTACTCCTTCCTTGATAACTACTTCTCTTTTCTCCAACTTTGTTTTTCTTTAACACTCATGCCCTAACTTTATCAGCAGTCATAGCACAAGCACCTTCTACAGCTTCATTATAAGTCTTTGGGGACAAGGACTTTACTAGGGATCGAATCTCAGGCACCAGTCCCCAGATATACCGTCCGATCTTTTTCTGTTCTGGTGTAACTAAGTGAGGAACTAGGCGAGATAATTCATTGAATCTATCAGTGTATTCCGTGATTTCAGCTCCCACCATTTCTAGTTTCCAGAATTCAACTTCCAAAGTTTCAATCTCATTATAAGGACAATACTTTCGCTGTACCATTTCTTTGAATTCATCCCATGAGATTCTAGTAGCTAAATCATCTCCTTTAGATTTTAGTTCTGTGTTCCACCATGAGAGTGCTTCCCCTTTCAAAGAATAGGAAGTGAATAGGGTCTTGAATTCATTAGCACAAAGACTGACCTTTAGCACGGCCTCCATTTCTTCCAACCACCTCATGGCTGCTACGGCTCCACCTTTTCCATGAAATTCCTTAGGTTTGCAAGCCATAAACTTATCATAAGTGCAACCAATGATAGGTTCTCCTTGATGATTGGTACCCAAATTTAAAGATGGAACAGTCCTTGAAGTCATACTTGATTGCCCATTAGAGTGATGATTTTGATTAAGACTGAGTTGAGCAACTAAATTACTCATGTGATCAGCCAATCTTTGATTCACTATATTGTCAATCTTCTGCTCTTGCTCAGTAGCAGTAAGAGGAATTGGTTCTGTCTCAGCTGGGGCTCTACGTGACCTACGGCTAGAACGCCTTCTCACCATATGTCTTGATGACATTTTTCTTTTTCTACAATATATATAGAAAAATAAATTTAGCTTGGAGCAAATATTTATCAAAATGCATCTCTTTAATCAAGTTATACATCGTAGAACAAGTTTATCTTAGTAATAGAACATGACTGGATATGTATCATCATATTCGTTACAAAACATTGTCACACGTACAAGATTAAAGACAACATAGAGTGCTTATTCCTTATTACTATTATTCTTTATTCTTGTAGTAGGCTTCATTACTATTTCTTAAACATCTTCATTTCTCTAACCCGACGGTCACAACCACTTTCTTAGCATCCTTGGCTTTCTTGAACTCTAATATATCCTTACGGGTTGCTGTCATGTACTCACGAATAGCCCGAAGCTCTTGATGTAAAACATCAAAACGAGTACTAAGTAGTTCAAGCTTCTGGTTTTGTCCATCAAGAATATGTTGAAACTCTTGGTTAGGGTTAGCATTTGGAGTTTGATCATTGGTTTGGTTGTCAGATTCGGGTTCTTGATCCGAGACAACATAGGAGAAAGTTTGTGGTAAGGTAAACCTATAAGTATCTCCTGGCCTTACAGTCATGTCGGGTTTATATCGTTTCTTTCCCGGGAGATTAGAAGGTTCAGGTGTGTCTAAAGCTCGCTTTTGGCTACTTTTATTCGCGGATGCTTCATATTCTTCCTCGTTACTAGTATTTTGGTTGGTTTGGGTGTCAACATTAGTAACTTGAACCGGGGTAGAGGCAGAGTTTTTGGTCGAGTTAGACATGCTGCACAATTTATAAACATAACTCTAGTTTCTAAATTTAAATAAATGAAACTAGCAAATAGCATGCAAAGCTAATATCACAAAAACTATCCCAGTTCCCATATGATCCGTACCTTTTGTTGGTGGACAAGGGCATTTATAATTTAGTTCTTGTTTTACTAAATAATAACGTGTAAATCTTGTATCTTTTGCAAATCAGTAGGTTACTTCTAAAGCGTATTAATATTAAATGCAAGTTACCCATTTAAATTGTTAAAATCTTTCAACAGTATACGTCATTGGTATGGTATTATAAGACTTTTAAGAAAATTTTGGGTTATAGATTAGGTTCCCATTTTGAAAACTTTTTGAAACCTAATTCGCTATAACCAAGGCTCTGATACCAACCTGTCAGACCCCGGTCCCAGTGACGTCGGATCGTTAAGGTTGTCAGAGTGGATTAGTTAAGCAGCGGAAGATTATATATTTGAAACGCTATACTTAAGGCTTTGATGAAAATGAAAGCCTCACATTTTTATATTCAAATCACCATGAGATTAATAAGTTTCAAAAACTTGTTTGCAAAGAAATCTTCATGTAAACCATACCAAATATTAGTAACTTGCATCATTATATATATCCGAAATTTTATAAAGGATTACTTAAATCCTTTAAACATACAAAATTTACCTCACATTTTTATGCAAGGATTTGAGTATCAAAATATACACTCCTTTCAGGAGTTACATCAACATACATGTTTAAGTTCCAAAAGCTTTATGACTACAATTTATTAACGGAAGTTGTAAGTAGTCATGTTTGCGTAAGCCCTTCCACCAACGAAACGGATCTCCACAAAACCCATATCTTATTCCCCGAAAGTGCGTCTCGAACAGTAAACGAGAATGCTTGGTAACTAGGCATCTTAGTAATCTGAAATGTACACTAAAATATGTCAACTAAAATAGTTGGTGAGTTTCCGCAGTTTAAATTAAATAAAAAGTTGTTGCTTTAAGAATGTCCGGTATGTTAATAAACTAACATACAAGTATTAGATTAGGCATGTATCCTAATCCGAGAGGGTTTATACATCACCCACAAATCCTTGGGCTTCGTCAAGCCCGTTAACCTTTTAGCATAAAAATCATTTAGGTATAATATGCGGTTAACGTATGATTCTAATTAATCATACAAAGTGATAATTTCTCCTAATAACTTACAATAAGTTATTATTTAAATTATCAAAATGGATAGTATTAAGGAAAACTTCCAAACCATAACAGATCACTCGGTTAAATAAATAAGCAACTAGTGTACATCTCACCCCAAAAGTTTTAATGAAAAAGGGGTACGAAGACTCACCTTAAGCGTTGATTAAGCAAAGTATATTATTCAACTTTAGCCTATTATACACAAATAGGTCATATAAGAAACTCACTTTGTATATATCATTCAAGTAAAAGAAATGGTTTACAAATTCTAGATCCATTTAGCATTTTCCTAATAAACCGTGGGCATGTATCTATAATAGTAACCATGCTAGTATATATAGTTGCTTAATTAACTCATATAATCACTATATGTGTATCTAAATATTGTAGCTAGATTCATATAAGTTCAAATCCATTTAATATCATTAAGGTTAAATAAAAATCCTTAAATCATAACACATTAAGTCACAACAGAGAGTTGGAATAACACTCGAGTTGGAAATCCAATTACTTAACAGTTAATAAATCCGAAAATTAATAATAATAATAATCTGAATATGGCTTAAAGTCTTAATTTCAAACAACTGTAAGTGTTTATGACACTTAAATTAAACTGGTTTAAAATTATGTTTAGAGTTCTTTTAAAGTACATGTTTTGAACATGTATTCCTATCAAAATTTATTTAATAGATTGCTTTTAATTTCATAAATTTTACTAATCTTAAACTGTAGACTATTTTATGTTTTGATAATATATTAAATTAACTAATTCTAATAGATATAGTTAGACGAGATTAATAATAATATTTTTATATATTAACTTTCATTAATATAAATTTTATAATAAAATCACGAGTTAGTAGGTTTTACATTCTTACTTTATATAAATCTTATCTCAAAGTTCAAAAATCATAAACTTTATGAATAACTTCTTATCTAGTATTTTCTTAAATAACTTGTATTTTAAAAATCTAAATATTAGATAATTTTATAGATTTAAAAATCTGATTACATACTACTTAATAAATTTTGTGATTTAATACATGGAATATAATTACCGTTTTCGTAATCCAAAGTCTTTTATGCATTTTATTTTAGTTACTGTAGATGATATTTCTATTAGAAAATAAATCATTTAGATCTCTATAATTCCTAAACTAAGTAATTAGTACTAGCCGTGGGATTTATAACTTATTTCATTTCATAATGTTCTTAAGGCTTATCCTTTATAAATTTCATCTCAATTGCTTAAAGTTCTAAAATCGTTTATGTTATATAAATTTCTTATTTTCATTCAGTAATTTTCATCTAATATATTCCTAATAATTTTTTTTTATAAATGAGAATCTGATTACAAATTTACTTGTCTTATGAGTATATATATTCCATAATCAACATAAATTTATTAATCTTTCCTTTCCTATGGTTCATTCATCCGTTTACTTTATGAACATAATTAAACTCATAATCAAGTCATTTTATCAAAGAACATCACATAATTAATTATATAAATCATCTAGTTCAAAGATGATACCTTACGGATGATTCTTCCAACGATTTATAAGTAAGAACGAACTTCAACACTTGAGTTCACCTTCTTAAAAAAAAAGATGATCAACAATATTGAAGAAATTGGTGATGGTTTTCTAGTGAACAAGAGAAAGAGTCGTAAGAGTTGTAGAGAGTGTAGTATTATGTGGGTGTAAATGTGTTTTAGAAAGAGAAGAGGCTTATATAGGTATTTAGTTTGCATGCATTGGCTAGGTGTTATGCTCAAGAGGCATCAAGTTTGTAAAAGTGCCATGTGTAATCTCTATTAATCTTTGTAGGTGTTGAGTAACTGGTTTTTTTTTTATGAGTTGAGAAGGGTTTGTGGATAACAAAATCTTCTAGGTTCTTCTTTACTAAATGAGATTGTAAGTATAGTTTGGTTACTAGGATCTTGTAGTTCTTTTCTTGTTAAGTGTGTATGGAAGTGGAGTGTAAGAGTATATTTAAGAGTCACCAAATAGAGTAGGTTGAGTGTAAGGTGGTAGAGTGAAACCAACAAAGAGAAGGGGATTCTCAAGGTGGTATTGTTTGTATCAAATGGTTTTAAATTTGGATAATATCTTGGTTGGGTTTTGATGAGTATATATGCATTCATACGTACATATGAACACATTTGTTCATATATTTTTGTTTAATAATCATATAGTCATATAATATTTTCTAAAAATGATATTATAGGCGTGTATAATAATAATCATAGCATTTAAATAAACTAACCACTTAATAGCTGTTACACAATATCCTAATTTAATTAATTAACACTAGACTAACTTCATAGTTTAAGGTTATGACGTCACCTTTTTAGACGAGGTGTCACACCCAGGCCCAGGCCCAACCTGCACCTGGTAAATCCGGAAACTGTGAAAATTTCCTTCTCTTTTTCTTTCCTCCTAATTATTTTACATCATTGTATCCATTTTAACCAATAATTTATATTTGGGATTCAAAACTCTTTTGTACCAGCACCACAAGTTTGCACCTTTAAGACATTCTTGGACTGTAAACCGCACCACTTCAATGGGACTGAAGGGGCGGTAGGTTTGATCAGGTGGATTGAAAAAGTAGAGGCGGTTTTTGCTAGGAGTGGTTGTGCTCTCAAAAACAAGGTGAATTTTGGCATTTTGCTACCGGGACCCTTAGTGGGCCGGCGTTAACATGGTGGAACAGAGAAACTCAACATATCGGATTGGAGGCAGCTAATGCCTTAACTTGGGATCAATTCAAGCAACTGATTAAGCGAGACTATTGTCCCCGGGATGAGATACAGAAACTAGAGACCGAATTTTACCACCTAAAGATGGAAGGGTCCAAAGTGGAGGCCTACACCACCAGGTCCCACGAACTTTCTACGTTGTGTCCAAATATGGTGGACGAGGATTATAAGAGGATTGAACTCTACATCTCGGGTTTGCCACCACAGATTCAGGGTTTGGTTACCTCATCAAGGCCTGAAACTATTCAGGATGCGATCCGACTCACACATCGATTGGTAGAACAAGCTATTGAGTAGGGGACGTTACCCAAAAAGAAAGGGGCTACGTCGTCGGGGTCGGATGGGAAGAGAAAGTGGAATGACAATACCAACAACAAGTCGGGAACCAGCTCCAATTACACACCGTATCAACAGAATAAGAAATTTGACAGGTCAAAGAATTATCAACCCTCTTCGTCAAATGCAAGTCCGAGTAAGGGTGGATACCAAGGGGATTTACCGAAATGTAACAAGTGCCTCAGGCATCATAATGGGGTTTGTAACAGGATTGTGTGTCAGCGTTGTGGTAAAACGGGTCATAAGGCTAGAGATTGTAGAGGGGAATTAATGGCTCGGGGAGCCCGGGGAAACAATAATGATGGGATTACCTATTTTGAATGCGGACAAAAGGGACACTACCGGACTGAGTGTCCGAAACTGAAGAATAATGGTAAGGGGGGTGATAAAGGCAAGGACAAAGCGGAGGGTAGTGGTGCTGGTGCTAAGGGTCGTGCCTTCACACTCGGAAAAGGTCAGGCTATCAATGACTCTAATGTTGTTTCTGGCAAATTTCCTATCAATAACTGCTTTGCTAATATTCTTTTTGACTCGGGGGCTGATAAAAGCTTCGTTTCTCTGGACTTTAGTAAACTCTTAGGGGTCGAACCGTCCCAACTTGATAAAAATTATACTGTTGAAATTGCTAATGGCAAGAAAATCGATGTCACTCATGTTTTGCAACGTTGTAGACTAGGACTGTCTGGTCACTTGCTAGATATTGATCTTATGCCAATTTCACTTGGTAGTTTCGATGCCGTCATCGGCATGGATTGGTTATCCAAAAACCAAGCAGAGATCCTATGTAGCGAGAAAATCGTTCGAATCCCTCTTCCCAGTGGAGAGACCATGTCCGTTCAAGGTGAGAAGAGTGGTGCAGTGGTTGGCATCATTTCTCTCATGAAAGCTCAAAAGTGTCTACGTAAGGGTCATTTTGCATTCTTTGCCCATGTCACCGAAACCCCATCTGAACCGAAAAGGTTGGACGAAATTCCTGTTGTTTGTGATTTTCCGGACGTTTTTCCCGAAGATTTACCCGGTTTACCCCCTCAACGTCAGGTTGAGTTCCAAATTGAATTAACTCCAGGAGCAGCACCGATAGCCAGAGCTCCGTATCGTCTCGCTCCGGCCGAGTTGCAAGAATTATCTAAGCAGCTCCAAGAGCTTCTTGAGAAGGGTTTCATTAGACCCAGTTCATCTCCGTGGGGAGCTCCTGTACTTTTTGTCAAAAAGAAAGACGGGACTTTCCGCATGTGCATCGATTATCGGGAACTGAATAAAGTGACCGTAAAAAATCGATATCCTTTACCTCGTATTGACGATCTTTTTGATCAGTTGCAAGGGTCGAGTTTTTATTCCAAAATTGATCTCCGATCGGGCTATCACCAGTTGAGAGTCCGCGAGGAGGACATCACAAAAACAGCTTTCCGAACCCGTTATGGTCACTACGAATTCGCCGTTATGCCTTTTGGCTTAACCAATGCACTAGCGGTCTTTATGGATCTGATGAATCGTGTCTGTAAACCTTACCTTGATCAGTTTGTAATCGTTTTTATTGACGATATCTTAATATACTCTAAAAGCAAGGAGGACCACGCGGAACACTTGCGATTGATTCTTGAACTCCTGAAAAAGGAACAACTTTATGCAAAATTCTCTAAATGTGATTTCTGGATTCGAGAAGTCCAATTCCTTGGTCACGTAGTCAATGAAAGTGGTATTCACGTCGATCCTTCAAAAATCGAGTCTATTAAAAATTGGGCACCTCCGAAAACTCCGACGGAAATTCGTCAATTTCTTGGTCTCGCAGGGTATTATCGTCGTTTCATCGAAGGGTTCTCAAAAATCGCACAGCCACTGACTGCATTAACCCATAAGGGTACGGCGTATCAGTGGGGTGATCAGCAAGAAGCTGCGTTCCAATTACTTAAACAAAAACTCTGCAGTGCACCCATCTTGTCTCTACCCGAGGGGACAGAAGACTTTGTGGTGTACTGTGATGCCTCAGTTCAAGGCCTTGGTTGTGATTTAATGCAACGTGGAAAGGTCATCGCGTATGCCTCGCGCCAATTGAAAATCCATGAGAAAAACTACTCAACTCACGATCTCGAGTTAGGAGCTGTGATCTTTGCTCTAAAAATTTGGAGGCACTATCTGTATGGCACCAAGTGTACCATATTCACCGACCATAAAAGTTTACAACATATCTTTGACCAGAAGGAGTTGAATATGCGTCAACGCCGGTGGGTCGAACTCCTGAATGATTACGACTGTGCCATAAGGTACCATCCGGGCAAGGCTAACGTGGTGGCCGACGCTCTCAGTCGTAAAGAAACCTTGAAACCTCGACGTGTCCGGGCTATTCAGCTCACTATTCATACCAGCTTACCCGATCAAATCCGTGATGCCCAACTTGAGGCGCTCAAGGAGGAACATCTAAAATCTGAGTCTCTTCGGGGGATGGAAAAACGATTTGAAACGAAGCCTGATGGCATTCGGTGTGTGGAAAATCGGATGTGGATTCCTGTTTTTGGCGACCTAAGGGAACTCGTCATGGATGAAGCCCATAAATCCCGTTATTCTGTGCATCCTGGTTCTGACAAGATGTACCATGATCTGAAACAACTGTACTGGTGGCCGAACATGAAGGCTGACTTTGCCACATACGTGAGCAAGTGCCTTACCTGCTCTAAGGTTAAGGTGGAATACCAGAAACCTAAGGGTATGCTCCAACAACCCGAAATTCCTGTTTGGAAATGGGAACAAATCGCCATGGACTTTGTAACCAAGTTGCCTCGAACACCTTCCGGTTGCGATGCCATTTGGGTAATCGTGGACCGCTTGACGAAATCTGCTCATTTCATTCCTTACAAAGAAACTGATAAGATGGAAAAACTTGCTCGAATTTATATCAAATAAATTGTTTCTAGGCACGGGGTGCCGGTGTCTATTATTTCTGACCGTGGGGCCCAATTCACATCCAAATTCTGGGGGTCTTTACAAAAAGCATTCGGTACGCGTCTCGATCTGAGTACGGCTTACCATCCTCAAACCGACGGTCAAAGCGAACGTACAATCCAAACTCTCGAAGATATGCTAAGGGCTTGTGTGATAGATTTTGGTGGCAGTTGGGAGAATCACTTACCGTTGGTAGAGTTCTCATATAATAAAAGTTATCACACTAGCATCAAGGCATCACAATTCGAAGCCTTGTATGGGCGAAAATGTCGATCTCCAATCTGTTGGGCCGAAGTTGGTGATAGCCAATTATTCGGGCCTGACCTCGTACGCGAAACTACTGAGAAAATTGTACAGATCCGTAACCGCATGGCAGCTGCCCGTGATAGGCAGAAAAGTTATGCAGATTTACACAGACAGGTGGTAGAATTTAATGTTGGGGATAAAGTGTTACTTAAAGTCTCGCCCTGGAAGGGTGTGGTCCGTTTTGGAAAGCGGGGGAAACTAAATCCTCGTTATGTCGGGCCATTTGAAATTACAAAGCGAATCGGGCCGGTGGCCTATGAGTTAAACTTACCTGACTCACTCAAAAACGTGCATAACGTCTTCCATGTTTCAAATCTCAAAAAGTGTCTGTCCGATGAAACACTCATCGTACCCTTGGAGGAACTAGAAATCGATGACAAATTACAATTTATCGAGGAACCGATCGAAATCATGGATAGAGAGGTCAAAACTTTAAAACACAGTAAAATTCCTATTGTTAAAGTAAAATGGAATTCCAAGCGTGGACCCGATTTCACTTGGGAACGAGAAGACCAAATGAAACAAAAGTATCCGCATCTATTCGAATAAACCTTCTTATCACTCGAGGTATCATTTAAAATTTCGGGACGAAATTTCCTTCAACAAGGGAATGATGTAATAACTCGAAATTCTAACCTCTAAATTCTTTCATTTTCAGACCCATTTTAATGACCGTATCCAATTTTCGGGAAGAAAATTCCTTCAACAAGGGTATGATGTGACACCCGAAAAATTCAGGTTAACTTCGTTAGTTAAACTCTGTTAGTCACGTTAATGCAATTATACCTTTCATTTAATTTGACAAATTAAATGTGCAAACTGTTACGCAAATATACATACGAAACGACCACACGAGTCAATACCCGGGCGTTGGTGAACTTAAATGAATACAAATACAATAATAATATATCTTAATTGATATGTGTGCTTAATTGTTGAATTTTCGTGTAACCGCGTATTTTACCGGTTTTAACCGATTACAAGTTTCAGTAAAGTTTTACGAAACAAAAATTTAAGTTTGGTAAAGTTGTCATTGTGATTACAAACCGAGGCAAAAAACGAAGCCCGTGGATCATCCATGAGACCCATGGATGGCCCAAGGCCCAACCCAATTCAACATTTAACAATAATTAACAAAATTAAGCAAAACCCTAAACCTAATTGCAAAGAAAAAAAAACATTTTTGGCTGCCCCCTTCCCATTTGCTGCTGCCGCAACTTTATACATAAAAAAACGATTTTGTGCTTCTTGGTTCAATATTTGGTGATTTTGGTGGTTGATTGAAGTGTTAGAAGCAATACTAGTAAGTGTTTATCTAAATTCTTGATATGTTGCGAAAATTATATATATATTGGAAACCCTAGTCATCCAAAATGGCCAAATTGATATTATGTTGTGAAAATGGTTTGTTGTTTGGGTGTTAATGGTTATTTTGATGATTAGATGTTGAGATTGGTGAAAAAAAATGTGTTCATGAACTAGGGTTTAGTATGGAACCATTGAAACTTGATGCTACATGCTTGATTGTGATGAAATATGATTGATTAAGTGTTTAGATGATGGATTGGATGAATATGGGTTACTTGAATATGAAATTGCATGAGTATTATGTTACATTGCTTAAAATAGTAACTTTTTCTCTAGAGATTGTATGAAATTGCATGTTGTTGATGTCAAGGCGTGGCTTTGAGATCACTAGTACGTTAGGAATATATATTAGACAAATTTTGATTATTTGTACGCATGAATCCGCCTTGGTTTTGAAGGACCTACTATATGAGGAAACTTTTCGTCATGAAAGTTTACTAGAATGCATGTTTTATGATTTTGGATGTACCAATGTGATTAGGGGTTGCATATGAATGAGTGTAGACATAGGATTCTTGGTAAACGTGTTTTGATCATGCGATGACTTTGATGGATACAAGTTACTTTGAATGTGAGCACTTGAAATGGGCAAGTTGAAGTCTAAGATGTGTATGTAAGTTAACTAAAGTGCATGATGAAAGGATTATTATGCTAGTGAACAAAATATGTGGACATTATGTATTGCTTAGGAATGACCACTTATGCTAGTAGACTTTGTGTAGGAACCGCCAAGTGCTACTACGTGTTGATGACTTGTATAACGTGCTATGGTATTTGTGTAATAGTTGACATGCGTAGGATGTCGAATTGTTCACGCATGCTCTAAAGGTTCGACTTTCCTATAATGGAAACTTTTGTGAAATTGAAACTTCTATTTGTTGAATACGTGAAATGTGAGGTGATGTACAAATATGATTTAGTCAAATACACCAAATGTAACGTGTTTACACTTAACAAATCACCAACGGGTCGTGGGTCAACTCGGGTCAACTAAAAGTCAAACTTGGACCTAAAAGTCAAACTTGGACCTAAAAGTCAAACTTGGACCAAAAAGTCAAACTTGGACTTAAAAGTCAAAGTTGGACCAAAAGTCAGTCTTGGTCAAACTTGGACAAAAAGTCAAACGTGGTCAAAAAGTGAAACTAAACCACACTCGCATAAACTGTTGACCATTTGGATGCATAGGGTACTATGACCCTACATGAACGCACATTAATCGACCTATTGTTATTTAGGTTGCCGTATTATATACTGTGTGCTGTTAACTATTTTGCTGTGCAACTTAAGGTGAGTTTCACTATTTATAGACAACTAATACAAATCAATCAAACACAATTGCAATTACAAATTGTTTGATTGATTTGTATTAAGTGTCACTTTGTAATAATTCACGGATGTATTGATCACACAAATTCACGGATGTATTGATCACACAAATTCTGTGACACTTAATACAAATCAATCAAACACAATTGCAATTACAAAGTGTTTTCAGGAAAAGCTCTCCTCCAAATGAGGATACAATCACTATTTATAGACAACTACAACCTGCTAGAGGCAATTACAATAATAGTCCCTAGTCTATACAATATAATATAAATAGAGATAGAATAAACAAGACAAGCTAGTTTATAATGTTCTAACAATACTCCCCTTAGATTTGTTGTCTCCGTTTAAACTTCAAACTCCATTGGTTCTTCTTTAATATTAAACATGGGCTTTGTGGTGAACGATTCTTGCTCTTTTATTTTTCGATCAATTGCTTCCTTAAACTTGTCAGCTATTTTCTTCTGAGCATGTTTAGATTCATTCACAAGAATGGGTAGTTCGTTCATTCTTTTTAAGGTGTCTAACGATAACCCTGCAATGTCAACACTTGCATAAATTTTATCGAGTTTCGTCACACCATTTGCTCTAACTTCCAATACTCCTTTAGTTGAAATTCTCATGAATGATATATATTTTATTTCAATATTTTTCAAATTTGCATAAGCTAGCGCTTTCCTCAGACTGATCTTTTCCATTGCAGCTCCGACAACATCAATCCTGATTTCAAACAACTTTCGATCGGCATTTGTTGTTTCAGACTTCACTTTCTCAAGTTTTTGATTTCTCAAAAAATCAATATAACTTGGAAGTAATAATTTTAGCTCAAAAACTCCAAAAAGAGTTATCATCTCATCATCGCAATCTTCCAAATCTCTCACAAGTTTCAATTCATAAGTGTCTTCATGGTAAAAACACTTGAGGATTGGTTTCAAATTCTGTGTACCATTAAACACTTTCACACCAGGATTTGTGACTTTGTCAAAGTATTCATCACAAAATTCATCAAGATGTATATTTTCACTAGAGACAAGTTTCTTATTTTTCTTCTTTTGATATAGATATGCCTTATCTTCCTGATCTCCTCTACTTCTAAGATATTATGGCATTCGAGCTATTCCAACGTCCAACAACAAAACAAATGTTTGTCCACGATCTGCTTTTGTATGATTGATCAGAGGCAATTTATACAATTCTTTCAGATCTTGTACGGGAAACCTAAAATTTCTTGTGAAGTAATGATATACATCACATATGCCATTCACTCTTTAATAAAAAAATGCATTAAAAACTTCGTCATACTTCCATGCAATGATCTTCACATCCTTCATCTTATCTGGTACAATCATTACATCAAGAAGATCAGCTACTGATTGCTAGTTATATACTTATGACAACAAATTGAGCAAGCTAAGTGAAAAGCAACCTAATGAGCCACCTAATCTGACATTGGATTCAACTATAAGATGTAAAAAATGAACTGAGAAAAAAAGACGGAAAGAAACAAGATTTTTACCTGAATGAAAAGTTGCTTCCAATTTTGAACCGCCCTGGTACCAGATCCCCTCTTCTACATATCTTCATCTCCGTTAAAAACTAAGGTATTATTATCAACAATACTCCCTTTTAAACCCACTCTAACCAATTCAATATTCATATTTTCATCAAGTTGAGGACCTACAGATGTGTCACTCTGCAACTGTTTTTCCACATCATCAAGGCATGTTTGTTCATTCATGTCATAATAATCTCTAGGCGTTGTCTTGATCACAACTTTCCATCCTTTGTCAAAAGGATCTGCAACATAAAATACTTGTTGTGCTTGACAAGCTAGTATAATGGGTCGTTATGTGGCTTCAAACCTTCAAAATTGAGTAGAGTAAACCCATTCTCATCTTGTGTTTTCTTTGAACCATTCGAGATCCAATCACAATGGAACAAAACTACTTTCTTGTCAATAGCATACTCTAACTCAATTACATCATTCAAAACCCCAAAGTATGTTACATCTCCCACAATAGGATTGTTATCTCTAGCACTCGAGAAACTATTAGTCATGGCATCAAGCATAACTCCACTATTTTTGTGTTTTCCTATTCTTTTCCAGACTTTTTTTGTGAAATCGAAAACCATTTATGATAAATCCCTTATATGTTTTCACAAACTCAGCTGGACCGCTTGCCAAGTTTCTTAGATCTTCTGTGATTCTAGGATCCCCTCTGGTATGCAGCTTCGCAGCCTAAATTAAGGCAGGATGGGTTAAAAATTTTGTTATACATCCAACTATTAGAAGGTTGAAAATGCAATATCATAAAATTACATTTAAAAAAAAATACACATATGTCTATTCCTTACATTATCTTGAAACCATCACTCAAAAGTCTCGCAATGTAAACACTGAATCTCACTCACGTTCACGTAATTTCCGATTTTCATGACGAACAATCTTCAAATGTTCTCTGCAATGTTAAAAGATGATAACAACATACATTAACAATTGTAAATATAATATAATAAACGGAACTCACTTCGAATTAATAACTACTTACGTTCAAAATTCATCAATTTACTAAAATTGAACAACACATATGAATGTGCTTTAGCCAAAACGTCAATGTCTAGTATCTCTACCATTGGAGCACCAATCGGCCAACCCGACATAGAAAAGATAGGTAAAATATCATCATAACCACCTCCATCATAATTTCGACTTGTCTTGTTATGTATGGTTTTGTCATCACTTGATAAGTACAATGAACAAAATGACAAACATTCTTCAGCTAAATATCCTTCTGCAGTAGAACCCTCGGGTTTACTTCTATTTCGGACATAAGATTTTAAATACCTGAGTGATAAAATATATTAAGATCAGATTCAATAATATTCTTTAAAAGTTATTTACAAAAATATAAATGCTTACCTCTCGATTGGATACATCCAGCGATAATGAACTGTCCCTCCTAATTTGGCCTCTGAAGCAAGATGAACCGAAAGATGAACCATGACATCAAAGAATGATGGAGGAAAAATCCTTTCTAAATCACAAAGGATATTTCAATCTCATTTTCCATTTTAACCAAATCATTTAGATTAAGAACTTTTGAGCATAACTGTTTATAGTAACGACATATCTTCATCACAGGATAAAGCACGTGCTTTGGCAACACATTTCGCAAAGCAATGGGAAGCAACTGCTGCATCAAAATATGGCTATCATGACTTTTAAGACCAGACAGTTTTGGAGGTTTTAAGTCTACACATCATGATATATTAGCTGCACAACCATCTGGAACTTTCACATTTTTAAGCACACGACAAAATATATCTTTCTCTTTTTTATCCATTGAGAAACAAGCAGGTGGCAAGTACAACTTGTTGTTATTTTGAACTTTAGGATGAAGTTCAGATCTAATACCCATTTCTTGCAAATCAAGGCGTGCATTTACATGATCCTTGGTCTTTTTATCTAGATTCATTAGCGTTCCAACCACACTGTCACAAACATTTTTCTCAATATGCATTACATCTAGATTATGGCGTAGTAAATTATCTTTCCAGTATGGTAACTCAAAAAAATACTTCTCTTCTTCCAGTTAATGGTATATTAGGTTTGGTGTTCACAAGTTTTCCAAATTTATTTTCAAAACCATTCAAATCCTCAAGTACTTCTGGCCCTGTTAATGCACGTGGTTGCCTATCCTTTTCTTGTATGCCATCAAAAGAATTCTTATCTTTTCGAAAAGCATGATCACTTGGCAAATATCGACGATGACCCATGAAACAAATTTTTTTTCCATGTATTAAGCGTTGTGATTTTGTATGCTTATGGCAGCAAGGGCATGAAAGTTTACCTTTTGTGCTCCATCCAGATAAATTCGCATAAGTGGGAAAGGCACTTATTGTTCATAACAAAGAAGCACGCATCTTAAAGCTAGTCATTGTCGATGCATCATAAGTCTCTACTCCATTAATATCCCATAAATCTTGTTGCTCAGCCACTAACGGTTCCATATAAACATCTATATTATTCCCAAGAGCGGATGGGCCCGGTATAAGTAATGATAGCATGAAATAAGGTTGTTTCATGCACATCCAAGGAGGTAGATTATATGGCATCAAAATAACAGGCCATGTACTATGAGAAACACTCATTGTTCCAAAAGGGTTAAACCCATCACTCGCTAAACCAAGCATGACATTACGAGATTCATTGGCGAAATCAGGATAATTAAAATCAAATGTTTTTCAAGATGGGGAATCTGTAGGATGTCTCAAATCTTTCGTGTGACTCTCTTCATATCATCTCATGGAGGCAGCAGTTTTAGATGACATAAACAACCTTTGCAACCGTGGAATGAGTGAAAAATGACGCAAAACCTTTGCTCCAATCTTTTTAATCTTCTTATTTGTATCAGGTGTGATTGACTCATGATCAGATCCATCTTCACTTGCTTTTTACCTTGACACATGACATATATCACATTCTGTTTTCTTACTGTTTTCTTACTGTTTTCTTTCCGGTACAACATACAATCATTAGGACATGCATCAATTTTATCATAACTAAGTCCCAGCTCTCTTATTATCTTCCTTAGGTCATACAATGACTTCGGTGTTGAAGCATCAGGGAAGGCTTCCCTTAATGTATCAAGTATCATGCTGAAACCCTTGTCATTACATTTCCCAATGCACTTACTACGAAATAGTCTAATGATAAAAGAAAGAACCGAGAAATTTTTACAGCCAGGATATAGTTCTTTCTTTGCATCTTTCAACACTTTATAAAAACTTTTTCGCATTTGTTTTAGGCATACTCTGATTTTCATTTTGTGTTCCTATTTTAATGTCATGTCTGTTCTCCCCAAACCCGTGGAAGGCATCATGCACCAACCCTTGCATATCATCTTCAGCATCCATCATAGGAGTATCACATGGTTTGGAATTCAAAGGTATAATTTTGTAGCCTTTGATAAACCCGATACATTGCAGATGCGTTCTAGCCTCCTCCTGATCAACCCATATTTGATTACCGGAATCAATGCATGGGCACGATATTTGACCATTTTTACCCTCACTAGAAAAGATAAAATCAAGAAATTTGTCAAGACCTTTAACATATTCAGTTGTGGCTCTTGGTAAAGACATCCAACTTGTATCCATCTTAAACCTAGACTTATCATTGTTTAGTACTTTTTGTAACCAGTAGAGTTACATACGAAGATACATAGCAAATAAAATATGGCTAAAATGGAAATTAATTTTATGGATACTAATAGCAAATTAATGAAAGCTTAAACAGAAATAACAAAGGACTAAGGGAGAGGGAAATAAGTTTTAATATCTAATTATACAAAGAATAGAACTAGAACACTAGAAGTCCAGACCTTAAAATAGTCATCTTCTATATTCAGTTTTTACTGCTAAATCTAAGACGATTGCTTAGGGCTGTGAGCGTTTATTAAGAAAAAGTGAAAAGAATACACAAAAGTACACGGGTTAAGATAACTAAAACTAAAACTACATTATTTTTTATAGAAGGGAAGAAACCAAAAATAATCCAGCTTGGCAGCCCGAGAATATTAATATTTGGAAGCAGATATAGCTGTTACTGTGCATACATCAATCCTGGACTACAAAGCCTTATAATGTTCGAAGTGAGAAAAGGTTAAACTAATATACGATTTTTTTTGTTTTCCAATTGAATATGACTAACAGTGACACGAATCATTTAAAAATGAAAATCTTTTGACTTCTGCAAGTAAATATAAAACTTTGTGAGGAAACTTGCCATAACTAAAACCTAATTTTGAAGTGGTCAATGATTTTGAATGAATCTAAATTTTAGCATACACCTATTAGTATGGGATATATTACTCATCTGAATTTGAAATAGTGGTGTGTTTGATATTTGAAATGAGTCAAAAGTGTTAACCGGCCTAATTTTGAAGTGGTCAATGATTTTGAATGAATCTGAATTTTAGCATACACCTGTTAGTATTGGATATATTACTCATCTGAATTTGAAATATTGGTTACACCCGACAAGGGATTGAGCTCAAATTTGGACCATTTGGTTAAAATGGTGTGGTTTTTGTTAAGTAACATCCACATTCTTCTTATACCAATATATATTACATCATATTCATTCTTTTCTATCTTTGTTGTTCAACTAAATTCAGATTTCTTAGAAAAAAATATCATTAGAATGTTGGCTTGAAACACCTTACATGTTCTCCTACTTTATTGTGGCTTTATATGTGTTTTAAAAATACATTAGCAGTATTCAAATAGAAGTGGATCCAAAATTAGAGGTTGAATGACATGACAACAAATTAGACTATATCTAACGTGTTGTTTATTATTACAAGAACTATATTAGTACACATCACACAATAGTCTACATATATGCAAGTAAAATGATTTAGGAGTTTTATTCATTATTCATTAGAATAGTTCTTATTGGAAGTTAGGAACTTGAATTATGTTAGTGATACTTCCATAATCAAGTTAACAATATATTCTTATAACAATATATTTGTTCCACATGGATTTGCTTATATTCAAATGCTTCTCAATCATTTGATCTCCTAAAGTCAGCACTTCATATTGAAATATGCATTTTATCATCACAAATAACAACCATATCATGTACATATATGTTTGGCCAACTCAATGATTGCCACTTCATTCAAAATCAGTAACCAAAACTTAGTATTATAAAGTGTATTCCACATGGCATTGTTTATATTCAAGTGCACACTCCTTGAATTATTTTAAGTTTTCTTATGTAATCATGCTTTGGTCAATGTAATAAGATTTTTCTTTGTTTTGTACACCAGAGATATGAATGATTATGAAAAGATTAAAATGAAGACGATTCAAGAGAACAACAAAAAATTTCAAGATTTAGGATTGAAAAAGTATGCCAAGTCTTTGGCAAGTCTAGTGGAGAGTGGCAAAACAAAGAAAAAGAAACTGATGGATACCATCGAGAAAGATGTAGAGTATATGCCTGGTTCTGACTCCAATGTTGATGTTGAGCAAGATTATCAAGAAAAAATCTACTAAAAAAAATCTCTAAAAAGGTACTAATAACAAATTCTGATAATATAATTTGTTTATGTTTCATCTATAACAATTTGACTTACAGAATAAACTTCGAAAATACATTGATCCGCAATTAATGAAGAGATGTGCTAATTTAGCACCAAAACGATTAATTGCTGTGAATGAGTCTCGGTTCCAAAAAGTACATGTTATTCATACAAGGAGTGAAATATATAGTAGGGTACTAGAGTCTGACGAATACCACACGAGAGGGAGATCACTTGAAGCTAAGAGAAAGTTATTTGCAGTCGACAACGATGGTGACCATGGGGAACGTGACATGAGATTTCATGGTACCTACATACTGTAAATATGATATTTAATTGTTATTAAGTCTAGATTCAATTACTTTTTTCGATGCTTTCTTTTTTGTTAGTATCTATATAGATATCAATGAAGAACAAGATGATTTTAGTTTATTTGAGGACAATGATGAAGAATATGATGTTGCTGTATTTGAGGTCAATCAAGAATAAGATGTTGCTAGTGTATTTGAGAACAATGAGCTGGATGAAGCAGAGCTTGAAGTTCTACAACCCGAAAATGAAGAAGAGCATGAAGTTCCATAACCAGAATATGAAGCAGGTTTATTTGATACACTTCATTGCTTCCTAGCTTTGTTTGTTTGTTAAATCATGTATTGTGTAATACATTATGAATTTATAAGAAACTTATATTAAAACTAAGAAAACATACAGACCTAATACATTGTCTTTATTTAGTATTTTTAATGTATGCATGTACATTGTAAATCATGTTCACTTTTTTTTAGTTCGGAATGTACGTAAAAGAGTAAGAGGACCAACGCGTATGCTAAAGGTTTGGGCCCAAGATAAAGGGGGTAAAATTCCAGTTATAGTTAACGCACACAGACAACCTATCAATGACAAAACTAGCAAACTGACCCATTTCATAGGAACCCTTTCAAGAAGTGGAAAGTATTGTCCGATTTATAAACCATGAAATAAAGTTGAGGACGCCAAAAAAAATTGTTGCTTGAACTCTTAAAGGTAGATAATTAAAAATTTGTTTGTTAATGACTTAAGTATTTGTTTTCTCATATGACCGGTTCCATTTTTAGGCAAAATTTGATATTTCAGAAGCTGCTGAAGGCTGGATATTGCATTCATTTAGGCAAAAGGTGAAGAACCGATTTATAAACAATTCAAGATTGTGTTGGTGAATCCATCGCATGGCCTTGTCCTTTCATCCCGGTATGTATTTTTAAAACATTAGATGTGAATAATTTAAATAACATGGAACTTAATACTTATACATGAGTGGTTTATTTGTAGGTAGTATGTGAGGACTGAGGACGTACTGATGACTTGGATTTTATGTTGATCGTTACTTTCATTGCTTTTATTTTATTTGTTAAATGTTACAAGACTTTATGTTGAATAATATTTTAACTTTTTATGGTTGGTGGTTTTGCTATGAACAAGATTATTTAGAGTATAATAAAGTTTTATTTCTTTCATTAGTTGATTTTATTCTTTTTATTGTTTAATTAAAACCAATATTTGGATCGAAACCTATAATCATATTGTAAAACAGTGTGCGTGTATGTGTAAGAAAGCGTTGTATTATATGACTTGTTAGGACTTTAAATTTGTCTTATTAACTTGTTAGAACATTGTAAAAGTGTCCTAACAAGTTTTTTAGGACGCTATTTGGGTACTTTATAGCGAGACATATTTGCGACCATAAAATTAATTGGGTTCATAATCTTATTTGAGATATTAGGACCCTTTTCTTGGTACTAAAATACCTGTAGTGATATTTTATAAGGGTCCTATAAATTAATTTTTAAGGACGCTTTTACGTGTATCATAAGATTAAAAGTTCGTAACAACATATTATAACATTGTAAAAGTGTCATTATATTTTTATTAGGACGCTTTTTGGGTTGTTCATAGACATATTATGCAACCATAAAATTGGTTTCATAATCTTATTTGAGATATTAGGACGATTTTTAAGTTCCAGGACTTATTACGACCCCTTTACATGAAACGCTTTTACTATAGGTCCTATTAAATGAAAGGTCCTATAAAGTAGCATTATAGGACGTTTTTGTGCGTACTAAAAAACCCAGTTTTGTTGTAGTGATTATTATTATTATTATTAATATTATTATTATTTATCGTCATTTTATTGCTACTACTCTTTATTTAAAGAAAGATACCGACAAATCTTACTTGTTAAATATAGGTATGAGTACATACATACGGTTCCAAGTCTAATATGTATATATATTTCATAAGCACTCAAAGTGCATAAGATATAATTATCCAAGTTGTACTTGAACAAGAATATAGACTTACCCAAATTGCAATAATAAGCAGTCATCTGACCTGAACTAAAACAAAGAGCTCAACTGCACGTGTATACTAAACACCGTGCTAATATTATAGACTATTTGTTATGTGTAGGAATGCTGATGCATTGTGTACTTGTGTGGACTTTCAACATTGGTGTACTTATATTTGCTTACAATTCTAGGTGAGTTCTTTGCCCGCTTTTAAATCTTTTTGGGGGAGAAAACATACAAAAGTTTTTACAGCGCCTTCAAGCAACTATATTACAGCGCCTTCGGGCGGACTGCATTTTATACCTTCGGGTAGGGCCTTCGGGCAAGATTCTATTGGGCCAACTAAGTGTTGATGCTACCGTGCTAAAACGACTAAGTGTTGAATCGACTAAGTTTTTGGATAAAAAGGCCAAACAATGCTGAAAAATGTCATCGTTCATGCAAGCCGTGATCCGAGAAGAAATACCAAGAGAACACATCACTGATTGTATTACCGAATCTAATCATATGTTTGAAAAAACGCTTCTCCAAGTAGAAAAGCTTGTGATCTCGAACGGAAAGACAACCATGAACATATACAACATGCTCTTGTAACTCAAATGAAGTCAGATGATAATCAAGAACAAGAAGAATATGATTGGAGCGAAAATAATGATATTGTTTCCATAAAATTGAAAAGAAAGATAAAGAAATTTACAACTTGTCAGAAACGATTGCAAAGCAAGATGAGACAATTTCTCAAATGAATTAAAAAAATCAAGCAATTAAAATTAGAAAAAGAATCCGAGAAAGACGTGAACAATTCTTATGTCGAAATGCCAATCCACATCAATGAAAATATTTGCACAAAAGATTGTTTCACACAAGTTGAACACTACAGAGTACATTCATTCAAGATTTGTAATAAACTCAAAAAGGAAGAGAAAATGCACAAGAATCTGCAAGAACAACACAAGGCATCGGATCAAAGAATCACATCTCTCCAAGATTCGCTCAAGCAAAAAGAAAAAGGAGCAATGAACATCAGGTATGAAGTTGAAAAATCGAATGAACATCTATCAAGAGTGATCAATGATTTGCAAGTAGAAATTCTATCGTTGAAGAAACTATCTGAGATGTTCAATTCAGAGAACAACGTTCTGAAAACCAAACTACAAGAAGAACGAGAGAAACACGCAAGTCTACAAAAGATCACCAATTGTGTGAAGATAGACTCAAATCTATTACACAGAATGTTGATTCAATACTTTTCGAAAAACATAATCTGAATGTACAACTCATGGAGCATACTGACAAATTAAGCAGATCACAATCTGATTGTGAACATCAAAGAAGAAGTTGAACACGCAAAGTCATCCGAACAAGAAAATGAAAGATTAGTGCCAGCCAAAATTGTTGGATCACAATATTCTCAAGAAGCAAAGACACAAGAGGTTCAGGCAAAGAAGAAGAATAATGTTAGAAAAAGAAGAGCAAAGCCAAGAAAAACAAGACAAAGGCCGCTTTATCTAGTTCTACACCACAGACTCCTTCAACTCCAAAGTCTCAAGATTCAGAATCCTCGAGTGATTCAAAAAGTGACATCTACTATGTAATCTGTGACTCTGAAACTCATCATCTCTTAGATTATATCTACAATCAAGGTGTCTTTCCTTATGGTTCAAAAGGTCACAAGTTCAAGACTCCAGCTTCTTCAAGAAAGCTTCAACAAGACTCAAATGCCAAAGCTTCTCAGAAACAAAAAGCTTCAACTGCAAAGGCTTCTCTGAAGAAAAGAAAGAAGTCTCCCTTCAAGGTTCATCAGAAGTACTACGAGATATGTGAGTTGTACAATCACATAACATCGGAGTCTTGCTACACAAAGTACTGCCCCAACTGTCAGATGTACAACCATGACATAATGGAATGTTACTACAACAAGTATTGCTCTATTTGTGACATGGTCAATCACAACACTCAGGATTGCTTCTACAAAAAAGCTTAAGGATGAAGCCGAGAAGGTATGTCCAAGGAAATTCATCATCTGCAAATTTTGTCAGGTATGTTTCTGGTTTTAAATTCTCTAATGGTGATCATTTGAGTGATTCATGGAAACCAAGATCTATAAGAAAACAAAATCAAACAAATTCATTTTTGCATAAGCAAAATAGATAACAAAACCAATTTTTGAAAAATAGGAGGCCGGTTAAACAAAGAAAAGAAGACCATGGCTGACGACAATTGGAGTTGGAAACAAAAAAGGAATCATTGAAGGAAATATAAAAACATTTTTAAAACAAAAATCAAACAATGATGGCACAATTGATGTTTCATTTCGTCTGTTCAGATTAAGTATATTGCTTTCGTAGATAACACAACTGTCATTTTCTTGTCATTAAACTTTCAAATTTCATAGAAATTTAGAAGTTTATAGGGAGAAATCATAGAAATTCAAAAAATAAAAAAAATGTTTTACTTTCATGCATATAAGTTTTCATGCATATAAGTTTGAATTTACTTACGCGTACATGAGAAATGATAGTGCACTTAGTCATTGTCTTTTACATATGTTTTCAAAATGCATAATAAAGACTTACTAATCATTGTGTGTTATGTGGGTAAACTTAAAAACAGTAAATCTGAAAAGTAGACTCTATGGTGATAAACTAAATACTTTTATGGAAGCGTTTAAGATCTATCTTAGGACATTTGTTAAGTATTCGCTCATCTGATAGACTGCTTGTAATGTCACTTAAACACCAGGTAATGAAATAAGTGTTGAGCAAAAACATATGTGAACTTCTTGTTGTGGTGCCCACAGACATGAAGTTTCACACCAGGTGTCCTTTGTTGTAGTGAGCTATAGACCTGACACACCTCAAGATGTACAAAAGATTCTCAATGAGGAAGACAAAAGATTCCCAAATGTGGAACAAACCAAAAACTGATTCCAAAGCGGAATGCAAAAGAAGATTCCCAAAGGGAACACCACAATAAGACTGTCCAGAAATGGATCTCTTTAAGCCCAAAAAGCTCCACTTATTATATTGTAAATGACCAGGTATTAAAATTGTTAAAGTGCTTACTTGTATCTTTTGATGAGGGTAGAGCTTACAGTGTTTCTGAGTGTGGGTAACATACTTGTCATACTTAATCGAACCAAAACATGAAAAAGTAAGTGTGTTTGAAGTTAAATGCCCATCATTCACTTTGAAATATTGTCTATGTCTATTCAAAACTTTCTTTTATTTTGCGTGAAGACATTTTACTAGTATGATATCATTGCAGGTTAAAGATTCATAAATGTAAAGAGAAAAATTCCAAAAATATCAAAAACATTGAAAAATTCAAAAAGAACAATAAGATTGTCACTTTAATATTTTTCTTTTGTTTTGGTAGTTTAACATGTGTTATTGATGTAGAGTTGTTCATCAAGCAATATCTCATCCGATTGAGAACTTAATCTTTACATTGATGATAAATGCACATTATTGCCTGAGTTTTAATTTTTTTCTTTGAGTTGCAGGAACAATTGCCGTTGCAGAACAAGCTTCCACGCGACTTGAAGATGTTCCTGTTCAAGCCTGATTCCAGTCCAAAGATCTCCAAGTCAGGTTGTTGAGTGTTAAGAATCATGCTCTTAATATCTCATACACAGATCTCATTAACCTCTAAAGCGAAAGTTGAGGGGGGGTATTCTAAGTTAAAGAAGTCTTCGCATTCTACTTCAACCGTTGAAGAAGATCCCGTTGCTGATATATAGATTTGCCGGAATCTACTCTCTGCATATTATTTCCATAACCTTTAATGTTACATAAAAGGGAGAGAAGTATGCAAATTGCTTGTTGAAAGATAGAGTTTTGACAATATCATTTTAGGGGGAGTATTGTTAAACAGAGTAACATTGAATTTCCATGAGATACAAATGATAGAAAATGAGTTGCTATTTATAGACTTCACATCAACTAATTTCGTTGGCAATTTCGCAATAGTGAAACTATAGTTTCCCTCATAATTTTGCTAGCCATAGTTAACATACAAAAACATATTAAAGCTAATCTATTACAATAATAAACTAAGTAGTGATAATGGTAAGATGAATGCCACCATATTCATGATCATCATTACTAAAGAACAAAATGTATTATTGCTGAGTGGGATTGATATAATTTTAAAAGTTCAGCAAAGAAAAATAGAAAAGATTTCAAAGATTCAACCTTTGATGCTCGAAGAAGCTCTAAAGCTTCCAACTAATAAAAGAGAAGTTAAGAAATCAAGTGATAAAGACAAACTGATTATGAATGTTAAAGAATCTTTGATAGAATAGCCTATAAAGTCAAAGTTAGAAAAACTTGATGATATTATTTCAAAGAAGATTAAAAGAAATGAATATCACACTTGAAGATTTTAAAAGATATATTGAACTTGTTGCACGTGCTGCTCAATCAGCACAAGGTCTTCAAAGTTCAAAGGATGTTGAGGTTGTCGGTCATGAATTTGAAATGACTGATCCTTTGGAAGTTTTATAGCATATCATTCAAGATACTACAAAGAGTGCATAACCAGAAATTGAACCTAATATCCAGATGAATATTGTGATGAAGTTTTGAATTTTAATATTGAAGAACCAGAGGTTGAAGTGAAAAAGAAGCTAGAAAATGCTTTGAATAGCAAAGCACTATTCTTGATTTAGAAGGGAGTTAACATAGTGTTTGTGTAGGGGATAATTAAAGAAGAACTAGATCAAGACATTTTAAAATACCAAATTGGTACAATAGAAGAAGGTGAACTTGTAACTGAAGTAAGTTTGATTGACCTTGAATTTTAAATTACTACAACATTACTTCTTGAGCTAGTAAGAATGGATAAAGGTCAAATAAAAGATTGGTTATTATCTAGGAACTATCCTAAAAAAAGCTTGAAAGATTTTAATATTGTACAAACTATATTGGTTTTCACTAGTCTCAACTATCATCTTTTGTCTTCTACCGGTCCCAACTTTTAAATTGGTTGTCAACGATCCCAACTTTTATCACTTTGGTAACCACTGGTCCCGTCGTTAAATTTTTTTAACGCCGTTAAGTTTTTTCCAAATTCAAGACCGATGTTTTAGACCTTTTGATTGGAAGGATAATACGTGTCGATTGATGTAAAAGTTTTCTCGAAAAGGCTATCTGAATGATAAAATTTTTACATCCGATTGAAGCACCGTTAAGTTTAAACACCCGATTGAAGCACTATTTCGTTGTTCGAAGCGCCGTTTTGAGGTAACTTTTCCATCAATCGACTTATAATATCATTCCGATCAAAAGGCTTATAACATCAGTATTGAATTTGGAAAAAAACTTAACGGCGTTAAAAAAATTTAACGACTAGACCAGCGGTTATCAAGGTGATAAAAATTGGGACCGTTGACAGCCAATTCAATAGTTGGGATCGGTAGAAGACAACATGTGATAGTTGGGACCAATAAAAACCAATATACCTTGTACAAATGAGAAAAATGATTAAAAGCTTTCAAGAGAATGGAAAATAAAAAGATCAAGTTGAATTTAAATTGTTGAGCATTAGGATATTAGTAAGAAATTCGGGACCTATCAAGTATTCAAGTAAAATTAGAAAGTTAAATGCCGCTGAGCTTTACAAGAAGTTTATGTCCAAAAGAACAAAGCTAGATGAAGAAAGTGAGTTGTACCTTCATCACCTCAAACTATGAAGAAATGATTCCAAATAAGCCTATTGGTGTGAATATTAGATCAATGATTGAAATGGGCTAAAGTCTGCAAAAATTACTTGCTAAGACAAAAGCAATCTCTTCTGGTAAATAAGAAAAGATTATTAGCTAGAATTTTGATGAAGATTTTAAAGGTTTTATTATCAAAATAAGTGGATCTAATAGTCAGTTTTCTATGGTATTGATGAAGTGAGAATGTTTGGAGTATTTGAGCTGAGATTATTACATCCAATCTACATCAGTTTTCTATCAAGGCAGAAGTTTAAGAAAGTGAAAGATAAAGATGTTGCTCAAGACATATGTTATTTTACAGGCATGATTGATGGTCTAGCAATTGTTTTTTAGAAAATGGTCTTGAGGAGAGAACTGCTAGGTCACAATATTAGACAACTTCACATTGATTATGTTGAAATGATGAAGATAAATAACACGAAGAATATGATGATTAAACGAAAATATAAGGTTATTGAGTTTTTCTCACAAGATGTAGTGTTTAAAGATTCCAAGCTGTTCCTATCATGATCAAATCATGATAAAGATAATAAAAACACTAATGTTAAAATACTACATCAACACTATAGTCAAATGATTAAATGAATATTTACATTCATCAAAGTGTATGCAACTTTCATATCTTCTACTTACCTTGTACTTACTTAATATCAATCAACAAACACTTAAATTTGAAGTATTGTTATCTTGTTTTACATTTCAATTGTTGATTCATTACATTTGTTAGATCATGTTTATCAACATTTGATAGTTATCTTTGACCGATTCTAATAAGAAATGACCAATCCTTATCTACTAACAAATACATTTTGTTCATTTAACCTAAAGCTAAGAAAAAAAATAACCTTATTAGTCATCTGGACAATACAAGAAAAAAATAAAAGTAAGGTGCAAGTAAACGGATTTAAACCTTAGGTTTCAAACCATCACTTTCTGAAATCCTAAATTAAAATGAAATCATCTATATTATATACTAGTTTAGTGTCTGCGCTACGCTCGGGAACACAACATTCAAGTGATGCTTTTAAGGATATTTATGAACGTTTCAATCAGTTTTGAAACAAAACCGTGGTAAACCGGAACACAAGATATACTTTTAAAAATTAGACTTTTAGTATAACAATATTATACTCAAATTTACTCACCATAAAGTGCTCAGTTTTATGGTGTAGTTTATTTTTTTAAAAAAGACGTATAAAAATGTTATGTATATTTATGGAACATTGAGGTCTTTAATTGTATGTTATTGTTAACTTTATCCATAAGTTTTATTTTTAAACCCTATCAAATATAAACCGACTCATGTAGACCCCTTGTAGTAGAGGGTTAAAAATTTAAATACTCTTAAATTTTTCAGAATTCTCCAAAATATTAGGGGACCAAAAATGTAATTAGTTTATTATAAAATATTTTATATACATATTTTAAATTAAAAAAAAACATTATTGTGAGATAAATTTTCAATTAATGCCACCTAAGATAGAAACTTTAAAAATATGCCATATAATCTTTTTTATTTTCCTATATTATATAAAGATCCAACCAACTACTCTTTAAAACACAACCATGTACTACTATTTAAACCACAACCATGATACTTAACAAACTAACTATAAAACTAACTATTAAACTAACTCTAGCAACATCCCTCCGACCACCACTCATTAACTCCACCGGAAAAAGACAATCAAGCGTCGAAAAATTACTTTTCGTAATCTTCGCCGCCCCATTAAAATCACAAGCCTCCACACTTTGTTGGCTCATCTGAAAATACATATTAAACGCATATGACACATTCTTCCGTTCACTCAGTTTATTACATGTCGATCCATACGTAAGACTTGTACAATCACTCATACTACAAGCATAATTCAAATCACTCTTCACTCTACTCAAGTTCCTCATATCATCATTCAAAACGCACCATTGTTTATCTAAATACTTCACACCCTTAGCTCCCACCGGTGTTATTTTTTTACCTTGGCCAGAGAAGTCAATCGGAAACTTAGGTTGACCGTCGTATCGGAATATTCCCCAGTGTCGTTCAAAGAACCCGGGAGCAATGCTCTTTTTATTCTCGTCGGTTAAACTAAAAAGATAAGCCTCAATGTAACCAGGGTTTAATGGTGTCCCTTTGTTTGTTGCTAGTTTCTTTAATAATCCGTCGTAGAATTTTTCGGCTAGTTTTAGATTCGCTTGTTTGTGTCCGTTTGTTGGCCAACCGATTTCTCCGACCATTATTTTAACGTTGTGAACGCCGACCTTTTTAAGGGAGTAGGATAACGTATCAAGATTAGCGTCCAACATGTTTGTGTATCGAATGTTTTGATCTTGAACGCCTTTTCCCCCGCCGTCGAAAAAGGCAAATTCGATTGGGAAATCTTCGTTTTCATAAAGGCTGAGAAAAGGGTAGATATTGACCATGAATGGACAATTGTTTTGGGCCAAAAATCTTGATATTTTGACCATTAGTTCTCGGATTTCGGGCCGGAAGGTTCCGGCGGACGGGCCTTGTGAGCCTGAGTCGTAAACGTCTGCGTTTTGAGGGATGGTGGCTTTGATTTGGTCTCCTAGACCGGCTTTATTGAGTGCTTTTTGTACGTTTTTTAAAGCCGGGAAAATGGTTTTTTCAAAGGCGCCTTTGTAGGCTTTCAAGAACGGCTCATTTCCAACGGCTATATACCTGTAATATTAATCATTAACATTTGGGCAGTGTTGTTAAACCGGACAGTCAGATCGGTCGGACTGTTTTTTTTAATAATTCCGGTTTAATTAGACACGGTTTGATTGATGTTTCTGAACCGCTTTGAACCGTACGAACCGGTCTGGTCGGACCAGGACCGGACCGCTATGGAACCGCTATTGAACCGGGTCAGTCATAAAATATATATATTTTTATGTTTTGATTTTCATGGATTTTATGTTTACATCTATTTATATTTGTGTTTTTTTGTAATGAAAGTCAATATGTTGATTTTTTAAGTGATGAAAATGATGAACTCGTTTTATTTTGGCGTTAAAACTTGTTTAAGTTATGATTTTTTGGTGATTCTTGGCGTTAGAACTTGTTTGGATTATTACTTATATGGTATAACTTAATATTATTAAACTTATGTTGTGTCTAAATTGGAAATCTTATGGTATTGCTTTGATAAATATACAATTATCCTACCCCGGTCCAACCGCGGTCCGACTGCGGTTCGACCGGTCGGACCATTAAAATTAAAATAACGGTTCAGTGTCCGGTCCGGTTTTCAAAACATTGCATTTGGCCACACATAATACAAACATGCATTCGATCATATGTTTGTTTATCTATTCATATAGATATATGAACATATGTGCATCTTACTTGATATTAACACCACCATGATCACGCAAATGATCGCTAACGTTTTCTTTGACATAATCCTCAACCGCGTCATAATCGTTGCTAAATTTTTTGAGATTAAGGTTAGGGATACCAAGCATGACTTCGATACCCGTCCCCGCAAAGTGACTAACAGTCCAATGGTCTGAATCAAAAAGCTTCACCTTTTTTATGTTATTGTCTTTAAGCATTTGAACGATGTATTTAACATCTAGGGGTGTGGATGCCTGAGTACCCCAATTTACGCCTAAACCATTGACACATTTTATGGCTAAAAGCACGCAATAACATGCCCATATCAAGACCATGGCTTGAGCCATGGTTCAAGAGAGTGGACCAAAACTTCTAAAGAGGTTAAGATGGGTGCACCAAATAAGTTTGGTTGGTTAACAACATTAGGAGTTAGAAACGTGTGTTGTGAAAAGCGTTGGAGGCAATAATAGGGTGAGCTAGTTTAATGAATGGTTTACTTTCACCTTCTATTTATTGATAGGTTTGCATGGTTCACTTATTTCTAAATTTAAATGGAATAATCTTTAAATTTTGGTTCACAATTCATGTTATAACTAGGTTTAATACCCGTGTGTTACACACGAGTTAAATAGTAATATTTATAAAGAAATTATAACCATTATATTTAACAATTTGTAAATATATAACATTTAAGGAGTTGGCTCCATCAACTTGCATGGTGAAAAATTTAGCTAAATTTTACCTCCCAAACTTCCTATTATAGAAAATAAAATCCCTCCAAAAATTGTCCCCTAAAAGTTTGATTTATTAGATAGATACTTTCTATGTTTTCTTTGCTTGAAATCGTATATTTTTCTTGGGATTAAGATGCGGGAATCATTTTCTACGTTGGAAGTATTGGATGGAGAGACTCATTTAATATTTTTTTAGTATTTAATATTTTCAGCACAAAATTAATCCGTTGTAGTATTCTTAAACTTTGTGCCATTGTCACTCCTAATTGCTTTTAACTTCTAATTAGTTTAATATTCCATAACGACTATAAACATCTTAAATTCTACAGTCTCATTTTTATTAAATAAAAGAAAACCCAAGTAAAACATGAGTATGATCATTAATAATAACCAAACAATAAAACTTGTGATTAATGCTCAAAGCATTAATCGGACAAAAAAGATGCATATGAAATAATTGCAAAATGTGATTTAGAGTTAACTTGTTTTGAAAAATAAGGTCTTTTATGTTGTTTTCCTTTTGCACAAACGACACATTTTTCATTTATCAGAAAATCTTTAACAAAAAGATTATGAAACATATATCCTTTAGCAATACGATTCGGATTCTTAACATTGCAATGACCTAAACACATGCCACAACATAGATTCATGTTTTGAGATTTTGGAGAAAAGACAAGCAATTTCTGTAGGGGGTTCTTTGTTCATGTTAATGTCATAAGTGTTACCCATGTGTTTGGCTTTTAACAAAATCCAGTCTTTAGGAATAACAGTTCATGGTTTCAAAACATAACAACCTTTTTCTAGTAAAATGATTTGAAAAATCTTTGTCACACATTTAAGGCACACTCAATAAGCTATGGTTCAACTGAGACACAAAAATAACATTTTTAAAACTCAACCAAATATGATTAAGTGTGCCTTTCTAGGTGATCTTACATGCATCACCCCTTACAAATGAGACATCCACCGTTAAAGTTCTTAATGTTAGCAACTAAGAGATATCTCCCGCCATATTCCTAGAACAGCCATTATCAACATACCATAGTTTGATGATATTCCTTCATAGTTGTTTTTGCAATATTACAGGTTTAGTTAGATTTTAGAACCCATGTCATTTTTATCTGGATTTCACATAAACTAACACCTTTTTTTTTCAAATTCAATTTAGCTTGAAATAATCGAAAAGGTTTAACCTTAGAACTCACTGACTTAGAACTTTCAAAAAGTTTAGAACTAGAATGATTTGTTTTCACAAAATCAATTGAAGTTTTCGAAAACAACTTTGATTTAACAAAAGCTTTGTTCTGAAACATGTGTTTGTGAACTTTTGCTTGTTGTTTCTAAGTGTAGCTTTCTGATGCCTCTTATGATGATTATGTCTTAACAGAGCAAGTTTGTAGTTTCTAGTTATGTGTCTTGTAGTACCACATATATAACACATTTGATGTTTGACAGGTTCAATTGGATTGAGAACTACTAAATGAGAATTCTAACGATGATCAACACACAATAACGATGAAATCGTCACAACGAAAGCATAGATGACTCAAAAACTCACTTATATTGATAGAAATAGGTGTTACAGTGTATTCTAGGTGCAAAGCTTCTGCGCTCATACAATCATTTGCCCTAGATAACCTAGAAACATTCTATTTATAGCCAATCAACACAACTTTAGAGACTATACAAAATAGACCCTAAATAAGCAACAAATTACAATCAAAGACTAAAGTAAATCCTTACAAAAGTACCTTAATAATACTCCCCCTAAGATTTAACTTTGAGTTTTCAGTCCCACGTTTCTTCTTCTTTTACTTCAGCAACGAACTTTGGTTTTTCTTTATATGTATCTCGTTGATAATGAAGTTTGTCCATGACATTCTCACTAAAGTATCTCGAGTCATCCCTGCAAAGTCGATGTTAGCATAAAACCTGTAAAATTCTCCACCATCCCACGAGACTACTTCCATGAATCCTTTAGAAGTGATCCTCATATAAGCAATGTTTTGGATATCCATCTTCTCCAAATTTGAGTATGCGAGAGCCTTTCAAAAGGTGATTCTCTCCATAGCTGCTGCAATTGCCTCTATAATCACTTCAAAGTGCTTTCGATCTTGTTCACATACCTCATCGATAGCCTTTTTCATCTTGTATGTCCGCATAAAATAGATATAGCTGGGATGTAACAGTTTAGCTCAAAAGCTCCAAATAGTTCTATTGCATCCTCAGACTGACCTTCTAAGTTTCTCATCGGTTTTAGCTCATGATCTCCTTTATGATAATATATTTTGAGGATCGGTTTAGTGAACTATGCTCCATCAAAAACCTTTAGGCCTGGCTGTGTGATCTTCTCAAAATGCTTATCACAAAATTCATGCAAGTATCTTTTATCTTCTTGTGTGCAACGAGTTTCGAGATACGATGATGCTCGATTCACACTAATATTTAGCAACTTGACCAAACCTTCACCTCTCTCTGAACGAGATGGGTTTCAGAGAGATAACTTCACAAGTTCTTTCAGGTCTGGTACATGAAGTTGAAGTATTGAGGAATAAAAGTGGTATACATCAAAGAATGTATTGACCCTTTTTATCTTAAAAACATCGAACACCTCATCATACTTCCACACCACTATCTTTACTTCTTTTATGTTAGCAGGCACAGCCATTGAATCCAATAATTCAGTAATCGATTGTCCTTTTGTAACACATTCCTCACAAGATCACCCATGGATCTTGAGGTATTCCATGTCCTTCTTTGTTCAATTGGTACATCATATGCATTAGTTCCAGACTCCGAGAACATCTTAATCAATTCTGCGATGAGCCTATCTGTGACACCCGACAAATTCAGGTTAACTTTGTTAGTTAAACTCTGTTAGTCACGTTAACGCAATTATACTTTTCATTTAATTTGATGAATATTAAATGTGCAAACTGTTACACTAACGTACACACGAAACGACCACACGAGTCAATACCCGGGCGTTGGTGATCTTAAATGAATACAAATATAATAATGATATATTTTAACTATTATGTGTGTTTAATTGTTGGACTTTCGTGTAACCGTGTAATTTTCCGGTTTTAACCGTTTGCGGATTTCGGTAGCCATTATGAAACAAAAATAAATATTTGGGAAATATTTTCATTGTGATTGTAAAACCGAAACAAAACGGGGCCCGTGGATCATCCATGTGACCCATTGAAGGCCCAAGGCCCAACCCAACTTAACATTTAATCAAAATTAACAAAATTTAACAAAACCTAACCCTGAAATTTTATAAAAAAAATCGGCCCTAAGCCTTTCTCACCTTTTGAAGCCGTCGGTCATCACACACACATACAAGATTATTTTTGTGGTCTTTTGATTCGATTTTTGGTTGATTTCGGGTGTTAATCGAGGTGATAAACGCGATACAAGTAAGTGTTAGTCTTGATTTTTGTTAAACATTTCATAATCTATGACTAATGGAAACCCTAGTTCATCCAATATGGCCAAACTTATGTTGTGTAGAGAAAATGGTTTGTTGATTATGTGTTATTTGATATTTTGATGGTTAGACAATAAGATAATACAAAAATTATGTTGTTATGAAATTAGGGTTTTGATAGGAACTAGTGAGACTTGATGATACATACATGATTTGTATGAAATGGGATTGAATTTGTATTTAGATAATGATTCGGATGAAGATTGGTTGTTTGATTGTGAAATTGCATGATGGTTATGCTAGATTACTAAAAATAGTAACTTTTGTATTCGTGATCATGTGAGATTGCATGTTAGGGACATCTAATGATTGTTATGGACTTACTAACATGTTTAGAAGATGTGTTAGACGAATGATGGTTACTTGAACGTATGAATTCGACTTGGCTTGGGACACTTGCTAAATGTAGAAACTTTTTGACATGAAAATTGTCTAGGAAGCATGTTTAGTAATTTCAGACGTACAAACGTGAGTTGGACTTGCATATGAATGGTTGTGGACATGTGGTGATTGATAAATATACTTTGATCATACTACGACATTATAGGCATTAGTTGGTTAGTAGAACGATTGCTTGAAATTGTTTTTGTTGAAGTCTAAATGGTGCATGCTAATAACTAGAATGCCATGATGAAAGTTGCTATTTTGCTAGTTGGATAAAGCATGTACACATTATATATTAATTGCCTAGAAATGACCATGCATGCCAATGTGTTTTATATAAGAAAATATAAAGTAATGGTGAATGTTGTTGATTTTTGTAACATGCTATTGTATTTGTACATTAGTTGACATGCTTAGGAATGTTAAATTATGCAAATACACTTAAGAGGTTCGACTTTCCTATAAAGGAAACTTTTGTGAAATTTGAACTTCTCTTTGTTGAATACGTGAAGTGTGATGTGGTATGTGAATATAATATCGTCAAATACACCAAATGCAACATTTGAACACTTGACAAATCACCAACGGGTCGTGGGTCAACTCGGGTCAACTAAAAGTCAAACTTGGACCAAAAGTCAACTAAAAGTCAAACTTGGACCAAAAGTCAACTAAAAGTCAAACTTGGACTAAAAGCCAACTGAAATTCAAATTTAGTCAAACTTGGACAAAAAGTCAAATGTGGTCAAAATGTCAAACTAAACCACACTCGCATAAACTGTTGACCATTTGGATGCATAGGATACTATGACCCTACATGAACGCACATTAATCGACCTATTGTTATTTAGGTTGCCGTATTATATACTGTGTGTGCTGTTAACTATTTTGCTGTGCAACTTAAGGTGAGTTTCACTAAACTGCACTTTTACTATTTTTTTATGGGCCGAACACGAAACGATTACTTTTACGGATTTACGAATTCTGTATGTCGCATTTCTGGATTAGAGCACTTTTATTTTGTTCATGAAAGACCTCATGGATACCTAGTTGACCGTTAGTATTTGTGAAATAGTGGGGAAATTTTGAGTAGTACTACTGGGTTTGACAAACCCCACCCGGGCTAGTCGCGCTAGCACGACAGAAGGACCTATCGAACGGGTGTTGAATGACCTAACATACTTACAGTGCATCCTGTTGGGATGTACGAATAGGCAAACTGCACTTAATGTGTACATACGTCAGTTTCGGTCAGATACATTACGCCTCTAAGGACATGTGCTGTAGATTAGCTACCTACAATGACATACTTTATTCATATATCTGCTTGCAACTGAATTACTTGTTTATACTACTTGTGAACTCACCAACCGTCGTGTTGACACTTGTTAGTCTTTCACTGTTTCAGGTCACTGAGGTACAATGCACGTAGGGCATGACATGGCGTCCTCGCAAACATTTAAAACATTTCTTGCATTTAAAACTTTGTTTTGGGATTTGTAAACTGTTTATAATACGTGTCTTGTGCCGGGCGCGTGTTTTTGCGCATTTATCTTATGCATGGTTTGGGTTGCTTGAACTTACGTATTTATTACGCTTCCGCATAACTGGAAAACTAAATACTCTGATTGTCGTTTAAACTACCGCATTTAATGGTTAAACGTTTGGTTTTTCAAAACTCATATAGAGTCGTTCGGTGTAATTAATGACTGGATCCTGGTTTGTCACGTCTCTAACGGTAAAACTCCGTTAGTGGATTTGGGGGTGTGACACTATCCTTATCATCTGAGAATTTTGCCATCATTCTTCTCAAATGATAGACCTGATCTTCATGCTTTTCTAGAGCAATCAGCGAACTTTTTCTAGGACTTCATCTACTTTGTTTGTCCCTTCTCCTCCATCCGTAGATTTTGGAGTTTGAACAGCAGAAGCATCCACAAGGGAAAACTCCTTAGGTTGTTCAATGTTAAGTGCAATCAGAAAATCCATTGTAGGTGATGCAACAACTGGAGATAAAATATATTCACCGAGATGAACTTCAATTTCATCATCTGACTGTGCTTCAGATTCAGCTTCGGTCATTGCAGCTTCTTGTGTGATGTTTACAACATCCAAATCATCAGTCATCACATTCTGATCATCAGCTTGCACTTGTTCTCCTTCTTTGCCATCATTTCCATCATCATCATTACTATCATCATTACTATCATCATTATCATCCTCTTCTTCATCACCACCATCACCATCATCATTGATATGGATAGAAATATACATATTTGTTCTTCAAATTTAACCCAAAAATGGTTATTAATCGGTTGTAAATTCATTAGTATAAGTACTTTTTTTTTGTTTTTGTAATTTTACAGCAAGGTAACCTACCGATGAAAATAAAGAAGAAAAAACGAGTTTTGGTGCAAAAAATTGACAAAGTCCAGATTTGAACATGCTCAGACCAAGCACAGGCAGTGCACAAGGTAGTGCTGCACATTTTGGTCTGAGCATGATCATGCTTAGACCAAGCACGGTCATGCTTAGATCTTCAAGCCCGAAAGCACAGGCGGTGCACCGGAATGTGATGACTGATGATTTGGAAGCCATAGAAGATTCAAGAATCAAATATCCTTCTCCTTGCTTGCTAGTGGTTTGTATTTTAGTAGTTTTTAATTATGGTTTGAGGTAGTTTTATCTTTGTTGTAGTTTTTGTAAGCCTTATGGGGTACCACAATTATTATCTTGATTAGGATGAAACTTATGCTTCAATGATGAATGACATATGAATATTTGGTGATGTTTTTATGTTGAGAACCATGATGAAATTATTATAATTCTCCAATGATGTAGTGTATTTGTGTACTTTGATTTTCATTTGACATTGGTGAATGTTAGGATTTTGACATGTTGAAAAACCCATCTTAACATTTCTTTGTAAATCTTTAATAATTTTGTATAATTTATGCCATGAGATTAGAAATGATAAATGGAATGATAGATGACATGAAAAATGGACAAATGTGCTTTCTTTCACAAGATGTTTGAAATTGTGATGCCATAGTTTCTTGAACACATTAGGATTGTAGATTTGGAATTGTGGTCACAATCACTAGATTTACATGACTTAGTTCTAAGAATTGTAAGTTGGAACATTTCATAGCTTTATCTACTTTACGTAATTTAAGGTGATTAGTATGTGTTTATCGTTCTAGTTTTCCTTAAATTATGAAATTAGGATGTCCTAACGGATGACTAATTTATCTTTAGTTCTTGACATGAAAAGAAATCCGTTGAGCTTAAGTGCATGATTTTAGGTATTATGATGTGTTTATCGTTCTAGTTCTTCGAATAATCATTTTAGTTAGATATCTGTAACCAGAATCTAGTTATACTTTTAAGAAATTAACTTCACCATTAGTGTTCTTTATCATCTTATTCTATATAATTTATTATTTTAATTGTAGTATCTCATTAATGTAGTATTTTAGTCTTAGTGTTAGTAAAAACCAACTTGCTTATTTGATCGGTTGAACATCAACAATAATTCATTATCGAGAGCCACCATGTCCACGGATTGATATCCGGTTCTTACCTTTTATTATATTACTAATCGATAAGTACACTTACCTTTTGTGTGTGATTTAGTATTTTTAGGTGAAAACCCTTTTTGAAACTAAATTTGTGTGAAAAATCTTTATAAAAATATATATATACTTTCACGTACATCAATCATCTGACTCCTCCTCTGTATTAGATTCAGAGGCAGACTCAGAAACAGCTTCAGCTCCTAGTAAGGTAGAAGGAATATCATCAATAAGATCCAAAGGATTTATTGGCTCATCCTGTGATATGTGAAAATATTCTACGCCCATCTCCTCTTTGTTATTTGTTACATCTCGCATGTAGTCAAATAGAGCGACATTTTGAGCACCAGAAACTACACTCAGCTTTCTATAGGTTAACTCAGACATGTCCTCAGTCACATATATGTCCCCGTATACTCCATTTTCTTTGATGAAAGGGAAGGCTTCATTGATGATTAGTTGCAAGAATCTTGGATACATCCGAAACTTAAATCTACTTCCTTTCTCCAAATTGAAAATGAAACCATTTAGGATCCATTTGGCCATATTGAACGTCATGTTCATGGCAATAGCAACTATGGGAGATGCAATAACAGATGAGATAGAGTCAAACCCTACACTCCTTGACAACCAGTGTTGAATCACATAACACAATAACTTCCAATGCTTGTATAATCTTGCTCTAATGAACAGCTACTTCGGAAACACATTTGAATGTCCCTTGCAACAAAGCATTGTTAACACTCCAGAAGATTGAATTCATCCAAATCTTCAGGTTCATTGTCGCCTAACCTTAGTGCTTCTCGAATAGATTGTTCAGACACAACAATCTCATGATTAGCAGTGATAGAACGTTGTAGCATTTTTCTTCCTTCATCATTTGTGACCACATGTGCTGTTCTCCAGAATCTATTGATCAGTCTCTGGTAGATAACAAGCTTAGCACAGATAGCATATGCATATTTGGTTCTCAGCAAGAATCTAATAATCTCCTGATATCCAACAGCCTCAGAGATTTGTTCATCAAGCATTCCTACCATATTATGCTTTGGCTCAAACTTCAGATTAGCCATCTGAAAAGCAGTTACAAATGCGTCAGTGATGTCTAATAAGAACAGAACAAAACTTCATTTGACAGATTATCTAAGTGTAGAATTTGTTGACACTTTAGAATGTAATAAACAAGTTGTTAGTACACAAGACTTATTTGATACATTTGAATCATTCAAACATACTTTAATGAAACTATCATGAAGTTTAGCAGAAATGTTAATCAACATAAAAAAACACTTAGAAATTTCTTTTATGAAAACACGGTTATTTGGACAAAAGTTTTCAACAATCATTTCTTGCAAAACTTTGAATGAATTCATTATATTAAGATCCTGTTTCAGAATTTTTGTTTAAACAGCTTAAATCAATGATGTTCATGAAGAACACTTTGAGTTCATTAATGGCGGTTTTGGTCCAGTTCAAAAATTGATTCAATTAGGTTCAATTTTATGGATTAGATGATGATCAACGATGAGCATGTGTGATTTACAGTCCAATTTTATCATTAAAACAATAAATTTTCAATTTGAGTTTCAAAATCAATATGACGCTCCACGTTCAAAGTAATGTTCATCGATTAGTCAACAAATTTAAGTGATATGATGATTCGACATGTTTAATCGATTATAGTGATGGTGTTATACCTAGATGAATGAAAAACGATCGATAAAGAGTCGATGATGTGCAAATGGTAAGATCAGGGTATGTGGGAATTAGAGACGTTTGAAGAAAAAGAAGTGAAATGAATGAAAAAAGTTAAGTGTTGATATTTATAGTCGAGAAATCATAAGATAGAAAATTAGGCGTATGAACACTTTAGAGATGTTAACCTCAAAACCCTAGTTTTTAACTTAGACGTTTGAATGTTGTTCATACGTTTCATCCCAAACAGGCAAACACTAAGTCTTATCTTTAAGAATGATAGTCCTCAGTCTAAATAACCATTGCAATCTAGCCATAATTTTTTTTTATTTAAAGCAGGTACCGTCAAGCACATTAAGCCAAACTTTAACTACCAAAAATTGTCTAATCAGGTTTAACAATATACCAAAAACTATGTTTACAATGACTTCTCTAGAAATCGAGATTTTGCTAAAAAAAATAGTGTTAAACGGGTTTACGAGTTAGCTGCACAGTTAAACCAAATAGTACCAAATCAAAGATTCAAAACGAATAAAACCAATCAAAGACCATATTTTTCACATTCCAAAAGTTGTTACAGCCACAATAACTTACAAATAAAAGATTGATAATATTTGGAATTTTCTTTCATTTACTATCAAGCTTTAGCATATATTTTTCAATAATTATATAATTATAAATTAATTTTGAAAGAAAGGTACTAAACATATGTACACACAAGTACAACAGTACGTAAAGGATTATAAAATGTTTTGAATCAAAAGGTAGGTAGTGTATGAATATAATAATTTATGCTAAACACGGTCGAGTACGCATTAAGGAACCGAACCAACTTAAATGTATATTTTCTAACTCTAAGTTCTTTTTCTATATAATAGGTGTGTGATATAGAACACCGAAACAAATAATCATAATAGTTGACTCACATCATCAATAACTAATCAATATGAAATAAGTAGTCGTCATATTTAGACTATGCCACATGTCTTGTAGGATCTTTGTGAAAATATCTTGTTGCTAGGAATCTGCTTTCAAAGTGAGTTCACGGCCCCTATTTTTTACTTTTTTTAATCTTTGGGGGGAGAAATATGCTTACACGTAAACTTATACGTATTTATTCTTTAAACTTATATGCATTTATACTTGTGATGCTTGTAGCAGACTTGTAGTTATTTCCATGTGTTTTAAACTATATTTGTATCATACTCTTAAGTCCCATTTTAAACTACACTACTAGTTAATTTTAGATTTAAGTCGGTGCATAGTTTTAGATAGTACTATTCGGGTTGACACCCCCATCCAGGGTTGGTCGTGCCAACCATAGTCTTGATGCGACTAACTGGTTGAAAATATTCAAAGTCAATTATAAACTTACAATGCCCTTGAGACGGGGTATTCGTTAGGGCAAACGATACTTGTCGGTAGGTTTGGTTGTGGACTCATGTTAATTATATCATTTGCTTTACTTGCTCATTATATTTTTGGCTATACACACATACACATTACTCTTGAGTCAAAAACCTGTGAATCTCACCAACTTTTTAGTTTACCGTTTTTAGCATGATTTCTCAGGTGGCAATAATTGAGTAAGCTCTAACTCTCTGGTTCGTATGTATTAGTTAAGAACATGGATCTCATTTTAGACTTTACTTGCACCAGACTAAAATTTCTTTATTTGGTGGACTTGTTTGTCCTTTTTTATTATTTGATTGTTTGGATTTTGTTTTTAATCTTAAAGTTTTGACACTATGGATCGGACTCGTGAGTCATGTCCGTGTCGAATGTATGTCATGACTCTTATTAGTGAAATGCATTTAGTATTCTCTTTTTAATACCAAGGGTTGTAAGATAATTTGGTCGCGCCCCGGTGTTTTTCACAGCCGGGTGTGACAATAGGTACTGTGAACGGATCATTTCTTTTGTCTCCCATGTCGCTTCATTTTCAAGATGGTTATTGTGACATCTGCCCGACCCGAACCCGAAGTTATCTATCTGTTAATGTATTCGTATTTATTTTCTTTAAATGTAACGCTTCGTTATTAAAATATATATATATATGCCGAGCTTTACATTATCTCTCGTCTTTAATATATAACGACTGAGTTATTATCCAACGTGTACTGAAAACATCTAATTAACACCCAATTAATCATCTCTTTACTCACCATCTAGCTGGAACCTAATCATAACCTTCCAGACCAAACTAATTCAATTCACTCGACATATTCAATCCCCTAACCTCGCTCTAACCCTTGCAACTTCAATTTCTGGAATCATCAACCAAACCTCCGTAAGTGATTCTTGTTTTTCTTGTTTTTGTTCATCATCAATCGACCATCTAAACATCAATTTAACCTTCAATTGTCTTAGGGCTTTTGTTTGTCACATCTCAAGGATTAAATTTGCAAAAGGAATTGAATTTTAACAGCTCCTAAGTCCAATTTTGATTTTAAACCCGTCACTCGTGTTCTTCATGTTCAATCGATTGAATTCGGGTGAAATCAAGTAAGTATTACTATATAAAATGCTCCTTATGATGTGTAGATCAAAACCCCTCAATCAATTTCATGTTTGGTTGTTCCAATTCAAAGTAATTTGCGTATTTGTGATTCTAGGGTTTATAAGATTTGAGGTTTTTATTTGAAAATATGTTAAAACTATATTCTGAAACTTGATCAAAACAAAGTTGTTGGTCTATTGATTTATGGTGTGTGTGGTGAACTGGAGGACTGAGGTTTGAAACCAGGATCCTATATATATTTTTATTATTTTATTTAAATATATTACTAATCATTTTTTTATCAAATACCTTAGATCTAAATACAAATACAAAATCACCTATATTACAAAATGTTGGAAACCTATAAAAATACCAAAACCATGATTTTTATAAACTTAGTTTTATGAACTTATGTATTACAAATACTTTTAAAAACTATAAAAACACTATGAAAATATATTTTAAATACCAATAAAACATATACAAAGTTTTATAAATAAAAGATTATACAAATAAGACTTTTATATGGATTTTATATACTTTAGATATGTGTTAAAGTATTTCTAATAAATATATTATATTTTTTTCATTGTATAAATTATTGTTAAAAAGATAATATTCATTTCTATTGTTTAACAAAATAATTATTATTACTATTGCTATCGTTTCGAAAAAAAATGATTTATATATATTTTAGTTGTTTAACGAAAAACCCCCAAATCTTAATTCGAAACCCTAGAATTTCAATTTCCTTAGGTTCCTATTGGTTCAATTCTAGTTTTCTATACAATATGTTTTACTAAGTTAGGATTCTCATTTAATTAGGTGATTATAATATTTGGGCGATCCTCGGGTCTATTTAGACTATTACTATTTATTTGGACCCAAGTTTCAAAGTGAGTAAACTCACTCCCCTTTTTTACTTTTATGTTTTAGGGCTGAAATATATGTTCTGTTACAATGCTACATTTTCAAATTTTCTTTCCATTGTGAAAAGAGATCATAAAATCTGTTAGTCTTGCTGCAGCATGATACGGTCTTATGTGATAATTTAAAGTAGTATTATTACTTGGTATGCCACCGGTACAATGTTAGCGCTAATGGTTTGACAAACCCATCTACATGTACAACAACGATAGGTGATTTAAACCCGGTCATTCAATTACAATTACAATACAATGTTACAAGTTGTTATTCGATGTTAGAATTGCTATACCATGATACAAGTTGCTATGCTATGTTGCTATGCCATGTCCATAAGTTGCTAAATAATTATTGATAACTTACATATCGAGACGGTTAGGTAACGATTGCTTGAAAAGTTATCTTTAATTAATACATGAGTTGGTTCCTCATGACAAATGGCTACAAGTTATATTACAATGATGCAGGTTTACAATGTGTGTGCAATGGCTCATGGTTGAGAATAGTATGAAATAGACATTTAAGATTGCGCAGCATATTTATGATGATCTCGGATTTCTATATTATTATTTATCAATTGTGGTTTGCTCACTAGCTTTCATTAGCTAACTTTATTTTCACTTATTCAGGTGGTGCGATATTGTTTGTTGCTTTTGCCAAGACATAGGATTGCATTGGACCTAGTTAAAATAAATAAGACAATTGCAATTACTGTTTTCGTTTTATTACTTTTTGTCGTTTATATTTAAGACTCATGTTCCAAACTTATTAAATCATTATTAGACTTAATAAATAATTATCATGTGCTTTGTATACTATTGATATCTAATTTTTATGACAACCCGGTGTTTCTACCACCGGGTGGGGTGTCACAGTTTATCCAAAAGACCTTAACAAACAATATTGACTTGTGTCTCATAACACGTTCTTGATGATCAAGAATGGCTTCTGGTTCCTTTGTAAGAAATATACTCTTGAATTGCGGGTAAAGTGGAATTGACAACATGTGATAGATGATAATTGCAACCCCTCGACTGATATATATAATAAACATTATGAACTTTTCCTACTAGACTTTTCCTACTCACTCTAAGATCTCAAAACATCCACTAAAACGAGGACTAAGTTTGCCCTTGATGCCAAAACGACAAACACCTCGGCATGGAGAAACTTTTAGGAACACTTTATTACGAATATTAAATTCTAGGGAACGGTGATGTTGGTACACATAACTTTTTTGTCTACTCCGAGCATCCTTTAGTTTTTCACGAGCAATGGTGACTTTTTCATTTGTAATTTGCACAAGTTCAGGACCTTCGATCATCTTCTCTCCAACTTCGTTCCAACATAGTGGCACTACATTTTCGTCCATATAGCATCTGATATGGAGCCTATCCATGCAAGCGTACCAACTATTACTGTAAGAAAATTCGATTAGGAACAAATATTCATCCCAGTTACCTGTCCATTCAAGAGCGCATGAACTAAGCATATCCTCCAATGTTTAAACAGTGCGCTCAAACTACCCATCTGTTTGTGGATAGAAGGTTGTGGTGAATCTTATCTTTGTTCCGCAAGCCTTTTGAAAACCTTTCCAAAAATGTTAGGTGGAATGCGGATCTCTATCACATACAATAGATACGGTATGCCATGAAGTCTAACAATATCGCGAAGGAATATCTCTGACAAATTGCTAACTGAGTATCCCTGGGTAAGAAATAAGATTTTGTGAGTCTATAAACCACGATCCATATAGCATCATTTTCCTTTAGAGTTTTCGGAAGACCTGTAACAAAATCCATAGAGATATCATCACATTTCCAAACAAGAATGTCCAACGGTTGTAACAATCCACTTGCTCTCAAATGCTCAATCTTTACATGTTGGCAAGTTAAAGAATGAGCCACATATTTAGCCACATTCAGTCAAAATTAAAATCATCATCTTTGCATTATCTTCATGAACATTCAATCATTAATAGATGATCAGTGAGATTCCGCATCATTGATCGTAACAACATCACATAACAATCATAAATCTAGATCCAAGCTCAATGGTTCTTGAGAAACCATCAGCCATTAGGTGAATGATTTGACACAATCAAGTAGGAAAACGAATGTAGTTTGCTGATTTTTTGACTGATAGTCCGGATGTGGTAAAGGAGCAGGTCCTGGAGGATGTGATTGAGGACGATACCACTACGATTGCACATGAAGGTGAAACTGTGAAGTCTGCTTATGTGAATGGAGATGGATCCATGTTACCTGATATTTTAGATGGTGAATTGATTGATGCACCTGACTTAAGTGCTGAAGGGACTACAAAAACTCTAGATATTGATGTCTGGATTGCTAAGACTCGAGCCTTATCTGGTTACCGGGGTTGTGTATGAGATAGGTAGAGGGTTACAGGGTTAGATATTACATTGGATGTGCGATTATGTTGTCTCTTTCTTTGATACAAAGAGGATGAACGGAGTACAATATATTTGTGCCAAGCAGCAGGCAATCACAATTTTATCACTATGCAAGTTAAATTAAAGGATTTGTCATACTTGGATTTACTCAAAGAATCATAGAATTTGAAAGCAGAATATATATAGACTATTATTCGCAATGAATGTAGGTCTAACAAGTTTAAGTGGATAAAACCAAAAAGAGCAAGGAGGGTTATTTTCAGGAAGATAGCTAGATACAAAAAAGCCCATGGGGAAGATTGTGTATCCTCCAATAGATGAGATCAAGAAGATTTTGATGAATAAGTTTTCCCAAGATATCTTGGGTAACTTGAAGTATTGATATTATGATGCTGAGGCCGTAGAAGCCGTTATGCAAGGGTAAACCAGGGAACTTTTGAGATTTTACGATCCAATGAATCCGGTAAATCTAACAGAGAAGGATTTGTAGATATCATACAAGTAGAAGGTTATGTTTCATAAAGACTGCATTGTAGAAGCTCGGAAGTTTCAGAAGGTTATTTGAGTTTTTGTGACGAAAATGATATGTGTGGGGTCAAAGGAGAAGGAAAGATTAATAAGTGGATGACTCATAGTCTGAAGACTGGAAAATTGGCATCAAGGAGGAGTATGTTGATTATTATTCGATGACAACACGTTGTAGTTCTTTAGTTAGTTTGATCATTGTTATGTAATAGTTTTTATAGTTTGTTTTGTATGTATTTAGGTTTCAGACATGCAAGGTTTCGCAAGAAACCTTGTATGCGAAACCTGGCTATGTTTCGTATGATAGAAAAACTATAATGTAATGTTAGGTTTAACTATTTGATTAATCATCCAACACATAAATTTTTAGCGTTGTTCTAATAGAATTTATGTTTGGTAGTATCTTTGTTGTATGGGTCATTCTTCTTATTGTCTTATGATTACCTGATGTTCCTCATGTTGATTCTTGACGGGTTGCATACGTCCAAAATGAATTATGTCGTCTGATATTACGATCTAGTAATATAACCAGGACCTACACTTGAATTTTTTTGTCATTAAATGGTTGGAGGTTTTTCAATCAATCAGAATGTTAAATTTATAACCGACACGTTTCCAGGTGTATAAAACCGAGTTGTTCTGTTCGATCTTATCTATACTATCTATAATGCAGATTGGAAGGACACCCAATTTGTCAACCACGTACTGCTATTTTATGCACAATGTACAAGTAGTTTTAGGGTAGTTTTAGGGGTAGTTATGTCTTTTAACACATTAATCCTTATAGTCAAACCCTAGCATATACACCGGAGAAGGTAACTGAAGTTCCATTTTCTTCTCCGCTAATACTTGAAGTTCTCGGTTGATTTCACACATGACACAACTTCATGCTATCAAACCACCAGCAGTCTATCATCTCCATCGAACACCGCTGGCCCCGCCGCCACCCCTTCCATCGCCGCAACCATCGAACACCACCGCCGCCGCCGCCCCTGTCATCATCATCTTCGACGGCAGTTAATTTCATGGCCCGGAGCTTTGACTTCTGTTGGAAGCACACACCAGGTGCGAAGCACAAATTAACCTTAATTGTGCTTTTAGAACGATTTCGTTCCACCATTACGATTTTGGATTTACCTCACCAGGTTCGATTTATGTGCCATTTTTTAATCGTTATTACGTTTCTTCATTGGTTGCTAATTTTTGAAGTTAACTTGCTTTAAGAAAAGCTCTACAAGATGGGATATATTAATTAAGTTTTTAAATTACAGATGGTTATGACCTTAAGGTTTATGATGTTGTATTAGGTTTTCGATTTTGTTCGTTAAAGGTTCTTATTTTGAGTTTTGTTCTTCAAAATTTGATTTTTTTTCCCTTTTTGCACAGATGAGGAACTCAAATCAGGGTCTTAACTTTTTTTTTACATATAGATGCCCAACTTGAAATTGTTGCCGAGTATGATACAGTTGCATACTGGAAGAAACAGGCTTTGCATTTGGGAAAACTGTTGGAAGCAAGTGTTTAAAGAGAACATATACTTTTAGAGAAACTAGAGGAAAGCATTGAACAACTTGAAAAACAATCTTCCCACGAAGAAGAACTCCCCAACTATTGAAAAGAGGTGATTCCTTTTTGCATTTTGTTCTCCAAAACGCACCTGTTGTTATTGTTCGTCAGGTTATTGTCCGTCTTTCTATTAGTTCTCTTTTGTGTTTTGCTTTTAATGTTTTAACATGCTTCTATCGACATGATTGTTTTTGCATTATGTTTTAGGATGAAGAGTTGCGGTATCGTTGCATTATGTGATACGATCAACTTTTAAGTAAAACAGGTAATTTGTTTTTGTATCATATCAATTCCTTATATTACATTGTTTTTTATTTTATGGTCAGGATGTCATTGGGAAAACAGATGTAGAGATATTAAAAGGTGTAGGCGTAAAAGATTGTTGATGTTGTTTTTTATTAAATGCCTCTTAAATTGACAAGCTTCATGTATCATTATATAAGTTACAAAGTAGTTCATTGGAACTGGACTATAACCGTTTTGTTTAAATGAAGGAGTTTCTCCTCTAACTAAGACCTGATATAGGGTCAATTAACAAAGATCAAGCAGACGAGATTGCTGATGTTGGTGAAAATTGGTCTCAGATTTGTTTGTATTTCGAAATAAATTATACCTAATCATGCTACAGTTAAAAATAAGAGAAAAGATGGCAAAACTTAGGGAAGAGATAGCTGTGCAAAAGGCTAAAGAGACATAACTTAATAAAGTTATTCATATTACAGGTTGGTTCTTTGCTTTAACCTTATTGTAGCTTTTAAGATAATCTTTCATAGCATAGATCTTTTTGTAAAAAACTCAGAGCTTGAATTATTATTATTTTTTTCTAAAACAAGAAACATATCTTTTATTTTCATCTTATTTGAGGTTTTAGTGAGATTTTGTTGAGTATAAACAAACAAACATATTTGGTAAAATCCTAGGGAGGGTAGGGTGGAGGCGGATTTTCCTTTATATATCCCAAAGGATAAAGAGGTTGCTCCCATTAAGCTTTTATCAAGTATAATATCTATACTATATATAGATAGATTTCATATAGACAATTTCATCTGATTTTTAGTAATGTCCATATTAGATCTCTTAGATACATTCCTTCATTCATTCATTCAATATGATGTCAGGCAACACCAAAACTCAGTAAATATAAGGTTATTCGGTGTGTTGACGCTAGACTGGATGGAGAATACTCTCTCATGGGGATTAAGAAGGTGTGCCTTTCATAGTTATATCAATATATAATACTATATTAATCATGGCCGTTTTTTTCCTTCTAATTACGTTCTCGAATAGCAAATATTGATGCACATATGGTTTACAGATGGTATTAAATAACAAAGGCGTAACTTTGGCCCTAATAACCCAAAACACAGAAAGAAGAAGAATGCAGATGGTATTAAATTTGTGGGTGGGATGGGATTTTAGATGTGATTTGCCATCAGGTTTCAAAGCAAGCTACAAAATTCTAACTCACCTGCAATGGACAAGTATACGTATCTCGAAACCGGTAACTTATTGCTAAACTCCCTCTGTTATTTTTGGCTTAGGATCTTTCTTTTTTACCATGTTTTTTTAACAATGCATGCCACATACCTTGGTAACAGATGTAAATTTTCTTTTTTTAGATCATGTTAGTTAGACCAATGGAATGAAGTATCAAATTTAGTTGTTTTTTGTTTTTGCTACTGCTACCTAAATTCTACTAGAAGCTTTTCAAACTGATAAGGTAGTTAATTATCTTATCTAGCTATTAAGTGCATATATAGATGTTGTGGATACCCTTCTTCTCCATTCAAGTGAAGTCACACACAAATCATAATGCTATCACACTCAACCAGTGAAATCTAGCTTTTAAGTGCATATATATGTTGTGGATACCCTTCTTGCTAACTTTGCCTTCTCCAAAGGCCTTGAAATATACTATCATGTCTCTAATTTCAATCACTTTACAACCAACCATGTTCATTGGTGAATCAAAGGTTTTTTGTATTATTCTTGCCATAATCTTGGTTTAATTGATTAAAACTTGGTCGTATGTCATTATTTTCAATGTAAGCACAAACATGCTAAGACTAGGGTTCAATCCTTGTGTCCCGTTTATATATATGATAAATAGTTAGTGATTGTTATTGACGTCACATCGCTTCCATCCCCTTTCATGAAGAGACTTGGGAAGCCGTAATGATTTTAAAACGCAAAGGCCATCGGACTCAACCGGTGAATTAAAATTAACTTATTCTCTATTAAAATCACTTTAATTGTTCTTGTCATGACATTATTTGTATATACGGTGACTCATCCAGCTGAGATGCATTTAAATATATAATTAAAATACATAAAGTAGATAAGCATGAAAATATTGAATAAACATCTTGATCATCGGCAGCTGCGATATGGTGTCAAAAGGAGATGTTTTTACCAAATTTTGTTTTGTTTTGGATTTCATAGCCAACATCTTAGATTTGAGATCCAGCAAGATCTAATAATTATCATAATAAACATGTGCATAACACTTTGGTCTCATTTCTTATAATAAAACAAAGTTGTTTCTTTTAAGAAAATAACATAAAAGAAAGGAGAAAATAGGTGAAAAATTAAACCGTATTATTCTATCTCAGGTACAAACAACCTTCTATACATTACCTAACCTGATTTAGCGATTTAAGTTTGAATTTATGATCTTTAATGATAAAGTTTTTGAATTTAGGGGGTTTTAAGTTAATTACAAGTAGTTTGAACTTTCAATGATATTTGGTGCAGCCGTGAAGGTTGAAAACGAGCATGGATGTCTTGGATAGGCTTCTGGAGGTGCAAGCTATAACTACATGATTTGGGCAACAAACCTGTTGAATTGGGTATGTATATTCCATGGGTTGTGAGTCATGAGTTATAGTTAGTAGTAGTGTTAGTTCCTTCTGCTATGAGCAATATAGTTCTTTGAATAAAAAAGGATAATGGGAGTGTTAAATTATTATTACCATTTTCCAAGTTTGTTGACGAGGCTAAAAACCATGGTTGATTTGTTGCATACTTTAATATATAATATCTTATGGAGTCTTGGAATGATACATCGGATGAGGGGTAGCCTCATCAACAGAGTGAGTCACATGTCTTTTTTTGCTAGCTAGAATGAGACATTTTGTGAAGTTACAATTTTTTTCTATATATTGCATTTGGAGATGTTTGTTCCTGGTGTTTTGCAGTTAAAATTGTTTACATGGAGTTAGAGGTGTTTTTATTCAACATCTACTTGTTTTTTTCTCTTTTATGATCTATATAAGTGTATTATCTATTATAAATACAATTCCAACTTGGATAAGCTAATATGATGCTAATTTTAAGATTTCGGGCTTACTGTTCTGATTTAGGAGTCTTTGTTCATCATTGAGTGAATTGGTAAAGGCCTCTGATTTTGTCCAATCCTCTATGACGATGAGAGAATTCTTGATTTCTTCATGCAATATAAGACTATTACTTTAACTTTTGCTATTGTGTTGAGGGACATGTGAGACTTGAATAAAAAATGCAGGGAAGTGTTTGAATTTGATTTCTAATGTCGATTGTTCTAAAGGTTAATCAACTTAAGCGCGTGGTAACAAATAGATCTATCTGGTTTCTGTTGAATTGACCATGTTAGATATGACTTGTGATTTGTGAGTTTAGTAAATCTAAGGAATGTAGAATAATGATGTTATTGCATAATTATGATTGACTTAAAATGGACATTTGTTTTATTTCTTCTTTTTTATGGAAACTTACAGCTGGTTGACCCAGTAAATAGGACTGTGGATCAGGATCTTCCTCTTGTAATTTATATGGGATTAAACTTGTATAAGCAATCAACACCCATGTGCAATTGTGCATATAGATAATGTCACTCGGAGTGGGCTGCTAAATGTATTAAAAATACCTCACGATTTGTACTCTTTCGTATCTAGAACTTTATTGTAAAATCATGTATGACAACTGACATTCATTATACTTGTAGACTAAAGTTCCTGACTTCCTGGTGTCAAGTCTATCATTCCTAAAGCTAGCAAAGCATCAGTTGATTATTTTGTTGAAGCTGTTAACAAACTTCAGGTTGGTGATCTTTATTTGGAGGTATGCAAACATATTTTTTTCATATTTTCTTAAAAGGATTGTATGTTGAGTCTTTAACTATTTACTAATTATTAATTGTTGTCATGTTTTACTTCGGGTTCTTGCAACTTCAGGTCATACATTAGGCTGCGTTACTTATTTTACCCGTGATGTGTTAGATCATCCCTAACCTAGATTGGCAACTGGTTGTAGACGTGGGATAACAGATTTCCAGGTGTTAGTACTATAGTTAGGAGTTAACAACAAGATAAATGGAAAAATTTATTGAAAATAAGTTGTTTCTTGATAATCATTTTGTTGCAGGGTGGATCTTCAAAGCAGCTATATGTACATAGTGACTAATAAATTAAAAAATATATATCGTGTTCATTTTTTTTCCCTAAAACGAAACTCATTTTTTTGGTTATCGTATGTGTAGATCTTTACACTGCCAAAGGACACATTCATTAATCCTTCTTATGATTACAATTTACAAGGATTTACAGTTAGTGGGCTTTTTTTTTCTTTTTAAATTTACTTATTGAATGTGAATGTAGATGCTTATAGAACCATTGGTTTTCAGGTTAGCACTGTCAAAGAAGTGTTGCTCTATAATCCTCGCCTCACAAAAGATAAGGTACATAATATTATTGTGCATGCTAGAAGTGGTATAATGGGTATGTCAAGGTTGGGTAACATGCTTAATATATAAAGAGGTGGAGTATTTGGGATAAATAGGATCATTGAAGTTAGATGTCTTCACTTACTACACAATGATTAAGGTACTATATTCATCTTTACATTATCTTGTATTTACGAGATAATAGTATCTCTGTCAATCGTCTCATTTGTTGTCTTCCTGGTTTCACCACCGAATTGCATATGCTTACAGATGAAAAAATATGATAAATGGCACTTTAATAAAAGGCAAAATGCATGCAGCATTGTTACTCCTAATATATATGTGTAATTTGTATACACTGTAATGCAATAGTTTGTACTGGCAATAACATGTAGGCAATAATAGGTTTCTGATCAAGGTTGCTTCAACTCAAGCTACTAAGGTGATAGTTATAGATGCGAAGATACAAGATGTTCAGTCACAAAAAAAGATGTAAAAGATGAAGACAAATAAATACAAGAAATTCATAGGCTCCTTCCGAATGATAAATAGTGGTAAGAAAATCTAGATATTATCGATTAAATGTGTTAGAAGTAGAACTAATTTCTTTCTCATTCTTATGAAAACATTCCACACCGGAGTATTTATTTTCAACTTTTATATATGTTAAGATTTAGATTTCGTACTTAACTCATGGTTAGTTGAATATCATTGCCTTTGGTTTGCGTATAGTATTATTAGTTAATTGACATTTGTAATGTCCATCACCTATGTACGCCACTACGATGATACTAACATAAAATGGTACTGAAATCAAACATAATATACTTCACTAAAAAATTTACAAAATCAACAAAACATCCAGAAATGAGTACCGTCAGCTATATCGTCCCCGCTGCATCGCGCGGGTCCCTACTAGTTATAACTTAAGAGATCAAAGAGTTGTTTAATCTTTAGAGAATTTTTTTCTGTCATAATTGAATTTAATCTTTAATGCTGAATTAATCATACATACATCGTGTCTTATAAATTCATCATAACCATAACCCGCTTTCGTTACAAATGCTTCTTATAATCATTTACCATTATTAAAATCAACCCATTTTTGCTTGCAGATTTTTATAACAAACCTCAAATGCAGAGTTAAACTTCTTATTCGTGTTTAATATGAATTTAACATGATAAAAAAATGTAACTTAAACATATTTTAATTTTGAATTAATTTCTTGGGAGAAAATTAGTTTATTGAAATTTTTTATTTCGAATCGTATTCCTACGTAAGAAATAGTGTCACATGGTAGATCATATCCAAACAGATTTGCACAAAAACAAGTACAACTTCACTCAGAACTTGTGACAAAGACTTGGTATGCATCAAAACACGACTGAAAGCCCTTGCTGCTTCTTCATATAATATAAGTACTGTAATGCATCTCTACGTGTGTATCTGGTAACCATGTATGTAGGTGTAGAATCGGCAATTTTGACGGCAAAAGTAATAAAAAATTCAATATAAAATAGGATTTATATCCGATGTATGTTTTCACAAGTATTTAATCCTAACATTTTTGGCTAGCAAATGATAATCAACAGTGTCCATCAAACACCAATAGGAAGTTCAACAATCCAATTCCACCCATTAGTTTAAAATCAAACAATAAATGAAAATTTAATTGAAGAAACAAGACAAATCCTCTACTGACTTTCAATTAATTACGAAATTATCAGTGACTTAATATTATTATTTATTAACGTAAAATGATATTTTAAAAATACAAACTTTAATCTATTTGTCGGCGGGTCTCAACCGAGGTCACAAGGTAATAATAATAGTAGGGCAAATTGGTTTAAAATAATCTCAACTAACACCTATTGGCTGAGAATAATCTCAACTCAGTTTATTCCCTTCAGTGGTCTCATATCCAACTTTTTGGCCTCCAGTGGTCCGCCGTTAAATGCACTTAACGGCCGTTAATTTTGTTTTCATTTTTTTCGATCTTCAAAACAATGTTTTATGGATATTGATCGGGAGGAGGATACGATTCAATTGATGTAAACCATACCTTGAACCGGTTTTCCAAACGACAAAACGTTCCTCAATCGGGTATTTAAACCCAAACGATGCTTCAACCGGATGCCAAAATTAAATCATATGAAACAACAATTTGAAGCAAGGTTTACATCAACTGACTCGTATTCTCCTCCCGATCAAAATCCCTAAAATATCGGTTTGAAATTCGAAAAAAAATAGAAAAAAATTAACGGCCGTTAAGTGCACTTAACGGCGGATCACTGTAGGCCAAAAAAGTTGGATTTGAGACTACTGAAGGAAATAAACTAAATTGGGATTATTTTTGACCAATTTGCCTAATAATAATACAAGTAAGAAATAGTTATAAAGATATATAAATTACTTCGATGATATTAACTAATAACTATATCTTATAAAAAAGCTGCATACACAAACATGTGATCAACATATATCTTCAATCTTGAACAAGTTATATAAAGTAAGAATAAGCGAAACATACATAGGCCGGTACGTACACAGATCGAAATCAAGAACCTCCAGAACCCTCAAATGTATCAGTGAACTTATTCTTGATCCACTTGAAACTGTTCCGTAACGAAGACTTGAGTTTGCCTTCCATAGTGTACATGTTATACGACGCGACTCGTTTCCTTCTCTTCACTTCAGGATTTTCTCGGTCTCCAGGTCCATTGAAGCTGAACGATTTATCTCGATCCTCAAACGCGAACCTGGCTTCGACATATGGTGTCGAGTAATTTGGAAATGATTTACTTTTCTCCATAAGTGTATGTGTTCAAATAAACGCTTCAAGGGTAGATAGATGCCTTGACTTAAAAGCTACATTACATGTGTGTTGTTGGTTTGTGATTTTATATAGCCTCATTAAAGTTTTTTATCTACTATAATGCTATTTTTAAATGTAGATTTCTACCTTCTTTTCATTTTCTTTTTAACTCATTTCTTTTTTAAACTTTTTTCTTTTATTATTTATTTCTATTAAATTATTCAAATTAACATTACGATTTGACGTCATGATGTGTAAGTCGTAATACTATATTTTATACATAGATAAAGACGTTATTGTCACGAATGTAAGCCTTGAACAAACCTACAATCGTATCGCGTCGCAATATAAGTACATTAAGACATATTATAAACACCAATATAACTATAATTATTTGAATTAACATTTAATTTTAACGATTATATATACTTAATGATAACATCAACTTTTTAATATTAGTGAAAACGAACCAATAACAATAATTAAAGTTATCATAGACTAATTAGGTACATCATTTGTTATAGATAAACAACTGAATTTAGGTGGCTATATAAAAATTTAAAAACAAATAAGATAATTAGAAAACGATTTGTTAACTAAAATTAGTTATACAAATTTATTATAGTAACTAGATTAGTACCCGTGTACTACACGGATTTTAGTTTATAGGTTTGAACAATTTAGATATCAAATTTATTTTTAACATATCCCTTATTAAATCGATTTGGATATTTACAAATATATTCATATAAAAAATATATCATATGTTAAAATAAAGGATATGATTTATAATAATTGGTAAATTTTTATTTGAACATATCGGATAAAGAGATAATTCATGATAATTGTTAATTTTTTTATTCGAACATATCGAGTTAGGAGATAATTAATGATAATTGGTAAAATTTTAATTTGAACATATCGGGTTAGGATAGATCATATAATTGATGAATTTTTTATTTGAACATATCGGGTTAGGAGATAATTAATTCATGATAATTAGTAAATTTTTAATTTGAACATATCGGGTTAAGATATAGATCATGATAATTGGTAAATTTTGTATTTGAGCATATCGGGTTATTTCGAATATGGAGCATACCATGACCCGTCTAAAAAATCTCTATCAAATTAATTTAGAACATGACACCTAAGCAAAATCCTATGTGGATTAGTTATAATGGTGACATGTGGATGAATTACTCAATTATTAGAATAGGTAGATATATATATATATATTATATATAGAGGAGAGCTATCCTACATATGGTTGGAAATCTAAGAAGGCTAAGAAGGATTTATGACCTTTAGATCTCTCTTTTAATGGTTGAGATCAATTTGTAGGGAAAAAAATTTGGTGGAAGGATACATTAGTCATAGCCACGTTTTTTGACTTTCTCTCTCCACATGCAAAGCACATGTCAATTCCCTCACTTTTTTTAAAACGTTCATAACTTTTGGATACGATATTATTTTTTAAAAAAATTACACCAAAAAAACAAACGTTTTGTTATCTTTAAAACGCGTATAATATTGATATATAAAAAATAAAAAAAAATTCAGCACTTGTCTAGTCCTTATGTAATATCATGTGATTGTGTTATATTATAACTAGTGAAATATCACTTTTATCGGTTCATTCTTAAGTCATTATGTAATATCATCTTATTTTAAATATTTGTTGTGTCATCTTATGTGTTTAGAAATTACTACCGTGTCACAAATTGTTAATATGTGTTTGAGAAATGTTCAAAGACAAAGTAATTTTTTGTTACAAAATGTGAGAATGACACAATGGTAAACAAAGACACAATGACACTTTTAAAAAAATTCTAACTCAAAATATAAATCAAATTTTAAAAAAGTGGTTCGGAGACCTTGTTCCCTATGTATTCCTCTTTCAAAAAATAAATAAACGAAAAATTTAAAAAAAATTAAAAAATTACCGTTTTTTATTTTTTAAATTAGACACAATGAAAAATAGACACAATAAGAAAATAGTAGTTTTTTTAAGTTTTGTTTATTTATTTTTGAATGAGGATATTGTGGGAGCAAGATCTTTGAAATACTTTTTGTGTTATTGTGTAATTATTATTATATCATTGTGTAATACTTGTCAAATAAGATTATACAATGACCCGATGAACGACACAACAACCCTACGGATGACACAATCACACAATGACCAGACGAAAGACACAATGACCTGACGGAAGACACAATGACCTGACGGAAGACACAATGAGCTGAAAAAATGTGAAAAAAAGTTCGTTTTTTATATATCAATATTATACGCGTTTTAAAGAGAAAAAAATGCTCGTTTTTATGGTGTAATTTGTTTAAAAAATAATGTTGTATGTGAAAGTTATAAACGTTTAAAAAAAGTGGGGGAATTGACATGTGACTTGCATATGAAGAGAGAATATTTAAAAAAGTAGGCATGACTAAAATACCCCATCTCCTAATTTTCGTAAATGCCATATGTCAATCTCTTATTGCTTCTTAGCCTTCTTAGATTTCTAATATTATGTAGGTGAACCTCCCTCAATTTTATATATATATATATATATATATATATATATATATATATATATATATATATATATTGGGGTTTTTCTATAAATGATCAAAACTTTAAAAAGTGTAAGAAACAATCACCATTAAAAACATGTCCATGAGGAAAAAAAACACAGAGGGGCAGCTTCGTCCTTTTATCCATATGATGTTTGTTTTCGAATCCCTATTATCTGGACGATATACAGACTGATTTAGTTCATTCGTGCATTTTCGTTTGATTACAAATTACAGATCGTTTGGTTTTTGCAAACCACTCTCGACATGTAGTCAATAATTATTCACCAATGACGAATCCTGAAAGCAATGATGTTTTTGTTTGTTTTTGACGTTTTCGTTTTAAATTTTGATGTTTTACGAATACCCGATCAACACTCTCGATCTGTTATCCATAATCTTGCATCAATGGCGAATACTGAAAGCGATGATGTTTTTGTTTGTTTTGACTTTTTCATTTTTAATTTTGATGTTTTACTAACATCCGATCGATGTATTTGATTTTGATTTTATAATCGAATCATTCTACAATGATGATAGTGTATGGTGTTTGCAGGTAATCTAGTATATACTCATTGGGTATGGCGTGTTTTTGATGTATTAATCATTGATATGACGTTTTCATATCGACTTTAGTGTTACTATATTGCGGGTAAGTTATGATGTTTTTAATAGTCATTGTGTATGGCGTGTTTTTTACGTATTAATCATTGTTATGACGTTTTCATATCGACTTTGGTATTACTTTATTGCATGTAAGTTATGACGTTTTTTATTAGTTAATTTTTTCATATGCGTAGTGTTATTTGATAGTCAGTTTTGTGTATGGTGTTTTTTATATGCATGGGGTTGAAAACACACATGACAAATCTACCTCTGGGACAACCTCGCGCGTCAGGAAAGCATCATAATAATTACAAAAGTGTCACCGCGTCCATCTGCTCTCATTTGGGGCCGTAAACACCATAATCCGACGCACCAGATTGTTTCTTAGCCCTTTGTAGTAGGGGTGTTCATTATTCGAATATGATTTGAATTATTCGAAATTCGATTCGAATTCGATTAAGGCCATTCGAAATCGACTTTCGGTCATTCGCATTCGATTCGAATAATTTTGTCGAATGTGGATCAAATACGAATATGATTTTCAGTATTCACATTCGATTCGCCCAATTCGAATAAGAAATATATGTTTTTAATATATATTTTTATATATATTTTAATATATCTAATTAATTATCTATATATAAATATAACTTAATGGGCTTGAAGTAAAGTTAAAAATACATAAATCCAACCAATTACACAATCTTAATTGTTATTTCTGCATATGGACATCTTGGTACTTTGATAGCCACTTAATTGTTGGTTCTATAGGTTTTAAACTTGTTTAAAGTCTTTTTTATGCTAAATTATGCAGTTTTAGACCTTTTTCAAAACATATTTTAGACTTGTTGATGTTCTAATACTTATCATATTGTTTGGGTGATGTTTTATATTCATGTTATGTCGGTGCTACATTTGTATTGTTGTCTGATGTGTTTATTTATTTATATTTTTTTTAAAGAGAATACATTCGTATCTATTCGAATTCGAATAACTTAATCGAATCGAATACATAGATTTTTAGTCGAATGTGGATCGAATACGAATATAGTTTTTAAAAGTCCCAACCAATTCGATTTGCGCAATTCGCCCAATTCACATTCGATTCAAATGAACACCCCTACTTTGTAGGGTTTTTGTCATTTGTAGAAATAAAGTTAATAATGTACGAAGTATTTTAAATATGGGAAGCATACTAGTCGGTTAATATTTTCAATAGTCGGTTAATATTTTCAAAGGAGTTGCAAACAGAGCTGCCAGTTCACCAATCATTGATTGTTCTAGAACCACTAAACCTACCTCACATGCAATAGCAATAGTACCTACAATTACTACACGAAAAATATGTAAAACATAGTTGGGCCAAGCGGGCTCCTCGTAATAATTATGCTAATACCTTGAGCCAACTGCCAACTTACCTCTTAACCAATGTTTTTAGGTTCGGATCGTTTCAACCAGTTGAACCGGTCCGACCAGGATTCGGGGGTTGGACCGGCCGGTTCGAACCGGTCAACCGGGATTCGGTCGGTTCGGACCGATTAGATCGGTTCGGAAAATTAATTTTTTTTAAAAAAATTGGACTATATTTGGTTAAATTCGTGGTATTTTTTTGGTTTAATTAATTTTGGTTAACGTTTAACCTTTAAACTTTAGATCTTTGTTTAATAAGATTAATATTATGTCTGTGTTAAAGTTTAGAACTTAAAAAAATTGTTTTTGAGTGTCTGACTTATATTTTAAGTTATACTAATATTTTGAAAAAACAAATATATTTATTTATTATTTATATGGTTCAAACCGATCCAGCCGATTCGACCAGTCCGACCAGTAAACCAGTAAGACGAACAATTCACTGTTCGATCCGATCCGATCCTTAAAACATGATCATTCACGCCAAGTTTTTTTGTAAGAAAAAAAGGATTACCGCCAATTTTCACTAATAATTCAATTAAAAATCTTATTATCCAAATATAATAATATAAAGAATCAAAGTTTTGAAAGAAAAAAAAAATGTTAGAACCATTCCCTAGGTTGTTGAAAAGCTTGCATCTTGTTCGAAAAATTATCACTCGTGCTCGGCATGGTGTTTGTTAACGAGTTGAGCCTGTTTCAAGGTATGCTAGGCTCGTTCGCTTTGTCGTTAGTTAAATCCTTTAAATTAAAGATTAAAACTATAAATATAATTTAAATAAATTATAACCCAAAATTATAACATATTATATGAGATTAGATATCACTATTATTACGCTCTTCGAATACTTTACTATATGAATATTTTGACATTTTCTAAGGACAAAAACAAATATATAAATAAGTAAAAAGTTATAGTGTCGTAAGACCATATATAGTGGTGAGGTCTCAGAGTCCCATGACATGTTCACATCAACATGGTAAGTTATTGGGCGCGCGCCTTCTACACAGCGCCAAGAAGGATTTTCGCCTTCAAAGCGCCCCTACGTAGTGGGAATGAGGCGTTTTTGAGTGTTTTTGGGCATTTTTGAGCTGTAATGGAGCGTTTTTAATGATAAAATGCCCAAAAACACCCTACTACACATGGTCTAAGAACTACCTTTCTCAATTGTCGAGTATCATTGGTTCAACAAGTTAACTTCAAAAATTAAAAGAATATATATTATTTTTTGTTTTTATATGCATCAGTATGTGTATAATTACATATTAAATTTGTTTAAAAAAGATTTGTAGATATAACATGGGTGTGTACACCCCCTTCATACTTGATACATCTCTTTCTTATAATTTTTTTAAAAACTTATTAAAATATGCCCTTAAACTTTTGTTGTCTTTATTCCTTAAAAATTATGTTCCTAAATGAAATTAATAATAATCGTATATAAAAAAATGTTTGTTGTTGGTATTAAACGGTTCGGTTTAGTTTTTGTCGGTCCGGTTTATGCGGTTGTAAAATCTTTTTATTCGGTTGTGAAATCATTTTTTTTGCCTAACCTATCCGAATTAAACCACTTTAGTAGGTTTATTTGGTTACGGAGTTTTTTTTTGCCTGAGCGAACCGAATTTATCCACTTTAGTATGATTATTTGACCTGGTTATCCAATGAAACTAATAATTATACGGTTTATTCAGATAACCGAACTGAATAAATCATGTTTTTTTGCCAAAAACCAAAGTCACAATTTGGATACTCTTAGTAATTGAACCGAAATCAATTTACAATCGAACCGAGTCTTTTCGGTTCGGTTAATTAGGACGGCCATAGTTGATACTCACCAACTAATTGCTATAGCTTAATCCAAAATTATAAGAAACAGAATTTTAATTTAAGAAAAAAATATAATTTTGTAAAAAAAATGTTAAAATTGTATTTTTTTTTAAAATCTTAAAAAAAGAGTGTAACAAATAAAAAAAATGAAAAAAGACGTGTATATAACAACACCCCTATATGTTTTATAGTATGGCCCATGAAAACTTCAATTGACGTATGCCAAAGTAAATGAGGCGCTTATTCCTCACCATGCGAACCTCGGCTATAAAAGTCGAGTCTACAAATGGGTGAAGGATGAAGCAATTAATGTATTTTAATTAAATAATATGTTTCATACATAAATATTAATTGTGAGAGATGTGAATGCTAAAAAAAACATGGACACTAAAACATGCAAGTGAAGGGGAGGGGCCACACATGGCATGGGCATGAAGTGACTTTGATTGTAAATTGAGAAGGAAAGAAAGATCAAAAGATAATGGTTGAATGCGTTTATGATTTGGATTCCATTATGACACTACCTTTTTTTTTTTTTTTTATTTGACTTTTTTTTATTTTTTAAATAGTGTTGCTTAAGTTCACAATCCAACTCAAAACATAAATTAGGTACAAACTTTGTGTGTTTAACACTTTTTCTAAATATTATTGCTCTTCCTTCCTATATCACATCCATCTTGAGGGGAACGAAAACTTTCTTATAAGTAGTTGGATACCTTCATAATTATTACGCGTTTTAAAACCATGAGACGATAATGGTACGTCCCAGATAAACCGAACGATATCCTAGTGCGGTTATGTTAAACTATTACAGATTGTATCAGAGCTAAATATATTATTTGTGTGCCAGCAAGAACAAGAACGGTCAACCTTATAAGATGTAGATTGCCACATCTCATATTGATTGTGAAATAGAATGAAACCAAGCTCTAGATACCTTCACCATAATGAGTTACAAGGAGTTAGGGATGAGATCGGGACGGGTACCGGTACCGCCCGGTACCGGTACCGCCTAGTACCGGTACCGCCCGGTACCGGTACCGCCTAGTACCGGTACCGAGTTTTAAGAAAAGTGGGTACCGGTACCGGTACCGAATTTAGCGGGACGGTACCGGGACGGTACCGGTACCGGTACCGGTATTTCGGTACTGGTACCACGTTGGTACCAGTTTCATATTTTATTTTTTTTTATAAAATTTATTCGCTTATTTCGGTTTAATTTTATACTTTTTTATATAACTATACTATAATATACTTGAATATAAGAAAAAGAAATGAAATATGGTATAAATTAATTAAAAATCATATTAACTTAATTAAATTTAAAAGTTAATAATCTAAAAAATATTATAAAATGACTCAAAATCGTAAAGAAAACACTTTATAACATTAAGCAAGTAATACACAACATTCATAACATCTCAAATTATATAAAATATACTAAATAAAACTAGTTTTTTCTTAATCGGTACCAACGTGGTACCAACGTGGTACTAACCGGGAAAGTATCTGTACCGAGTTTTAGGAAAAGTGGGTACCGGTACCGAATTTAGCGGGACGGTACGGTACCGGGACGGTACCGGAACGGTACCGGTACTCGGTACCAAAAGCTCATCCCTAAAAGGAGTAAGTAATTTAAATTGGGGACCAATAGTGGTTGAAAACAAACACGAACTTTGTGATTATTTGAAATGGTTAGTTGGGAGACATAAATGATTACATGAGTGAGCCCACCATCATCAACAACCCATTACCCACCCATGATAATGTTTGTTTAATTTAAAGATTAACATACAGCATAGAGTTATTAATTAGCACTTATTATCTAATCTTTACATGTGATGATTTTTTTTACCTTTAAATCTTTATTTTAATCACCTTCTACTTTTTCCTTTGGGTTTGACAATTTATTTTTGTGTTTTTTGAACGGCAATGAAGTATATAGATATTCTCTCTTGATTAGTTTCATCAGTGATGGTGCTGAAGACATGTAATTCTTAAGAGCTTTGAACTCAGCTTTATGCTTGTCTGTTCATTCAAACTTGTTTTGATTGAAAATCGATAAAACCAATTAGTAAAGTGAGGTACTGCATTTTAATATAAATGTTGAACAATAAGCAAAAATGTATGATGAACTCGATGATTTATACGAGGAAAAACCTTGATCAATGGATTATCGCCGACATAAAAACCTCAGGTGATGACAATCGTGTATGAGCAGAGAAATCAGTCGAAAGAGAAGAAGAAGAAGAAGATCAGAATATCAAGTGAATGTATTTCACTCATCTAGCCTCATTTATATAATATAAAAAGAAGAATAATGTCCTAATTAATCTCTTAAGTTTATATGCCACTACCTGTTACTTGGCTTTAACCACGATTTCAGTTGAATTCGCAACCTCCTTGACCGAGATATCAGGTAGACTTGGTCTTCCAACCGTTTCCTGTGTTAATTCATAAAGCACGCGGAAAATAAACGTCAAAGATCCTCAATCCTTCAAACACTAAGGATACTTGATCCAGTGTGTTCAGGATACTATATTCACGATGTCTAAAATCTGAGCCCTAACATAAGTCTTTTCATTTTTCCGATGATTTAGATATGAATCTGTTTAAAGTTGCAATCCTTCCGGTTAGCCTTTGGACATCTTTCACAATCATTGGCGACTTCAACTTGATGATAACTTTAATTTGTTCTGGGCTAGCTTCTATTTTTTGTCACCCCATATTCTAGAATTTCCCAACTTTCACACCAAAGTGACATTTTGAAGAATTAAGCTTCATGTTGTATTTATCGAGGATGTTGAAAGCTACTTCGAGATCATTGAGATGATTTTCACTTTTTTCTGATTTGACCACCATATCATCTGTGTATACTACCATATTGTCACCAAGTTGTGCTTTAAACACCATATTGACAAGCCTTTGATAGGTAGCACCTGCGATATTTCTTTCACATCCTTCTGATCTTTCAACCTCCTTGGTTAGTTCCTATAATTTCTATAATGTTGTCGGCTTCGAGGCTGACTTCATGGAAGATGTATAACAATTTTTGCTTCTTGTTGATCACTGCTGATTTTACAGCATCCTAAGGAGTTGGCAATTTTACACATTGATGGTATGTTGAGGGGACTGTTTTCATTTCATGTATCCATGGCCTGCCAAGAATACTATTGCAACATGATAAACAGTCAATAACACAAAATTTTTGTATAGTGTTTACTCCCTATATATATATTGACAGCTTGATGTCCCCAAAGTATTCTAGGTTTCGCCACTGAAACCTAATAAGACTGAGGATCTCGGCACTATCTCTGACTCTGGAATATTCATTTTCTTGAGAACATATTGTATGATGTTTATAGAACTCCTTCCATCAATTAGAATCCTGCGAGCATAATGGTTAGCGATAAACAACGTAATAACCAAACTATCATGGTGAAGATCCTGGATGTGAACTCGATCCTCTTCATCAAACGAGATGAACTTCTGATTGGTCGTGGTGGATATTAAGATTGGTCTTTCACCGTTTCCAATTTACTTTCTTTAGCATTTCTTTTTGCAGTAGAATATGAAGTGCCACAAATATCAGATCCATCAGAAATGAAATTGATCACCAGAGCATCAGGAGGCGGTTGAACAACTTTTTCAAGACTTTTTGCAGGATCCTGGATCCTTTGCTTCTTTCTGCCGAATAGATCTTTGAAGTGGCATTTGCTAAAAAAATAACATATTTCTCTTCTCAAGGCTATGCATTAATCAGTTATATGACCAAAATCTTTATAATAGGCACACCATTTGGATTTATCTTTGTAGCCAAACGTTTTATCAAATTTTCGTGGCCACCTTGCCTTTTCACCTAAATCTTGCATGGCAAGCAATACACCACTATATCAACAGAAAAAAAATATTCAGAAATTTTTGGATATTCTTCTCCGTCCTCGTCATAGTCTATAACATGAACGTTCTGATTGTCATGCCTAGAATATGATTTGCGCTTATTATTTTTGAATAAGGATCCTTGTTTCTTATCCTGATGTTCATGTTTTACTGTCGAACCAATCCTGTCTTGGATCTTTCTGTCATCCTCTAGCCTTATGAATCTTAAGGCTCTGGTCCTCCTTCATCTAAATTCCTCTAAGGGGTCATGATAAGACCATCATAGAAAAGAAAGTCTTTTTTCAATCTCATCTTAAATGTTTCAACAGCCATAGTTATGTCAAGATTAGGGATTTCCAAGACTTCTTTGCCAAACTTAGTTACATAATCTCTAAGTGATTCATTTTTAGATTGAGTAACTCTATATAAATCACTAGTTAATCTTTCAACGGTTCTGCTACAAGAAAATCGATTGTTGAAAGATTAACTAGATGAGAAAATGAAGTAATAGAGTAAGGAGGGAGACTTGCCATTTTAAAGGAGAACCAGTGAGTGTAGATCCAAAACCTGACACAAACAGGCTTCCTTTATTTTTTTGGAATGGGTTAATCTCCATCATTTCCCTGTACTAAGCCACATGGTCATCAGGATCGGATGATCCATCATACAGTTTCATGTTTGGGGTTTGAAAACCTTTTGGGATCTCAACATCACAGACTGGTGGAGCAAATCTCGAAATCTTATGACTTCCTACAGGAATTTCAGCAATAGGCCTAACTACTCCTGGAACGCTGGATATCATATCCTTATGTTTTTGCAATACCCTAGTGTATAAATAAATGACGATTTATATAATTTTGTCATAACTTTAAGTGCAAACAATGAAACAAAATTTTATGATAACATATCACAATCTAAAATTAATTTATTGGCCCAGTGCACAATAGCCCTTTGAACAATTGAACACAAGATGATATAGTTATGTTTTGGGTTTGGTAAAAGATAAAAGACCTGATTAATATAAATATGATGTTTTTATTAACTAGGTGGTGATGAATCTTGGAAATGGTTAATGGTTAAGGGTTAAGGTTAAAAAAAGTTTTGATTTTGGGTTTAAATTTTAGATCTGAACATGTTTTGAATTAACGTCGTTAACCCAACTTAATCATATTCGGTTAGTCTCTTTAAAAAGAATGTGCTTCCTTCCCTTGTCTCGTTTATACTTCAGGAGCTCCTTGTTTTTGGTTATCACAACATGAATTTGTTGATGAATTGACTTGATATCTGCAGCCAAATCACAAGCTGCTTGATTGAACTTTGTGGATGTATCCGAAACAGCAAGGTCTAGTGGGGTGTACGGATTGAGACCATAAATTGTCATGAAAGGACTAATACCCGTAGTTTTACTAGGAGCACGACTATAAGCAAATTCAGCCCGAGGTAAAAGGTCTTCCCACTGCTTCATGTTGATCGTAATAAGTGCTCGGAGTAGTGACCCAAGAGTGCGGTTGGTAACTTCAGTCTGGCCGTCTGTTTGAGGATGGCTGGTTTGTGCTAAACTTTAACTTCGTACCTAGTTTTCGCCACAAAGTCATCCAGAAATGGCTAAGGAATTTGACACCTCGATCACTTAACATTGTTTTTGGAATACCATGTAAGCGAACTATCTCTAAAAAATAAAGGTTAGCTATTTGAACCGTATCAAGTGGTATGGCAACCAATAAAGTGAGCCATCTTGGAAAACCTGTCCACCACAACCATAATGAAATCCTTTTGGCTTTGAGTAAGTGGTAAACAGTAATGAAATCAAGACTAACATCTTCCCACAAAGAAACTAGAATGGGTAGAGGCGTGTATAAACCGTGTGGAGAAGAACGAATTTTAGCTTTATGACATGGTAGGCGACGCTTAATGAAATGATCAACATCACGGTATAATTTGGGCCAAATGAAATTATTTATGAGCGTTTGAACAGTTTTATCCACGCCTAAATGACCTGCTAATCCTCCTTCATGAGCTTCTTTAATTATCGCCAACCGAATGCTATGGCGAGGAACACAAAGCTGTTGCCCTTTAAATAAAAACCTGTTAGGTATTAAACTGGCACAGCGGAATAACCGACTCACAACGAACACGCAATGATGACTGAATAAAGACAAACACACGAACACGAGAATTTATAGTGGTTCGGTCGATGTGACCTACGTCCACTTGCTGCAACTAGGGATCTAATTATATTTCAGTGCACACCAATTACAATACATAGACATGATATATATAGAGTATTAACTAGGGTTTCCAGCTTAGGGAACAAGAAACCTAATGGGCTAGGGCCCACCTTTCTAATCCACCAAACAATCCTTAATCACAAGGACTTCACCCAATAATTCTCCCACTTGAAGGCCTTGAGATAAGCACCCCAAGTCCGCCAACAAGCACACAGCAATCCATGTCTTCAGTAATCAGTAATTAGTAATCAATAATCATCAATCAACAGGAACAGAAGTCTTCCATGTCCAGCTCCCAAAGAACAAACCAAACTTCAAACCAATCATCCCGAGTCCACCTAGTTGCAACTGGCTCAATCATCGTCAGTAAACAGAAGGGCCCGTTAGAGCCCCAGATGGCCCCAACCCGGTCTCAACAGGCCTCCTCATCACATCCTCTATTCCATCTGACCCCCATGCATCAGATCCAGAAATACCCAGAGGAACACTCTCCAATAGTAGCAATTTCTCAGGAGAGACATTTTCATTCGGCTCCTTAGTCTTTTGAACCCAACGTCGATTTCCAAACTGTGTCGAATTACTCCCACTGTTACAAAATCCCCGTCCACGCTCAGACTTCCGAATAAGCTCAAGCTGATTAACTGGAGCTCCAGAGTTCACTGCTACAAACCGAACTCTCTTAGCTCTTGAATCTGCGAGCCCGATTCTAGCATTCGTCTTCACAAGGGTGGTCACATCCCCAGACGGAACAAGCACAAGATACAACGACCCCTTCTTGAAACCCCTAGCAATCACGAGATTATTCTTGACCACTCTCCACTTTCTACCACCAAACTTGACATCTAAACCCTGCTCATCCAATTTCCCAACGGATATAACTTTCGTTTCAAGCTTTGGAATGATCCGAACATTAGATAAAGTCCAAGTAGTGCCCAAAGTAGTAACCAGTTCAACATCCCCCATATCAGTCACATCAAGAATTTCACCGTTTCCAAGCTTAGCCTTGCCAAAATCGCCCTTTTTAACATTTCGCATGCCATCACTACTGTGGGTAGCATGGAATGATGCACCGGAATCCATGACCCATGAAACAACACTACTCTCACCATTAAGCAGTAGTACATCATCATCAGAGTAACTACCAGTAGTGTTTAATTCTTTCTTAGAACTTTTATCGTTAGGACATTGACTTCTATAATGCCCTTTTTCATTACAGTTCCAACAACGCACACTTGGACGGGTTCTAGACGAACTCCTGCCCCGAGCTTTGCTGCTCCCACTATTTCGCTTATTATCCCTTCCCCTGCCAACATGTAACATCTCAGAAGAAGATCCCGTATAGCACCCCTTCGACGAACGTCTTCACCCAGTACCAAATCCCTGATCTTTTCAAATGTCATCCCTTTAGTTCCCGTCAAGTTAGTAACAACAGTTACCGTCCCAGACCAACTGTCAGGCAGTGAAGATAGCAATAGTACAGCTTTGGTCTCATCATCAAATTTCATCTTCACAGAAGACAATCTAGACAAGATAGAATTCAGATTATTAATGTGCTCGGTCACTGAACTTCCCTCTTTCATTGTCATCGTGAACAGTTCTCTCATCAAGAACACTTTATTAGTTGCAGAGGGCTTTTCATACATATTTGACAACGCCAACATCATACCACGAGCGGTGGTTTCATACATGATGTTATAAGCAACGTTTCTCGTCAAAGCCAATGTAATAGCACCTCTAGCTTTCTTGTCTTTAGCGTTCCATTGAACTTCCTCAGCATCAGTCATCTTCTCAGGTTTTTCTTCAAGTACCACATCTAAATCTTTTTGACCAAGTAATGCATCCATCTACATCTTCCACCAACTAAAATCTGAACCGTCAAACTTTTCAATCACGACTTTTCCGTCTTCAGTCATAATGACAAACAAGAAAAGTTGATCAAAGTCACCCGGCTCCAAAAGTTGATACTTTCCTGTAAAAAAAAACTTGATAACCAAACTCTAATCTTTACCCGGCGAATCCAAGAGTTATTACCAAACTCTAATCGGCGGCTTCAAAGAGTTTCTAAACCGCTACCCAAACTCGATCATAACCCGTCAAACGATTAGAACCTGTTTTCTTGTTCGCAAGAATCACAAAGGAACACAAAACTGGTTGTATTTTTCTTTTAAATCGATGCAATCACCAATCAAGAGTTATATTATTCTTCTTGGTCAAAACTGAAAGCCAAATCCTTTCCTTTTTTTATTTGATGCGACGCACCACCCAACAAACAAAACAAACCTTTATGTCTTCAATTAAACTTGCACGAACAAAAAAAGAAATCTTCCAACTTTTTGCTTGTTAATCGCAATCTCCAAACGGGAACGGAAACGGATACCGGTTGATCGGAATAAACCAAAAAACAGCGAATCGTTACGTGAGTCTAACGAGCCGTAGCTCTGATACCAGTTGTTAGGTATTAAACTGGCGCAGCGGAATAACCGACTCACAACGAACACGCAATGATGACTGAATAAAGACAAACACACGAACACGATAATTTATAGTGGTTCGGTCGATGTGACATACGTCCACTTGCTGCAACTAGGGATCTTATTATATTTCAGTGCACGCTAATTACAATACATAGACATGATATATATATATATAGAGTATTAACTAGGGTTTCCAGCTTAGGGAACAAGAAACCTAATGGGCTAGGGCCCACCTTTCTAATCCACCAAACAATCCTTAATCACAAGGACTTCACCCAACAAAACCCATCAACAATATGATATTGGCCAGTAGCATGAAACGTGCAATTTACATATAGTCCCTCAAAATCAGGATCTGCTGGATACTCATCCTGTAAAATATCAACCCCAAAGATCTTTGGCTTAAGGTGTGACACCCCGTCCGACGGCGGAATCACCGGGCTGTCATTGTAATTGGATATCAATAGTAAACAAAGCACATGGTATTTAATTATTAAGTTTAATAATGATATAGTAAGTTTAGAACATGAGTCTTAAATGGATACGACAAAAGTAATAAAACCGAAACCGTAAATGCAAATGCAAATGTCTAATTTATTTTAACTAGATCCAAGGCAATCCTATGTCTTGGCAAAAACAGCAAAATAACCATAAGCATCACCTGAAATATGTGAAAATAAAGTTAGCTTGTTGGTCCATAATGATCGTGATTTCAGTGCTACAATGACTTGTATAACAACAAAACACACTTGACTCAAACAAACAAAGTTTCATATAACCCAACAACCAAGAACAAGATTAAAACAACACAACAAGAGGTAATTAAGCTACAAAGATAGTTAATATAAGCTCCTAGCACCTCCTGGAAACACACACACTATACAGTCAGTTGGATAAGGTTTTTGTCAAAGTTGCAAAAGTTTTTTATTTCATGAAGATAAGGTTACAATATATATCAGACTTAGGTTCGCTGATAGATTCGCTGACAGCGAATCTATCTAGCGAACCACATAGGTTCGCCGGGCACAATCAGGTTCGCCCGGTCGACACCAACATAACAACTAAACTGTGCTACGGGCGTAGGTTCGCTAGAACTAAAACATACAAAATACATACAAAATATATAACACCGACATACCGGTGAGTCCAACCTATACATGACTATCAATACTCCCCCTAGGTTGGACCTCACCTGGGGAAGTCTTCTGTTTTAGCTCCGTCTTCTGTTGGCTTCAAAGATGCTCAATGAACGCTCCTGCCCTTCCTTTAATTCCGGCCGTGGATTTGTAACATCTTCAGATCCGGCCTCTTCATCTTCACTGAACACCAGCATCGACTCCACGAACTCAGCTTCGGCGACCTCAGTATCAGGCATATCCAGATCAATCGTTTCCGCCTGAGTTTCTTCAGTATGCTCCTCGCCAGTCACCTCCAAATCAACCACATCAACTGGTTTCTCAAACCTCTTCTCGATCGTTTCATCAAGCTGCTTTGACAAGTCATCAACATCCATTCTTTGTTCATCTGTCGCTCTCAACCTTTCATTTACCTTTCTCAGTTCAGCACGAATGCCCCGGGCTTTGTTTGCAACCTTCACAAACAGGTTCGCTTCAGTTCTAGTGTCATCTCCAGCCCCGTGCTTGATACGGTTTTCGCACAATACTTTCAAATCTTCATCGCAAAAGGAAAAGATCTCCATTGGGTCAAACAATCGGATTTCTGGACGATCTTCCCCTTTCAGTCTGATAACAGCTTCACCCGTACCATTATCATAAAACCACTTCAAAAATTCTTGTAGACGAGCAGGCTGAGTATCAGGAACCCTGACCCGTGTCATGATCTTTGGAGCTTCAATCTTCAGAACAACCTTTCCCTTCCACGAAACCCAATGTCTGTCTTTCTTCTGTCTCATCCTTTTTGGTTTCTGGTACCCAAAATCAACGAAGTTTGTCTTAGCAGCCTCTCTGATCGTCACCTCAAATGCACACGCCCTTCCACTGTCCTCTTTTCCCAACAACGGTAGCTCAGCCAGCCTACGTAAGTCCCATCGAGGCAGTGTAGCGAAATGCTTCCTATTTCGGATGTAACAGATGTCACCTCCCCGCCTTTTGATCATATACGCATCCACAAGGGAATTGTATTTCCATGCTATAACTTGTCTATCCAGTTGGGAGGTGTTTGGTTCGTCAAGATGTTGGAAGATGGGCACCTCAGGAACAACCTCTTCGTCCTTTCTAAACCACTCCAATTTGTCTAAGTCAATGTGCTCGAACTGATAACTGACCCCTTTCTCCTCAACCTTATACTTTTCTGGCTCATCCTCTAAGTCTTCCTCACTGTCAGCATTTACATCATCCTCCGGTTCATCTATCAGACTAAAATTCACGCTTGAGCCTCCAACAACCTCAGCCCCCTCAAAAACATCCAGATCTATACCCATATCCTCATCGAACAGCTCCTCATCAGCTTTACCTTTGCCTTTATCCTGATCCCCAAACACACAGTCCATTAACAGATACTTTGCAGCATCCGTTAAGTTTTTCAGTTCAGCTTCAGACATAGCAGGTTCTGACCCATCTTTTTCTTTCAGGCTATTCAGTTCCTTGAATACTCTGACAATTAGGCACTGTTGATCCTTCATCATTCTCCCCATTTCAAATATAACCGTTGACTTTTCAGCATCCTGGGTCTCCAATTCCGCATATTTACTCTTCATATCTCCCAACTCTGCCTTCAAACTGTCAATCTCACCCTTCAACACACTAACATATTCAGTAGATGTACCCGGAATATCATGCTTCGCCTTCTTTGACGCTTCTGTCGGTGCATCAGATTTCCTCTTTGTTCTGTTCTCCCTTCCCGCATCTATCTCAGCCTGAATCTCGTCAACCTCTCGATCAAAAGAATAATCCTTTTCCTTAGCATATCGCTTTCTCTTCTTCAACCTTTTCTCAACAACTTCTACATTCTCACCACCCCGTTTCCTCTCAGTCTCCATTAATCTCTGAATTTGTACCCATCGATCAGCAGGGTACATGTTCTCCCACAAGTAAGAAGTCCTACCGACACAATCAGATCTCACCGATTTACAGTCTCTGAATATCCTCGAATGCATTTCCCATATCTTCAGCTCATCACCAACAATCGGCAGATTTGGCAATTTGTCATTCAGAATCATCTGGATAAATCTGGGGTACATCAACCATTTACCCGCCTTAGTAGCATGGATGTTCTCGAGTATATAGTTGTAGATAAGCTTCGCAAGATTTGCTTTTTGCCCTCGGCAAAACAGCATCATGGCCCGAGCCCAATCCAAGTTTAACCCGTCAGTACCCCCTTTCCTATGATCCAAGCAAATGATGAAGACGTGTGCAATGTATCTTCATTCTTGGATCAAATAGGATTTAACAAATTCCATCTTCTTTTCACCTGGCATAGGACCCTCATAACCCGCAGTCCTGAATGCCCCATATACCTCCTCAGCGGTCATATTGACTTCATCTCCGACATCATCCTCTAACCTCAAAATCCTGGCCAGATCAGCCTCAGTAAACTCCAGATCAAAACCACTAACTTTGGCGCAAATCCGTGATGGCTGTACAGACACATTCATCACAGCAGTTCTCCAGAAATCTCGAACATGCAGCTCGTATATAGACGGTGAATGAGAAATGGCGTGATGAATATGAGACGACTTCAACCATCTGATACAGTCTCTATACCCACCAGCTTTCTCGTGATTCTCGTCAAGCAAAGCACACATATTGTGCTTTCTTTCAAAGAATAATGTAGACATCGTGCCTGAAAAATAAACGGAGATTGATCAGAAACAAAGATTTTGAAAACAGTTAATAGATTCGCTGGATAAATAGGTTCGCTGAAAGAGCGAACCTGAGATTTGGCACCAGAACCTATAGATTCGCTAACATGAAAAATCAGTCATTTGGTCGAGCGAATGTATAGGTTCGCTAGAAACAGTCGGGCGAATCTATGTTGATGCACGGGCGGCATAACGACATAGGTTCGCTCGAAGTTTTGAACTTTCGTTCAGATTCGCCAGACGAACACATAGGTTCGCTGGAAACCCTAGTTTTTGAAAAACTCCCAAATCTCAATCAAAAAACCATTAATCACACAATCAAGGCAACGTTTAAGCGGTATGACCATAAGACGAGTTTATTAAACATCAATCATTTAACAACAACACAAATCAAACAACAACACAGATTATGTGACGGGTCGATCGATTTCAGGTGTTTAAAAACACAGTTGATGATATGAAAGGTGGATTAAGATGAAGACGATGACATACCAGATGGAGTTAGGTCAGTTTATTGTGAAAAGATCGGTTGGTGAGTGAGAATCGAACGTTCGGCAGTTAGAAAATGAAAAACCCAGCTACAGTAATAGTGACAGCGAAATTGTGAAAGATTTCGCTGTCACTACATATATATACAGTTACAGGTTTGCTGGCAGACACACTAGCGAACTTTAGATTCGCCCGAAGACCAAAGGTCAAGACAAACTACGGCGACGATGTAAAGAGGTTCCGGGCGAACCTGAGGTTATGGCGAACCTGTAGGTTCGCTAGTAGATTCGCTGGGACACAAAACAAGAAAAATTAAAAATGTTTTTGGTTTTTCTCAAATTTTAAATTCTTTGTAAATCCACGAAAACGTCCCACGATTTCAACGCTCCGAAAATAAACACATTAACCTAGATAATAATAATAACAAGAGGAAAATAAGAAATATAAAATGAAAGAAAAAGCAAGAAGTAAAAGCTAAAGAAGGATATATATATTTTTCATGACGTTTTGAGCAGAATCCGGAGAATCATTGATTGGCGGGATTGCAGATATGTTTGTCCATTTAAACCCATGCCTTAGTCCTTTCAACGAGAGATCAACAGCTTCTTTTATCATGTTTTTGGTTTGATTGAAGAAGCTCAGACAACTCGGTCCCCACAGACATCTAGGTGAAAAGAACAAGTTCTGTCATCAGGATATATCTGAGCAATACGATTGACTTTGCTTGAATTTCGAGGATCAAAGTTTGAATATTGATCGATGCATTAGCTTCTTTTGACACTTGTGCAATTTTTGCATCTTTTTGTGAGTGGAGCTTGTCAGCAATTGATTCTTTTGAACACAATGCGACTTATTATTTGGGAAACTCAAATAGTTAAGAGCTCCAGGTCTATACCGACGTATAACAGAGGAGATAAACATTTGAGCATGCTCGGTGAATCTTCAGGTCAATACTTCCGTATAGCAGAGAAGATCCACCAACTCCAGGTCAATACTTCCGTATAGCAAAGGAGTTAAGCACTTTGACTCAATACATTCTGAGGAGTTAACGAGTAACTCACTCAGAGGTTTTTCCGAAGAGCATCACTAGCAGCTTTGTATTTGTTTTGCCCACTAGAAACTCGATTCGGGGATAGGGTGAGGGTGATTTGGGATGTTTAGGGAGATCAAGGCAAAGATTTGACGCTCTCAACCCATTTTTGACAGAACCCGTATCTTTCTGCAATCCAATCATGTCAAGGGGATAATCCTTGTGGCCGAGATCTTGAACGTTATGTTTGGCTGCACAATCACTGTTTACTTTGTTTTCGGGCTGAGCCTATCTGACATATCCCAAACACAATACTTCTGACCTCCTTCAACGTCTCTTCAATATCAATCAAAACGGAGATCCTGAAATAGCAAAATTTGAAAAACTATAAATAGTTAATCTTTAATATCTCCCCCAAAATTTCTATATTATAGCTATCTAATAAGAAATTTTTGTTTTTCAGATTCTTTTAATATATATATACAGAATAAAAGAGAAAAATAAAGGAAATGAAATAAAATAAAATAAAGGAGCGAGGAAATGAGTGACCCATGGAATTTTCAAAGAAGAAAAAGAAAAAGGTTATTTACATATTTACAAATAAAAGACAAATTAGACTTTTGAAATCGGGACCCAAGCCTTAGTGTAATTAGGTCTTTGAACAGTCAATGATTTACAGAAAAAATTATTTACAAAAGTATTCAATCTCTTTCCAACAGATCTATGTTTTGAACTATTTTCAACAATCACAGGTCAGTGTTTGACAGTATGATCAAAATTTCCACACTGAAAGCAATGAGATTTTAAACTTCTTTTAGAACATTTAGATGTCTCTTCATTACTATCAAATGTTTGAGAGTTACAATCACTGCAAGAGTCGTAAGACTCTTTTGACTTACCTGTTGTGACTTTTACCTTGGAGGGTGCAGATTTAAATTTATCAGAGTGATTCATGGATGAAAAAGTTGATTCCTTGTCTTTCGGTTTTGAAATTCTTACTGGTGTGAAAGATGGAATTTGATGAGACAAGAATTTTTGAAAACAATTTGTTTTTGTTTGACTTTCAAAGACTTGACCTGAAAGTTTTGCTTTGTTGTTCACACAAACATTTTCAATAAAATCATCATTCAAATTATTTGAGTTTGAAATTGAGCATCCAGAATTAATATCACACATAATATCCTGTGAAGTTAAAACTTGACTAGAAATAAAGACATTCAAACAACTGTCTTCAACAGTCTTCTTTGACTCAAGGCTAGAGTTACTAGAACTTCCAAGACCACTACTTTCACCATAAGCATAATCCTCTCTCACCTCCTTAAAATTCACTTCACTTAAACCTGCAATAGAGCTGTTAGTATCATTCTTTATAATCTCTTGAATCAACTCATTTGAAGGATGAGGAATGGGTGTAGGAGAATAACAGAAGGTACTAGGTGGAGGATATACTTGTGCATCATCTTTATGACCCAACCCGGTCTTAAATCTAGCCCCCTTTTGTTTCTTCCACAACTCCTCCCTTTTCATACTAGCAATGGTCCATTGTTCCAGTTTATTTTTGAGTTTTCTTGTTTCAAATTCAGCAAGAGTGACTTGCTCAGTCAAATAGTTTACTTCACAGTTCCTTTCTAAAAGAGATCTTTTCAAATGTTCATTTTCTTTTAAAGCCTCTCTCAATTTAACAAAAGATTTTGATTCGTTCTGTTTAAGCTCTTTATTAATAGTTTTCAATTCTTTTTCATTTGTCATTAACAGTTTATTTGCCTTATAAATAACGATCAAACGAATTTTGCATGCGGATGAACACATATCCTCAACGACATCATAAGGAAGACCCACTATCAGTTTTTCGGCCGCAAGAGCACGATCACACTGGCAGTAAGAAGTATTCCTCTTGTATTCATCCACAGCTTCATGCCTTGCTTGTTCAATCATGGCTTCTATGTCAAGCTTTGATTCCAAAACATTGTCAGCAATGGTATCAGCATTTTCTGCCCCATTACCTGCGTTGACAGTAACCTCCTTTTTCTTTTCAGTAACAGCTTCACACAATAATCCAGAACGAACAACTTCTTCCTGATTCTTTCCCTTTTCCGTCAAAACATAATCCGCAACCTCCTCAATCAAGCTATCCTCAGCAACCTTTGCAATATTTGTTTCCTCTTCGACCTCATCAATCACTCTAACATTTTCAACCTCTTCACCGTAAAATTCTTTAAAAGGATCAAAACGATCAATGTAATCGTTATTTAGAACAGATTCTTCAACAACTTCACGAATTAAAACTTCGTGATTTTGAACAAGCTTCCCAGATGAGGTCGTAGTGTCAGATAATATCTGAGTGGTGATGAATGCATTAGAGTCGGCACCTACACTTGTGGAACCACCACCGGATTTAACAGATTCATGACTTGATAATCCTCCAGAGACTGCACTAGGTGAGTTTGCAGCGGTTGTAATCAGTGCAGAATTCTGAGGAGAGACAGTTGCAAACATCATGGCTTGATTGTATTCTTTTCTCTTTTCATTCAGATCAAGTGACTTTAACTTGTTTATCACTTCCATTAGTTTAAGGTCAAAGAAATTTCTTTCTTGTTTCAGGACCTTGATCTGAAGACTCCATTTGGAAGGAAGAGAATCCAAAAGCTTTGTCACTTGCTCATGATTTCCCAATTGTTCATCATAAGTTTTGAGATTGCTTGACACAGATAAAAATCGATTCGTTATTTCAGTCAGATTTTCATGCTTCAATCCAACGAATGAGTTGAATTCATTTTCAGCCTGAGCTTTTCCATCCAGTTTAATCATGTTCATTGTTGATGTAGACATAATCACAAACAAACAGATTTTTAGGTTCGCCCAAAATAGATTCGCTGGATTAGATTCGCCCAAAGAACAAACAGATTCGCTCGCAGATTCGCTCAACAACCAAACAGATTCGCTGGCCAGCAGGCACAGTTTCGCTCGACAGATATGCTGTCAGATTCGCTCAAGATTTTGGCGGCAGTTTCGCTTGCGCAATGAGCCAAACAAGTGAACTTTCGTTCAGTAAAATGCAGATTCGCTATACAGAAACACAGAATTACAGTAACACAAGATTGTGTTAGATTCGCTGGAAGAACACGCAGTTTCGCTGGAAGAACAGATAGGTTCGCTGGGTTACGAACAAACCTGTTTCAGTACGAAAACAAACAGAACAGCTTCAAAACTTAACCTTTTGTAGACCCGTTTGTTTAAGAGGCTTCCTATGACCAAATGTGACAACATCCAAGCAAAATACAACACCAAAACACTCAAACCAGTCCAGAAAAGAATCAAATAGTGTTTTGACACAAAAAACCCCAAAATCAACACAAAAATCACTAGAATCAAACAATCAAGAGCACTAAGGCTCTGATACCATATTGTTGGTCCATAATGATCGTGATTTCAGTGCTACAATGACTTGTATAACAACAAAACACTCTTGACTCAAACAAACAAAGTTTCATATAACCCAACAACCAAGAACAAGATTAAAACAACACAACAAGAGGTAATTAAGCTACAAAGATAGTTAATATAAGCTCCTAGCACCTCCTGGAAACACACACACGATACAATCAGTTGGATAAGGTTTTTGTCAAAGTTGCAAAAGTTTTTTATTTCATGAAGATAAGGTTACAATATATATCAGACTTAGGTTCGCTGATAGATTCGCTGACAGCGAATCTATCTAGCGAACCACATAGGTTCGCCGGGCACAATCAGGTTCGCCCGGTCGACACCAACATAACAACTAAACTGTGCTACGGCCCGTAGGTTCGCTAGAACTAAAACATACAAAATACATACAAAATACATACAAAATATATAACACCGACATACCGGTGAGTCCAACCTATACATGACTATCATAGCTATTTAAAGCTAGTGAGTAAACCACAATTTGAATACATAATAATATAGAAATCCGAGATCATCATAATATGCTGCGCAATCTTACATGTATAGCTATTTCATATCATTCCCGACCATGACACCTTGAACACACATGTACACACATTGATCACCATCATTGTATAGCAACTTGTAATCATTTGTCATAAGGAACCAACTCATGTTGTAAATTAAAGATAACATTTTTAGCAATCTTCACGCAACTGTCTCGATATAGGTTATCAATAATTGTTTAAGCATCTAGGGACGTAGCAACATAGCATAGCAACCAATATCATCGTATAACAACTTGTAACATTGAATACTAACTAGAAACATTGTATGGCCGATTTTAAATCACCTATCGTTGTTGTACATGTAGGTGAGTTTGTCAAACCATTAGCGCTAACATTGTACCGGTGGGATTACAAAGTAACAATACTACTTTAAGCTACCACATAAGGATTGCATCTTGCCGCAAAACAAGACTAACACATTTAATGATCTCATTTGAAAAACAAATAGAAAACTGAAAACATTGTAAGTAATTGAACACATTTCAGCCCCAGAAAGTAAAAGTAAAAATGTGGATGAATTTACTCACCTTGAACTCGGGCACGTAACAAATAGTAAATAGTCTTAAATAGAACCGAGGAATGTCCATATATTAGAATCACCTAATTAAATGACAATCCTAACTTAGTAATACATATTGTATAAAAACTAGAATTGGAACAATAGGAGTCTAAGGAAATTGGGATTTTAGGGTTTCGATTTGAGATTTGGGGGTTTCTCGTTATACGACTAAATATATAAAAACTAATTTAACCGGAACGATAGCAATAGTTACAATAACTAATTTGATAAACAATATAAATTCTAACAATATATTTTTAACCACAATCATATAATGTAACAAAAAAATTATGTTATTTTTGTTGGAAATAAATGAGACCACATGTAGGGTGGTACTTCACCATGTCATTATTTGTATTTTGTTTACTTTGTAATAGACTAGTCGAATTTTGTTTCCATTGTAATAGTTAGGCTAGTTTACTTTTAATGCTTGTTTTGTGCCTGTCTTTGCGACACTGCATGCGACACTATAGTGTCTCATGCACCCTGTCATAGATTAGCGAGCAGGCGGTGTCGTCTATGCGACACTGCCTGCGACACTAGGTTCTATATAAATAGTTGTTTTAGGGAATTTTGTACACAACTCTTAGGAACTTTATTGATATACAATTATACTTTGATCTTGAGTTCGAACCTTATTGATTGTTTGCAAGGAATTGAATCTGTTACATCTTTGTTGCATTAATCTGATCCATCTTCATCTATTAATCTTCTTAATTACATTGTTCTTATTGGGTTATAATGGTTTGTGTGAGTTTTGGTCACAAATCACAATCAATTGTTGCTAAATCTAGTGGTATCAATTGATTGTGATCTGATCTATATCATATATAGCACAGATTAATGATTTACTGGACCAACAATATGGTATCAGAACCATTATGCTCATGATTTGTGGTTTTTGAGGGTTTTTAGATAATATTCACTTTTCATCAATTCTGGATCTGATCTGTGGTGAATTAGTATGGAAGTGAATTGAGAATTGTGTGGTTTTCGTTTTAGAATCAATCTACATCTTCAGATCTATCATCATCATATAGATATGAGATTTTGGAGTGATTTTAGTATATTTTCATAGGTTTTGGAAAAAAGACTTTTTCAATAAAATTAGATCTTAATTGTTGTTGTTATGGACTGAATTTGGATTGGGATTGCTTTATTTTGTATTGTGAATCAATCGGAGCCATCAGATCATCAATTGGATCTGATTGGAGTTTTCTGTGATGATTTGTGTGTGTTTTGCGTGAAGAAGAAGGTTTTCAGATTCATCTTGTGACATTAGTGTTCTTCTTGCGACACTAGTGTTGTTTGCGACACTATTGAATCACTGTTGTTGATCTTTGTTTGTGGCTGGTCTGCGACTTTGTGTTCGACACTACACTCGACACTACACTCGACATTACCTGGTTGCCTGTTCTTGGACATTTCACCCGACACCACACCCGACATTACCCCTGAACGAAAGTTCAAAGTGCTTTGGCAATAGTGTCTGCGACACTAGCTGTTTTGCGACACTAATCTTTCTGCGATATTACTAAATTTGCAACACTAGAGTCTGAACAAAATGTCAATGTCCTTTACCCATGCTGATTTGGAGAGTAGATCACCAAATAGACCACCTAAACTGATCAATGGAGATAACTTTAAGGACTGGAAGAGAAGGTTAAGGGCATTTTATTTATACATCGATCATACTCAATGGGATTCCATCGAAAAAGGGCCACACATTCCTGTCACAACTGTAGGTGAGGCAACTATCAGAAATACAAACCCTGATACTTACAATGAAAGAGATAAGAAACTGATAGATCGTGACAACAAAGCTTTTGGTGCTTTAATACTGTGTTTGAGTTCAGAGGTACACAATCGTTTTGGAGATCACAAAATGCCAAGGATTTGTACGATGCTCTTTGTGAGTTTTATGATGGGAACATTGATCTTCAGAAAGATAAGGGGTTCAAGCACAAAAAGAGTTTAATTCATTTATGGGTCTTAGGAATGAGAAAATCTACGATCTCACAAATCGTTTCCTAACTATCACTAGCAATTTAAAGAAATATGAGCAGTTGACTACGGTTGAACAAGTGATAAAACTGTTGGACTCACTCCCTCCTGAATGGAGTTTGCAAGTGAGAATGCTGAAGCAGGAGAAGATGTTTACTGAATATAAGCTCATGGACGTTATCAACAAACTGAAATCTTTCGAGCTTAATATCAAAAGGAGAGAGTACAATCAGGCCGTCTACCCTCCAATGCAAACCCAGAATGCTGCATTACTTTCATCCACATCTGAAAATTCAATGAACAACTCTGGCTTCTCATATATCTCAGGAAGTGTTCCATCGGAACGAAAGAGTGTTGGAAAGGAACCAGTTGCATCTCAGGTCCCAAATGACATGATGGCCTTGTTTGGAATGTTTGTAAACAACTGTGAAGCCTTAATTATCGGAGATGTCAAGGGAAAAGGTATCACAATGGAGGATATGCTGCAAGTCGACCCAGACGACCTTGAGGAAGCAGATATTCAATGGCAAATGACAATGTTGACTGTCAGGGCCAGACGTTTTATGTAGAGAACTGGAAAAAGAAGCTTCGGCAATCAGAATGCAAAGGTTGGATTCGAAAATCTAAACTCTGATGTTTCAATTGCAAACAACTCGGACATTTCAAAAGAGATTGCCCATCCCCAACTGTGTTTGAACCACCATCTCCCAAAACAAGAAATGCTCCTGTGATCGAAAGAGAGAACACCAGTAACACAAGAGAAACTGCCTTGTTGACAAATTTTGATTGGAGTGCGGAGATTGCAGAAGTCCAAGAAGAAATTAATCATGTTCTTGTTGCTGAAACCATACTGAATGCAGGGATTGAATCGGAAAAAGCTTCTACTGAGGCAACTGAAGAGATCAAAAAGGTGGAATTTGTGAAAGATGAGAAAGAAAGCAAGGAGGTAGAAGATGAAAAGGAGGAAGAAAGGAAGAAAAATACACCCGTCTGTAACTGTGAGAAGGCTCTGGCTACCGAGAAGATTATCATGGGCCTTCCTTATGAGGTAATCCAAGACATGTGTTCATCGGCTTGTCGGGTTCGACTTTTTGGTGTATATAAGACTAATCGTTTGCTATTAACTAATCAAGCTGAACTCAATACTATTAATTCGGATCTTAAAAAGAATGAGGTGAACTATTATGTAAAACTTAACGAAGCTTTACAAGAAATAGATCACTTAAATAGAAAACTCCTTGAAAAGAATGTTGAAGTTAACCTGCTTGATGAACGTGTTAAACTTGCTGAATTTGAAAGCAGTAAACTTCAAACTAAACTTGATAGATGGACCATTTCTGGTATGAAAAGAATGGAACTAAATTGTAGGCAAAGAGGAGCTCGAATCAAAACAGGTTTAGGATATGATGAACTTCCTCATGTTTATCCTCCACCTAGTACCTATTGTTATTCTCCCATACCCAAACCTCTCCCACTAATGATTTAATTGCAGAACACACTAACAATTTATTTGCAGGTTTAGAAGGAGTTAATCTTCAGGAGGTACGAGAGGATTACGAATATGGTGCTTCAACAGGATTAGGATGCTCTGTTTCAAGTTGTAGTTTAAATTCAAAGAAGTCTACTTTAGACAATAGTAGTAGTTTGAGTGGTGTGTTAAATGATTCGAGTAGTTTAAACTCTAAACCGTCTGTATTAAACTTTGACAATGATGTGTGTGATTTGAATGCTGTTAATGATGATCATGTTTCTTTCGTTGAATCTAATGATGTGTTGCCAAATAAGAACTGCTTTGAAAAGTTTGTCTCAACACCAATACCGACCTTTACTCCAATCCCGCATAACCAAACCTATTGAGACAAACAACAACTCAGAGATGAATCATGTTAAAGATACAGGTAATGAAGCTAGCACATCAAAAGGTAAAACAAAGGAAATGTATGTTTCTTTTAGTGATTCAGACACAAACATGTCTGAATGTGATGAAGAAATTGTGATCGATCCCATTTCCACTGGTAATTTTGGAAAGAAATGTTTCAAATCACATTGTTTCCGCTGCGGTAAGGACACTCACATTGTTAAGAACTGTCCGGAACTCGTTCAAAAGGGTGTAAATAATTCTAGTTTAACTAATCGATTCAATAGGTTTGTAAATAATCATTTTTATGCTAATTTTTATTTGTTTAAACATAAGTCTTCTAAGACATGGGTTCCTGTTTCTAATTGATTTTTCTTTTTGTTTTGTTATGTCAAGAACGTCCGAGGAAGCCAAATAGTCTGTGGCATGTAGATAGTGGATGTTCTCGACATATGACTGGTTTGAAAGATTTGCTTACTAATTTTCGTATAATAAATGGTGGGTATGTGGCGTTTGCTGGAGATAAGAAAGGGGGCAAAATGATCGGTCAAGGTGAGGTATCGAATGGCTCGTTGACGTTAGAGAAAGTGAATTACGTTCCAGAGCTGCACGTCAACTTGCTGAGTGTATCTCAAATTTGTGATAAGAATATTCAAGTTCTCTTCAAATCCAATGAATGCTTATTTCTGAAGCCGGATTTCTCTGTTTCTGAAGACATGATCGTGATGCGCGCACCAAGGAAGAATGACACATATTTGCTTGACATAAATTCAAAGGAGTCAAATTCCACTGTCACATGCTTATTATCAAAAGCTTCTTCCTCAGAAGCATTTTTATGGCACCGGAAACTTGGTCATGTTAATTTTGATAATATTAATAAACTTGTTAAACATATTCGTGGCTTGCCCATAAAAGATTTTTCGGTGGTTGAGAAATGTATGGCATGTGCATAGGGGAAACAACATAAGAAATCTCAAAATCTAAAACGATCAATTCTATTTCTTGTCCTCTTAAATTATTACATGCTGATTTGTTTGGACCAATCAGTGTCAAAAGCATTGCTAAGAAATCTTATTGTTTGGTTGTTACAGATGATTTTTCAAGATATTCTTGGGACAGTTTTCTTGCTAATAAAGGGGAGACTGCAGGAGCTTTCAAGAGTCTTATTCTGAAGATTGAAACCATTAGCGGGAAGAAGGTTAAAGCTATTCGGAGTGATAATGGGACGGAGTTCAGAAATGACATTTTTGACTCATTCTGTGAAGAAAATGGTATATTGAGACAGTACAGTGCAACACGGACACCTCAGCAGAATGGAGTGGCAGAACGCAAAAATAGAACCTTAGTGGAAGCTGCAAGGACTATGTTGATCGAGTCAAAACTTCCAATCATTTTCTGGACTGAAGCTGTAAATTGTGCGTCATATGTGCTGAATAGGGTGTTGATCGTGAAAGCCAAGATGAAGACGTCTTATGAATTATTCCACAAAAGAAAACCATTGATTGACTTCTTTCGACCTTTTGGTTGTTCATGTACTTTATTGAATACTCAAGCTCAAACTTCAAAATTCGGTGCTGTTTCCGATGAATGCTTCTTTGTCGGTTATTCCTCTTCTCAGAAAGCTTATCGAGTTTACAATAGACGTACCAAAATCGTTCAAGAATCGTTCTATGTTGATTGGCAGGAATCAAATGTGTGTGATACTGGATCTGAACCTTCCTGGTTCTATGATGCCACCACTGTGTTCAATTCTTTCAATTTACCACTGTTCCTGGAAGAAGATGACATCGTTCCAGTGTATTCTGAAGTTCTTCCTGATTCTGTTACTTTCTCACCCTCACCGAACATTTCACAACCGTTGCCACCCATACCTGATGTTGTTATTCCCACTGATCCTTCGCCATCATCACTTCATCCGGCATCACCTGTTATTCCTCTTGATTTATCTACCATAACTGTTTCAGATATCTCTACATCCAATTTGCTGTACAAGGAACTAAAAGATCATCCTCATGACTTGATCATAGGATCCATTTCTGACGGTGTTCGTACACGTCATCAATCTGGGCTTATCAACGTTTGCTTATTCTCTTGTTTTCTATCACAAATCGTCCCAAAGAACATTAACATGGCATTACAAGATCCGAGCTGGGTAGAGTCAATGCAATTAGAACTTCAACAGTTCAGAAAGCTCAAGGTTTGGGAATTGGTCGATCTCCCACCAAACAAATACCCAATTGGAACGAAGTGGGTATACAAAAACAAACCTGATGATAGAGGGGTCGTTGTTCGAAACAAAGCTAGGTTGGTCGTTCAAGGATTCGCACAAGAGGAAGGCATTGATTACACAGATGTTTTTGCTCCTGTTGCCAGAATTGAAGCCATCCGAATCTTTCTTGCCCATGCTGCACACAAAAACATCAAAGTTTATCAAATGGATGTAAAGTGCGCATTATTATATGGAGATATCAACGAAGAGATATATGTCTGTCAGCCACCAGGTTTCGAGGATCCGGATTTCCCTGATAAAGTCTACAAATTAGATAAGTCACTCCATGGACTACATCAAGCCCCTCGAATCTGGTACGAAACGTTGACACAATATCTGTTGAGCAAAGGTTTACTAGAGGAACCATTGACATGACTCTGTTCAAGAAAACCATTGGCAACGACGTTTTACTGGTTCAAGTGTACGTAGATGACATCATCTTTGGTTCATCAAATGAAAGTTTGTGTAGAGAATTTGAGGAGGTGATGAAGGAGAGGTTTGAGATGAGTATGATGGGTGAGATGTGCTTCGTTCTCGGTTTGCAGGTGGTACAAAAAACCGATGGCATCCTCATTCACCAGGAGAAATATATTTAGGAGATTTTGGTAAAATACAAGATAGACGAGAGTTCTTCTGAACTATCTCCGTTTACAGCACAGACTTGTCACATTCCTGACGAATCCGGAAAGTCCGTTGATGCTCACCGCTACAGATCGATGATCGGATCGTTAATGTACTTAACTGCAAGTCGTCCAGACACCAATTTTGCTGTAGGTTATTGTTCGAGGTGTCAATCAAATCCTAAGGAGTCACATGAAAAAGCCGTGAAGCATATTTTTCGTTATCTAAAGGGAACTCCACGTCTCAGCTTGTGGTATCCAAAAGGGGGGAGCTTTGATCTTCATGCATATACTGACAGTAACTATGGCGGTTGCAAACTCGATCGAAAATCGGTTTCTGGTGGATGTCAGTATCTGGGGGAGTGTTTAGTTTCGTGGCAGAACAAGAAACAAACCACCGTTTCTTTATCTACTAGGGAAGCTGAATACACTGCAGCCTCCAGCTACTGCTGTCAAGTCCTCTAGATCCAACATCAGATGATCGATTACGGAATCAATTTTCTTCACACTCCGATCTTCTGTGATAATGAGGCAGCCATTGGAATTACCAAGAATCCGGTTCACCACACTCGAACGAAGCGCATTGAAACTCGCATTCATGCCATCCGGGATGCTCAGGAAAAGGGCTTTATCAATACCATATCGATCGACACCAAAAATCAAAAAGCTGATTTGTTCACTAAAACATTTGATAAACCGCGTTTTTATGAATTAATTAACATGCTTGGTCTGATGTCTTTTTAATCATTCTAATATTTTTTTTAAAAATGGGGAGAAATTTGAAAGAAAATTCTGTTTTTCTTACTTATATTTTCTAATAATGTCGGCCATTATTTTGTGTTTGATCTCAAAGTTCTTAAATTTGTGAAAAATTTCAGTTTTATGACACTGAAAATTTTGGGGGAGTAAATACTACAAATTTTTATAATTGTGTTTCATCTCATGTAAAATACTTTTTGTTTCTTGCAGGATTCAGATATGGGTTAACGGCGGCAGAAGAAGGAAGGAGATTTGTACACTGATGTGTCAGTAAGCTCAGCTTGAATACTATTAGACAGCAACTTTGTGATCAAACTAAATTCAAAAACACACGCGGTGATAAGGATCATTTTCACAGACATTTGGCTTCCACAAAGTGATAAGTTTTGACAAATATGGACTGAGAGTACTTGTTTCGTGCTTGATTTTTTCCCAAATAACCTTTAGTCGCAGCCCTAAATGACGCTTCTCGTTAGCTCTTCAGAACTTTTTGTTCTCGTGTTAATCTCCTCTGCTATGCGGAAGCATTGACCTGGAGTGATGATCTTCTCTGTTATATGTAAATATAGACCTGAAGCTCTCATCAGCACGTACAGATAATCATCTCCTCTGTTATACGTTAGTATAGACCTGGAGCTCTAATCATCTGTAAAACCCATATAAAGCAAAGCTCAAAATGTTTCATTAAAATTACAAAGTCTTGCTGAACCATCTAAACTCAATATGTCCTGAGGTCAAAACAAGTTACTTTGCTGAATGTCTGTGGAAACCGAGTTGCCAGAGTTTCTTCAAATCGAACCAAAACATGATAATATCGTCACAAGTTGTGTGTTGAAAGGAACAATGCAGGGGTTTAAATGGACAAACATACTGACAATCTTTCCAAATCTTTGTTCCTCCGGATGATTACCAGAAACTCGTTTCTGATATCCTCATGATCCATTCTGTTATACTGATTTGATTCCTTTTAAACTTTCGTAGTTAAACTGGGTCGATATCTTGGATCTATCTCATTAGTTTGGCTTGACACTATTTTAAAATATCTGTAATTTTAACTAGATTTGACTTTTTTTCCCTTTTCAAAAATTATTTTTTTTTAATATTTGGGTTTCTGCGACACTATAGTGTCGGGTCTGCGACACTATGACCTTTGCGACACTATAGTGTCGGGTTTGCGAAACTACATCGAGCTTAATATTCATCTGATGTGGGTCGTGTGGATCATAACTCATTTTTCAAAACAAATACACTTTACCCGACATTAAACCCTAATACCCACTTAACTTCAATCTGTGATTTTGTAGTGTTTTCAAGTGTTTTCAACCGCTAAGTTTTGATCTATAACATGTTTCGAACCGTCGTTTGCATTGTATTGGATTTTGGTGTTGATCTGATATGGATTTGATATGCTTGACTGTTGGTTTTTCACGTTTTTGCGACACTAACTGTTCGTCCTGCGACACTGAACGAAAGTTCAAACCAGATCTGCGACACTACCAATGTCATGCTGCCCATACCTTGTTGGTAGTGTCGGAGACCTGAGGTGTTGTGACAATGTAGTGTCGTCGCACATGCATTACCGTTGTGACACTGTAATGTCGACGAAAATGCGACATTGCTGTGTCGCACTACTGCGACACTACTGTGTCGCACATCTGCGAAACTACCTTTTTTAGTATTATTTTTTTATTAATTTATTATTTTATTTATATTTCTTTCCTTTTGATTTTATTTTATTTACCTATTTTGTTATTAATTAATTTTCGGTTTTCGTTTCAGGTATCCACCGCCGATGCGATTCGACAAGCGGTCGAACGTGGTCGCTTATCTAAACGATAAGGACCCAAAGTCAGTTGGTTTTGGTGACGTGATATCTTGGATGAAGGTGTCCCCCATCTTTTATGCGGTCACGAAGGATCTGGTGATTTATCAGCAACATATCAGAGATTTTTGGGAGACGGCCACATACAACCTGAATGCGGATCCGGGAGAGATCAGGGAGGGCAGTTGTAATGGGGGAGGAGATTGTTCTTACTGTTGACTCTATTGCTCGGATGCTGAGGATGGAGCGTGACGTTGGGTCACCAGTTCTGCTAAGTTTGACTGATGTTTACGAGGGTTTTCTGGAGATGGGATATGAGGGAACAGATTTCTTGGATCGTCGGGAGATCAAGAAATCGTTCTTGACGAACGAATGGAGGTCTATTGCTCACGTGATGATTGTATGTTTAGATCATCGCAAAGGAGGAACGGATGGGCTGAATTTCGAATGGGCCCGAGTGATGCTAAACTTGTGCAGGGGAGATAAGGCAAATATCCCGCATATGATATTCGGTATATGATTGAGAACATCTCTAAATAAATTTAGTAGATTAAGGGAACATAATAAGAACTTACTTTCTGATATTGAAAAATATACTGCATCTACAAATAAATTAAAACAAAATGAAAAATCATTTAAAGAGAAAATTGAGGTACATAAAAGGGACTTTATCAAACTAAAAGATGATAATGGAAATTTATGTGCCCAACTTATAGATGCAGTTGAACAATATCATAAATTAAAGTCAGAACTTGACCTTGCTAAACAACTTATCACTAAACTTAAACTTGATGTTGATAAAATGAACAACGCGGGTAAAATTGTTAACCACATCATTGAGACATATGTGGTAAAAGTGGATAGGGAAGGAATTGGATATAAACAGGTACCTCATCCTTACAATTTTGATTATTCATGCTATCAAGTAGAGGATGAGGTAACTAAGTTTGAATCTACAACACCTAAGGTTGTAGATCCTGATTTGTGTGTTAAATCTAATCCTGTGAAAGAAATTGTGAGTATAGTGACAGGTGAAGAGAATGCAGGTTCTAAGGATTGTAATGGCGAAAGAACAAATAATGAAGACGTTTGTTCTCATTCTAAAATTGCTGGTCTTGAGTCGGATTTCAACTGTGCAAGTTTTCAAAAATTCCATGATTCTATAACTTCTGGTTCTTTTGTTGGTTTTGACAATGGTTTTACGTTAAAACCTGATGGTGATGCTTCGTTAAATATCTCTAACTCTTGTAATTCTGTGTGTGATGTGAATGATAATAGTAGTTCGTTGCATGATAATGTAGAGAGTGATACTGTTAAGCCACCTGAGTCATCTAAATAATCTGAATTAAAGAAGAATAATGCTAAGATATTGTATAAGCTCATAGGTTCAGATAATGTTTATTGTAATGATGACTTGCCTATGGGTTCTATAGATCCTAAACTGACATACAGAGTGTTACAGAATGTTCTGTTAAAAATACAGAACCTAAGGTAGAAAAGAAACAAGAGAGGGTAAATAAACCTGCTAAGTCTAAACTTGTTAGTAGCAAATATTTTGTGTCAGGAGGTCTCTTAGAAAATGAGAGAAATAAGATTAAGTCTAATCCGTTTCCTCCTAAAACAAAACCACAACAACAATTCAATAATGCAGGTTTTCAGTTACCATAACTTTCAACATCAAGTAGAACTCAACAAAGGGTTTTCAATTCACAGTCTGTGAGAAAAGAACAAGGGAAGAGAGAACCTTTGAGAAATGAATCTTTTAGCAAAAATCAGGTTAAAAGGAGACAGTGTTTCCACTATGGATTGTTCGGGCATATCCTTAAATATTGCAGGTTGAAGTCTGAAGAGAAAACGTCTGTGAAATCTGTACCTCTAGCTTCTACTAACAAAAGGGATGCTGCTCCAAAGGAAAATCCAGTTACACCGGTCAATAAGAGACCAGGTAAGAAAAGCAGGGACAGGTTGAAACGAAAAGCAGAAATGGAAAAGTCTGAGACTCAAACATTTCAGAAAAACTCAAAACCTAAATTGTTTTCAAAGGTTTAGACTCCACCAAAGTCTCAGAAATATTCCACACAAGGTTTTTCAAACAAAACTGTTTTTAAACCTAAGTTTTCATTACCTCAGTCTTAGTTTCAAAAGTCAAAGTTTTGTGAAATAGTCAAAGGTTTTCAAAATTTAAGTAATTTTCAAAACCTAAGGTTTCTTATGCTAAATCGTATGTTCCAATCATCAGTGACAAAAGAGATTGTCAATTGCAGGAAGTTACCTATGTTGATTCACAAGGGCGACCTAAGACCAAAATGGCTTGGGTCTCGATTACTAACTTAGTTGTTACCGTGTGCAGGAGTAACCAAGGAGAACTACTAAACTGGTAGTGGTTATTTCTAATTCATCTGAAGAATATTCTAAAAAAATATGATTTTCAAAAAAGGGTTAAATGCATATTTCCCCCTCTAAAACACTTTAAATGCATATTTCCCCAGCCAAAAAAATCAATTGCATATTTCCCCTTATAAACAACTTTAATTTGCAAATATACCCATTTTTAATAAAGAAATTTAGTTAACTTTGGGTATATATGCAATTGATTTTTTTAGTTGGGGAAATATGCATTTAGGGGTGTTTATAGGGGTAAATATGCAATTAAATCTTCAAAAAATAATCAAAAATGGAAGTTTTTCAAATTTTTTTTCTTTTCCTTTGTATGTTTTAAATTTAAATAAAATAAATAAATTCGAGATCTTATTGAGCAAAAGAGGAAAGATGATAGTACATCGGTTGTTAGATGTTATCACATGTCTTTTTGTTTAAAAAAAGGGGGGGTTATTAAATTAAGCAATTTCATTGTGCGATATGTTGGTAGGCTTTGTAGCTGACGCGCAGAATGACATCAATCTTTGTCACTAAGTTAAGCTCGACCAAATTGTGTGGAAATCCATTGATGTGTTGTAACTTTTACTAAATTTTGTTCGAAAAAAATAGGCGGAGAGTTACATTCTTGTTATACACACACCAGTTACCATCAGTTATAAGTTATTTTTTGTAGATTTTGAATTAAGTAATAAAAAATCCATAAAAAAGGAGGAAAGAAGTACAATATATATCACATAAAGAATATGTATGGGAGCCAAAAAGCACAAAACGAATAAGTGTGCAATGTCGTTGTGTAAAAATAGTCCAATGTGGCCATTAGGTAACTGTAAAAGAGCCTAATGGCCAATTGTGTTGAGCAAAAAGAGTCCAATGTGGCCATTAAGAAATTGCAAAAGAGCCTAAAGGCCAATTATGAAAAGATATGTCAATGTCACATACATATACATACATAAATATTTATCTGTTTGGACAAGTGTCTTTGATTAAGGGGTACAATCTGTAGATTGGGTATATAAGTCCGTTGTGCATATTAATCCTAAATGTCTAAAGATGTGTTCACTTGAACGTGATAATACCTCAATCCTAGATAAAGCCGGTGCTACTTATGCTCTTATAGTTATATTAATTAGGTTCTTGATGCCTTATAATCAATGGTGGGTGGCCAAGTCAAGTTATGATGACTCGAAATCTCAAAATGCCTTGAGAATGGATAAAGTATTAACACTTCTTGTGGGGTCCATACTTTGAAGTCTTAAAAATAAACCAAAACATGATAAATACTCACAAGATTGTTAGTTGAACTTCATATGTTTGAGTTTAAGTGGATAAACAATATTGGCAATCGTTTTGAACTTTTTATGTGTTTTTGAAATAAAGAAATCTGCATGTGATGGCCTAATTAAACTGATATGATCTTCTCGCACATGGGTCTCACAAAAATATGTTTTATTCTTAGTTGTTTTATTATTTTTGTTAGTTGATATTCGTACTTTCATTCACTTATTTTTCTTTAAATTTTACAAAAATACCAAAAAAATAATTTATGTTTGTTATAATATAAAATTTTGAAAACTCCAAAAAATATTGTGTTTCCTATCTTCCATGTTTTGTTGAATTTTAATACTTCAAGATGTTCTTTGGAAAGTGTTTGGTATGTTTACAAGTGACAGGAAACGAACATGGGCTTCTCTTCTCGTGTTTAATTCCAAAACGGATGAGATATTTTGATGCTAATGACCAACACATATTCAATTTATGCTGATCCGGCTACTGCAGTAACTTCATTCCACTTCATCTGTGGATAAGTCTAATGTTTAAGGTGAGCTTGTTAATGAGCATGTAGATTTATATGAAGAGATGATGGTGGTTTCCAGGGGGATTCTAGTGGGAGATTGTCTGTAAATATGATCCAATGAATCTGATTAATCTATCAGAGAAGGAATTATGATCTCACACAAGAACTCAATCTTGCAGATGAAGTCTATGCTAAGAGTTAATTGCTGGTAATTTGGGTCGAGAAATGAAGAAGTCTTAAAGAACGATCAAAAAGAAAAATAAGATCTTCACGGGGTCAAAAGCAATGGAAGGCTGCAACAAGGATAATCAAAGATTGAAGATTACCAAGCTGATGTCAAGAGTGAGTTTGTTGACTATTAGTTTTGTGACAACAGCTTGTAATAGTTTAGTTGTTTGTTTGGTTATCATTGTAAACATTTGGATTGGTCGTTTGAGGTTATGACACGCCTAGATGTCACGTACAAGGTGTCGCACGACACCTAGGTGTCTCATGGTGTGTCATAAGCCCATAAATAGTGGTGGGTGATAACCATTTTGGTTAATCGTCCATCAGAGAGTGTGTGAGCGTTTTTATCAATACAATTATGTTTGAAAGTATTCTCTATCTTTGGGTGATTGTATGTTCTTATTTATACTCTCAAGGTGTTTCTTGACGGATTCCGCACGTCTAGAAGCATTCGTATCGTCTGGAATATCGATCAAAGAGAAGAACCAGGACCTACAAATTTCATCAAGTGGGATTGGTGGGCATCTTGGGTTTTGCTGTAGACGAGATTATCATCAAAGTATACCACTAAAAAATTACCCAAAAATGGTTTCAAGACCTGATTCATTAAGCGCATAAAAGTGCTTAGGGCATTTGACAACCGAAAAGGCATAACAAGCCACTCATATAATCCTTATTTGGTCTTGAAGGCTGTTTTCCACACGTCCCCTTCGCATATCCGAATTTGATGATAGCCACTCCTCAAATCCACTTTAGAACATACAGTCACACTGTGAAGCTTATCAAGCAAATCGTTCAACCGCAGAATAGGAAAACGGTATTTGATGGTGATTTTGTTTATCGATCGACTATCCATACACATTTTCCACTCTCCGTTTTTCTTTGGTACAGGCAAGGTAGGAACTGCACATGGGCTTAGGATTCACGAATTAGCCCCTTTTCCAACAATTTGTCAACCTGCTTTTGAATTTCAAGAGTTTCTTGGGGATTGGTGCGATATGCTGGTTTATTGGGTAAGGGAGAACCTAGAATTAAATCAACTTTGTGTTGAATGGAACGTTTAGGGGTAGGCCATAGGGAATTTCGGATGGGAAAACTTGGTCAAAGGATTTTAACAGTGGTTGTACAAGGGAATACAAAGCTGGTTGGGGACTCTCATCCTCTTCATCAGGTCCTAACAAAACGAACTCTTTAAAGGATGTATACTCGTGTTGTTCAGGTTGCAGCAAGGTACTTAAGGGTGTTGGTGGGCTTGTAGGTTGTGCTGGAGGATTTATAATGGTAAGGACGATTTTACGGTTTTTGTGAACAAAAGAGTATGTGTTCTGGTAACCATCATGAATAACTCGGCGGTCAAATTTCCAAGGATGCCCTAGTAGGATATGACACGCATCCATGGGCACAACATCACACCATAATTCATCAGTATAAGACATGTATTCATTTTCCTTGATTGAGCCAATGAATCACGTATGGAGCATGATGTGGTTGAGTAGGAAGTTCTAGTTTAGAAACCAAAGTCTGTGAAGCAACATTGGTGCAACTCCCCCTACGAATTATCATCGTATAAACCTTTTGAGCAATCGTACAACGGCTATGGAAAATGGCTTCCCGCTGTAGATTTTCTTCTTGAGTGGAGGAAGTATTAAACGTTCATCGGACAACTAAACCGACCAGTAACCACTGCTTCTTCTTCATTTGGCGACGCTGAAGCTAGAGTAAAATCAGACTCAAACTCATAACCACTTACAAGCTCAAAATCGGTGCGAGTAATATGTGGTTTGTTCGGGAACTCGGAGGCTATATGCCTTATTCCTTGACATTGGAAACATCGACGAGGAGATTTTTGGGGATCAGTATTGGAATTGGTTGTTGACGATGTTTTATTGGTAGTGGAAGTAATGGGTTCTATGATTGATGTGGGTTTTGGTATGTAGTGGGCTTAAAAGAACGGTTGGGCTCAAACTTGCCTTTTGCCCATTTTTAGGAATCAACTTTTGTGACATCTGCCCCAAACCCGAACCCGAATACCCGACTCGAACCCGAAGCTATCTCTGTTTAATATATTCGTAATTATCTCCTTTAAACGTAACGCTTCGTTATTAAAATATATAATAAATATGCCGGGCTTTTAAACTATTTTCCGTCTTCAATAAATCGACTAAGTATTATCGAACGTTTACTAATTAATTACTAAGTGCAAATATTAAACCTCCAAAGTATATATATATATATACATATATGACAATTTATTAAAAACAAATATATATATATATATATATATATATATTATAAAGATTATTGAAAATAAATATTGGCAAAGTCTCAAAAAGTACCCTCTAACGTCAAAAATGAGATAAAAATGTAAAAACGTCATTTCTATGAACGTTACAACGCTATTCAGTTAAGTTTATTAGTTAAAATAAGTATTTAGTTAAGTTTGTGCCAAAACTGCCAAATATTAAACTTACATTAAAGTTTAATTGTAAATTGAAGACAAAACATAACTTGAGGGACCTGTTGTGTAAAATTTCATTAAACCAACCCACCCCTCTCGTGACCCCGTGAATCCGGCGCCATCTGCCGGCGACTTTTTCCGGCCAAAAGCCGTCTCCGGCGACACACTCAAAACCGGTTTTTATTCCATGTTAATTTAATTAAATTATACCAAAACGTTCCCAAGTGAATTTCGAACCCCCTACCACACTTTAATCACTGTATAATCGACCGAATCCACCTTTAATTCTTGAATCAAAACCGTCGGCCTTAAACCCACTTCATCAATTCGATCCATAACGTACCAAATCAATAATTTGTTGCATCAAAACGATCCTCTCAACGTCTATAATCGAATTACAACAATCAATTGAACATAAATCATCAAATTAACACCTAATTAATCTCAATTAACCCGTCACTTAACTCGGACCTGTTTGTATTGTTCCGGACCATATCGATTCAATTCAATCTACCCACACTCTCTCTAGTTCACGAATTTGCTCTCTACCATATCAATTTCAAGCAAAAACATCGAGAACTCAGCCTTTGATTCACAAACCCGTCGCCTCTGTTCATCATCATCCCCGATCCAAATCGTCTGCAATCAAGTGAGTTTTATATATCGAAATGATCCTCTTTATGCGTGTAATAAGAATCTTCGATCCATTTCTGAAATCAATGTTTCGATCTCACGAATTTGAGTGATTTGCGTTCTAGGGTTTTAAAGAGAATTGGGGCTTTTGATTTTAAAATTTTTTAAAAGCTGTTTTTAACAACAAAAGAAATCTGGCGCGGCTGGTTAGCCTGTTTGATTAGAAGTTGAAGGTCCTGGGTTCGAACCAGGGCCTTATCACATTTTTTTTTATCTTTTTCTACTTAAGGTTTTAATCAAAATATTAACCTAAAAGCTAATACTAAATAATATATATTCTATAAAATGATTAAATCTTATAAAACCATGTTTTTTAGACGGGTTTAGTTTTATAAAACTTGAACATTACAAATATTTTTTTTATACATACAAATATATTATAAGTAGGAGCTTATTAATAATAAACTTTATATAGATCTTTATACTTTAAAAATTGTGATGAATGATTAACGTATTTTTACAAGTTTATATATTCCTTGGACATCAAAATATTTATTGTTATAAATATCTATATTTCGAATTTCTATTATATATCATGACGGTACGATTAAATAGTTTTATATACATATATTGTTTGAATTGCAAGTGCTTATTGTCGGAAATAATATTAATGATCACGACATTACGAATAAATAAATTATATATTTTCGAATCGTTTTACCGAAAACCCCAAATCCCAAATCGAAACCTAGAACCCAAATTATCTAATGTTTTATCTATTATTTTCCATTCCGGTTTTCTATACTATTTGTTGCTAAGTTAGGATTGTCATTTAATTAGGTGATTCTAATATTTTGACGATCCTCGTTCCAATTCAGACTATTTACTATTTGTTTCGTGCCCGAGTTTCAAGGTGAGTAAACTCACTCCCCTTTTTACTTTTACGTTTTGGGGCTGAAATATGTGCTACGTTTACTATTTACTATTTTTCTAAAAAGAGATCATACAAATATGTTAGTTTTGACTCGCGACAAGATGCAAACTTATGTGGTAGTTTAAAGTAGTTTATTGCTTTGTAATCCCACCGGTACAATGTTAGCGCTAATGGTTTGACAAACCCACCTGCCTGGACAACATCGATAGGTGATTTAACCCGGCCATTCTATTCTATGTTTACTATGGTTGCTATGCTATGACGGTTGTTGCTATACTATGATGCTTGTTGCTATGCCATGTCCCTAAGTTGCTAATTGATTACTGATAACTTACAAACGAGACGGGTAATTGACGGTTGGTAAAAAGTTATCAGTAAATCAAATACATGAGTTGGTTCCTCATGACAAAATGGCAAAATCAAGAAGTGTGGATTCTATGTGGTTGTGTTCTATTCTATTCTAGGGGTCATGGTCGAGTAATATTACGAAATGACTATACATGTAAGCTTGCGCAGCATATCTTGTTGATCTCGGATTTCAATACTAGTATTATCAAATTGTGTTTTTACTCACTAGCTTGTGTAGCTAACTGTGTCTTTTTCACATATTTCAGGTGTTGCGTGATTATGAGATTTTACTTTTGGCAAGACATAGGATGCTTTGGACTTAGTTAATAAAAAACGACTTCATTGCCATTACTGCTTCGTTTATGACTTTTGTCGTTTTGCTATTTATGAATTATGTTCCAAACTTATAAGTACAATTATTAGTCATTAATAAAATGATGCCATGAGCTTTGGTTACTAATGATATCCATTCCAGTGACAGCCTGGTGTTTCCGCCGCCGGGCGGGGTGTCACAACTTTGGGGGTCAATTGGGTTAATTCAGCTAGGGTTTGATAAGTATGTAACTCCACCACATTTGCTACCCTAGGTTCTAGACCTCCCACATATCTAACCAAAGTTTGGGGATCATCTTCTGGAATGTCACATTTCATCAAAAGATACTCAAAATCTCGAGAATAATCTTCAGCCGGACTTGTTCCTTGTTTCAAAGAGTGTAATTTTGAATACCCAGCTTGAATATAATGAGTTGGCAGGAATTTATGCTTCATTTTTTCTTTCATTTTTGACCAAGCTCGAAGCCTTTCCTGCTCGTTCACGCTTCAAACAAACATTGGACCACCATGTTGAAGCATATTTGGGTAGTTTTAGAGCAATAATTTTCACCTTGTTCTCATCAGAGGTTTGTTTGTAATCGAAGACTCGTTCCATCGTTCGAAGCCATTCGACAAACTCATCTGGGTCCAACTTTCCATCGTATTCGGGTATGTCAACTTTTATGTCATTTGGATGTTATCCTCCTTGTCCACCTTTGTTAACTGAATCATTGGAGTTAGAATCCTCAGCGTGGCTTTGGGATACAACAATTTGATGAATCTGCTACTGCATTGCTTTCATCTGTTGTGTTAATTCCCTTTTATCAGCTTCCATCGTCTCCAAAATCTTCTTGAACTCGGTACTACTTCGGGTATCCCTAGCTCTGATACCAAATGATGGCAATGAGCTTGTTAGCTGGATCGAAAATACCCGACAAATGTTATAGAATAACAACTACCTCCATGAGATACAGTCTCACCACTCGCGAAAATTCGTTGAGCAGAAAATCTAACATGAATCCTCGATACAATCACACCACGAAGATTGGAATTAGCCTTCCAAGATCACCTTCTAATTTTCTGCTAAAAATTACAATAGCAATAGAATAAAAATACCCTTTGGATGCAGAGAATAAATTTTTTTTTACTTAAAAACTGTCATTTACTTCCATTTTCATGTACATACTGTGAAAGAAAGAAAAACTGCTCAACACTAACAACCCACGTTTCCTTCACTTGTGGAACACTCAAAACAACTACTTGACCAATTCCTAATAATTAGACTGCTGAAACTTAAATAAAATTGAAATAACAAAATTAAAACTTGCAGTGGAATAAAACTTGGACCAGTGACAATTCATCAAGGTTTTGGAGCTTCCAATTAGGCCAAACTTACCCATTTCTGACTTGGGTTGGGTTCTGTTGAGTCCATCGGGCTATGTAGTATTTTCCTATCACCAACCATTGTTTAACTTCATTAAGTATCGGGATGTTGTTTCCAGTGATCAGTATATCATCTACATTCAGGATGAGGAATGATATAGAGCTCCACTAGCTTTCCCCTAAACGCAAGCGTCTTCATTTTAAAAAAAAATCAAACTCTTTGATTTTTTTTGTCAAAACAAAGATTCCATCTACGAAATGCATGTTTAAGTCCATAAATGGGCTTATTCAGTTTGCACACCATTTTAGGATACTATTGACAAAACCTTAAGGTTGAACCATATAGGCATATTAAGAAAGATGTTCATTAAGAAAAGTGGTTTTGATATGCATTTGGCATATCTCGTAGCCATAGTATGAAGAGATGGCAAGTAATATCTTGATCGTCTTGATCACTGCAACGATGAAAATGTTTCTTTATAATCAATGCCCTCAAATTGAGTGTAAATTTTCGCAACTAGTCGTGCTTTATATGTGTGTATTTTCCATGCATTACGTGTTTTCTTTTGAAAAGCAATTTGCTTCCTATTACCCGATAGTCGGGGGGTTTAACTCAACTAAGTCCAAAACTTGATTGTCACGCATATATTACACCTCGGCGTTCATGGTTTCAAGCCATTTAACGTATTCTAGATCTAAGATAGCATATTTGTAGTTCATAGGTCGTCATTTGACTCTATTTCCAGAACTTCAGCACCTTCAAGATTCCAAAGATTTCTTTCAGGTTCCTTACGAGTCCTACTTCTGCGAATCCTTGTGTTTGCATTTTGATTCATTTGCAACAATTTCTGGTGGATCAGACTTTCAGACTTCAGCAGCGGTAGTTTGTGATTCTTAAACTTCTTCAAAATCTAGAAAATTATTTCTAGTTTCTCTACCAGGAGATTATTTCTCAAGAAAGTGTCATCTCATTTTGATGGAAATAACTTTGGCATAAGATGGTAGAAATATAATCCTCTTTTGTTACAATATCCAGCGAAACAACTCTTTCGCCTCGAGGATCGAGCTTGTCATCAGAGTCATTGGTGACATAAACATCACATCCCCATACTCTAAGGTAAGAAAGTTAAGATTATGCCATGCCATATCTCATATAGGGGTTTGTCTACCTTTTTATTCGGTACTAGATTGATAATGCGAGCGACATAAAACTAATATTGTTGGGTGTTTAGTGATATCTTTAAATTTGAAGTTAAATCAAATACAAAGCTAGCCCTAACTAAATCTATAATTATTAACGCATCTAAAGGTCAACATTAAAACCAATGCCGATTGTAAAACTGACATTATCTGGTTACAAACATACAAATACAGTTAATAATAACTAATCTACTGATGAGATGAATTATACATTTGGTTAATAAATAAATGTCTGAGACACTGACGGTTCACCAAATGAGAGCTATAAACTTGATCACGAACAATTAATGTCGAAATCGAACTTAGATGAAAAATACTTGTTACTTGTTTTACGGTTGGGAAAAACAAAAACTAAAAGTATGATTCCTTTTTGGTTTTTTGTGCTGTGACTGGAGTCACCAGAACAAAAGGATTATCCCACTTTTTATTATTTTGAGCGACGGTCATGTTAAGAGAGGGTTTTCACCCTAATGATTTTTTTTAATACAAATAATCTTACTTAACGAGTCCTAAATCTAGGGGTGTTCAAAAATATCCGCATCCGAAAACCCGATCCGAAAATCCGATATTCCGAACCCGAAATACCCGAAATTTCGGATACCCGAAAATTCGGATATCCGAACTTCGGATACCCGAAATTTCGGATTCGGGTTCGGATAGTAATTTTGAACTAATTCGGATATTCGGATTATCCGATTATCCGAAAACCAAATTTTTTTATTTTTTATTTTTAGATTATGTATTTAATATATTTATAAAACTATGTTTGTAAACTCTAAAGTTAAAATATATTTAGTATTCCAATTACATTCACGCCCTCCACCCTCCGGCCTCAGACCGGTGCACGCTCCGACGACCCACTGTCGCACGCTCCGACAAGTCGACAACCCACCGGTGCACGCCTCCGATCACATTTTTACCTTGTAAACGCATTTGTACTTTTTTTATACTATTCTTTATAGTCTTTTTTATATTATTTTCTACAATAACCAAGACATAACTTATATTTGATTTCATTATTTGTTTTTCAAAAGTATGAGAAATTTCAAAAAGACTTCATAATCATGCATTCATGTTTACGAATATTCCAATATTTGATTTTTAGTTAGTTTTTTTGGTTGTCGACTTATAAGTCATGGTCATGAGACAAGTAGCGGACTTGTCATATGTGTAAAGTGGAGGATTATTTGAATGTCTTGAAACGTTTGGAGTCGAAGTTTGATTAAAACAACTTGTTATTTAAATATTTGTCTTTAATTGTCTTAAGACTTTTTTGGTTAGTTGCTTAACATTAAGGCTAATTTTAGATTGAATGAAATGCAAAAAAAAAAAAAAAAAAAAAAAAAAAAAAAAAAAATCAAAATTTTCGGATAATTGGATACTATCCGAATCCGAACTTTCGGGTATCCGAAATTTTCGGATATCCGAAAATTCGGGTATCCGAAATCCGGATACCCGACTTTGAACACCCCTACCTAAATCCACTTAGATTATTTAAGCTCAACACATAAATAAACCTGTTATTCATTTAATTAAGTTAAATGAATAAGTATAGTTTATAAAGTATATAAATTATAAATGCATCCTTAGTTTGTATTCACCAATTAAACGAACTAACATGGTGTTATGTGTTAGTATAATTGCAAATTGTAAACTGTTAATAAAGTCAGGGACTATAGTTGACAATAGTTAATAGTTAGGTTGTTGCAGATTTTGAAATGTTATTAGTTGGTTAATGGCTCTATATAAGAGTTCATGTTTGTAACAGTTTGGATATACAATTTCACAATTCATATTCAATTCATATCATCTTCTTCTCTGATTTCTGGTAGACCAAACTTACATTTGGTATCAGAGCTTCGATTTAAAGGACTGAATCGCTGGTACGAGGGGAAGAGAGGTGTTCAAATCAAAGGAAAGAATCGAACACCGAGGAATAAAAAAATCGAGTTGAATCAATCCACAGGATCGAATTGATTCAAAATCGATCGATTGAGTGAGTGATCTCAATTGATTCACCGCCAAAATTGATCCAAATTCGGTACGCCATACCAACGAAGAACAAGACAAATAGCAGGTCGTGGTGGTGGAGGTGAAGGTCAAATTCCTCCACAAAATCAAATCATCACCATAAGAGATGGAGGTTCGATTCCGCTTCAATGTCCCACTCTCACAGCAACAAATTATACGATTTGGGCACTGCGTTTGAAAGTGATTTTCAACGTTCATGGACTGTGGGAGGTGATTGAACCACCGGCAGGGGCTGACATTGATAACAAGAAGAATAACCAGGCCATAGCTTACCTTTATCAGGCGATGCCTGAAGATCTAATTCTCCAAGTGGCCAATTTTTCAACAGCACAAGAGATTTGGGCATCATTGAAAACCAGATTTGTTGGTGCAGACAGAGTTAAGAAAGCTAGGCTAATCACCCTCAAGAACGAGTTTGATTCACTATCAATGAAGGAAGGAGAGACAATTGACTCATTTGCAGGAAAGTTCGATTGCCTCAAAATCAAGTGATCTTGGCTCACCATTAGAGGAGTCTGCCTTGGTAAAGAAACTTCTTGATTCAGTCCCTGAGAAGTTCATACAAATGGTTGCATCAATGGAGCAGTTTCTTGATCTCGGTACAATGTTGTTACCTGAAGCCATTGGAAGATTAAAGGCCTTTGAGGAAAGAAACATGATGAAAACAAAGCAGCATCAACACAGCAAAGATGATCAGCTTTTGTTGTCCTATTCAGAATGGCAGGCAAGGTCACAGAAGAACAAGGAGTATGAATCAAGACAAAGAGGTGGTAGGTCTAACAGAGGTAGAGGAAGATCCAACTTCAAAGGAGGAAGGCGATCAGATCAACACTACAAGAACCATCAAAGTGACCACAAAGTAAAAGACAAGTCACAAATTAAGTGCTTCAAATGTGATGTGTTAGGCCACTATGCCTCAGAATGTCCTCTAAAAAGGAAAGATCAGGAAGCAAATCTCACTCAAACAGTAGAGGATGAACCTGCATTATTAATGACTGTTCTTGAAGGGGCCCAGAAGGAGTTGGTGTTCTTGAATGAGTCTAAAGTTCATCCAGTTATGTTTGAAGGTCAAAACAATCAAGAAAGTGAATGGTACCTGGACAATGGTGCTTCCAACCACATGACTAGGAATAAAACAGCTTTCTCAGTCTTGGACAACAATGTGGGAGGAAATATAAGATTTGGTGATGGGTCGATGGTCACAATAGAAGGAAGGGGTTCTATAGTGATGCAGTGCAAGAATGGTGAACAAAGAGTACTGACTGATGTGTATTACATTCCACAGCTCAAGAGCAACATCTTCAGTCTTGGGCAGGCCACAGAGGGGGGTTGTGAGGTTAAAATGAAAGACAACTACTTGTGTCTATATGAAAGAACTAGTAAACTGTTGATGAAGGTGCAAAGGTTTGTGAACAGGTTGTACAAGATCAGTCTCCAAATTGGATCTCCTATTTGCAGCCTATCAAAGGGAAGTGATGAAACATGGAGGTGGCATGCCAGGCTGGGTCATGTCAATTTTGAAGCCATGAAGGAAATGGCTGAAAAGGGGGTAGTAAGAGGGCTGCCTGCTACAAGAAAACCAAATCAAGTGTGTGAAGCCTGCCTAGTAGGGAAACAAACTAGGCTGCCATTTCCTCATCATCTCCCCACAGATTAGGTAATCCTCTAGATCTAATCTCAGTTGACTTGTGTGGACCAATCACTCCAGAAACACATGTTGGAAATAAGTATTTTATGTTACTTAATGATGACTGCACAAGGTTTATGTGGGTGTACTTCTTAAAAACCAAAGATCAGGCATTAGACAAGTTTAAAATCTTCAAAGCAATGATAGAAAAGAAGCTTGGGCTATGTATTAAATCACTCAGATCTGATAGGGGGGAGAGTTTACCTCTCAAGACTTTGTGAAGTTCTGTGAAAAAGAAGGTATAGAGAGACAGTTGACTACCCCTTACACCCCTCAACACAATGGCACAGTTGAAAGAAGGAATAGGGCTGTGATGAACATGACAAGGACCTTGTTAAAAGCCATGAGTGTGCCACAGAGTTTTTGGGCAGAGGGTGTTAAACATTTTGTCTATGTTTTGAATAGGTTATCCACCAAAGCCTTGAAACATAGTACTCCCTATGAGCAGCTTAAAGGCAGAAAACCAACTGTAGAACACTTGAGGGTGTTTGGTTGTATTGGGCATGTCAAACATGCTAAGCCAAATCTAAAGAAATTAGATGACAGAAGTGTACCAATGGTCTATTTTGGAACAGAAGGAGGTTCAAAGGGATCAAGAATGTATGATACAGTGGAAAATAGGCTTGTTATAAGTAGAGATGTCCACTTTGAAGAAGACAAGAAATGGGATTGGTCTAATTATCTTGTTAATAACAGTGATGACAGTCCAAGCTGGACAAGTTTTTATGTAATGAAAGAAGGTGATCAGGTGGTAACTGAGGTACCAGCAGCCCATACAGGAACTGATACTGGGTCAGTTGGGTCAAATCAGGCTAAATCATCCTCTAGTGGTGAGTTGAAGAGGTCCACTAGAACTTCAGTCATCCCATCAAGGCTAAAAGATTTTGTTTTGGAAGAAAGGATGAGACAAGGTTCTGAAGAAGAGCAAGAATGTGGTTATGTCGAACTGTTGTTAATATAAGAGGGTTTTCCACAAAACTATAAAAAGGCTCAAGGTGATAGAGAATGGAAATTAGCAATGGACAGAGAGGTTCAGGCAATTGAAAGAAACAATACTTGGGTTTTAGTGGATAAACCAGCTCATTCTAAGTCAATTGGGCTAAAATGGTTATTCAAACTGAAACCAGATGCCTCAAGTGCTGACAAAAGGCATAAGGCCAGATTAGTTGCAAAGGGCTATGTACAACAACATGGTGTAGACTTTGATGAGACGTTTGCACCTGTGGCCAGAATTGAAACAATAAGATTGATATTCAATTCATATCATCTTCTTCATATTCAATTTATATCATCTTCTTCTCTGATTTCTGGTAGACCAAACTTACATTATGTTTGTTGTTCTCGGTATAACTTTTATGTGTCAAAGTCATGTTTGTTTATCGGGTGTGAACATATTAAATCTAATAGGGGGTTATAGAGGTGGTGAGGGGATAATTCCTCAAAAAATCTTTGTAAAAAAACTAAATAAGTTGCATCCAAGTAGGTTTTTAAATTTTTATTTGATTCTCACTTAATAATTCATGAATTATTAATCCCCGTTAAAACCATTAAATTTACACTAAATTTTAATATTTAGTATAAGAAATTGTGTTGGTTAGTGAAACAATCTAAAACCTGAAACACACGCGATAGTTGGGCAACATCTAACGAAATTCGTTGTTTTTGGTAGTTATTATGTTTTTACTTATAATATACTAGTTTAGTGCCCGCGCTACGCTCGGGAACACAACATTCAAGTGATGCTTTTAAAGATGTTCATGAATGCTCCATTCAGTTTTGAGACAAAACCTGGTAAATCGGAACACATGATATATTTGTAAAATTAGATTTTTAGTATAGCAATATTATACTCAAATTAAAGAGAATAAAGTGCTTAGTTTTATGGTGTAGTTTATTTTTGTTCTAAAATTGTATAAAAATGTAATGTATATTTATAAAACACTGAGGTCTTTAATTATATGTTATTATTAACTTTATCTATAAGTTTCATTTTTAAACCATATCAAATATAAACCGACTCATGTACACCCCTTGTAGTAAAAGGTTAAAAATATAAATACTCATAAATGTTTCAAAATTCTTCAAAATATTAGGGGACCAAAAATATAATTAGTTTTATTATAATATATTTTATATACATATTTTAAATAAAAAATCATTATTGTAAGATAAACTCTCAAATAATGCCACATAAGCTAAATGCTATGAAAAAATGCCACATAAGTTTTTTTTTGTTTTGCTATATTATATAAGGATTATTTTATGTTGTAAGCATATTAACCGATTCTTGGATTTTAAAATTAATCGGATTGCACCAACATTCATTTTCCGGCAAAAATTGCTACGTGATATCGTAATTTTTAAACATTACTAAATGCAAAATCATACATTAAAATGAGCTTAACTAGCTTTATCATGATCTTAATTACTAAAATTAATTCAAAAGATGCATCACACAAAATAAGCACGTTTCAAGCAAATACCAATATTGACCTTAAATTTCCGGATGTCACATGATAACTCTAAGATTTCTTTGCTCAAATTAACACTTGATTTATGCAAGAAAATGGAAGAAATAGAGGTGCGTGATGGTGAGAAAGACTTTGAGAGAAGGGTTAGAGGGTGGTGAGAGAGACTTTGAGAAGTTGTGTGACAGAAATGATGTGAAGTGGCCTTGAATTAAGTAGAAAACTAATTTGATTAACTTTTCTTAATCATAATGTTTAATCATAAAAACCATAACATCCCTTTTTAGTTGGGGTGGGTTAGACCACAAAAAGGTTCCAATGATTTTATAAAAACCATAAAATCTTTAATTATAGAAGCTCTGCTCCTTAATTATGAAAGTTAAAGGGTATATCAGTTTGGTGTATATCATAAAAGTAAAGCATAAATAAATTGCTAATGTTCAAAAATAAAATAAAGTTCAAACCCACAGGCAAATGTACGTAAAAACAGTTGAGAAGTTTAAAACACGCAACTAACAAACAAAAAACGTCGAGCCTAGCAGCATGCATTCTACTAATCACAAGGAAAGCCAAGACTAATGATACCAGTATTCAAGTCATTAAAAAGTCGGCGGAAGAGGTGCTTGGGGTGCATTAATAGCAAGCGGTTTGATATCTCTGCTTCTCATATAAGTCAAGAATTGACCTGGTAGCTCTTCCAACAGAGCTTGCACCATTGATCTCCCTCCTCCATCTACACAATATTTACATAACACAAATACAGTCAAGTGGGTAATGGGTCAAGTGGGACTTGAAGCACTTTTGTCAAATTTTATAAAAACATGTTTTCGTTTAAGGGACTTTCCCATTTGACCCGTCAGGAGATAGAAAAACAAAACTCAAATCAATCCATACGTAATTATATGGGTCAAGATTCATACCTCTAATGAAAACATAGACAACTGTGTAGAAACCAATTTATATGTTACTTACATTGAACAATATCCCGCATGGGAACAAACTGAACAATATCTCGAGTTGCTATTCTTCCTGTTGAGCTCTCCAAACGTGCTCCATTATCAGCATCCAAAATCTGTTACATAGTATTGTTAGGGTTGCAAATTAAAAGATCACAACATTTAAGTGGATCCTCAATTTGTCTACATCAATGGTTGTTGCGAGTATTCTTGTTACATATCTGTAAACTAGAGTACAAAAGAAATTCAAAAATAGTTTGGTTCGTTAGGTAATACGTAGAGTTGGTAACATGTGTAGGTGTGGTGTAGGTGTGGCAGGTGCAATAACGGGTCAAAATGGTAACTCTTACATTGATCAGGTTGAGTTAACCCGAAACACTTGTTAAAATTTCTTATAAAGAATCAGCATGTAGAATATGATAGCAAAAGTTATATTATCTCAATAATAATAGAATTTTATTTAAAATATATGCAATAAAATACACATTGTGACTTTAAACCCATTTAACCAGTTTCTTTTTCTAGCAAAAATATCTTGAAAGATAATACCTAACCCTACCCGTTCATAAGTAAATGGGTCGAAATGGCCTCCTATAGCGATTACCATTAATGAGCCAAACATTAGTTGCTATGCCTTTTAACCATTACCTCCATTTGTTTAAAATCAGCATTACCCACTCCAACAATTAAGATCGAGAGAGGTAGATCAGAGGCCCTGACGAGCGCATCTTTAGTCTCTTGGAGATCGGTAAGAACTCCATCCTAATATAATAAGACAAATTAAAGATTTTGTGACAAAAGGAATAACGCTTATATGGAATTGTTTGGCACATGTTTACCGTTATGATTAGCAAGATAAAATACTTGGTGGAATTGGTTGAGAGAGATTGAGCAGCTATTTCAGCAGCTTGGTTGATTACTTGACCAAATAAAGTGGGTCCATGAAGTGAGACGGTATGCAATGCATTTCTATAAGCAGCCATTATACCTTGTACTCCTTCAACCTGTAAAATAATGTTGGAAATAAATCTCCTTATTTAGGGTACAAGTGAATCTACCTAGCAATAACGATCCAAAGTGGGCTTTTTTCTAATTTCTTCATCATGTATAATCTGCTATGATTTCACTACGTGGAAAATAACACAGGTGACAAAACGGTTAGGTCCGGTCAAAACAGGTATATTAATGTACAGGTCATATGGGATGTGGTAGGAAGGATAGAAGTAACAATTGGAGATGCCTTTTCAATCCCTTGACCAATGAAAAGAGTGTTTTACCTCAAAGCTACTAACATTTCCATTCAGGTTGAAACAATGAGATACAGAGCCATTAGGTAGTTTCCCACCAAAACCCCAAGAAGGAAAGCGTTTATCATAATCATAAACTTGTATGACTTCCCCAACCTCCATAATAGCCTGTAATTAGAAAACACAAATAGATATATTATGAAATAAATCTGAAAATAAAAAATAAGGTTCGAAGTGGTATGGAGATCCCTTAATGTATCTGTTATTCAACATTGTAAAAGGAAAGAAGTGGCAAAATGGACGGGTTTGCCAACGACTCAAAACGGGTGATATTAAAAGGCTGGGTTGAACCTGAAAGAGTTTTTATCTAACTATCTGTAATAATCAATGTACAGAATATATTACAATATTAGATTTTCAATTGGAATTTTAACTTTTTGATAAATTGATGTAGGAGGTTTGCAAGTGGTGCTTATAAACAGAAAGAATTATACGAATTTAAAACAAAAAAAGCGGCAAATCAGCTAACCTGCTGGTATGCATTTAAGCGGCCAGAATAGTCAATGTAATGCAATGAATCCTGGCTTCGAGGATCACCATTCGAAGCTGTGACGAAATAAAGTTGCAAGAGAGAACCATTAGTAGATATTACATTTTAGCATAATTGGTTAAAGCAAACTTACCTGTAAAATCAACAGCAACCATGAAGTTCAGTTCAAACCCACTAGAAATATAATCAAGAAAACTATGTAATTCCTTTTCTTCATATGTGTCCACAAAAAGTTTACCCTTGAGAACCTAGATAGCATACAAAAAGTTTACCCTTGAGAACCTATATAACATGCAAACAGAAGATATCTTCACACAAATTTAAATGCAGTTTTTTGTAGTCGTAGTGCTTCATTAATTTCAAGCATAGTTATCAAAAGCCCTCGCCTAAGGGACTAGGCGACCAAAAAAAACGAGTCCCTGTAACTGCGCTTTCCTTTGCTATGAAGATTTAGTCCCTGAAAAGCTCATACACAGCTAATTTTGTTTAATTAATCTAAATTAAGGAAACTGACATTACCGATTTTTACTCCATAATTGGCACCAAAAGTTCCCGTTAGTTTTATCAGTTTTTAAAGGGTTAACCCTAAACTGTAATATTGTATTCAGTCAAGAAATCTTTTCTTTGAGGTCTCAATCCAGCCAAAGTTAAGATTCTCATCATGATGTTTATGGAGGAAGATGATGACAATGTGATTGAAGTTGAATCTTATTGTTTTGAAGATTTATGAACTTTTGGTTTGCATATTTTACTATTTATTGCTTTATGATGTTTTTGTTTTCAAGTATTAACAATTTGGTTTTGAAGTATTTTGGTATATGAGACAATTTTGGTACTTTCTGTTAAGACTATGCCATTATGGTATTGAAATATTTTGGTATTGACATCTTATATTTTACTTTTTTTTTTCTTTTAGTGCACTTTTTACTTCTCAGGCCCACACTTTTTTTGTGCCTCTCGCCTAGGCCTTAGTCCCACCCTCTCGCCTAGAGTGCGCCTTGCGCCTTTGATAACTATGATTTCAAGTAAATTATTTCTCATACACTCTACGTATCCCTTTGAAAGTTGTATTATAACAAATGAGCACATTTTACCTTCTCATGATCTTTCTGACGAGAAGATGGAAACACAAAATTTGCACCTACGGTTGCTTTGTTAAGTTTTTCCATATCTTGAATAGATGTTTGCAGTTTACTGTAAATATAAAAGCTTTGACATTATTACCTATAATTTTATTATCAACCCAACTAACTAGAGTAGGCTAAAAATGAAAACAAGAGGTGGCCTTTTCTACCCATTTGCTTATGAATGAGTAGCTTCAGGTTATGTTTTATCCCTAACCGCTCACACATGTACAGCCAAAAAGTTAGCTAAAAGAAAACAGGTTAAACTCATAGAAAGTTACCCTACTTTGAGAAATAAAACCTCACTTTTCAAAATACAGCAAAATAGTGTTGTCAACCAAGTTCGACACTTCGACCAACTCACCCATTTAAAGCATCTTATAACCCCAAAAAGAACCAAAAAGAAGTAAGACTCAATAAGCCTCCACATGAGTGGCATTATTTGACACTCCTATAGTAAGAGGGTACCAAACATAATGAACAAAACTTAAGTGTCGTTTATGCAACAAAACAATGTAACAAAAAAATTACCCAATAAGTGTGTGCTTCCCATTGGTATTGAAGTCAAAACACTCTATAATTAGAGGGTTATCCTGTAAAAACAAAATATATGAAATTAGGTAAAAAATAAAAAACTGTTTGAACAAATATCATCTATAAGGATGATTTTCAAAAAACAAGACAGAATAAAGCAAAGAAAATAAAAGTAGCCAACTTCACCTTGCTCACATATTGCTGCATTGTTAAACATAATGGTTTCCAAACTGGGTCCAAATTGTTGTTCACTACTTCTGTCTTGCAAATTGGAATAGGATTTCCAGCCTCAACGATCCTAGAGATTCTTAAGAATGGATCCTATAGAGGTAAAAACAAAATATTAAAAAAAAACCAAGAATCAAGTTGAGCATGATTATATTACGAATTTCGTTAGTATGTTTTCAGTGAGAGTAATTACACTTTTTGAGAAACGATCCTTGTTATCCAAGTTTGAACATCGGAATCTCATCTCAACAGCCACTTTGGAAGCAATTGTTTCCTCTGCATGAATAGTAATGAAACCCAAATTTCCAACATCATGCCCATTTCTACCATGAAGTTTTAGGGTCATACTTCGGCTTCGGAAAGTCATGATCTGTGAATGTTTGATGAACAGGGATCAGCTTTGGTCAGATGCACTGTGTAAAATTGGGTTTGGTCAAAGTCAGGTACAGTTGACCCACTATTTTTTTCATTTACTTTAGACCTTCATACAAACCAATATATTAGGTGCAATTTCAGAATTTAGTATTTATTACCAAAAATACTAATTTGCAGCATCGGTATTAAAATTACAACAGAAATGCAATGGGCCCTAAGAATCAAATGCTTGCAACATCTCCTAAATTGTCTTATTGCCAAAAAACCAGATTATTGTCCAAATAGGCAAATAGTAAAGTTTTTGCATTCATTTTTCTGAATCTTGTAAATACTTATAATATTCAAACAACTACAACAACCGTATCCAGTAAAATCCCACTCATAGCGGAGCTATTGGTAGGGTATGGGAAGGCGGGATGGAGACGAGCCCTACCTCTTTTCATAAGGAAAAGAGAGGTCACCACAAGAGAGAACTCAGCTCCAAAAAAACAAAACCATCGGCATACTAACAATATGAAATGTATATGAATAAAAGATGCTACTAACGATAGAAATGGTTTAAGGATGAATAGCGTTAGGGGTCACCCATCCCAATCTGACCCTTGAATTCTTAACCGCTTTTTAGTTATAGTCCATTTTGGATCATTTGAAAGGGAAGAATCTTTTTTTTTCTATGAAGATCAATTTACCAATGAATACACTTCTCTCACTTTTTACAAACACCAATTAATATAACCATAACCCCTTTTAAGATATGGTGAGGTTTTTAATGTTAAACATATTAAAGGCCTTAGTCATAGACTTGAAAAGTGTTCATAAAGAGTGAGACATGTTTAATCATTAGAGAAGTGATCTTCATAGTTCATCCAAAGAAAAAAATATTAAAACTCGTATTTAACTAGGAAGTAAAGGTTGTCAGTTGCCTTTAATTCTGCATGGATATAACTTACAAGAGATGTCCTGTCCTGTATGGCTATATCACTAAAAATTCAGACTCGATGACTACAAAATATTTTCTACAAGTGCATCCTAGTACTACAGATAGACTTACCTGCGACAAAACACAGTTAGCTTCACCAACAAAGTCTTGGTCTTCTAGGTCCAGCATCTGTACAGCATATACAAAATAGATAACTTAAGACATAAAAAGATTAAACAAGTTTGAAGAACAAATTGTAGTGCCCAAAACACAAAATGCCAAGTTGGAAAATAGGCAGTCCCAGTGGATTGGGCAATGGGTGAATATAGGTAACTTTTTAAATGGCATAAGTTTTTTAATTTCTTGTGTAAAATAAGATCGAAAAAATCAAATTATATTCTTTTAACATTAATCTTCTTTTAAAGAAAATGATTCATTTGGTATACTTCCATTCTTTAACTTATAAATAATAAGTGTGTAAAAAATAATCTATTTAAGAAAATGATTCATTGAGGTTTTTTACACTAGAAATACACTTTGAGAGATAAAGCATAACACGAATTAACACATTTACAGGTAAATGGTATGAAATTTCCACATCTAGCAAAACTACATAAGGAATAATGGAAAGGTTTAGGAACCTTTGTTGGCAAATTATGATACTTCGTGTCCACATCATACACCCGGAAGCTGAAAAAAAACCACGGAGTATGCAGACAATTTACTAAATACTCAATGGTGTCATACCAAAATAGCATAAACAATTAGCAGGATGCTTACACCAACGGCTGAATAATCTCAAAGTGAAATATAACATTGATTTTCTGAATCCACATGGGATTCAAGTTGTTCATGATCACTTCTGTGCGACCAACTTCCTCCAGACTTCCATCTTTCTTCTTGGAATATACAACTGCCATAGGATCACTCTATAATTTAGAAGAAAGCATAGGATTAGATTTGTTGACTTGAAAAAAATTAAAAAAAATCAAAATATGTAGATATGGCATGCCTGAATCAAAGAAATTGATAAAAAAATAAATATAAAAAACACAACTAGTTAAAGTACCTTTGACATGACGTCAAGATCGCGTAATTTTGAAGCTGATAAAGATAACTGCAAATTCATTATCATGGAATCAGTCACATATGGAGGGGATTGCTTCCAAGAGACAGAAAAACACAACTACTAGCATATTGCAGAAAGCTGAGTAGAAACTTGGTTAGAGTTTGTTATCTAATAGCAAGACGCATCTCATATTTTTAAAGCAGCTAATGTAATAAGACAATTAGCAAATATAATCATTTGATATATATCAAATTTATTGATATTCCCCAAATATGATAACAAAACCTAATATAATTAGCAATTAAAGTCATTAGATTGTAAAGTAATTCTTAATATAATAAATCATGATCATGAGAATATAGTCCAAACAAGAAAAAAAAAGCCTACACACATCAGCATTCAGCTTGCTTTTGAAAACATACAATCAACGGATTTAGAAGTTGATTTGAGTATTAAAGTGTGGAAAAAACCAGACTGTGTTCATGATTTTCTAGGTTTTAAGTGTAAAATCACATCAAAAGGCCCCATTGCTATAAGAACCGAGTGATTATCTGAATCTCCTTCTACAAGTCACAATAATCAAACAATGCGCTTCTAGGTTTGAGTATTTGATCTCCTGAGGTTTAGATTTTCAAACAATGCACGAAACTACACTAAACAGAATTATAGTGATTAAACACGCTAAATCAAATCGAAACATAAGCGATCATGATTTCAAACACCGCAACATAAGCTGATTATGATGTATACCTCAATTCGAGTGTAGAGTGGTTGAAGACCTTTGGAGCGATAGAAGTAATCGACGGCATCATCAGCTGCTGCAGTAGATGAAGAAGTAACAACAACGTTGCTAATCGGTCCCCTTTGATGCTTTAGGTTATGGCCACCACCGTCACCACCACCTCCTACGGCAGCTTTTCCACCGCGTACGTCAGAGAAACATCCTCCCATTCGATACAACTTCAACTAACAATTAGGTTTTTGAAAGAGAAACAACAAACAAAGTGTGACTGATTTTCAATACAAATCACCGATCAACTGCCATCTTATATCCTTTTATGGGGAAATATGAGGAAATTTTCTCTCAACGCGTGAACGTAAATGAATGCGAAACTATTGTCGATGTTTTAGAAATTAAGTGGATTTTTTTTTAAATTAATCTATCTATTTTAATAATTGAGTAACTTTTTAAAGTGTCATTATTTTAGAAATAAAAAATCTTATGTGACGAACTTTCCTTTTATTTAGCTTATGAATCTTATTCGGATGAAATACTATCCACATATATTTTCAAATAATTAAATTTATCTTTTCATGTATTTATCTATTTAGTTTAAAATTGGTTTGTATATATATGTTGTTTGATTATTTTTAAAGATATATATGAAATATTATCCATATAAAATATAAATTTTAGTTTGGATATATATATGATATTATATGCAGGGATTCATAAATTCATAAGAAATATTATCCATATAGAATTTAAAATTTTGGTTTCCATATATATATATATATATATATATATATATATACTAGGTTAGTGCCCGCGCTACGCTCGGAGATATAACATTTATATGATGATTTTAAGAATATTCATGGACATGAACGGTTCCAATTAGTTTGAGATAAAACTGTGGTAAATCTGAAAGACAAAATTTATTTAAAATCTTGATGTTTGTTAAAACAATGTCGTATAAAAAGTTATGTATATTTAAAACAATGTCGTATAAAAAGTTATGTATGTTAAAGAGAATTAGACGTTCGGTTTTATGATGTAGTTTTTTGTTAAAACAATGTCGTATAAAAAGTTATGTATATTTAAAAAATAATTATGTATTTAATTGTATGTTATTAATAATTTTATCTCTAAGTTTTAGTTTTATACCCTAATAAATATATTTTGGCCCAAACACATCCTTAGTAGGAGAGGGTTGAAAATGTAAATAGTCTTAATTTTTTAAATATTATGCTAAATATTAGGGGATCAAATATAAATTAATATTATTATAATAAATTATTATAGATAGATATACACTTTTTAAATATAACAATATTATTAATTTTGAGAGAATCTCTCAAATAATGCCAACTAAGCAAATTGATCTCAAATTATGCCAAGTAAGCAAATATGATTTTGCTATATTATATAGAAGATATATATATATATATATATATATATATATATATAGAGGGACTCTCAAATGAGAACACTTCTTAACTTGAGTACAAAAAGTACAACTTTAACGAATCATAAAGTGAGTCAAACTATTGAATTTTTTGTAATATAAATTGACCAAAATGCTTATAATTCAACTAATTTTAACATCTATTTAAAAAAATATGATTCGTGATGTCGTTTGTTAGAATGCATATATGCACCCACAATGTGTGTTTGTGTACAAGTAATGTGGGTGCATATATGCATTTTAACAAACGACTTCACAAATCATATAATTTTTAAATAGATGTTAAAATTAGGTTAATTATAAGCATTTTGATCAATTTATATTATAAAAAATATAACAGTTAAAGCGGTTCCTAAGTTGTTCTCAAGTTAAAAGTGTTCTCATTTGAATGGATCCCTATATATATATATATATATATATATATATATATATATATATATATATATATATATATATATATATATATATATATATATATATATATATATATATATATATATATATATATAGGGGAAAGTGAATATGAGGCTGTAACACATCTAATATATATATATATATATATATATATATATATATAGGGGAAAGTGAATATGAGGCTGTAACACATCTAAGCTTACATGCGAAACACTTTAAAACTACGTAGTTTTGTTTAAATCAACATCAAAACTACAATTTCAATTAGTTTAGTTCAAATGATATCTCCTAAATTCAACATCAAAACTACAATTTTAAAAGTAAAGCATGATTTTCGAATAGTCTTCTTTGTTCGATCCATTCAAATCACATATTGATTTATATCACCAATTTAAAATAATAAAATTTACTACATTCTCTTGATCCTATATGAATTTCCTTTCGGTTGGTTAAATACATTTTTTAAATGCAATAATTCATTTTGAATCAATAGATTACAGCATATATATTGAAATATAGTATGCATATTATAATCGTAATTGTGAACCTAATAGACGAGAAAGATACGTGATAATAAGGGAGTAATCTAATAGAGTTAAGGAATTCTAGTTAAATCTAATAAATCTATTGGCTGAAACTACGTAGTTTTGATGTTGATTTATACAAAACTACGTAGTTTTAGAGTGTTTCGCATGTAAGCTTAGATGCGTTACAGCCTCATATTCACTTTCCCCATATATATATATATATATATATATATATATATATATATATGGGTGAGATTTATTGAAAACAAAGTTATATTTAAAAACACTAAAAACAAAAGATATTATAGTTTTTAGTAGATGTGTCATTTTTTAAGGAAATGGACATTTTAGGTATTGAAATATGGTTACTTGAAATACCATAAAAATAGTTTTCTCTCTCCAAATTAAGTTTCAATTCAAATCCAATTTAACCAAAAATATATATTTATATATACGTTCTATGTTATTCTTCATTCATCATATGTATATACATGTAAATTTAGTTTACGTATACGTATTTCATTCAATTTTCTTGGTCTTTTGAGATATATACTCCTGTACATGTTTGGACCCAACACATATAACAAGTGCGTATATGTAGCAATCATAAACTAAATTTACATGTGTGTACAGTATATATGTATAACTAAGAAGAGTAAATTGCCAAAAAGGTCTCTGGGTTTGTATCGTTTCGACCACTTTGGTCCTTATGTTTTTTTTATTGCCATTTTGGTGTTTGCTTTTGTAAAAATTTGCCATTCTCATCCTTCCGTCAAATTCCATTAACGTTATATTTCCCCTTCTTCATCATCATCAATCTTAACCCTAAAAAAACTAACAATGAACCCCATGTTCATCAAACCCTTTTTGAACACCCAGATCCCATATCGTAACTAACCCCATCCTTTTTTGTTCATCTTAGTTGTTTGATTCGATGACAAATCCTTACACTTCACCCCACTGCTTCTAAAAGTCCGATTCAAGACCTCTCCCAACGGTCCCCCCCATCGAATTCGAGCTACCCCGTCGCATCCTCGGCCATAATCAACCTCTGCAAACCCCACTCCGGTGACCTCATTATCATGGTTTGCCAGATTTCAGATCCGTGTGATGTTCCATTAAGGTTTACAGGGGCGGAAGAACATGACGATGTTGGTGGTGGTCGCAGGAGGAGAGGGCGGTGTCAGTTGCAGTTGTTGTGGTGGAGACGGTCGGTTTGATGGTGGTGATGATGCATTTGGTCTGAATTGGTTTGAACTCAATTTAAAAGCATGTTCTTTTGTTGGATTTGATGATTGAATTTGTTTGATTTGGTGATTGGATTTGGTTTGAGTTTATAGAAGTTGGATGTGGGTGTGGGTGTGGGTGTGGTGGTGGTGGTGGTGGTGGTGGTAGTGGTGATGGTGATGGTGATGCTGATGGTGGTTTGATTTTATAGAAATTGGGTGGTGGTGGTGGTGGTGATGTGGTCATTTAGCAGAAGGTAGAAGATGACTAAATGACAAATTATTAAAAGAGGGGTATTTTGGTATTTTAACATAAAATTAATAGAAATTGTTAACGGAAGGACCAAAATGGCAATATTTTACAAAACTAAACACCAAAATGGCAAAAAAATAACATAAGGACCAAAGTGGTCGAAACGGTACAAACTCATGGACTATTTTGGCAATTTACTCAACTAAGAATTATTTAAGTCATGTTACGTATATATGTTTCGTTCAAATCTTTTTTGAAAATTTGTGAAATCATGTTATTTCTCTCGTTGATTTAACTCTCTGGGAATTGAAAGTTTCTTGTTAGCCAACAATAAGAAGGAAGTATATATGTTGAATATATGATGATCCTTTAATATATGTTTCCAAACGTACGTTATATCATAATGGTTTTAGTACTTCTTACGTCTAATCACGTGTAAATACGTATGCATATGTGTAAATATGTATGTGTTCGAAACTTTAGACATTTGTGAAATAACTAAAAAAGTATGAAATTTTCCTTCATGAACTCATGTTATAACCTAAAGTTGAGTAATTTCTTACTATTGAGAATGTTTACCTTGAGATTATTCAAACAATCGTCCTAAGAACTTAGATATTTAATAAAAACTGAGTACATATATCATGAAAAGTAAATAAAGCTCATGATCCATATCATGCATGCAATGCACTTTGTGTGACATCTGCCCCAAACCCGAACCCGAATGCCCGTCTCGAACCCGAAGTTGTTATCCTTTTAATTTTAATCGTATCTATTTTCTCAAAATGTAACGTTCATTCTTATTGTTATAAATAAACGTATTGAATCTTACGTTATTCACGTTTCAATTAAATAATCGTATTTACGTCACAAAACATTCACGTATATCAAATAAATATTGTTGGAGCATAAAAACTCAAAATATATGTATATAAATAAATATATATATATATATATATAGCTCGTAAAAGGAAATTATCGAAAACGTTAAACAAAAACGCTTAAAAGTCTCGAAATAGTGTCTTAATGATGTAAATGAGCTAGAACTATAAAAACGTCACTTAAATAGTTGTTACGTTTCAATTTAGTTAAGTTAGTTAGTTAAAAGATATATATATTTAACTTTGTGTCAAAACTGTCAATTTTTAAACTTTAATTAAACTTATAATAACTAAGTTAAAACAACCTGAAAGTGCAGGGACCAGAACTGTAAACTATATTTTCACCCAACCCAGCCGTCCCTTGCCCGTATTTCCGGTGAGCAAAGCTCCGGCCATTTTGGCCGGAATATGCCGAAGTCCGGCGAGGTCCGGTTCGCTCGTTTTAACACCAAAACTCAAATTAAAACCATAGGAACGTTCCCAAGCATGGTTCGAACCCGGCCAAGATGTTAATTTGGTGTCTACTGCAGCATAGAGACGGTTTCAAACAAACCCAAATCGTCGGCCGTTTACAAAACCCAAAACAACTAAATCGTGCGTTTTAGAAACAAATGAATTTACCAAAACATTCATTACGACGATTCGGGTCAAGCTACGCCATTCAATTAAGTTTTAATCATCAAATAAGTTATCAATTAATCTCAAATAACTCGAAATAGAAATTGAACCCGTTCGCATACTACTAGACTAGATCAATGAGATTCCTTCGACATATTCAAGCTTCTACAACCACTTTCACCCTCTGTCACATCAATTTCAAGCAAAAACATCTAAAACTCAGTTTTGATTCTCAAAACCGTCGCAACGTGTTCATCATTTCATCGACCCGATTCTTCAACAACCAAGTAAGTATTTTATATCAAAATGATCAAGATTCAACGTAGATTAAAAGCCCTCTGCTGGATTTGGATCTTGTTAACAGGATGAAACGAATTTGGATAATCTTGTTTCTAGGGCTTGTTTTGATAATGGGTGTTGATGATTTGTACTGGTTAAGAAAATTAAAAACGAGTTTCAATCACAAAAGCAGACGCTGGTCTGGTGGTTGAGTACGTTCCAGTTTCATGTGGAGGTCGTGGGTTCGAAACCCACAACCTATTTACTTAATTTTATTACCTTTAAACATTTTTAACATTTGATTATATTTACTAAATACCTAAATAATATAGTTAAGTCAAATACATTTTCAAAACATACAAATGTACAATTTCAATACAAAATCCATATGATTAGGCTTTAAATTTATAAACTTCGTTTAAAGTAAATCCGTTAAAATATATATATTACTTAAAACGTTGTCGTTTATCAAAAATTGGTTCTTGAAACCCTAAATCCCCAAATTGGATTTTGAAACCCTAAAATTTGATTTGAAACCCTAAATTCCCAAATTGTATTTTAAAACCCTAACTCCCAATTGGTACTTTAAAACCCTAAAAATCCCAAATTATATTTTGAAAACCCTAATTTTAAATCTATAATTTAAAACCCTAAAACCCCAAATCCAAAACCCTAGAAATTCTATTTTCTTGATTCTAGTTATTACGTTACCTGCTTCGTTTCTAAATTAGGTTTTCCCGGTTAATTAGGTGATTCTAATGTCTGGGCGACCCTCGGTTCTTTCTTGTTGCGATTCTAGTGTTACTATTATCTTTGGATTTTAAGGTGAGTAAACTCACTCCCCTTTTTCCATTTTACTATTTTGGGGCTGAAATATGTCTTTTACTATATTGCGTTTTCTATTCGTTTTCTAAAAGAGATCATACAAATATGTTAATCTAGTTCGCGGCTTGATGCAATCTTATGTGTTAGTTAAAAGTAGTTTTATTGCTTTGTAATCCCACCGGTACAATGTTAGCGCTAATGGTTTGACAAACTCACCTGCTTGTACAACATCGATAGGTGATTTAAACCCGGCCTTTCTAATTCCATGTTTACTATGTCGAGATGCTATGTTGCTATACTATGTTGCTATGCTATGATGCTATACTATGCCATGTCCCTAAATTGCTAAATGATGACTTATATATCGAGACGGTAAACGACGGTTATTAAAAGTTATCATTAATTATTACATGAGTGGTTCTCATGACAAATGGCTAAACGAGATACTATGGTTTCTATTGTGGTTGGTGTGCTATTCTATTCTAGGGGTCCTGGTAGGGTGATATTACGAAATTACTATACATGTGGGATTGCGCAGCATATCTTGTTGATCTCGGATTTCAATACTATTACTATTCAATTTGGGTTTTACTCACTAGCTTGTGTAGCTAACTGTATCTTTTTCACATATTTCAGGTATTACGTGATTATGAGATTTTACTTTTTCCAAGACATAGGATGCTTTGGACCTAGTTAATAAAAACGACTTCATTGCCATTACTGCTTCGTTTATGACTTTTGTCGTTTTGCTATTTATGAATTATGTTCCAAACTTATAAGTACAATTATTAGTCAATAATAAAATGATGCCATGAGCTTTGGTTACTAATGATATCCATTCCAATGACAGCCCGGTGTTTCCGCCGCCGGGCGGGGTGTCACACTTTGTCCATGAAGATTTTGTATAACAAACATTGCCATATATTATTATTTTGTATGCTATGACTCTTAAAAATGTTTTGTCGTTCCGACTTAACAACCGATACCGAGATACGTATATGTATCATATTAGGTTACGTATACGTATATATGATGAATATATGATGATCCTTTAATATATGTTTTCAAGCGTACGTTATATCATAGTGGTTTTAGTGCTTCTTACGTCTAATCACGTGTAAATACGTATGCGTATGTGTAAATACGTATGTGTTCGAAACTTTAGACATTTGTGAAATAACTAAAAAAGTATGAAATTTTCCTTCATGGACTCACATTATAACCTAAAGTTGACTAATTTCTTACTATGGAAAATGTTTACCTGGAGATTATTCAAACAATCGTCCTAAGAACTTAGATATTTAAAAAAAACCGAGTCTTTATAATACAAAATTATGAAAGAAAATCAAAAATCAAAATATGATATAAAAGTTCAGTAAAAAAATTTGCAGTGGTTACATACCTTCAATAAATCAGGAAAAGAGAAAATGGAAGGTGATGGTGAGATATTTAAGGAATTGGGTATAACCGTTTAAAAAATTGTAATCTACCAAAACTACCCTTTTTCATTTATTAAAAAGAAATAAAATGAAATAAGTTATCTTTGGTTTTTAGTGTTTTCAATTATAAAGTTTGTTTTCAATTGAACCTAACTCTCTCTCTCTCTCTCTCTCTCTCTATATATATATATATATATATATATATATATATTTGACAGTATTTAGTAAATAAATTAGTATTTATTTAATACTTTATGTATTTAATTGCATCATTTTATATATGATTCCGTGTATTTCACGGGTTGTAATCTAGTAACTTAATAAGTGAGTACCTCTTACTCTCTTAGAAGTCAAAAGGAGAAAAAAATAAGCAATCTCAAACATCCCTAAGTTAGGAAAACAGGGAAGTGAAAGAAAAATTTTGATAAATGGTATAATCGCTCTTAGATAGAACGATTTATGAACAAAAATTTTTTATCAATTATTGAGTCACCCTGACACTTGTACTTGTGTAGCACAATAATTTTTTTTTCTTTTTTAAACTAAACCGTTTCATCCTTGGACGGTTTATGAACAAAAACAAATTAGACACTAACACCGTTAAAATCTCATCGTTAACTCTAACAAACTAAACTGGACCAAGTTAAAACTTAACCAACTTAACTCTAAACTTAACATCTCCAGTTAAAAGTTAACTTACTTAACGAAAACTTAACAAATCATTTAAATGTTAACGATAAACTTTCAAACTACTTAAAAACTAACTTGACTAACAAGTTCAGTTTTTCGTCAATTTTGAACGTTTATATCTTTGTAGTGGTAACTCTGTTTTAGACACGATTTGCTGCGTTGCAAAGATGTTACGTAAGACCACGAGGACGTGATAAATAAACCCAAATTTAATTTTTTTAATTGTTTTTAGTTAGTTCCTTTGAACGTTCATATCCTTTTCATTCCAAATTTGAGTGTTCGTACAGACATCCCCGCTTCGCAGCGGTCAAACCTACCACGAAATTATGACATCCATAGCCGGGTTTAAATAACGTGCTTAAATAGTGAAATTGTTGCTTTTATTTATCACGAGTGAATAGTATTGATTCTTTCATTTATCAGGAGACCACGTGATTGAATTGAATTGGTTTGTTCATAAACCGCTCGTAATAGGAGCGGCTACCTCTATAATGTGAATTGGTTATGTTCACCCATGTTTAATGACACATAAATCGTCTCCCCTCGGAGAGATTTATGTTAAAAGCAATGTGTCTTAATTAAAAGTTGCAGACTAGTTGTAAACGAATGGGTTTTTTAAAGTTTCAGGCTATGTTAGGTAGGTATGTAATGCCTTTTAAATGATAAACCCCTTGAGTAAAAGTGGTTAATGAACAAAAACTTTAGTGAACGTATGTTGAATTACTCATAAGTGATAGGCTGCTCCTAGATGGAGCGGTTTATGAAGAATTTTTTAAAAAACGTGTATAATATTTTTTATGAAACCTATATATATATATATATATATATATATATATATATATATATATATATATATATATATATATATATATATATATAAATACATTCCTACCTTAAGTATAAGCCGTAAGCAAACTGATTTCTTACAAAATTTACAAAATGATGGCGGTTGAAAAAAACATGGACGAGCCCGAAGGCAAAAAACAACTTTGCCAACACATCGTAAGTATGTTGAAATGCTTGAAAAAAAAGAAAAAAGTTCCCACTAGTAAAGGCTGTTAGGGACTGGCCACCTGGTTGCGGTCCTTCAAAACCAAACAGCGAACGTCTAGGCAAGGAGTAATTAACTTCGTACTGGTAGTTGATATTTATAAGGTTGAGTTATGAAAGTGTGATTTTATAGTTTGTTTTATATATAAGTAGTGACTTCTGAGAAATTAACATGAATGTCTTATTTTTTTGATCGGAGTCTATACTTATTACCTTTACATTTCATTACATTTATGTCTAGGTTAACGGTTTATGTTAAGCAATTAACAATCCATAAATATTTAAACCATACTTAATGAACTATAAAATATATTTTATTAAATTATGCTGAAAATTACAATCCATAAATAATTCAATAACACAACAATAACTACCAAACTTTGATCATTCATGCTAAAAATTACAATCCATGAATAATTCAGTAACACAAAAACAAAGACGGAAACTTACAATCCATATATAATTCAATAACAGAACAAAAACTACCAAAACTTTGATCATCCTTGCTAAAATTTACAATCCATAAATTATTCAGTACCAGAACAAAAACTACCAAAACTTTGATCATTCATGCTAAAAATTACAGTCCATAAATAATTCAGTATCACAAAAACAAAGAGGGAAACTTACAAATCCATAACCCGAGAATAAATACCGAAACTTAGCAACTAGTAATAATGTTATAAAACATATTTATTTAGTACATTAACCAGTGATGTGGGTACATCAGATATCCCTAAGCTAATCTGATGTTGGAATGGTAAAGAGTGTGAGGTAGACGTTTCCGGTAGCTCCGAGGAACCGAGGGTGGAGGTGTACATGATAGAAGGCATTTGTCTATGTTTTTTTATACGATTTTACTTAGTTAGAAAACAAGAAAATTGTCATGTACTAATTTTGATTTTACTTAGTTATATAAAAAGAGTATCAATTCCAAATATGATATGGAGGTTTAGGAGAAGGACGGAGTAAGAAATAATAATGAGACATTTGGGTAGGGGATTTTAATGTTTTAGTGTGGGTATATTTTTTTCGTAGTAAAATGAGCTGAAACATGGAGCCAGGAAGTGGAATATATAGTGGTTATTGAAAAGTTACTATCATAAAGCTTACCATCTCTCATCTTTGTTTGTATTCTTTGTTGAATTGAAATATTTGATGCCATTTGATTCCCTTCTTTATATCATTTCAATTTCATGTAAAAAAAGTAATGAAAGAGGTGTCATTTGATTTAAACGCATATATGCATGAAAAGAAGATATTTATAGTCTTTATCGAAGCAATACAATTACCAAAATTTTGCTTATAAACCTCCATGACACAAAACGATTTATGAACAAAATATGCATTCTTGTCTTTTTCGGCCAATACATAACCCAAAACTTTACTCATAAACCACCTTTTGTCAAAACAATTTATGAAACATACTTACTTTATTAACCAGTTGTCTTCAAGTTTCTTGGAAAATGGTAAATGATTTTCTTTGAATCATTATTGGCATTACATTAATTTGATATAAATTATTTTGACCGGGTAAAGTTATAAATGTATTCACCAACTCATTTAAATATATAAACCAACATAAATAAAAAATGAAAATCTCTAAAAAATATAATGTTTTATTAAAATCATATACAATATAAAAGATCTAGATGTAAATAGATAAACAATAACTATTTTAATGCCCTTGGTTATTATGATGAAGATGCCCTCCGGTTCCACAATTTGGATGCCCAACGTTTCTTGACGGTTGTATACGTCTTTGTATATGTGGTTGTTGTTCGTGTTGACTTATTTGCAGCCCTAGTCCCAATTCTAATTGTACTGGTGTTAAATGATCGAAACGCAATGGTTGTTGTTCATTAACACCAGTATACATGTAATTTTGGAACTTTTGGAAAAACTGAGACTAGTTTGACGATATCCCATGAATCATGTTTTCTTGAGGGGTGTTGACCAAAGTGGAGAGAAAATCCAAACTATCCATAATTTGTTAGTCACTAATATTCAACTGGTCACCATCCCCGAAATTTTCAGCAAATTAGGGTTGGTAACCCGACTCTAAAAATGGTGTTGTACCTAATTGAATGTTTGATGGACCCTCCCCATAAGTTGTTGAACCCCCAGAACATGTGAGGAACCCTCACCATAATTTTCCATCCTCGTTTGACGTACATCATGATGTACGGGTGGGACTATAAACCGTTCCATCCTTCGGACACGACCACGACCACGATTTCTATAGCATACACGTTGTAGTTGAGCGTTATCCGTTTCAAGATTGACAGACTGAGTCTGTATGTATGAAGGAAATTGGACTGGGAGGTCTTGGAGAAACCCGAATTCTCATCACCCTTTTCACCGCATGGTACTCCACCATGGACCAATAAACTAAATAACATTGGGACGTCCATGAAGCCATTCCATCCTTGCAAAACAAGGGGGGATCATGCATCATGTCGCGATAAGGCATCCAAACAAACTATGGAAAAAATAATCATAGTAAACACATTACTAAACTTTAAAATAATGACAATAGTGGACTAATAAATGTATTGATTAAAAAATACATCGGACTCATGTAAATTTTGCAACGGAGTACAGTGAGCTCATATCACGTGGCTCGGAGTTTCTGTATTAGTCAACTCATTTTCCGCCCACCTTGAAAAAGAAAGAAATAATCAACACATTTTTAAAATTTAAGAGTAAACTACTATTTTGGTCCCTGAGGTTTGGTAAAAATCACGGCTTTAGTCCAATAGTTTGTTTTTTACTCTTTTAGTCCATTAGTTTCATAGAAACTTGCTGTTTTAGTCCACACCACTAACTGCCATCCATTTTTCCAGTTAAATTTGTGTGAAAAGACATTAATACCATTGGACCAATATAGTTATTTGGCCAAACCATAAGGACCAAAACAGTAAGTTACCCTTATTATTATTATTGCTATTATTATTTTTAATATTATTATTATTATTGTTATTATTATTATTATTGTTATTTATTATTTATATATCATTCAGTTTTAAAGGTCGGTGGTCACTGTTGACTGGTCACGTGTCACCACACGACTAACCCACCAATAACTGTTTGACTTAATTATCATTTTAACCTCTAACTTAGATAAATTTATCCAACCTATGAATTTGACCCTATGACTTTGACTTAATTGTAATTTTTACATGCTATATCATGTGGATCTTCTTGGACATATTCATATTTTTACCCCATGATTTGATATATATGCTTTTAACCACCATCCGTTAATCGTCGTAATGCAACGCGCATGTTGAAGTCGAAAATGTTGTTAATACGTGTAACGAAGTGAAACAAAAATATGTCGGCTCAAATTAATGCAACACACGTGTTTGTGTTGCGCTGACAAAATTTTTTTCACTTCGTTACACGTATTAACAACGTTTTCGACTTTGACATGCGCGTTGCATTACGACGATTAACAGATAGTGGTTAAAAGTATATATATATATATATATATATCAAAAGATGGGGTAAAAATATGAATATGTCAAAGAAGATCAACATGATATAGCATGTAAAAATTACAATTAAGTTAAAGTCAGGCGGTCAAATTCATAGGTTGGATAAATTTATCTAAGCTAGAGGTTAAAATGATAATTAAGTCAAACAATTATTGGTGGGTTAGTCGAGTGGTGACACGTGACCAGTAAACAGTGACCACCGACCTTTAAAACTAGATGGTATATATATAATAAATAATAACAACAACAACAATAATAATAATACTAACAATAATAATAGCAATAATAATAATAACAGTAACTTACTGTTTTGGTCCTTGTGGTTTGGCCAAAATTATTATTTTGGTCAAAGGGTATTAATGTCTTTTCACACAAATTTAACATGAAAAATGGATGATAGTTAGTGGTGTGGACTAAAACAGCAAGTTTGCATGAAACTAATGGACTAAAAGAGTAGAAAACAAACTATTGGACTAAAACCGTGATTTTTACCAAACCTCAAGGACCAAAATAGTAGTTTACTCAAAATTTAAAATAGTGTGAAACTTAAATAAATACCTTGCACCGTATGATCTATCCAAGTAGATTACATCAGTTTTCATGGTTGGTGCCAAAGGTATTATTCGAGTCCACGCCCATATTTGGAGTAGGGACATTGGTCCGGACACAATTTTCACGTTTGGGTGTGTTCCTCTTGTAAGCTCTCTATACAAACATGCGAGGGTAACACTGCCTCAACCCAGACCCCCACTTTTTGTCATGTCTTCCAAATGACAAAGTAAATTCAACGAAATATGTGTAGTATTTTTATCGGCTAGTAAAGTTTTACTAGCCAATATAAGACAAATACAACGTGCACGCTGCTGGCACTCTGTATCTATTGCTTGAGGAGATAAAGGATTTTCTACCATGTAGTCTAATATAGTATTTATTTTTAGAAGATTAGGTGATTTTTATTATAATATTTCTCCTTTGTTTTAATACCTAAGAAGGTTTTAACCATATGTTTACATTCCTAGATCGTAAGAAGTCTCTATGCCGACTAAGGCATCACCCTCGATAGGTAACCCCCATAGGACATTGACATCTTGTAACGTCACTGTCACCTCACCAAAGGGTAGGTGAAAAATGTTTGTCTCTAGGCGCCACCTTTCGATCAGTGCCTCGATTAAGGCACGATCGGTGTTTCTATACCCACATCGAAGAATCCCACCAAAACCCGCCAAATCAACGTATTTTGTAACTCTTTCGTCCAATTCTATGGCCTTCCCGGAAACTTCTACCCAAAAAGTAAAGTCACCGCGTAGCATTGTTAATGTGGTCGTTCTCCTCAAATTTGGATTATGCCACAAACTTCTAGCCCGATGCTCGGGTCCTAAATACAAAACACTTTCGTCTTGGGACCCGGTTGTAAATGCAAGTTGTAATTCATGATAATATAATATATTATACTATAATATGTGATTTTTAGAATTGTGATGTAGAGATGGATAAATGGAAGGAAAAATGTAGATATTATTGGTGTGGGGTATGAGTTTGAGTGGTGTATTTATTATATAGGTAAAAGAAAAGGTTTTTAATTTAAAATGGAATTTAGGTAAAATTGTTGGAAATGGTGAATGATCTTTGTTCATGGATTCTTAGCATTATCACTCATGTGATCATATTTATCACGCATTCATAGTGAGCATCTTTGAACTAAATTTAAAGTGATATAATTATAATAACTAAACATTTATTTTTCGCACCCTCGTAGTGTTACATCATCTTTTCGCAACGCAGCAAACCGTGATTAAAATAGAGTTATCAAGACAAAGATACAAAACACTCAAAGTTGGCCACTTGACTTTTTTTAAACCAAAAATAGTAAAAATAGATGTCATTAGAGCATCTTTGAACTAAATTTAAAGTGACAAATATAATAACTAAACATTTATTTATCATGCACTCGTAGTGTTACGTCACCTCTTCGTAACGCAGCAAACCGTATCAACGAGGTGTTGGAAGCGGAGCCAGAATTGGTGACGGAAGTGGTGCCAGAATTGGTGACGGAAGTGGTGTCGGAAACGGACCCTGAAAGTGTACGTCATTTTATCTTTTGAAATGAAGGATCATATAAATGGTCTAAAGATGTTGTCCAGTTCTATAATAACGGTGATGCTCCTTTATGCTATTGTCGGTTTTTGGACTTCCATAAACTTGACTGTGGCTTTTTGGAGACTCTTTTAGGAGACCGCAGTGACGGACATCTTACTCCAATGGCAACAATCATATTTTCCTTTATTAAATATTAGTTTGAAGCATCTAAATTTGTTACACAATTAATATATATGTTTCAGCACATTGAATGTTGGGTTAAACGGATGATGCTAATAAGAATTGGTTTGATAATACAAAATGGCCCAAAAGGATTTGATTGGACAATTCTACCACCACAATTTCATGATGAACTCTTCCACGGAAGCGCTATCAAATATGCCAGTGGAATGCATGATCCGTACCCACCATTTTGGGAGGTTCGATATGTTTATATTATGTTATATGCCTCGAAATTGGATGAGTGGTTATTTGCTCGGATCGACATTTATGAAATGGAGATGACCCAATACTGGTCTAACCACATATATTTGAAATGACCATCTGGTTTCTATCTCGGTATTGGATCCGTTTGCCCTTTTTTTCAATTGGTTATTGGATGAGATTCATTACTGGAAAATTACAGCGTACCTTACATCCGTCAAGAAAATCGACAACTAAATGTTCACGTGTTAGTGCCAAATACTTGCCAACCAATGAAGTAGAACTTGGTGGTGATTCTAGGGTTCTGGCATGCATGTTAATGCAAAATATTGTTAAGAACAAAACCATAGATATGCAGGGAGATTTTAAAGACAAGTGCAAAAAATTCAGACAACATATGGCAAATCAGTTGTACAAGACCCGTTTCACACATGGTTAACAAAAAGACTAGACAACAACATTAGCGTCGTTAATCTTTTAATTGAAACTTAAGTTTGGGTTGTGTGTTGTAATCGTCTATTGAATACAATGTGTTTGTTTAATGTCTGTGTATTAATAGTATATCTAGTTAAGATGTTTTATTCAAAAGATTATTAAAAAAACACATTCCACAATCTCATTAATATATACCCACACATCCCTCTTCAACTTTCACAAACTAAACACTCCCTCAATCTCATTTTCTGATTCCTCAGCCCTTAATTTTTGAACATACACTTTCTTTTTAAGAAAATGGCATCCTCGTTCAATCCACTTGTTGTAGAATTATACTATGGGGGTGAAGTGTCATACACACAAGGGGTGGTTACACGTGATGAATGTACCCATACCACTTCGTTTATTGTTAACTATCAAATGTGTTATGTTGATTTCCTTAATCACATATCTAGAAGCGTTCAAGTTGATAGACATACTTGTTGTCTGGAATTAACAATGTATTTTGAGTACAATGGAACTTCACATGATGCGTCTATTCAACGAGAAAGTGATTTGGGTTACATTTATCATCTAGCTTCTATTCCGGGTTACAAATGTATAATCCATGTAAATGTCCAACAAAGTGGCTACATGAATCTTTTACGTGGTATGAATTTATCACAACTAGAAGCATACAAGCAATTTCAAATGGAAACTCAACTCGAAGAGTCAACCTACACTAACCTGGATTATATAGTAACACAAGAATCTCAACACAACTATCATTCACAAGGTTAATTTTTTTAAAATGTTTTTAATCATTTAGTTATAAGGTTTAAGTCAAGTTGGGGTGACTCAACCCAATAAAACCATGGAAAGCTTATAATAACTATGCGTCCCACTCTAATTGAAAATCGCTAAAGTTTTAGTCATGTGTGCTTGTTTGAGTAAGGATTAAAGGTTTGAGTTGTAATTGTATAGTTTTTGTTTTTGGTTTTAGAGTTTTCGAGTCTTGAATCCCTGAGATAGTTTATGCTTTTTCAGGGACGAAAAAGGTTTAAGTGTGGGGATATTTGATGTGGTCTAAAATATACATTATTTTCTACGAATATTCCTTTCACTTTTGGGTACTTTTGGTCAATTTTTACTCTTAAACGTGTTATGTTTATAATTTGATAATTTTAAGAGACCGTAAGCTAAATTATTTAGAGTTTATACTCAATTTGAGATCAACGAGTCCAACATTAAATAGAGTTATTTGGTGTCCTTGAATCAATAACTAAATTAACATTTTGTTGAAGATTAAATAATTGATTCTAAAACCATAAGAAAATAAATTCAATTTAAGACATTCGCCACGAGAGTTGATCATGTTAAATCACAAGTTCTTTTGTTACTATATTAGCAACTTAATTGTTTGTGAATTATATAGGTCCCAGAGGTGAGATTGAAGTTTGACTTTGTGGATCTCATATTAACATGATGATTGCTGAGTTAGGCCCACAAAGTAAAAATCTTGGGTGCAAAGTAATTGAAGGGCTTTACCAAAAGAATAAAAAGTATACATGTCAAGGGTTTTGAGGATGGACTTTCGGACGGCAATTTTACAAATAATTTGAATAGGGATGGCAATAAAACCCGAGCCCGATGGGAAAAATCGAAACCCGAAGTATTCGGGCCGGGTAATGGCCCGGATTTTCGGGTACGGGACCGGGTATGAGATTTGTTTTTTTAAAAAATCCGGGTTCGGGTACGGGTATGGGATCATATGAACCCGTCCCATACCCGGCCCAAGTACCCGGCCCAAAGATATATATATATATATTTGTTTTCCTTATATATACTCACTAATATTTTTTAGTTTTAGCCTTTAGATAAATTAGTTTTTTTAATGTTTTATATTAGATGAACTAGTTTGTTTGAATATGTTTTATATTAGATATGAAAGCAAGTGAGTATCTTTGTTTTGCGTATTTTTTCATTGATCTTTTTTTATGAACTAGAGCTTGTTTTGAAAGATGAATTACTTACTTATTTTGATATTGTTTAGAGAATGAATCATCTTTTGATATTGCCGCTATTACTTCTTTTAAATTCATATATCATGAGAATTTATTTATTTGGATTAGATACATTTTACTATGTATGTATGTATCCTTTTTATATTGTGGAAGTAATATACGGGTTTACCCGATACCCATGGGTATGCCCGATACCCGACGGGTAATTACCCGATTGATACCCGATGGGTATTGGGCCGGGTATGGGACTGAGTTTTACATTCGGGTACGGGCCTGGGATTACTAATACCCGTCCCATACCCGGCCCATTGCCATCCCTAAATTTGAACGACAAATTTTTGAATACGGCAGAAAGTGGGACATTGGAACGCAGCTTTTGGAACGAACAGAAGTAAAAAAGAAAAAGGTGACAGCTGCATATTTTGAAGTCAAGGAAGGTTAGAGTGAAGATTGGAAGCATAACCGGTTGGTCTAAATCATTCGGTTCTTGTTTTTGATCTTGTTTCTTATTTTTTTCCAACGATTGAATATGATATATTTTGTTACTTTTATTAGTTTTGATTCGTTCTTGACCGTTATGAGTAGCTAAACTATTAAAACTACCTAGGTTTGATGATTATTGATTAGTTTTGTTATCTTTTGGGTTTTAATAAATTGTATGACTTGAATATTATTGAAAGTATTTATTTTTTTCGGTTTATGATGTGTATGCATGTTAAGTTATAATTGGCAATTTATTATATGTTCCTCTTGTGATTCTAGTTATTTAACTTCGTGTTTTATTGATTGGAATGACATGTTTAGGTTGAAAACTTGGTGTTTGAAATCTAATTGTGGTTAATCTAGAGATAGTTAATCATAGGAATAAGTTTTGAATGTTGGTTTGACTTAGTGTTCTACTAGTCTAGGGACCGAGAGGTGATAGGCTATTGGTTTTATCTTTTATCTTAACTTGATACGATTAGAGTTATACGAGAGTAAGCTTTACCTTATCGGTTTTGGTTCTTGTAATTCCGAGTCATAAATTGGGTTAGATAAGTTTACCTCTTTACATCTAGGGTTGTCGGGGACAGTCTTACGTGTATTGTGATTGTTGAGACCGAGAGGAGATACATCATTAGGGTACCTTAGTATTCCGGTTTGGAGATACCTAAAGTTGATTCACTCCTTCATAAGACCTTTAGAAACTCTATATTGTGTTTATAAGACCTATAAAAGGCTTAGCATAGTTTAGTTTGTCTATTTGTCATATTTTTTTTAGATCCGGAGTCATACAGTTTGTTAATCCCAAGGATAGAGAAATTCGTCAATAGGATTCTTACCTAGGTGGTTTGCTTTCTCCATATTTGTTAGTCTCAAGTTCTTAGTCGTTTTTATTATTTCTTGGTTCACTAGTATTAATTAATTTTTAGATAAGTTTTAATTATTAGTTCGTCATTATTTTCTTAGTTTTAATAAATAAAATTAAACAAAGTTTCATCGGTTAGGAGTCGATAACGATCTATTATTGAGGGCCGCCAAACAAGTCTCTTGGGTACGATACTCGGACTTACTTAGCTTGACTACACACGACCGGTACACTTGCCGCTTGTGTGAGTTTTGTTGGGTTTTCCATTTTAATTAAAACCTGAGTTTTGTGAACCGTATTTATTAATTTAATATATATTATTTCACACATCAAGTTTTTGGCGCCGTTGCCGGGGACTTTATTTTGGCGACTTCGAGAACGATCTATTTGCTTGCTTGTTAGATTAGTTCACTTTTATTTAAGTTGTTTAGTTATATTTTTTTTATTTTCTTTTATTTTCTTTTCGTTCTAGTTTATGCGTCACACCCGTTCTGCCGGACCACCTGAGTTTGAGCCATTAGACGATCCCGAGCGTATATTCGACTAGCAGACGGACGAACACGTCTACGACACCGAGTCAGAAACGGAGGAAAGTTCAGTTCGCGACACCGACACCAATTCCATTCACGACACCGAGTCTACGATGGGCGACGCAGATCCACCAGTTAGGAGAGTTGTTGCCGACTGCGCAAAGCCGACAGCCGATGGCGCTAGGTCTAGTATCACCCGACTGCAAATCGCTGGCAACAATTGGCAAATTCCTCCTCAGGTCATTTCGATGATGACCAACACTTGTCAGTTTCACGGGTTGCAGTCTGAGGACCCGAATTCTCATCTTAATCGCTTCGCCAGAATCTGTGACACCTTCCATCTTAACGGTGTTACTGAGGACGCACTCAAGTTGCGTCTCTTTCCGTTTTCTCTCTCCGATCGGGCCCACAGCTGGCTCGAGTCTCTTCCTGCCGGTTCCATCACTACATGGGCCGATTTGCAGGATAAATTCCTTCTAAAATACTTTCCACCGTCAAAAACCGCTCGTCTGAGGAGCTTAATTCATTCGTACCAGCAGAAACCCGATGATACGTTCTATGACACCTGGGAACGTTTCAAAGAGTTGTTGCACAAATGTCCACATCACGGGTTGCAGGATTGGGCGCTAGTTGAGAAGTTTTATAATGGAGTGACCCATGCAACACGTAATATCTTAGACACTACTGCTGATGGTAATCTTTTGACAACTAAAACTGTTGAGGATTGTAATAACCTGTTCGAGGACTTAGCCATGAGTAGCTTTGAGTATCCTGAAGCTCGAGTTACAGTTTCCGCCCAGCGAGGGGTGCACCAGGTCGATAATGGTACTGTCTTAACTGCCCAAGTTGAGGCATTGACTAAAATGGTGAAAGACCTGCAGAAGAATAAGGAGCAGGCCTGTGAAATTTGTCGGGGTGGTCATGACACTGTTGATTGTCCCATCTCTATTGACAGTCTCCAGGAACAGGTTGATTTTGTTAGTAATCCCAACCGGGTGCAGGGCAATACCTTCGGTAATTCTTATAATCCGGGTTGGAAGAATCAGCAGAGTTGGAGGAGTGGAAACCCACCGGGGTTCCAGCCACGCACCCAGAGTCTATTCCAAAACCAAACTAGCGGGCAGAGCAGTGGCATGGGTCAGGGCGCGAGGAAGCCTTCCATGGAGGATATGATGGCCCAACTCCTAGCGAGAGACGATACAAGGTATAAGGAGATGCAGGAGAGAGATCGGGTGTATCAAATGAGGTTCCAGGAGAATGAGGCGATGTTGAAGAACCAAGGGGCGTTGTTGCAAAACTTAGAGAGAAATGTGGGGGAGTTGGCGAGCATGATGCAGGAGAGGCAACAGGGTGTGCTACCGATTAATGTCGTGAAGAACCCGAACGCCCATGTGAAGGCAGTGACTACTAGGAGTGGTAGGACGACAAGTGAGGTTGAGAAACATGTCCCTTACACTGATGATGATGTAGATGAGGAGATAGAGATAGAGGCCCCTGCTGGCGAGGTGCAACAGAGACTGTGCCCAGCAAGTACAGCACAGCCAGCGGAGACCGAGAAGAAAGCAGCCGAGAGTTCACAGAAGGAGCCACAGATTCGCTTAGATAGACTTCCATACCCAGGTAGAGTGGCTCAACATAGGAATGAAGAGCAATACGGAAAGTTCCTTGAGATGTTCAAACAACTTAAAGTGAACTTACCATTCGTAGAGGCATTACAGCACATGCCTAAGTATGCTAAATTCCTGAAAGATCTGCTCACAAATAAGAAGAAGTTGGAGCAGATCTCAACTGTGATATTAAGTGAGGAGTGCTCGGCTGTATTGCAGAATAAGCTACCTCCCAAGAGGGCTGATCCGGGTAGTTTCACAATTCCTTGTTTCATAGGTAACTTGTCGGTGAGTAACGCGTTAGCTGACCTAGGTGCTAGTATTAATTTGATGCCTTATTCAGTTTTTGCTAAGCTAGATCTAGGAGAACCGGTACCGATGCGTATGAGTATTCAGTTAGCGGATAGGTCAGTGAAGTATCCGAGGGGGATCGTGGAGAATATGCTAGTGAAGGTAGATAGGTTTGTGTTCCCAATTGATTTTGTGATCTTAGATATGGATAGGGGTGTAAATGAGCCGAGCTACTCGTGAGCTACTCGAGCTCGGATCGATAAAAAGCTCGAACGAGCCGAGCCTTATCGAGCTCGAGCCCGAGCTCGAGCCTTAAAAAAAGCTCATTTACCTATCGAGCTCGAGCTCGAGCCTGAGCTGTTAAGATCGTTAAGGCTCGTCGAGCCTAATCGAGCTTTTACATGTTTTGAAGTATTTTTTAAGCCCAGCCCAAGTTATAAATATAGTCTAATCTGAAAAACCCAAACTATACTATATTTAATCTTACCCAAATTATACTCTATCTTTTAAGCCCAGCCCAAGTTTTAATTATAATTCCACCATCTAAACAAAAGCTAAAAACCCTAGATCTAAATCTTTGACTCTTCAACTCTTGGGGTTACTTCATCTTCGTCAATCATATCTTCCTGAAAGATGTAATCGTCCATCGCAACTTGTGACTCATAACTTTGCCATCGTTCATCTCTCACGAAGCTTGCAATCATTTCTCTTTGTCCTCAAATGCATATTTTTTAATCTCTTTGTCTTCAAGAGTAAGTTAAAAACAATTTCTGATGATACGTAGAATGTGGCAGTATTTGAACTTATGATGGTATTTTGTTTTAATCTTGTTGTGTTCAAGCTCAAATCAAGCAACAACATTTGAACATAAGTATTTTTTAATAGACAGTTCAGCAAAACGAAGCTCAAATCGAGCTCGTGTCGATCTTTGGCTCAAATATAGTTCATTCTGGAAGCAAGCTCGAGCCGAGCCTAGGCTTGTTAAACCAACCTAAAAATTTTCACGAGCTCTTTCGAGCCAAGCTCGAGCTTCATATACACTTTACGAGCCGAGGTCGATCTTAAACACATGGGCTCGAATGAGCTCGAGCTCGAGCTCCAGAAAAATCTAACGAGCCGAGCTCGAGTAGTATGATGCTCGGGCTCGGCTCGGCTCGTTTACACCCCTAGATATGGACGAGGATGAGAGGGTCCCTTTGATTTTGGGATGACCATTCCTAGCTACTGCGAGAGCATTAATAGATGTCTTTGAGGGTAAGTTGTCCTTGAGAGTTGCTGATGAGACGGTCACATTTGATGTTAATAGAGCCATGAGGCATACACAGGATCAGGACGACACCTTGTATTTTATTGATACTATTGTTTCACAGGTTAGTCGTTGCTTTTCTAAGTTTGTGGAGAGAGATCATCTAGATACGCAGATCCTAGTTAGGGAGAATCAGGAGATAGAGATGACTGTTTTCGCCTTTGAGCATGAAACGATAGATCTAGCTAGTAAGCCTTCCCAGGAGGCTGTTGTGTGTGAGGTGATAGATAGAGAGGAACCGGTGGAAAAGCCATCGGTTGAGACGCCCCCGTCATTAGAGCTTAAGGAATTGCCATCTCATCTCGAGTATGCATTTTTAGGTGAGGGGTCTGAGTTACCTGTCATAATTTTTACTGAGTTGACAGAGGAGGAGAAGAGTAAGTTGATCGATGTGCTGAAGGCGCACAAGCAGGCTATTGCTTGGAAGTTGATGGATATTAAGGGCATTAACCCTTCTTTTTGCACGCATAGTATACTCATGGAAGAGGAATATAATCCTGTGAGACAGGGGCAACGAAGGTTGAATCCGAACATGCAGGAGGTGGTGAAGAAAGAAGTCATTAAGTTGTTAGATGCATGGTTGATTTATCCGATCTCCGACTCTAAGTGGGTGAGTCCAGTGCAAGTTGTCCCTAAGAAGGGAGGCATGACAGTAGTGAGGAATGAGAGGAACGAGTTGATTCCGACTAGGACGGTCACAGGGTGGCGAGTTTGTATTGATTATCGTAAACTTAATGATGCCACAAGGAAGGACCATTTTCCGCTTCCTTTTATCGATCAGATGTTGGAGCGTCTATCAGGAAAACAGTATTACTGTTTCCATAATGGATTTTCAGGTTATTTTCCAGATCCCTATCGCTCCAGAGGATCAGGAGAAAACCACATTTACATGTCCTTATGGAACCTTTGCGTATCGCCGCATGCCATTCGGATTATGTAATGCTCCGGCCACTTTTCAGCGGTGTATGGTCGCGATTTTTCATGACATGATCGAGGACTCCATGGAAGTGTTCATGGATGATTTTCTGTTTTCGGGAGTTCCTTCGATACATGTTTAGCGAGTCTAGAGAGGATGTTGGCTCGATGTGAGGAGACCAACTTGATGCTGAATTGGGAGAAGTGCCACTTTATGGTGAAGGAGGGCATCGTGCTATGGCATAAGGTTTCTCGAGCGGGGCTTCAAGTTGATAGAGCAAAGATCGAGACAATCAGTAAGCTTCCGCCACCCACATCTGTTAGATCGATTAGGAGTTTCTTAGGCCATGCAGGTTTTATCGTCGTTTCATTAGAGATTTCTCTAAGATTGCGAGACCGATGACGAAACTTCTAGAGAAGGATGCAGCGTTCGAGTTTAATGACGAGTGTGTGAGAGCGTTTGAGCTGTTGAAGGAGAAGCTCGTGAATGCTCTGATTATGGTCGCCCCAGATTGGAGTCTTCCGTTTGAGTTGATGTGCGATGCGAGTGATTAGGCGATAGGAGCAGTCTTAGGTCAGCGTAGGGATAAGCATTTCCACCCCATTTATTACGCGAGTAAGACCCTTAATGACGCAAAGGAGAACTACACCACGACAGAGAAGGAGTTGCTAGCAGTAGTCTTTGCATTTGATAAGTTTAGATCTTACCTAGTTCTTTCTAAGACTATTGTTTACACTGATCATGCAGCCCTTAAATTTTTGTTCAATAAGCAGAATGCGAAGCCTAGATTGATACGTTGGATTTTACTGCTTCAGGAGTTTGATATAGAGATTAGGGATAAGAAGGGTGCGGAGAATGTTGTAGCTGATCATTTATCACGATTAGAGGATCCCGAGCGTGAGGAGATTAAGTTAGATACGATAGATGATCAGTTCCCGCATGAGATGTTATTGTTTGTGAGGGCGCATGAGCAGGGGTTGCCTTGGTTCGCTGACTTGGCGAATTACTTAGCAGACGAATACCTTATGCAGGGCATGACACATCAGCAAAAGAAGAAATTCTTTGCTGATGTTAAGCACTATATCTGGAATGATCCTTATCTTTTTAGGATAGGCGCCGATCAGGTAGTTCGTAGGTGCGTGTTTGGTGATGAGACGAGAGAGGTTTTGAGGCATTGTCACGAGGGACCGACAGGTGGCCATCACGGTGCGAGTTTGACAGCGAGGAAGGTATTTGACTCTGGTTTCTACTTGCCGACGATTTATAGAGATGCTCAAGAGTTTGTGAGAGGGTGCGATGCGTGTCAGAGAGTAGGAAACATCTCATCCCGAAATGAGATGCCCCAGACAGTTAGTCAGGTAGTTGAGGTGTTCGATATCTGGGGCATTGATTTCATGGGCCCGTTCCCAGCTTCACGTGGGAACAAGTACATCCTAGTAGCCGTTGATTATGTCTCTAAATGAGTCGAGGCTCAAGCCTCGCCCACAAATGATGCTAGGGTTGTAGTGAGATTTCTTAGGAGGTTGTTTGCTAGGTTTGGTGTTCCTAAGGCGATTATTAGTGATAGGGGAACTCACTTCTGCAACGCACAGATGGAGAAAGCTTTGCAACGCTATGGGGTCACCCATCGGCTTGCAACGGCTTACCACCCACAGACATGTGGGCAGGTAGAAGTGAGTAACCGAGGCATCAAACGGATTTTGGAGAAGACTGTTGGATCCAATCGCAAGGATTGGTCTGACAAGTTAGATGACGTATTATGGGCCTTCCGTACAGCCTATAAGACTCTGACTGGTTCCACGTCATTTCGGATGATTTACGGGAAAGCATGTCATCTACCGGTTGAGCTTGAGCATCGTGCTTCATGGGCATTACAGACTGTTAATCTGGACATGCCTAACGCTAGAGATAACCGGTTTCACCAGATTCACGAGTTAGAGGAGTTGAGAGATCACGCTTATGCACATTCGTTTAGTTATAAGCTTAGGACTAAGGAGTTGCATGATCGACACTTGAAGGGTAATAAAACCTTCAAGTGTGGGGATCAAGTGTTGCTAGTCAATTCCCGGTTGAAGTTGTTTCCGGGTAAGTTGAAGTCTAGATGGTCAGGACCATTCACTGTTAGTGAGGTTTTTCCATACGGTACCATCGAGATTGAGGGTAGTGACGGAGAGCGGTTTAAGGTTAATGGGCATAGGTTGAAACATTATGTGAGTGAAGCGCCAGTAGAGAAGATTAAGGAGGTCGTGTACCTCGGTTTGCCAGGCTAGTGAGATCTGAGATGAGTCAGGCTGAGGACTCGAAAAACCAAGCGCTCTCGGGAGGCAACCCGTAATATGTAAAGTTTGTAAGTTTAGTTTCTATCTTGTGTTTGATTTTATTTTTTACTTTTTATTTTCTTTTTATTTTAGTTGTGTCAAGTCAGTTTTATGCTCGGGTATCTTGTTTTTGTTTTTGCAGGTTTAAATTATTCTCACCCGTACTCAATCTCCATTCGGGTGAGTGTGCATTTGTGAAGATGAAGAAGGAGCTCGGGAGTGTCGGTGGCAAGGTTGACTGCGACCGAAATGCTATATGGTCAACACTTGAATATTGGAACGAAGACTTGGAGCTTACGCGTTTCGCAATACCAGCTAAGTCTTTTCCAATTCACCTCTCTTATCTTTTATTTTTGCATTCCTAGCTTTGTTTTTAAGTGTTTTTCCATTTCTAAATTAGGGACAATATAGAACTTAAGTGCGGGGATGAGAAATGGTCATTTCTGAGTTTTAGTTATCTGTTTTGAGTCAATATAGAGTCTAAAAAATCCAAAATAAAAATTCAAAAATTCAAAAAATAAAAAAATATATATGTTTTCTTTTGTTTTGTGTCTCTCAACCTTTATGAATGAAAGGGCAGTAACGTTGTGACCCAGTTGTAAATGCAAGTTGTAATTCATGATAATATAATATATTATACTATAATATGTGATTTTTAGAATTGTGATGGAGAGATAGATAAATGGAAGGAAAAATGTAGATATTATTGGTGTGGGGGTATGAGTTTGAGTGGTGTATTTATTATATAGGTAAAAGAAAAGGTTTTTAATTTAAAATGGAATTTAGGTAAAATTATTGGAAATGGTGAATGATCTTTGTTCATGGATTCTTAGCATTATCACTCATGTGATCATATTTATCACGCATTCATAGTGAGCATATTTGAACTAAATTTAAAGTGATATAATAATTATAATAACTAAACATTTATTTTCCGCACCCTCGTAGTGATACATCATCTTTTCGCAACGCAGCAAACCGTGATTAAAATAGAGTTATCAAGACAAAGATACAAAACACTCAAATTTGGCACTTGACTTTTTTTAAACCAAAAATAGTAAAAATAGATGTCATTAGAGCATCTTTGAACTAAATTTAAAGTGACAAATATAATAACTAAACATTTATTTATCATGCACTCGTAGTGTTACGTCACCTCTTCGTAACGCAGCAAACCGTATCAATGAGGTGTTGGAAGCGGAGCCAGAATTGGTGATGGAAGTGGTGCCAGAATTGGTGACGGAAGTGGTGTCGGAAACGGACCCTGAAAGTGTACGTCATTTTATCTTTCGAAATGAAGGATCATATAAATGGTCCAAAGATGTTGTCCAGTTCTATAATAACGGTGATGCTCCTTTACGCTATTGTCGGTTTTTGGACTTCCATAAACTTGACTGTGGCTTTTTGGAGACTCTTTTAGGAGACCGTAGTGATGGACATCTTACTCCAATGGCAACAATCATATTTTCCTTTATTAAATATTAGTTTGAAGCATCTAAATTTGTTACACAATTAATATATATGTTTCAGCACATTGAAGGTTGGGTTAAACGGATGATGCTAATAAGAATTGGTTTGATAAGACAAAATGGCCCAAAAGGATTTGATTGGACAATTCTACCACCACAATTTCATGATGAACTCTTCCACGGAAGCGCTATCAAATATGCCAGTGGAATGCATGATCCGTACCCACCATTTTGGGAGGTTCGATATGTTTATATTATGTTATATGCCTCGAAATTGGATGAGTGGTTATTTGCTCGGATCGACATTTATGAAATGGAGATGACCCAATACTGGTCTAACCACATATATTTGAAATGACCATCTGGTTTCTATCTCGGTATTGGATCCGTTTGCACTTTTTTTCAATTGGTTATTGGATGAGATTCATTACTGGAAAATTACAGCGTACCTTACATCCGTCAAGAAAATCGACAACTAAATGTTCACGTGTTAGTGCCAAATACTTGCCAACCAATGAAGTAGAACTTGGTGGTGATTCTAGGGTTCTAGCATGCATGTTAATGCAAAATATTGTTAAGAACAAAACCATAGATATACAGGGAGATTTTAAAGACAAGTGCAAAAAATTCAGACAACATATGGCAAATCAGTTGTACAAGACCCGTTTCACACATGGTTAACAAAAAGACTAGACAACAACATTAGCGTCGTTAATGTTTTAATTGAAACTTAAGTTTGGGTTGTGTGTTTTAATCGTCTATTGAATACAATGTGTTTGTTTAATGTCTGTGTATTAATACTATATCTAGTTAAAATGTTTTATTCAAAAGATTATTAAAAAAACACATTCCACAATCTCATTAATATATACCCACACATCCCTCTTCAACTTTCACAAACTAAACACTCCCTCAATCTCATTTTCTGATTCCTCAGCCCTTAATTTTTGATCATACACTTTTTTTTAAGAAAATGGCATCCTCGTTCAATCCACTTGTTGTAGAATTATACTATGGGGGTGAAGTGTCATACACACAAGGGGTGGTTACACGTGATGAATGTACCCATACCACTTCGTTTATTGTTAACTATCAAATGTGTTATGTTGATTTCCTTAATCACATATCTAGAAGCGTTCAAGTTGATAGACATACTTGTTGTCTGGAATTAACAATGTATTTTGAGTACAATGGAACTTCACATGATGCGTCTATTCAACGAGAAAGTGATTTGGGTTACATTTATCATCTAGCTTCTATTCCGGGTTACAAATGTATAATCCATGTAAATGTCCAACAAAGTGGCTACATGAATCTTTTACGTGGTATGAATTTATCACAACTAGAAGCATACAAGCAATTTCAAATGGAAACTCAACTCGAAGAGTCAACCTACACTAACCTGGATTATATAGTAACACAAGAATCTCAACACAACTATCATTCACAAGGTTAATTTTTTTAAAATGTTTTTAATCATTTAGTTATAAGGTTTAAGTCAAGTTGGGGTGACTCAACCCAATAAAACCATGGAAAGCTTATAATAACTATGCGTCCCACTCTAATTGAAAATCGCTAAAGTTTTAGTCATGTGTGCTTGTTTGAGTAAGGATTAAAGGTTTGAGTTGTAATTGTATAGTTTTTGTTTTTGGTTTTAGAGTTTTCGAGTCTTGAATCCCTGAGATAGTTTATGCTTTTTCAGGGACGAAAAAGGTTTAAGTGTGGGGATATTTGATGTGGTCTAAAATATACATTATTTTCTACGAATATTCCTTTCACTTTTGGGTACTTTTGGTCAATTTTTACTCTTAAACGTGTTATGTTTATAATTTGAGGATTTTAAGAGACCGTAAGCTAAATTATTTAGAGTTTATACTCAATTTGAGATCGACGAGTCCAACATTAAATAGAGTTATTTGGTGTCCTTGAATCAATAACTAAATTAACATTTTGTTGAAGATTAAATAATTGATTCTAAAACCATAAGAAAATAAATTCAATTTAAGACATTCGCCACGAGAGTTGATCATGTTAAATCACAAGTTCTTTTGTTACTATATTAGCAACTTAATTGTTTGTGAATTATATAGGTCCAAGAGGTGATATTGAAGTTTGACTTTGTGGACCTCATATTAACGTGATGATTGCTGAGTTAGGCCCACAAAGTAAAAATCTTGGGTGCAAAGTAATTGAAGGGATTTACCAAAAAGAATAAAAAGTATACATGTCAAGGGTTTTGATGATGGACTTTCGGACGGCAATTTTACAAATAATTTGAACAACAAATTTTTTAATATGGCAGAAATTGGGACATTGGAACGCAGCTTTTGGAACGAACAGAAGTAAAAAGAAAAAGGTGACAGCTGCATATTTTGAAGTCAAGGAAGGTTAGAGTGAAGATTGGAAGCATAACCGGTTGGTCTAAATCATTCGGTTCTTGTTTTTTATCTTGTTTCTTATTTCTTTTCCAACGATTGAATATGATATATTTTGTTACTTTTATTAGTTTTGATTCGTTCTTGACCGTTATGAGTAGCTAAACTATTAGAACTACCTATGTTTGATGATTATTGATTAGTTTTGTTATCTTTTGGGTTTTAATAAATTGTATGACTTGAATATTATTGAAAGTATTTATTTTTTCGGTTTATGATGTGTATGCATGTTAAGTTATAATTGGCAATTTATTACATGTTCCTCTTGTGATTCTAGTTATTTAACTTCGTGTTTTATTGATTGGAATGACATGTTTAGGTTGAAAACTTGGTGTTTGAAATCTAATTATGGTTAATCTAGAGATAGTTAATCATAGGAATAAGTTTTGAATGTTGGTTTGACTTAGTGTTCTACTAGTCTAGAGACCGAGAGGTGATAGGCTATTGGTTTTATCTTTTATCTTAACTTGATAGGATTAGAGGTATACGAGAGTAAGCTTTACATTATCGGTTTTGGTTCTTGTAATTCCGAGTCATAAATTGGGTTAGATAAGTTTACCTCTTTACATCTAGGGTTGTCGGGGATAGTCTTACGTGTATTGTGATTGTTGAGACCGAGAGGTACCTTAGTATTCCGGTTTGGAGATACCTAAAGTTGATTCACTCCGTCATCCCGTGAGCTTCATAAGACCTTTAGAAACTCTATATTGTGTTTATAAGACCTATAGAAGGCTTAGCATAGTTTAGTTTGTCTATTTGTCATATTTTTTTTAGATCTGGAGTCATACAGTTTGTTAATCCCAAGGATAGAGAAATTCGTCAATAGGAATCTTACCTAGGTGGTTTGCTTTCTCCATATTTGCTAGTCTCAAGTTCTTAGTCGTTTTTATTATTTCTTGGTTCACTAGTATTAATTAATTTTTAGATAAGTTTTAATTATTAGTTCTTCATTATTTTCTTAGTTTTAATAAATAAAATTAAACAAAGTTTCATCGGTTAGGAGTCGATAACGATCTATTATTGAGGGCCGCCAAACAAGTCTCTTGGGTACGATACTCGGACTTACTTAGCTTGACTACACACGACCGGTACACTTGCTGCTTGTGTGAGTTTTGTTGGGGTGTCCATTTTAATTAAAACCTGAGTTTTGTGAACCACATTCATTAATTTAATATATATTATTTCACACATCAGTGGCGTACGCACTGATAGACAAAGTGACCAATGAAAGCTGGAAGTGGTTCCTTCAACAGTTTGTGGATAAAGTTCAAGATCCCAGACAACACAAACGTTGTGTCATATCCGACAGACATATCAGCATTAAACATGCCATGTATAACATGCCTGCTTAGAAGGAACCTAACGTCCACCACCAGTTTTGTCTCAGACATGTTATAAGCAACTTTATGCAAAAGTTCAAGAATGTGAGCTTGAAAAAAATGTGTTGGGATATTGGAAGCACAACACAACAGATAAAGTATGATCGTCTGACATCTGAGCTTGAGTCAACAAACAAAGAGGCAAGGCGGTACCTAAAAGGGATTGATGAAAGAAAGTGGACTTTGCTTTTCGACAAGGGTAATTGTCGATAGGGTAACCTCACTACCAACATTTTAGAATGCATGAATAACGTGTAACGTGATGTCAGGTTGCTCCCGATAAGGGCATTAATAGAGTATACCTTGAAAAGAGAGAATGTGATTGTGTGACTGTGTTTCTGGAACACATGTAGAATTTGTTCCATGCTCGTGAAATACAAGCTCGAGAACATAGGGTATACACTTATTCAGAGCAAGATCAACGGTATATGGTAGAGACAAGGTTACAAACCTCTGATGAATCAGACGGTAGTCCTTACACCGTAGAATACGGTAATCAAACATGCTCCTATGGCAAGTGGCAGGTTTATCGGTTCCCTTGTATCCATGCACTTGTTGTTTGTCATTGCCTAGGTAGAGATTCGAAACAAAAAGCCAATAACCAGTACAATACCAACTCTTATCGTGGACAATACAACGACCAATATTACCCGTTACCTCATTATTAAGACTGGTTGTCTGCCGGTTGGACACTTCGTGTCGATGCATCAAAGATAACTATAGTACAAGGAAGGCGTCGTGCTAGGAGGATGCATAATGAGATGGATGCTAGCTATCCCGAGGAACATACAGGTAGTAGGTGTTTTGGATGTAAACAAACAGGTCATAGAATTCACAAATGTCCTTACGAAAAAAATTAACTCTTATAGTTGATTATTGTACTACGTTAATTTAATTTAATGTATTCCGCTTAGTTTAATTTAATGCAAATAAATATTGTGTCATAGTTTAGTTGGTTTTAATTTAATGTATTCTACTTTTTAGTTTTAAAGGACTATCAATAATATAAAAAGGATTAAGAGGAATATAAAATTCAAAAGTCTAAAATAAAAAAAAAACTTGTAAATGAAAAATAAACCGAATTCAATTCAATGAGTTTCTATTTTGATAAATGAAAAGCAGTTCTTATTTTAATAGTAACCAATTAAACGTGGGTGAACATAACCAATTAATTTTATAGAGGTAGCCGCTCCTATTAGGAGCGGTTTATTATTAGGAGCGGTTTATGAACAAACCAATTCAATTCAGTCATGTGGTCTCCTGATAAATGAAAGAATCAATACTATTCACTCTTGATAAATAAAAGCAGCAATTTCACTATTTAAGCACATTATTTAAACCCGGCTATGGATGTCATAATTTCATGGTATCTTTGACCGTTGCGAAGAAGGGACGTCTGTAAGAACGCACAAATTTGGGATGAAAAAGATATGAGCGTTCAAAGGAGCTGACTAAAAACAATTAAAAAATTAAATTTAGGTTTATTTATCACGTCCTCATGGTCTTACGTAACATCTTCGCAATGCAGCAAATCGTGTCTAAAACAGAGTTACCACTACAAAGATACAAACGCTCAAAGCTGACGGAATATGTAGTCGTTGACGAAAAACTGAAGTTTGTTAGCCAAGTTAGGTTTTAAGTAGTTTAAAATTTATGGTTAACATTTAAATGATTTGTTAAGTTTTTTGTTAAGTTAACTTTTAACTGGAGATGTTAAGTTTAGAGTTAAGTTGGTTAAGTTTTAAGTTGTTCCAGTTTAGTTTGTTAGAGTTAACGATGGGATTTTAGCGGTGTTAGTGTCTAATTTGTTTTTGTTCATAAACCATCCAAGGCTGAAGAAGTTTAGTTTAAAAAAAAGAAAAAAAAATTATTGTGCTGACACAAGTATAAGTGTTAGTGTGACTCGATGATTGGCCAAAAAAATTTGTTCATAAACTGTTCCACCTAGGAGCGGTGAGAACATTTACCAAAATATTTCTTTGACTTCCCCTTTTTCTAACTTAATTTCTAAAATATATCAGTTATGAAACAAATTCAACTATTATGGGCTAGCTTAGATCCATACATTACTAAGGTGTTAGTTTGTTTTTTCTGCATAAAAATGTATACAGTCTGCGGACCACATCTGCAACACATCTACAAAAGCAGGGGTGGACCAAATTTCTACAGTCTGCAAGAAGAAGACTGTTTATTTTATAACGTTAATAAAATAAACTGGCGGTGGTGGATGGTGGTAGACGATGGGTTGTGGTGGACCATGGGTGGCGGTGGACGGTGTTGGTGGTGGGGGACGTTGGGTGGTGGTGGTGGGATACGGTCGGTGGTGGTGGGGGAAGGTGAGGGTGGTGGACGGTGGCGAGTGGTGGAAAGTGATTGGTGGTGTTGGGTGGTGGTGGTGGACACTAGGTGGTGGTATTGGGTTGTTTTTAACCATCTGTAACCTTAGAAGATCTTAGAAGTGTTTTGGACCAAGTCTGTACCAAGAAGAGCTCGCGCAAACGTTTTTTAATTAAACTTCTTCAAAAAAAAACTAACAGTCTAGAGATGACAATGCCTACGTGTGGTCTGCATGGCACAGACAGAAGAGCCTAAGCAGACTTTTTTTTAGAAAAACAAGCACACCTTAGTTTAGTTTAGTGTTCGCGTTATGCCCGTAACAACACTGTTATAGTTATTTTAAGAATATCAATTGGGAAAAAAAATGTTCTAATTAGTTTTGGAATAAAACCGGATCATAAAGTTTATTTTTTTAAATGGTTTTTTCGTTTAATAAGTTCTATACTCATTTTAAAGAAAATTAACGCTCGGTTTTATGATGTAGTTTTTTTAAATAATGTCTCATAAAAAAACTATGTGTGTTTAGAAAATACTGACGTATTTAATTGTAGGTTAGTACAAACTTTATCTCTAAGTTTCATTTTTATACCTTATCAAATATAAAACAAACTATGCACACCCTTAGTAAGAGAGAGTTGAAAATTTAATGACTTCAATTTTAAAAGATTCTTCTATATAATATGGGACTAAAATGTAATTAGTGTTATTATAATTATTATTATAGATATATACATATTTTAAATATAAAATTATTAAAATTTATTTTAAAATTTATTTTTAATTATTCTAAAAGAATCTCTCAAATCATACAACATAAGCAAAATTGATTTTAGTTATTATGATAAAGATACGGGTTATTTAAGGAAGCTATAAAAATCAAATAACTATAACAACTTTTTATGACACATTTTACACGGGTATAGTCATAAACAATATAAAAATCTTAAGTATGTACGAAAGTTGTTATTTGTATATGTGTTACACAGGTGGAATCATGAATAATAAATAAATTCAAAGTTTTATAAAACTTATATTTGAACATGAAATAAATCTCATTATACTAATAAAAAGGTAAATTTTTGTCACATGTCATTTTTTCAAGCATGACACATCAATGTCACCTCATTTTATCCTATGTATCACTCTCACGTTAATTTCTCAGATAAATTAAAAATTTAAGTTATTCATTAAACAAATTTTGCATAATTATTTTTTAAAATTTCTTTCCTTTAATATTATAAAGTTTGAATTTAAAGTTCAACTAGCTATTTTAAATCACCTAAGAGATGTTATAGTTTGTACAATCAAAATTGAACTGTTTAACGAAGAATTACTACAAATTCACCATCATAATCATAATAGTAAATTTAATTTTTGTTACAATTTAGTAAACTTAACATTTAATTGAAATTTGAAAAGTTGTATATTTACACACCTTAAATTTTTTGAATAAATAAAGTTTTGGATTTTATCTTTAAATATTTAATTATAGTAAAATGAAGTCAAGTTTTAAATTATATCTCTAATACCTCAAATTTTTATGATTAAAAATTAAACACCAGGTTATTTCATAAAAAGAGTACATGATTATCTAAATAGTTATTTTAATATATTTTTATTTAACTCGTATGTTGCATGAGTATCTAACCTAGTATTTGTTAAAGTAGAAAAACGTTTTATTTGTATGTTAACTTTTTTTATTTAATATTAGTTGTTTATTGACGCAAATGCGGTAAGTATAGTTAATGTATCTGCAAGTGAATCATGAAGAAGATTTGAAAATCTTTTAATCAGTTAGTGAGGAAGAATATTTTGAAATCTCTTAATCATCAGCCGATTAATCACAAGAATGAAATATATGGAAACTATATTTGATAGATCTTTGAAATACTAAACATGGATGGAGAAATGAATGTACATGCATATATGAGATTATACACTTTTGAGTAAGAACAAGATGCCAACAGTGATTCCATTGAATGTCGTATGACATTTAAAACCTTTTGTTAGAAAATATAGTTATACATTTTGATGACCGGGACGGGTACCGGTACCGCCCGGTACCGGTACCGCCTAGTACCGGTACCGATTTTTAGGAAAAATAGGTATCGGTACCGAATTTAGCGGGACGGTACCAGGACGGTACCGGTATCGGTACCGGGTATTTCGGTACCAGTACCACTTTGGTACCACTTTGATTTTTTTCTCATTTTTTTGCTAATAATTTTATTTTTCAGTTACAAAAATATTTCATAGCATAATATAACTTACAAAACTAAGATTCATTTATTTCTTATCAACAAACAAGCATATATCACACAAAATCAACAGACACATAATGTAAACTTAAAGAAGCCAAAATTTGTACAAGTCAAAGGTCAATTCATAGTCAAATTCCTTTTTAACTAAACACATACCCGCTAAATCCTTAATAGCATTAAGACGCAGTCCATTGATGTTACACCAAAAGCTAGACCACCAAAAGCAATACTAAGTAGCCAAAACAAAAAAACTGAATAACAAGATAAACAAACACCAAAAGCAAGACCAAACAACCAAAAAATAACAAGAGATTATCTTCATTTAATCCTTGCTAATCGCCATGCATCATCCCTTTTCCTTTTTCGTTTTGTTTGTGTATTGCATCCTCTATCTCTATAGAAATATATAAAGAATTTTAACACATTATATTTAACAACCAATTAAACAAATTAAGAAACAAGAACTACTTTTACCTAGAGCAATATCATCATCGTTTAGAATATCGTCTATGTCATCCACGATTGGCTTTTTTGATTTTCTCACCCAATCTTGAGTGCAAACCAAAGCCTCAACAATTTTAGTTGACAACCTTGTTCTATAGGGTTCTAGTACACGACCACTTGTACTAAACGCCGACTCAGATGCAACGGTAGAAATTTGAATTGCCAAAATATCTAACAAATATACAAAGTTAATAAACATAAGTAATGTAACAAGTAATATAAAGAATGCTTGAACAATAATAAAAAAGTGTACATCTAGCCATACGAGATACGATTGGAAATCTAATAGCATTTTGTTTCCACCAAGTAAGTATGTCAAACCGCTTAGTAAAATTAACTTTCGGCTCATTTAGGTACCTTTTTAACTCGGTTTCTGTTGCAACCAAGTTACTTTCTTCCACATTTAGATAATCCGCAAGAAAATCATTTCCACCATCACATTCAATTGCATCTTCATTACGTGTTTCTTGTTGAGATGTGGAATTGTATTCAACCTTATCAAACCTTTCTTTGTATGTTTTAAACAACTCATGCAACCTATTCTCAACCGCCCTTACCATATCAGACACGTTCTCATTAACTTTTTCTATTGACATAGGATTTTCCTTGGTTACGTCATACATAACCAGCTTTTCAAAACAATGTCCAAGAAAATACAACTTCATTGTAGGATCCAAGATGACGGCAAAGTACATAAAATCATTAAGCTTATCATACTTCCCCCAATACTTATCATATTTCTCACGCATTGCACCCGCCATTACGCAAAACTGTAGGTGGACCCCCCACTCACGTAGATGTTTGTCTACATCTAGAATTTCTCTAAAAAAAGGTGGGCTAAAGGCTTTGAAGTTGCTGACACAAGATCCGTTTTAGTTTTGAACTTTTCTAAGAAATCAACTAACAATTTGCACACATCGAAATCCACATCTCCGGGCACTTTTTCTAAATCACGAAAATAATTATGGTCTTCAAATTCATAACTAAGAAATACATTCCTTAGATCCCCTGCAACTTTCAACATATCATGGGTGTAATTCCACCTAGTAGCTATATCACCACATAAAAACTTGCTTGTGTCAACTTTCAAATCTTTCATGCATTTTTTGAACTTTTTAATTCTTGGTGGTGAGTTTCTAATATACATAATCGCTTTTCGCACACATTCAACATGATAGTTATGTTCTAATAAACCATCTTTCACAATTAAGTTTAAAATATGTGCCATGCACCTAACATGAAAATGTTTCCCACTATCATACAAATTAGGCAACTTTTGGACCAATAAACTAATCGCCTTATCATTACTAGTTGCATTATCAACCGTCATTGTCATAACACTTTTTATCCCCCACCCATGAATACAATCTAACAACTCACGAGCCATGGCATCCCCCTTGTGACTATCAATGGGTTTAAAGTTAATAATGCGTTTATGCATTACCCAATCATCATCTATGAAATGTCCCGTTACAACCATATAACTAACCCTTTGACACGATGATGTCCATGTATCGGTAGTCAAGTGAATGGTGTTGGTTGGTTTACTTAAATAAGCCATCAATTTTTTCCTTTCCTCTATAAAATATTTTCCAACATCCTTAGAAATCTTATGTCGTGAGGGCAATTTGAACTTTCCATTTAACGAGTTAGTGTACTCAATAAAAGCTGGATTTTCTACAAGCTTAAATGGAAGTTCAGCAACAACAAACAAGTCTAGCAATGCTTTGTCGATTCTAACCTCATCGTGCTTCCAAACACTAACACTACCTTCCCCATCACGTTCTTTTTTGAACACTAAGTGTTTTTGTTTTTTATTAGCAACTACTTCAGGGTTTAACCGACAAGACTTTGAGTGTTTTTTAAGACCATTCGTACCGTTTCTGTGTGGATCGGCTTTAAGTTCGGATTTACAAAACTTGCACTTTTCGTACTTCCGTTTAACTCCATCATCTTCTTCTATGAAAATTTTATCAAAGTAAGCCCAACACTCCGCGTACACTTTGCTTCCTTTTTTAACCTTCCTTTGGGTTCATTCCACATTTGTTGCTTTTTTTCTCTTACGATTAGCTTTAACATTACCTGTATCAGAATCATTATCAAGTTGGACAACAGGGGTCTCATCAACATATGTATCTTCTTCCTACAAAAATACCATACATTATTTAGATTGAAGATTGATGGCATTAGGTTTAAAAACACATATAGTGAAGTTTTAATAACCAAACAACTATATATACAAACATAAAAAAAAACACAGTTACTGTCTCAAGGAGTTAAGGCATGGTGTAATCTAAACCATAATAATTATATATAAGTTCTAAGTAATAAGTATGAACAAATCATAAATGATTACGAGAGATTTACTTACTTCTTGAGTAGATGAGGAATTCATGAAGTTTGATGATTTATGAGTAGATAAAGGTTGATGATTATTTTGGGTTCAAGTCGATTGAGATTATGAAAAGAAAGAGGGATGATTATTTAAGAGAGATGGTAAATTGGTTATTTACTAATTACACGTACCTAATGTACTAAGATGAAAATATATTCATTTCATTTCAAATATAATAATAATAATAATAATAATAATAATAATAATAATAATAATAATAATAATAATAAACCTTTCATATTCCTTAATCCTTTAACATGTATTTATATATTGTAATCGGTACCGGTACGGTACTAACCGGTAAAATACCGGTACCGGTACCGCCTAGTACCGGTACCGATTTTTAGGAAAAGTGGGTACCGGTACCGAATTTAGCGGGACGGTACGGTACCGGTACCGGTACTCGGTACAAAATGCTCATCCCTACTCATGAGTTGTATAACTCGCTGTTTAACTCATGAAGATGTTGAAAATTGTACCATTGGTTTAAAAAAAACAAAAGGTCTATTAATTTAAATTTTTAACCACTAAAACACAAAATTTTATACAACCAGCTCTTTCTCTTTTTCTACCGCATACTCCACTATTTTCTAAAACAATAATACATTATGGTTTATTCAACAAATGTCACCTGACTCTGAAAACACCGATTCGTGATCCGAATCTTCCAAGAAAGAGGCTTTGCTACACGCTCAACACTTGAGGTCTGAAATTCAAGATGCTGCTCAATCATCGAGAACTTATGTCCATTGTTATCTTGAGATGAATAACAATGTAACATTTTCCCCGGTTCGTATTTAAAACCCAAACGCAAACTTGGATTGGGCAAAATCTTATATATTGGTAGTACGAAGGGGGAATTGGCCGATATCTTTGTAACCTTTAAACTTATCATGAACTAAATGAGGTCGTGTACAATTTAAATCATCATTTATATGAAATAATTGTTAGTTAAATATTTTATAATTTATAAAGTAACTTTTATAAAATAAAATTATAAAGTTATTCTCTAAATATGTGATTTTATAAAATAAACTAAAAATGACTATATACAAGTTTAAATAATTTATAAGATTTGTATAAATTTACTTAGGGACTGTTTGGTAGCCTCTGAACAACATTTGAATAACTAGTAATAATTTAGCTCTTAATGGTTTAAAAATCCATTATAATGTAAGTTTTAAAAATATGATAAATGGGATGATGTCTTATCAATTCAGAAGCTATTTCTTAAACATTCAACATCTTTTTATCACTTAACAATTTAAAGGTTTTAAACCATTAAAAGGTAAACATCTGAAAGACCATTAAAAGGCTACCAAACACCCCATTAGTTGTTCAGTTATAATTTATTAACAAACTACTTCATGGACCATTTTTGACATTTCAAAACTTGCTTTTAAACTTTTTAACATAATATGTTAACAAGATAAAATTCCAACGACCGTCTGTAGCGTTTTAAAAAACCCAAACAATCTTCCCTTCCTCTTGTTTTGTCGGTCAGATTTTCCAGCCAACCTTTATAATATATGGTTTTCAATAATACATGGTTTTCAAACTATATCTGACGAGGCCAAAACCTCAATAATATATGGTTTTCAAACTATCTCTAACGAGGCCAAAACCTCAATAATACATGGTTTTCAAACTATCTCTGACTAGGCCAAAACCTCAATAATACATGGTTTTCAATCTGACTAACCATCCTAAACTTCTAGTTTATCAGTTTCAAATTTCAATGCCAAGACAATGTTAAATCAAAATATTACGCGGTTTAGTAGCTGTTTTCATTCATCAATTATGATCAAATAAAATCTTGCAAGATACTCTTTCAATCACACAATATTTCAATTCCTTAAATGATAACACTCCTCTCATTGACTCTAACATAATCATGTAAATCAATTTCGCCGAGACTACGGGAATAATATCAAATGATTCGAAATTACAAAAATTAATCCCAAAATCGAGTTAAACTATTTCTAAATCAAATCAACTCAATTGATCATTTATGTAAATCAATCAGATGAGTTCCTTGAAACTCTGAATATCCAGTTTTATGTTTAATCGCACATACACACCATACGATTGATTGTTCATATTAGTTCTACACGCAACATGTTCATCACCAAAATAACATCCAAAGCTGAAATTAATTGAGGGCTATTGATTTTCATCTACCCTTGAAGCTTTATGTTTTGTCACTTTTATCACATAATCACCGTTAGATCAATTTTGGATATGGACTTTGTCACGACGTTCTTCTTTTCTTTTATTATCGGTTCATCTTTGATCAAGTAACTAAACCATCCTCTATACTTGTTTTCATGTGTTAATCAAAAGCTTTATGGTTAATTGCATTTCCTGTGTCGATTTCTTGGCCACTTTGACGGATTTAAGAATTAAGGTTATTAAGAATTTAGGGTTCTATCTATTTATTACATATGTTCATTTGTGGCTTAAACACATGTGCAATTGAAGCAAGGGTTCCACCCAGACTCCTCAATACTTTTTTAAACAACTTCAACAAACATTATAATTCTATAAAACTATTATAAAGTATAATCGAATAAAATCATGAATACCGATTTGCTATTCATAGTGGCACTGAAATGTGGTAGAGATGATGGTGAAGGTGATGTATTCACAATGGACAGTGTATGTGGGTGGTTGTGGTATTTCAGATACTTTATATTATTATTTTATTAAATAAAAAGGTAAAATGACATGATTACCCTCATATGCTTCTCACATGATCTGATTTAACTGAGTTTTCTAACGTCAATTAATTAAAAAGACGAGATTGGTAAAAAACTATAAAAATAAAAACTTCGTCTATAAATAATTTAACTAAAAGACCCAACTTACAAGTATCATAAAACATAAAAGACGTAATTTGTAATTTTCTTCTTATTTCAACAAAATTAAACCCTATCCGTTCTCGTCTTATATCTCCTTCTTATCTATCTCCTCCATCAGAGATACATCAGAGATAGATAACATAAACCAAGATGCTCACCCTCTCCTTTGCTTGTTCCTCTTCCGCCATTCCCAAAACCACCTTCACATCTTCAAACATCAACCACAAATCATCCTTCAATGGCATCCGAATTGCTCACGCGCTCCCTTCTGCGCCACTCCGAACAACTACAACGCGCCAATCGGTTGTAATGATGGCCAAGAGAGAAGAAGAACTGAAAGAGATTAGAGCTAAAACCACTGAACAAATCAACGATGAAATTGTTGATCTGAAAGGAGAGCTTTTCATGCTCCGTCTTCAGAGATCGGCCAGGAATGAGTTCAAATCCAGTGACTTCCGTCGGATGCGTAAAAGGGTATGATATTATTCGATTTTAGCCTCTTAGGGTTTTTTCCTTTGCCATTTACTTACTCGCACATTTCGTTGTTTCAAATGAAAATTAGCTTATTATGAAACACACTGGTACGGCAGCTATGAATTTTGAAAGGGAAAATTCCCAAAATGTCCCCTTTGACTTCGCTATCCATAGGCGTCACAACTATAGTCGTTATAGTCGACACCTACAGATTCTAACAAATAACAAGCTTCCACGTGTCCAAAGTGGTGGACGCCCATAGTCGTTTTCCCGACAAAGCCCATAGGCGTCCGCCCATTCTGAAAACGACTATGGGAAGTCAACGGTCAAAAAGGGACATTTTAGAAATTTTCCCATTTTGTAAATGATTTTGGTTGTTTGACCACCTTCTTATGTATTGATAAGAAAAATAATAATAATAATTGCAGCATTTTGGGGGTTGCGGCGCCGTTGCCTGTTTAACTGCAACCTTATCGTAAATCTTGGGGGGAAGAAGATTATATATATATATATATATATATATATATATATATATATATATATATATATATATATATATATATATATATATATATATATATATGGGAAAGTGAATATAGGACTGTTAACCATGCAACTTACACGCGAAACTCATCAAAACGACGTAGTTTAGATTAAAAAAACCTAAAAGTATATTGTTTTCCACCTTTATCTTCTCCAATGTGCCCTTAAATTACGAGAATTTTGTTACAGGTTCAAATATGTAACCAAAATTAATTTTTTTACCAAGATACTTCCAAAAAGATTTTGAGTAGAAGCCACGTTCAAAAACAATAAGATTAATCTATTTATTTGATTTTATATTCTTTAAAGATGTAATTAAAGAATTACCCCACTCATTATATATTCTTCGTTTCCCATATGATGGCAAATTTTGTTCAATACAACAATTAATTTATTTTCCAAAACCAATTGTTCTGTGGCGCCTTTCATCTTGTTGTGCCGTGAAACAGAAGAGCGCAGAACTAAGCGGAATGAAACAAATTAAGCAGGTTATATTTTTAGGTTTTTTTTAATCAAAACTACGTCGTTTTGATGAGTTTCACGGGTAAGTTGCACGCTTAACAGCCTCGTAATATATTTGTTTTACGAAAAAAATTAAAAGAATTAAGTAGTGGTTCAATAACTCAATTTATTGTTGTTAAAGGAAAGTTGAGAAACAAGCGAAAACGCAGACAAAACTATAACTTGTAGATGCTGTCCTCCTAAAGTTGTAGTTTGTGTGCAAAATTAGATAACTATTTGATTAAAGCACGGGATAGTAAGCTCGTATAAAACTTTTAGAGGAAGTATTACTACATAGATATGCTTGTGAAAGTAGATGAGTCAAAGTTTCCGTCTGCACTGATATGCCTTCCCAGAGCTATAAAGATATAATGCCTTTGTTTCTTGAATCAGCTCTTGTTTCCTACCCTTTTACTACCTCAAATCTTAGCTCTCAAATGGCACTAAAACTGAAACATGAACTTCAACTTAGAGCATTATAGGTCATTGTCCTTCATATTGACCTTGAACATAAAAATCTTTTAACACCGGTCATTAATACTTTCTTAGAATAGATGGTAGGATGATTTTATAATCATCTTGGGTTAAAACATTTTTGAACCAATATAAGACATAGCGCCTTGCCAAACTTTTCATGGTCTATTTGAACTTATGCCAATAAGTTGTCCCAAAAGAATAATAATAATCTTGTTAGACCTTTATAGGTTTACGTCAATGGTTAAGTTAAAAAGCCAAATTAGTATAGCATATCCACAACTAAGCAACTATATAACTCGGAATTAGGATGAAATGATAAATCTGTTGGATTAATCTTGATGTTTCGGATCGGTTTGGGTCGAATATGGGTCAAATCTGTTACGGGTCATGGAGTAGCAACTAAAGGGTATGGAATTGGTCTAATTAAGTTGACCGAGTAAAGTGGAAGTGAGTGATGGGGTTGCTGCTAGAGAACATGGACTTAGTTTGATGCATGTGTTAGTTTAATTTAATATAAATAGAGTTGTACTTGTTCTTCTAGAAGTACCCATCTTTCAATTAATACAAAAGAGTTTAAGCAGTAAACACAAATCTTCCAACGTGAGTGTGTGTGTTTAGCGTGTGTAAATTCAAGGGCTTGAACCAACAAAATCAAGTCTTACTCTTGTTTTGGTTATTGATTTGTTGTTGTATTGGACACCATTGAGATGGACAAACAAAGCTGCATTTTGCATATAGTCAGCATTTTTTATTTTGTCAGCATATACATTATTCAGGTCCATCTAATAGATAGAATGCAAAAGTAAAAATAAATAATTTTGTCAGTTAGCAATGTGCATGCTAAAGCTTCCATCTTTCGTCCATATAATAGCGCGTTATACATTTTTATTTCTACAGAATTTCGTTAAAAGGATATTGTTTTGAATTGGTTGATAGGTTGCGCGTATGCTGACTGTTAAGCGGGAGAGAGAAATTGATGATGGTATTGGGAAGAGGCAGTCAAGGAAGCTTGATAGGCAATGGCGAAAAAGCATTGTACCAAGACCACCTCCATCCTTGATAAAGCTACAGGAAGAAGAGGCAGCTGAAGAAGCCAAGGAATCGGCTGCATCGGCTTAAGTAGTCAAAATGTATGTGACTTGTGTTTTTTGATTATCCGGATTACAATTGTAGCCGATTTAGATCTTCAACTTCAAGAATATAATTCATCAATCCTTGATTATCTCTCTAACAAGGGCATTAGAAATGGGAGTATGATATAAGGGTCCGGAGTGAAACTTTCACTCCTAGGTCGTACTATTCCTTTCTAGGGACCCCATACATCTGATCGTCACTTAGAACACTCACAAGGTGAGGTAGTGACAAAGTGAGCTCCACTAATAAGGATGTACGACATGTCATATCACCATTTTTCATCTATTTGGACCCGAGGCACTCACCTTGTGAGATGGTGACATGGTGAAATATTAAACTTAATATAAAATAAATAAATAAAACGTTTTAATTATTCTTCCTATTTTGATAATTGAGTAATGTATCCATATGTCAGCATTTTAACTACTTCACATAGAATTTTGCTTAGGTGTTATGCTATAGTTTAATTTTATGGAGGATTTCAATGATGATCATAGTATGTTGCATATGCAGAATAAACCGATTTGTTCAAGTAAATAAACCATCAGTTATCATGAATTATCTACTAACTTAATATGTTCAAATAAAAAATTTACGAATTATCATTAATTATCCTCTAACATGATGTGTTTAAATAATTTTTTTTAAAAATTATCAATTATTATAGATCATCCCTTTTATTTTAGCATATGATTTTTGCTAAGAAAATATTTGTAAATATCAAAACCGATTTAATATGAGATATGTTAAAAATAAATTTGATACCTAAATTTAGTTAAAACTTATAAAACCAAAATCAAGTGTAGTACACGTGTACTAATCTAGTAATAAAAATAAAATACTACACCGTTCATTTAAAATAAAACAAGTTAATAAAAAAAGTCAAAAAATATTTAATTAACGTTCGACGATATCGTATCGTAGCCTATGATACAGATCATGATTCTTTAGCCGACCATCGCTAGTTGTGTCATCCTTATCATTCAGTTCGGGACCGTTTATGTATATGGGTGATAGCGCTTTCCCATCATATTTTAGAATCATATTATGTAATATATAATACTAGTTTGGTGCTCGCGCTACGCTCGGGAACACAATTCAAGTGATGCTTTTAAGAATGTTCATGAATGTTCCATTTAGTTTTGAGACAAAACCGTGGTAAAACGGAACACATGATATATTTTTAAAAATTAAATTTTTAGTATAGCAATATTATACTCAAATTAAAGAGAATAAAGTGTTTAGTTTTATGGTGTAGTTTATTTGTTTTAAAAAAATCATATAAAAATGTTATGTATATTTATAAAACACTGGGGTCTTTAATTGTATGTTATTATTAACTTTATCTATAAGTTTCATTTTTAAACCTATCAAATATAAACCGACTCACGTACACCTCTTGTAGTAAAGGGTTAAAAATATAAATACTCTTAAATTTTTCAGAATTCTCTAAAATATTAGGGACCAAAAATGTAATTAGTTTTATTATAATAAATTTTATATACATATTTTAAATAAAAAATCATTATTGTGAGATAATCTCTCAAATAATGTCACATAAGCTAAAAGCTATGAAAAGATGCCACATAGGATTTTTTTTGTTTTGGTATATTATATAAGGAAGTGTACATCAGGTTTATTATATTCTCTCTTTTAAAAGCTTGTGCTTGACGTTTAATAATATCCCATTTACCATTTAAAACTCTAAAAGTGCGCTTGACATATTTTCTTGCTGATTCTTAGACATTGGTGAATCGTTCACTTCGAATGAATATAAAATTATTTTCACAAAAATCAACCAACTTGGGTAAATACCGTCTGCAAGATAGTAATCGCGCTCGTACTCTTGCTTGTTTACCACAAATGGACACTTTGGTGAACCGTTAGAACCTGCATGACCAAAGTAAGAATGCCCAATCAACAAATCAATTGACGCTACTGCCTCAAGTATCATCGTTGGGTATTCATGATCACCTCGGTGGAATTGTATGCGCAATCTCATTGGACAATTCCTCCAAACCCAATGTGTACAATCAATGCGACCGATCATCCCGGGTATGCCATGCATTTCCTCGTGTGCATGGTACGATACTGCAATGTCGTTATTTGTTGGCACATCAACACTTAAACAAATTTCACACTTTGTAGACGTATGGGAACATGAACCCCCCATTTCAACACTTCAAATATTAACTGTTTTGGCCATATGGACACTGTTTAGCCGTTTTGAATGTTGTAAAACGCCCATTAGAAAATTTTCCAATACAACAGACATATGACCAGTGTTTGGTCGTTTGGGCACTGTTTGGCCATTTAAAGGTCATGATGGCGGAATCATCATTGTCATGAATATGGATATCAATAGTAATCAAGCACATGGTACAACATTTATTAAAACAACTTGAAAACGACACATTTAGTTGTTTTACTTACATTTATTTTTTTCAAATGAACTAATTCTCTTTTTTTTTCAATACAAACTTTGTTATGAAAATGAAATCCATAACAAATTTCTAAGTTGTTTTTTTTAATACATAATTTTGTTCAAAATCTGACATGTTAAGGGACTTTAATGTTTAAAAAATTGTTGAGGGACTTTTGTGAGACAAAATAAAAAGTATGTTGGTTTTTACGCGAAAAAATATACGGGGACTTTGTGAGAAAAAAACAAAAAGTATGTTGGTTTTTATGGTAGATGCCCTAAATTCTAATAATTATATCATAAATTTGGAACATAAGTCTAAAAGAAAACGAACAAATGTTATAAATAAGAAAAAAAACAACTAATGCAGCCCACATAAACCATCCAGCCCAGTCTCATGAAGATAGCATTCCAAGATCCAAAAGGTCCATCAAGAAGCCCATAAGATATGAAGAGTAATTCCTAAGTCAACACCAAGTTTTCAATTTACTGTTTCCTAAAATTCTGCATTGTTTCTTTGTTATTGTATGCTTTGTTTTAGTAGTTTAGACCATATTGTGATCATGGGCAATTAAGTCACGTAGGAAAGACATGGATTAGAATCCAAGTCTCATCCTTCTTTAAATTGTTTGTTTTGCATTTATTGAAGGATATCAGAAAATTTTGTCTCAAAAACTTAAGTGTTTTTAGTCTCTTCTCTAATCTTCTTCTTGGAGGTTTACCCACTCTAAGGTTACCATCATTTGGTTCTTTCATTGGCTTACTACCCCTCTATCATTTACGATTCATCCATAAACCATGCCACCTCGGAAAGAAACATCGATGATCTTCCTCCTACCGTTACCGAACAACTCAATCAACTCAACAACACTCTTACACACAACTTGCTGCTTTATGATATAGTGTAAACTATAAGTTTATTCCGTGTTGAGTTTGTATAAGTTTTGAGTCATTTTAATTAGTTTTCTTTAAGTTTATCTAACATTGATTTATATATTTTTTGTAGGTCCCAAGTGGAAGAAATGGTGAAAAGAACGCTTTAAAAGAAGATAGTAGGCGAAAACGGGACACGAAACAGAGTTACAAGCGAACCGGAACTCGAAAGCGAAACAACTGGAACACCCGGGGGCCTCACCACGTCACGCGACCACCATAGGGCACCCTCACCGCGTGAGGCAGCGTGTAGTGGTGTTGGTGGCGTGGTGATGTCATCCTACGCGGCCGGCTTCTCGTTTCCTCGTCGCACGACGCGACGAGGCGTTTTCGGTAGAATGTTTTGATGTTTTTTGCTTGTTTTGCTATTTAAACACATCTCCACTTTGACCTAGCCTAGAGGCACTAACTAGAGACGAATAGGGGATGAAATGACCTGAAAGAGGCTGAAACGAAGCTGAAGTGCAGGTGAAAAGACAGAACATAAGTTAAAGATTGAAGCCCTTCGATTCATCAGATGAACTATTCTTTTCTACTTCTTTTTGTCATGTTTTACTTTTATGAACTCGAGTTTATTTCAAGTATTACTATGCTAGGCTAGGTTTCTTTGAACCACCTTGATCTTGATGAACTATTGTTGATGGTTTGAACTTTTGTTGGTTATGTTTTATCAACTATGGTTATTTTGTGATTTAGTAAATGATTTTGATTGATTCATTGATGCAATATTGTGTGTTTGGTTTGATTTTATTATTATTACGTGTTCCACTTGAACTTTGGTGAATGTCGTCCATGTAAGATGTCACACCCCGACCGATGACAGAAACCTCGGGGCGGACGTAAGTGAATATATTGCGAATAGCTCGTGGTACTTAACATAGTTTAATAGCATTAAATTTTCAACTACATAATCGTGTACAACAATCCAAATAAGATAAAAGCAATAAAACACTGATATATGATCCATTATTAAACTAGGTCCTAGCTTATCCTAGGTGTGAAGCATCTTAATTAACAACTAAGCTGCATTTCCTGAAAACATGTGATAGTATTTTGATCAGCTAACGAATTAGTTTGTGAGTAAACATAGGTTTGCATACATATAGATAATGATTGAAACGATTGAAATAAGTAAAATGATTCAATTCAATGTTATGTTAAAACCTATCATGCAAAAATGTATCACATTAGATAATGCGAGTGCACAATCAAACCTAGATGACTGCAGCCACTTAATCATACAGAATAAGCCGTAATGAGCAAAAGCGTATGTCGGTTACAATCACAACTCGAAAGCCATATAGGGTGGGCTTGTTAGGCCAAATAGAACTATTATTGATAACCGTTAGTTTGAACAAATTAATGAGTGTGCGAGAATAAATGTTTATCAACCTATGAAACATATAATTGCAAGTAATAACACACATGAATTGAATTGAATTGAATAAAATGAATAAAAATGAATAATGATATAATAGGTCACATGATTTAACCTCAAAGCATAAAACTAAAAAAAAGGCTATGAATACTCACTTGATAGATCGATGATGACGATTAACTAGATAACTTGTGAACTACGACACCGATTGATTTCCTTAAAATTAACCTAAAGAACAATGTCTTAATTTAGAATGTTAACTAAAGGTGATTCAAGAGTCTAGGGTTCTAAATAAGACTTGGGATATTAAGCAGTGGCGAAGCCAGGATTTTTGGCCCGGGGAGGCCAAAGTTAAAAAACCCATAAATTTTTTTATAATGCTCATGTTTCGGGAGGCCAAACTCAATATATATATATAAAAAATCAACAACCGACCAACAAAACAACACTTCGGACGGAAAAAATTGAGGTGACCCGGACCCTCTTGGGTCCCTCTTATGCCTCGCCACTGATATTAAGTAAATAATTGATTTAATAATAAATAATAATCCAAGGATAATAGAGTAAAATAATAATAATAATTCTTTATATAATTACTTTAAGCTTCTAGCTAGTTTAATAAAATGTTGATTTATGTCATAAATGATGTGATACACTAATTGGTTATTTAAGATGGTTAACTTTAAAATTAAATATTCCAATAATAGGTATTAGTGTCATTGTAGATATTATTTAAATCATCAACACATGAATTCCATAAAGTTTCAAGACCTTTAAAATATAAAACTAAGTTACTAGACTCTTACAACTTTTATAAGATTTTAAAAGTATTAAAATGCCTAATTATTATAAAATAATGTTTGTAACTTATATAATAATGTTTGTAACTTAATATCTCATAATTATTAATCCATAGAGTTTTAGTTTCATTTATCTTATATTTTTATATGAAATTTATTGATTAAGAGATTTAATAAGCATTTAAATAAAATAACATAATATACTCTAGATAACAATTCAAGAAGTGAATTGATAAGTGTTAATTAAACAACCAGAAAAAGAAAAAAAGAAAAATATGGTATGCGGGTTCGAACCCGAGACCTATGTGTTTAAATGAATAAGCAGAAATCAATAAACCATTACGCTTTTGTTGATTAAATCTGAGTTGAATCACCTAACTACAGTAAAATGCCTAAAACCCAAATTCCTTTTAAACCCTAATCCTCAAAATTGAGTATGAATTCGAAACCAAATTGAAAATCTATGTGATGATTAACATACAAAAATGAATATGTTAATGTATTTGATTACCTGTTTCGAAGATGGTTTGATTAGGATTAGACGGAGATAAGAAGCCAGTTGTGAAGAAATCAACGATGGTCCAGAAGAGATTATATGATCCAATTGATGATGCGGAGCCACTTAGCATTGCTTAATGAATAAAACCCCCCAATGAATTGATGACTATAATGAAATAGAGAGTTACAGTCGACTAAGAAGAAGAAGATGAAGAAAACGGATGTCATTTGATGATTATGTATGTGTTATGGATATAATTGGTGTTGTAGAGAGATGAAGTGAATTCGAGTGAATGATTTGAATGCGATTCATAAAGTTAATCTAAGGTCTAAGGGTTGAATTAGGTTTGACTTTTATTCGGTTGATAGTTGAAATAGATTTCGGATGTAATGTACAACTTGTTGGTAATTAATCTGATAATCTCGATCTAGTGGATTAAAGGATCAATTTAGGTTAGTTTAATTGAACCTTCAACTGCGATTATGAAAGATTTGGATTATTTTTATTGCCGAGGTTGACGGATTTCAATTGAGTTGATGTTAGAACGTTAAACACAGTTTCTTTCCTAGAATTGAGTTCGAATCCTATGGATAATGATAGGAAACGGTTTTGTTGGGTTAATACTGATCTATTTAATGGTTATGGCTGCCGTTGGAGATTCGCCTGACTCACCGGAGATCATAGCCGGAAAACGAGTGGCAATGGATTTAATTTACATATTTACATCTTTGGTCCCTGACCTTTTGAAGTGTAATCATGTGTCACACACCGACCGTTGGCGGAAACCTCGGAGCAAACGATAGTGAATAAATTGTTCATCGCTCATGATACTAAAGTGATTTAAATAGTAATAATTATCAGTTACATTGTTACAAGCTTTGACTTTTAAATAACAACAACAGTACAACATAGTAATTTATTTACTATTAAACCAGGTCCAACATGTCCTAAATGAAGCATCTTGAATGAATCGTCTAAACTGCATTACCTCAAATCATGTGAAAAGTATTTGTTTAGCTAACATATTAGCTGGTGAGTAAACACATGTTTAGATACATATAGATAATGTTTAAAGGATCAAAAGAGTCAAACTGATTAAAAGCGTTCAATTTTCTATGACATTTCCCCAAATTATTATAACAAACTTCAAGTCCTATAATCCAATAGTTAGCGTTTTGCAATGGTTTTATATCGTAGATACACTTAGGGGTGTACACGGTCCGGTTTTTACGGTTTTTGGATAAAACCGTAACCAAACCGTTACTTGCGGTTTTTTACCATTAAAAACCAAAACCGAACCGTTTAAAGTAAAAAACCAAACCTAAACCGAACCATACGAACGGTTTGGTCCGGTTTGGTCCGGTTTGGTTTCGCGGTTTGAGCTTTATAGTTCAAGTTTAAGAGCTCTAAAAAACATCCCAAAATCTTGTCAAAATCTTATAAACTTTCAAAAATACCGGTATTGAAAATTGATTATATATCTGAATATTGTAAGATTACATGTGTTGTAACAATACAATGATAGATATTTATATATATATATATATATTATAATGATAAATATAATGATATTATATGTATATATATACGATCGATATGCTAGTTATAACATATTTTAGCACTAACAAACTAATACATATAATAATAGTTTACTTACACGAACTCATATATGAGATCTAATATATGTATATACACAAACAATGCGCGTGCGGTCCGGTCCGGTTTTTTACAAACGGTTTTTGGTATAAACCGTAAACCAAACCGTTTATAACGGCCCGGTCCGGTTTTTTACGAACGGTTTTTCGTATAAAAATAAACCGACCGCGAAACCAAACCGATGACCGGTTTAGACGGTTTCACGGTTTGAAACCGAACCGTGTACACCCCTAGATACACTTTATGAAATATCAACCACAAGCACACTAGTTCAATTCAACTGAATGTATCAAAACGAAGTAGATTTTGAGATTGAATTAAAATAAGTAAACTGTAGTTTTGGTCCATGTGTTTTAATAATTTTAACAGGTTCAGTCTCCATTAACAATTTAAGTCATTGTGGTTTTTATTTCTAACATAAATGGTCCTGAACACTAATTCCATATAACTTTGCGTTAAATCTCCTCCACGCCCAGCACATGAGGGTCAAAAATGTCATTTCTCCCACTCTTTTATCTAAGTCAATATGTATGTTAACATTTTTATTAAGTCGCATGGCAAAAAAAGTGACATGAACGACATTTTTACTCCGCACGTGAGGGAGGCTTAACGAAAAATTGGATGGAGTTAGGGTTCTGGACCATTTCTGTTAGAAAAGAAAATCACAACAACGTAAACTGTTGAGATAAGACCGAACTTGTTAATGTTATCAAAACACATGGACCAAAACTGTAGTTTACCTATTAAAATATAGAGTAAATCTCCATGAGGGAAAAAAATACGCGGAGAGGCTACTTCGTCTTTTTATATGTATGATGTTGATTTGGAAATCCCGCTAATCATGCACAATATATAGACTGATTTAGTTCATTCGTGCATGTTTATTTGTTTACAAATTACAGTGCGCTAGGGTTTTGTAAAACACTCTCAATCTGTTATCCATAATCATTCATCAATGACGAATACCGAAAACGATGATCGTGGTGTGTTTGAAGGTGATTTTTGACATTATTGCTGTTGTTTCATATATTCGTTTTGAATTTGAATTTTTTACGAGCTTCCAATTGAGGTATTTGATTGTTTATTTTAACAAGCTGAATCATTCCACAACGATGATCGTTATGTCATTATAGATAATTTTGTATTTACTCATTTTTTTGCAGGTAATTTTGCTTATTTACGTTGTTTTTGACATATTCGTTTTAAATTTTGATGTTTTACAAGCATCCGATCGATGTAATTGATTCTTATTTTACAATCTGAATCATTCTACAATGCTGGTAGTGTAGGGTGATTGTAGGTAATTTAGTATATATTCATTGTGTTTGGCGTGTTTTTGACGTATTCATTTAAATTTTGATGCTTTACGAACTACGGATCAATGCATTTGATTATTAATTACTTGAATAATTCCACAACGATGATCATTCAGTCATTACAGGTAATTTCGTACATAATCATTGTTATGACATTTTCTTGTTGACTTCGGCGTTACGAACTTTGTATAGTTGTTCGAGCATAAACTTGTTATGATTTTTATGATAGTTTAATCTTATATATGTTATGGCATTTTTTATTAGTTAATTTTTTTATATGCATGATGTTATTTTATAGGTGGAGAATCAACAACATATGTTCCACGTGGCATAAAGAGAAACAGACCAAATGCATATTCCCACTATTCAAAGTATGTTGTTGCTGATAGTTTTTGTGTACGTAAAGGTACTAACTCTATAAAAGTAATGGTGTTATCAAATTGAAATATTACATACGTAGCAAAGAATGAATCAATAAAAAGAAAACAACCGATACATTGGAAGATAATGCTAAACAAAAAAGTAGTTAGGACTAACTATTCAAAGAGAACTGTTTGCGAAGCACATATTCATGTGGAGCTGGTTCAAGATAAATGACAGATTTATATAAATTTGTTGAGCAACACAATCATTGAGGATGAAGACATGCATTTTCTTGCTTCATCAAGAAATTTGAATCAGTTGCATAAGCAGGTGATACAAAGTATGGCAAAAATAAACATTAGACCTATCGAGGCTTTCAATGTAATGAAAACTATATATGGTGGTTTTGAAGAGGTTGGTGTCAGATTGATTGTAAGAATTACAAGAGAGAAATCATTTTATTCATTAATGAATATGATGCTAAAATGATGTTGGAATTCTGATGAAGAAGAAAGAACATCTTCCTGATTTTTCTTTTGAGTATTTCACTGATAATGACAATTGTTTGATCGTGTTGTTTTGGTCTGATGGAGAATCTAAGAGGACTTATCAAGTTTTGATGATATTATGTCATTTGATGCTACATACCGCTCAAACATTTATATAATTTCAGATTTTGGTATATGTACGACATTTGGTATCCATTCATGTGTTATGAGTTGAAGAAGGCAAATATAAACGCATAGAATTAATTTTGCTTTCTTTCTCAATTTGTTTCACTCAAAATTAATAAAGTATGAAGTAATTTTTACTTTTAATGGGTTTTGCATGTAACTTTACTAACGGGCTGCTTGTCAGCATCTGAATGAATAAGTGCTGAGCTAATAAGAGGTCTGAATCATTAAGTGCTGAATCAGTAAGAGGTCTGAACCATTAAGAGCTAGTACATTGCTTAACTATTTAAAGGAAAATGTCTGACCAATTCAGATAATAACTCTTAACCATTCATATTCTGTATAATGTTTAACCATTAGAGGCAAATGTCTTAACCATTCAGACATTTACCGGGAAACAAACAGCCTAAACCATTAAATGCTGAACCATTCAGACATCTGAACCATTAAGAGGCTAAAACCAACAGCCCGGCCCCTAATACATATTCACTTTCCTCTTTATTATTTTTTAATTTGAGTAAATGGCAATTTTGGTCTTTGTTTTGATACCATTAACAGTTTCAGTCTCACCTTAACAATTTTGGTCTTGTGTTTTTCTTATTTAACAAAAATAGTTCCGAACACTAGCTTCATCAAATTATCCGTTAAGTCTCCCTCACATGTGGAGTAAAAATGTCATTTCTTCCACTCTTTTTGTCATGCGACTGAATAAAAATGTTAATCTACATGATGACCTAGATAAAAGAGATGAAGAAATGACGTTTTAACCCCTCAGATGTAGGCATGTGTAAGAGACTTAACAGATAATTGGATGAAGTTAGTGTTCAGGACCATTTCTTTTAGAAAATAAAAACACAGAAACCAAAACTATTAACGTAATTAACGTAAGACAAACTATTAATGATATTAAAATATATGACCAAAACTTTATTTTATTTTATTTTATTGCAATATAGTTTAATAAGCTGGGAGAAATAGTTGACTATGGGCATATGAATGATCCTGTGATCGAACAACTTCAAGCCCTAATTTCCAATTTCTGGCATCTCTTATCTTCTTTCAATGGCTTCCTCAAGCTCAGTCGTTTCTCACAGGAGATATGACGTTTTTATAAGTTTTCACGAAGATACACGCTTCTCTTTCACCGATCATCTCTTCGAGTCGTTAATCGGAGCAGGCATTAGGACTTTCAGGGACACCACAAGAAGTGAAGATCTAAATCCCGAAATCGAGAGGGCAATCACAGTATCTAGGGCTTCAATTGTTGTATTATCCAAAAATTATGCCAATTCAACTACCTGTCTGGATGAGCTTTTGTTCATCATGAACCGAAGGAAGGGTTTTTATCATGTAGTTATACCTGTTTTTTATCACGTTGATCCCTCTGATTTTAGGAAACAAGATGCTATTTATGCCTTAAATCATATCTTCCAAAAACCTCCGAAATGGGCAGAACATAAGGTTGAACAGTGGAAGGTAGCTCTTATGGAAGTTGCTAATTTGAGTTACAAGGCTCTGTCTGGGTAAGGATCCTCTGCTTTTGATTGCTGTATTTGATCCTTATTACTGCTTATTTTTACTAGTTTTTTCGATATGTTGAATCGACCACACATTCTCTTATCTATGCACCTGATATGTTTCCGGCTCGTTTAGGTAGAGTTTGTGTAAAAAAATATCAAGTAAGTATTGTTTAAAACTGTAACATGTGTTTACACTAGAAAATATAAAAGAACTTTTATTCAGTTTGAACCAACAGCTCTTGTGAAGGCTTGCCAAATATTCACTCCTCCTAGAAAAAAATGTGAAGGTTGACATGGCACATGGTTTAAAAGGTCTTGACTAGTATTAAACTATGTTGTTAAAGGCAATAGGCGCACTCAAGGCGCTATGCTCTCGCCTGGACCTAGGCACAAAGCGCATAAAGAAAAAAAAATTTGAAAACACTTTTGCAATAGAAATTAATGCCAAAACCAATACCAAAAAGTCAAAAACATACCAAGAACAGCAGCTTGATGATGGTTATATAGAAAAATTCTAGTATATTAAGTCAATATAGTAAATAAGACTTGTTATATGAAATCCCTTAAAATCTGTTCTTGATAAATAAAAAAAGTCAAGAGAAAACAAAAAAATAAAATAAAAATAAAATCAGAAAAACCGTTTTTTCTCCACAATCATCGCCTTTTCCAAGTTACCCTAATCTAAGCGCAAAGCACGCGCTGGGCTTTTTTGGGTCGCCTAGGCGCAAAAGCGCTCGCTTTTGACAACAGAGGTATTAAATACAATTCGTGTCACCAATATCTTGAAGAATTGGTGAATTATAGTTTGAATGCTTCTATGAAAGGAAATATTGCATGTTTTGGGCATCCCAAACTAGAAGTTGCACTTTTTTTGGGGTGAGGTAGTAGATGGTTATTGGTGTTTCAAAATTTTGGTGTCACACATGGTGCTGAATCATTTCTTGTATCACAAGTCTACATTACGTGTCTTTTTTTAGATGGCGAATTGCTGATGCTGTATAATGTGCATGTGAGTAGCAGTACCTTTAGGATCAATGCTTATGTGCTTATATACATTGCATGCTGTTTCATTGCATGTACAGCTGATCTTAGATATGCATACCAAAAATCATGTTGAATTTTGCATTGGGCAGTGAAACCCATCTCATATGGTCATGTGTATCTGTTTGCGTACTTTTTTAACCTCTTTCTATGTGTATTTTTCGAATGCATATAAGCGTATAAAAACTTGCATTTGCATGTATCTGTGTGTGTTTTTTTTTATCTATAATCGGAGAAGTGAGAGTGAGGACTAGAACTTCAGATCTGGAAAATATGCATTTATTTCTGTGTTATTGTTTATCTATAATGGGAAGAATTTAAGGGTACATTCATTCTAGATACTCACTGTTTGTGAGTCCCATTAACTAGATGTGAGGAGTTGTGGAGGCTTGTATCAGGAATGAAGATGGGACCAACACATACATGAAATTAATCAAAGTTCAAAACAAATGGAGATAAGTTTAAATGTCATATCCTGATTGTGTTTATTTTCCCAATTCAACTGTTCCAGGCCTGAAACGAAGTTCATTGCGGATATTGTTAATACAATTGGCCATAAGCTAGGTCTCAAATTAGTTTCTAGTCCACCACATCTAACTGGAATGGATGCTCGAGCTGAAAATATTAATTTCTGGATAAAAGATAAGCAGGATGATCATGTTATTGCAATTTGTGGACTGGCAGGAAGTGGAAAGACAACACTGGCCAAGTATATTTATGATTCCAACTTGTTAAAGTTTGAAAGCAGCAGTTTTCTTGAAGACATTGGAAAGATATGTGAACAACCATATGGTTTGTGTGCGTTGCAAGAGCAACTTCTTTCAGACATTTTGGAGGACAAGAGAAAAGAACTTGATGTTACCTCATATAAAAGTCAGATCGAAAAGGCCTTACATAAGAAAAGGGTGCTTATAGTTCTTGATGACATTGATGAAAAAGAACAGATAGAAGCTTTACTTGGGATGGAAAAGATTAATACAGAAAGCAAGATCATTATAACGAGTAGGCATCCAAATGTAAAAACATGGTTTAGGTCTAGATATCGTAGGTGTAAAGAGCACAAACTTGAGTTACTAAGTGAACATGAATCCTTAGCGCTTTTAAGTTGGTATGCTTTTGGATCTAGAATTCCCATGGAAGGATTCAAGGAGCTCGCGTTAAAAGCAGCACAATATTGTGCAGGAAATCCACTGGCTCTTAAATTGTTAGGTTCTTTGTTTGTTAGTGCTAAAGACTCTAGAAAAAGAAATAACATAGAATATTGGATGAGTACATTGAATTTATTAGAACGAGATCCTGATTACAGAATACAAGGTATACTCCGAATGAGCTTTGAGTATTTGCCATTTATCACTTACCGGGAGTTGTTCTTGCATATTGCTTGCTTCTTTGTTGGAGAAGATGAAGATTACGTGGTGAAGATATTGGAGCCTGATTACTGTGCAACAGCTGGGATTGTTACCCTAATTAATAGATGCCTTCTTACTGTTTCACCAAGCAAAAAACTGATGATGCATGGATTGTTTATAGAGATGGCAAGAAGGATGGTGCTTGAAGAATCACCCACAGATCCTGCAAAACGCAGTAGGGTCTGGTGTAATGAGGAGTCTTACGCTCTGTTGAGACACAGAATAGTAATATATGCTACTTTTGTATATCTTTAAGATTTATTCTGTGTGTTTCAACTAACATGGTCTTATTTTCCCATAGGGTTCAGAAACTGTAGAAGGTCTAGCACTTGACATGCGAATGGTGAGGGAAGAGAAGCATAACATGGTAATCCTGATGGAGGAGTGAAAACAAGCTCCTTATTCTAGATGAAAAATAATTTATATTTTTATAAAATGCATATTAGCTGTATTTAACTTGCAAAACCCTGAAGATTTGTGAAATTAGGGCATTCATTGGAGTGTCACTAGACCTACATACGTGATACATATCTAACATCTCCGTCGCTAGGTGTCCAGTTTTAACACCTTGAGCATTTCTCGATGGGTGCTTGGGGCCTCTATATTTTTTACCTTTTTAATGTATGCATTTAGGAGACTGTTTCATACGAGTAAATGATACATGGGATTTGGAAGCATGTTATGTGTCTGCTTATTCATGTTGTAACTTAGCTCACTTTTGAGTTTTGATGCTTACAATGCTGTTTTAACTGAGGGTACTTTTGGGTTTCAGATTTATGGGTTGGTATGAAACAGTCAAAATATCTTTAAAGAATGTCATGCTTATGTTTATTCATGTTTGTCATTGTTTCTTGGATAGATCATCTTCCTGCACAGTATAAATTTAAATGGAATGGTGTATAAAACTATATATATTTAGTTCCTGTGGATCTTAAATTTATGTGTGAAATTACTTTATTAATCCCTTGTTCGATTGATGGTTTGGCAATTATAAGATAAGATCTTCCCATTATAAGAGGTGATAACTGTCACTGTACAAATGAAATTTTGTTCGGTCATAGAAGTCAAGAAATTCATGAAGTTGGCTAGTATTGAGCTTGTAACAAAATCCAGATGCTAGCAAATATTTATTTTCATGGATGTGTTAAGAGTTGTAGCTCGGAAGAGTAAGCTAGCAGGACATTAAATTTCTCTTTGCAATATGTTCTAGAGGTATGTTTTAGACAACAAACTCTAGAAAAGGTTCTAACTAAACTTCATTGCAGCCAGTGGCCTTTGATGCTGACTCACTTGCAAAGATGGATAATCTGAAGTTGCTTCAGCTCAACTATGTTGAATTATCTGGATCCTATGACGATTTTCCAGAAGATTTGAGATGGCTTTGCTGGCATGGATTTCCTTCAGGAACCATACCCTCTGAATTATTCATGGGGAACTTGGTGGCTATAGACATGAGTTATAGCAAGCTGGAATTATTTGAACCACCTATGGTAGGTATTTCTCACGGGTTCTCTTTTTTTTATTGACCTTTTAACTTTGTTAGTTCTGAAGGTCTAGGATAACTATTTTTTGTTACCTCTGAAACAGGTAATTAGACCACTGAAGATATTAAACTTCAAAGATTCACATAGTCTAGTAAAAATCGACAATATTTCCCGCCTTCCCAATCTTGAGACTTTGATTCTTTGGAACTGTTACAGTTTGGTTCGTGTATCTGAAGCCATTGAAGACCTTAAGTGTCTTTCTCTATTGAACGTGACAGGATGCGAACACCTGTTTAAAGTCTCAAATTTTGGCCAACAACAGCCAGTGAATTTCTCTTTTCCACACTTGTTACAAAATCTTTTGCTAAAAAATTGCAGTATTCAGCCCAACAATCATTTTTTGAATTTCAAACACCATTCACTTTTGCGGTACCTGAACCTAAGTAATAATCTATTTGACCTCCTGCCTTATTACAATCATCTTAAGAATCTTCGGGTACTTGATTTGAGTTTTTGCTCAAGACTTAAGTGCATAGAGTGTCTCCCAAATACACTAGAAGAGTTGTTTATTACTTGTTGTAAGTCATTGGAGAAAATTGCTTTCCAGTCACCACGATTCACATTGCGAGAGATTGATTATCAAGGTTGTACTAATTTGTTGGAAATTGAGGGCCTTTTTAAATTGGTACCGATAATGAAAGTTGATGAAAGTTTTTTGGGACATATGAAGTGGCTCAAAGAATATCAGAATTGTGAGGTTTGCCTGATTGGTGATTATCACCTCACAGCAGGCAGAAAACGACATATCCAGGTTCATTTTTGCTCTGCAAACACATGCACCAGCACATTGATCTGGGACATCGATGGGCCACGTTTGGGTTAATTGTCTAATGATCTGATATGACTTTTGTTTCCAACAAATTTGATCTAAACCCGTTAGCCAGGGTCCTGATCTAACCCATGGTCCCACTAATCTAAAGAAAGGGTTCCATCCCAATCTGTACTGTCATATTGTGAAGTAAATACAAGCTTTGAGCATTCTATGTTGAAAAGGACAAATATAAAAGCGGTCGTTTTAAGTTTTAGTGTTTTTCTTTTGAAGTTGACCTGTTTGGTTCCAGTTCTGGACCGAGAACCAGTTTTTGGTAAATGCTAGAACTGTAAGCTGGTTTTTTTAGGAGCTCTAGAATTGGTAAATGCTTCAAATTAAAAGTAATAATAATAAGAATAAAAAGTTATATTTGAAGTAAATAAATGGGTCGACCCCCAAGTATTGACCTACTTAAATGGGACGGCCTCTTGGATCGAGCTTGTTGATATGTTAGATCAAATAAATGTTTTATCGATCACATCATGATCAATGCCTGGTCCCCGTCAACAGTCAACTTACTTTGAGCATTCTAATGACAGTTATATGACTTGGTGTAGTGCAGATGTTGAACGAATTTGGTATAATGAGCACTTATATTCCAGACATAAAGGACCCGAACCTGACGTGTGAGTACTTCTCAAAAACTTCATCTTTATCCTTTGAAGTGCCTTTATATACTAATAATCACAGGCTCAAAGGATTAAATGTCATTTTCAAATACATACTATCCGGCGATGAGAAAGATGTATGGCCAATATTTGCTAAAATCAGCAACACAACCAAATGTCGTGATTGGATATACAATCCCACGGTCTTTGGAAGACCTGGATTTGGTGAAGTTGGTATATGGTTTAGTTATTGGGCAATGGAAAACTTATTAGATGTTGGAGATAAAATCAATGTGTCTATTATTATGGAGAACTTATTAGAAGTAATAGAGTGTGGTGCAACTGTTGTGTATGATGACGACGAAGATGATAAGATGGTGGATGGCATGTGCCAAAATAACAATGAATGGGAAGAAGTTCTTGTAGGAGATTTGTCCGCATTTCAGCTAAGCACAGAAACATATTATCTTTGTCGTCGTGATTTTTTTAAGTCAATGGAGGTTGATGGACCGACTCCTAGTTGGTTCAGGGACTCGGTTGGTTATAAATTCGACTATACAGGTATGCATGTTTCTTCTGTCACAGCTATGTTTGGTTTCTTAGATTGAGTTTTGGTTCTAAATAAATATTTTGTTGATTAATATTTTACATTGTTATAGAGATACAAGGATGGAGTAAAACTGGTCGATATCACAAGTTGCAACAGTAATTTTTAGCACCAACTTGAGACATGTCGAGCTTGTACACATCACGATCACTTTCTGACTTGACAACTAAACTGGAAACTTGGTTTCAATATGTAACAGAAAGAGTCATCAAACAATGTTAAAAAATGATTATCTTTCCTCTTACATCTTCTCCAAACGCAACGTGTGTACAATCTTTTTCTTTGAAATCGTATAACAAGGTATGATTGCCTGTCATATGCTGATTACACCCACTATCAACATACAATGTGTTAATAGGTCTTTTTAGACGTACCTACATTACAAACACGATCAGTTTGAGAGATCAACCCAAGTTGATATGGTCTTGGGCTTGTCAACTTTATTAATGATAGTAACCTATTTATAATACAATTTACTCATATCATTCTTTTGCTTGTTTCTCAATACATGAAATTGTTACTCCAATTTAGAATCAAGATTATTGCGTGTGACATTCTTCACTCGTTTGTTCATATTCACCGACCTTGGAACAAAACGATCATTGTGATAATACTTGTTCGGTATTTCACATGAATCATCATACTCAGAATTGTTCTTTCTAAAAGATCTCAATTCAATTGACGGTAAACTTTTGAATTTTGAAATCCAGTTCTTTGATTTCTTTGAAATTGATCGTATCTTGGAGAGTTATTTCAGAAATAACAATCCAAAGTGTTATGATTTCTCTCATCATAAATTGCATAGAATTTGTTAAAATAACAATCATTGGTTGAATGATTACTCATATCATAGATGTGATAATGTTTGCTAAAACAAACATTCCTCAGTTTGATAATTGTACATATCATAAATTTCGCAATACTGTTGTTGTGCCTTGAACAATTGACGATTAACCTTTGATGTTGATTCAAATTTAAAATTTGATCTTGGTTTAATTTTAGGGGATTTCAGGTTAACATTTTGTTTTAGATTTTGTGACCTGTTCATTTGAGTTGTGTTGACGGTTTTTTATTTGGACAAATTTGGTTCACGCACGCACGTTGTGGTAAAATCAAAACACATGATTTTAAATATAAAATCATTAAGATTTATTCAAAAAATTTTTTTAGTATAACAATATTAACTCAAATTAAAGATAAGAGTTAATTGCAAAAATAGTCCCTGAGGTTTATAAGGTTTTGCAGTTTTTTACACTTTTAAGAATTTTTGCCTAAATAGTTCCTACAGGCCAAAACCTGTTGCGAAATCGGTCCACGGCACTAACGGAGTTAAAAAAAATTCTGTTAGTTGATTAGGAATTGACTAAAATGCCCCCAGGGACCATTTTGGCAATTAAGTCTTTAAAAAAAATACAAAAACTCCACTACCATTTATTCTCAATCACCACCTCCACCTCCACCACTACCACCACCACCATCTTCAACCACTACCCCCACCACACCTGCACCATAGTTTAGTCAAATTAAGCTTAGTGTGTCGTCACATGCCTTTTATACTCATATAACTCACTTCATCGTCTTCTTCCGGTACCAACCACCACCACAAAACCAATAACAATGGCTGCCACTGCATCTATCTCGAACCCCCAATGCCTTTTACTGCTACATAACCTGCCGTTTTCAATCAGATACAGTTTCCTAGTTTATTTTGTGTTGTATGTTGTCTACAGGAGCAAGAGTTCTCTGATAATGATGCATTTTTTGCATGGACTTTTGTAAACAAGTGGCCACTATGGCAAACACTTTTATCATTATCGTGGCCTGTGTTGACTTTTGCAATATGCTTGTTCCCTGTGTATCCCCACCAGGCAAAGCTTTTTATACTTTACACATGTGCTGGAGTGCTCCTCCTTATTTTTTGCCTGCTTCTGGGTAAGTTCATTATTGTTAGTATTGTTTAGAGTTCTGCTGTTATTTGAAATTACATTTCTATATTATAAGATCTTTATTGCCGTGCAACTATAGCAGTAAAAGGCATTGGAGGTTCGAGATAGAAGCAGTGGCAGCCATTGTTATTGGTTTTGTGGTGGTGGTTGGTACCGGAAGAAGATGATGAAGTGAGTTATATGAGTATAAAAGGCATGTGACAACACATTAAGCTTAATTTGACTAAACTATGGTGCAGGTGTGGTGGGGGTAGTGGTTGAAGATGGTGGTGGTGGTGGTAGTGGTGGAGGTGGTGATTGAGAATAAGTGGTGGTGGAGTTTTTGTATTTTTTTTAAAGAGTTAATTGCCAAAATGGTCCCTGGGGGCATTTTGGTCAATTCCTAATCAACTAATAGGATTTTTTTAACTCCGTTAGTGTAGTGGACCGATTTCGCAACAGGTTTTGGCCTGTAGGGACTATTTAGGCAAAAATTCTTAAAAGTGTAAAAAACTGCAAAACCTTGTAAACCTCATGGACCATTTTTGCAATTAACTCTAAAGATAATTAAATGTTTGATTTTTATGGTGTAGTGTTTTTTTAAATATAATTTCTTATATAAAAGTTGTATATGCTTAAAAAATATTGAGGTATTTAATTGTATGTATTACCAATTTTGTTTCAAAGTTTCATTTTTATACCATATCAAATATAAACCGACCTATACACACTCCTAATAGGAGATGGTTGAAAGTTTAACTACTCTTAAATTTTTAAAATTTTTACTAAATATTAGGGGACCAAATATAATTAGTGTTATTAAAATATTATATATATATATATTAAAATATTAGGGAGAAAATATCTCAACTCATGCCACATAAGCAAAATTCTTTTAAAACATGTCGCATAAGCAAAATTGGTTTTCCTGTATTATATTAGAGATTGTATAAAAATGAAACTTAACGATAAAGTTGGTAATAACCTAAAATTAAACACTTCAGTAAATTTGATAGGAAATTATATTTAAAAATAACTACATCATAAAATCAATCATTTAATTCTCTGTAATTTGATTATATTATTATTATTATATTAAAAACATTTTTTAAATAAACTTGTGATCTAGTTTTAGTATCGTATTGTCTCAAAACTAAATAGAATCGTTTTTGTTCTCATGAATATCCTTAATATCATTATTTGGGTGTTGTTTTCCAGAACATAACGCAAGAACAAATTAAATTAGTGATGTTCTATATTGTTACATCCGGCCGATCAATAACTCATGCATGAACCTTCACTCCTACAAACCAAACAAGCTAAGCTACCATTGAGATCGATCAATATACACTGGCTTGGGGAACCACAAACTACTAGTTTAGCCTATCTGGCTGGCCGGCCTAACTAGCTTGTGTAAACAACTTGATCGGGACCTCTACCATATGCAACCAAAACAGACCAACAGACGAACTACTATTTCGACGGGGCACCAAATAAAAAAAGTTATGTTATATATAAAAAATAGTTAGAAGAGTTAGATATTTAGATTTTTTTTAACAGTAGAATAAATTCGAGAAGAAATTTTGCCTGTAATCGACAACCAATTAATGATTTTTTAAGGGCCAACTTTGTATTTTAAGTTTTTAACTCAGTGAATTTAAAAACAAAACCCAAAAGAAGATACTTAGATGGATTAAAACTTAAAAACATGAATGAAGTCAAATTTGTTACGAAGAATGCTCGGAGAGCTTCACGAGTTATTAGTTAAACATTACAGTTTGTAATTCTAATACTTTGATTTTCTTATGTTTATTTATCAAACGTTTGTTTTTCGGCTAAAAAGTTAGTTTATACAATTTAATACGTTGATGTTCAGGGACTTTTTTTTCGCCTCTCATAGAATACAAAAATCCTCATCACCGGCCGTGTCATTGATGTATGCTTCAAGTAGTCATGAATCATTGGTCGCTGATCGAGTTCTCATTGGGCAGTTGCAACTTGCAAGACGTACTCTTTATATCAAAGTTTGACCGACCCTTAGATGGATATATAGGTCAAACACCCTTTCGATCCGCAAGCAACTAGCAGCTTGCTATATGTCGATCACAAATGCAATAAATGAGATTGGATGCATATATGCATGTATATATTGACCTATCTAACTAAATTATATAGACTTTGGAATATATATATATATATATATATATATATATATATATATATTAATGAATAAATATCTTGTTCTAGCTATAAGATAGATAGGGAAAGAATACAACTTTCAGTCTAATTATTTAATTAATTATTTCTTTGTTAATGTAGACATGTGTACATAATTAATTATTGATGTGATACACTTCTGAATTTATAATCACAATATGTGTGTATGTTACTCTATCAAGATAGGACGAGTCATGACTCATGAGTTAGGCATGGGGTTGTTTTCTTTAATTCAATGAAAACAAAATTGGACACGTTAGTCATTTTATGTTATAACAAGTCATTACAATATCAATTTAATGATTTTTATGCATATTAGTGTGAATTAAAAAATTTACAATAGGATGACAGATAAACAGACAAAAAGCTACGTCACAATTCCTTTTAAATAGCTAGCGCACAATATTTAATTAAAGGATTTTAACTCGATCAACTTTTATTTCCGATTGAGTATCTATCTATCTATCTATATATCTTTACATAAAAACAATTAGATTAAACTGCAGTTTTGGTCCCTGTGTTTTGATACCATTAACAGTTTCAGTCCCACCTTAACAGTTTTGGTCAATGTGTTTTCATTTTCTAACAGAAATGGTCCCGAACACTAACTCCATCCAGTTTTCCGTTAAATCTCTCACACTCGCCCCGCATTTGAGGGGTAAAAATGTCATTTCTCTCCCTCTTTTATCTAGGTCATCATGTAGGTTAACATTTTTATTTAGTCGCATGTCAAAAAGAGCGGTATAAATGACATTTTTACTTCGTGTATGAGGGAGACTTAACAGAAAATTGGATAAAGTTAGTGTTCGGGACCATTTCTGTTAGAAAATAAAAACACAGGGACCAAAACTATGATGAGACTGAAACTGTTAATGATATAAAAACACATGGACCAAAACTGCAGTTTACTCAAACAATAAAGACCATGTAGTATATCTTTAACCATATATGTGTGTATATGCATCTTTTCTTTTACTTACAGCATGTATAAAAATTAACTAAAGATAACAAGCTAGCTAGGTGAAAAGAATTGAAAATCTTGTAAAGGAGTGGTGATAGATGGATCCAGGGGCGAAGCATTATGAAGACGGGGGAGAGTTACGGCCATCTCACTTTTTTCTGTCCCAAGTGTTGGTTTGTTAGTTGACAGTTGATTTTTTATATATATATTGAGTTTGGCCCCTGAAACAAAGCGTTTTAAGATTTTACCCTCCTACATCCTAGCCTCCAAATCCTGTCTTCGCCACTGGATGGATTGATCACAAGTAGGTGCAACTCTCGGAAAGAGCGGAGTCAAGACCCTTGGTAAAGGGAGCGGTTAGCCACGTAGCCATTGTATCGAGGACATGAAAGCCATAGCGGGTCATCGTCTCATACAAGTAGAAGTAGTTAATGCAATAGCATTTGTGAGTAATAGTAGTAGTAGGGGTTCTACAGAGTGGGCAGTTTGGATGGTCTTTTAACCATGCTTCAACACACTCAACATGAAACCGATGTCCGCACCTTTCAAGCGTCGCAAACCGTTCTCCTAAACCGACGTCGGACAGGCACACGATGCACTCCACCACTTCACACTTATCCTCCACTTCCTTTATCCTCATCATCATCTTCTTCTTCTTCTCCTCCTCCTGCTTCTCCTTGTCTAACCAACACTTGATTGGTGCGGTTATCGAGTCTACAAATCCTGCTATCATAATCATCATCATCTTTGTAATTAGTTTGTGAACCAAGCTAGAAGATGAAAGCAGAGTCTTTTTATTTGTTTATGCTGACTGTAGGAAGAAAGAAATATATGACCGGGTTATTTATAGGCCCATGTATCTGTATGTACGTACGTTGACTAATATATTATTTTGAAATGCTAGCTAACTAGCTAACTAGCATGGTTAATTATTAATTAAAATTTATTTAAGAGTAACTGTACTTTTGGTCTTTTTAATTTAATATCATTAAGAGTTTTATTTACATTTTAACAGTTTTGGTTCTTATAATTTATTTTCTAATAAAAATAGTCCAGAACACTAACTCAATCAAATTTTCCATTAAATCTCTCTCATACGTGCCGCATTTAAGAGGTAAAAATGTCATTTTTTCCTCTCTTTTATTTTCGTTATCATGTAGGTTAACATTTTTATTTGGTCGCATGTCAAAAAGAATGTGAGAAATGAAATTTTTACTTCGCATGTGATAAAAATTTAATGGAAAATTAGATGGAGTTAGTGTTTGGGACAATTTCTGCTAAAAAATAAAAAAATCACAATGACCAAAACTATTGAGGTGAGTATAAAACTGTTAATGGTATTAAAACGCACGAACCAAAAGTGCAATTTACTCATTATTTAAATAAAATAAGGAAATTTGGATTTTAAAAGTCCCAACTTTCACCTATTGGTCGGAAAAATCTCAACTGAGAAAATTCTTGCTAGAGATCCCAACTTTCAAAAATATTTTTTTAAAGAGCCCCAATTAGTTAAAAAATACTTAACGCCATTAATTTTTTTTTCGAACTTGAAACTAATGTTTTAGGGCTTTTGATTGGGAGGAGGATACGAATCAATTGATGTAAAAGTGACCTCGAACGGGCGCTCCAAATAATGAAACGACACTTCAATTTATGTAACATTAAACGTATCGTCAAACCGTTTAATCGTGTGGAGCATCATTTCGTGGTAAATTTTACATTAATTCTATAGTATCCTACTTCCGATCAAATATCCTAAACATTAGTTTCAATTTCGAAAAAGCCTTAACGGTGTTAAGTATTTTTTAACTGAGGCTCTTTAAAAAAAGATTCAATTGCATATTTACCCCTATAAACACCCCTAAATGCATATTTCCCCAACTAAAAAAATCAATTGCATATATACCCAATGTTAACTAAATGTCCTTATTAAAAATGGGTATATTTGCAAATTAAAGTTGTTTATAAGGGGAAATATGCAATTGATTTTTTTGGTTGGGTAAATATGCATTTAAAGTGTTTTGGAGGGGGAAATATGCATTTACCCCTTAAAAAAATATGTTGAAAGTTGAGATCTGTAGAAAGAATTTTCTTAGTTGTGATTTTTCCGACCAACGTTTGAAAATTGAGATTTTTAAAATTGAATATTTCATAAGATAAAAGATAACTAAAGGCCACCATGAACAGCTAGCTAAACTAGTCATTAATAAATGTTAATGGTTGGTTGTTTTCTTTCAACGTTAGGAAATTAAACAAGATGCATGTATTTATGTATAATCAAATTAGTTAACATATGATTCACGTGATGAATTAATTAAAAAAAGGAAAAAAGACGACTTTGGACAATTCAACTAGAGTGGGCTATATATGCCAACTTACTCACGACCGGACGGCTTTTGAAATTTGACATTTCTTTGTTTCACACGTTCTATATATCATAACACGTTCTTGATGCCTCTACCCTACCCTTTAAATATACTTTCACACTAGCTATATGAGAAATGACCGAGCGTTCCAGTGATTGGATCATGTGAACGTGTTTTGCATCTATGATTTCGGCACATTCGTTGATAAAATAAAATTCATGTCTCACGACATAAATTTATAATGACTGAAAGTTAGAAGTCATAATTAATAATTCAATCACATCGAATTATAGAAGTTAGGCCCGTCCCAACAGCATTGGGATTTAGATTGGGCTCTAAGGCCCTAAATTTTAAAGGGCCCTATATTTTTTTAGTAGTGTTATATGGTTATATTTAAAAAGCCCAATTGTGTGTAAATAAACTCATTCATGAGGCCCAAAAAACCTAAAAACTGCCACACCCCGACCGATGATGGAAACATCGGGGCGAATGCAAGTGAATAGATTGCTCGTAGCTCATGGTGCTAAAATGATTAAAATATATATTAACAACCTTTTTCATAACACCAAATAACAAGTTACATCGTTTCAAACCATAATTAAACAAACATAATACAATTAAAGCTCATTTAATTAAACAAGGTCCAAGATCCTACATGTGAAGACATCTCAGAATCCTCCTAAGCTGCATTTCCTGAAATCATGTGAAAATAGTATTTGTTCAGCTAACGAATTAGCTGGTGAGTAAACATAGGTTTGCATACATACATACATACATACATACATACATACATACATACATACATACATACATACATACATACATACATACATACATACATACATACATACATACATACATACATACATACATACATACATACATACATACATACATACATACATACATACATACATACATACATACATACATACATACATACATACATACATACATACATACATACATACATACATACATACATACATACATACATACATACATACATACATACATACATACATACATACATACATACATACATATATTTATATATATATATAATGATTAAAATATTTGAAATAATTAAAATGAATAAATGGATTCAATGTTTGATGCGTGCAATATATATATAAAATAAATAACTAAAAACACCTAGTTTTAAATTTATAAAAAACCAAGACAAACTACTAAATCACACACAACTGGCAGTGGACCGGTCGGATGTAATATAGCTAAAGTAAGTCCGGGTGTCGACCCACAGACTCTATATACTACGCTAAATTAACTAAGAAAGACTCGACTGACTAGACACGACTTAAATAAAAGATTATTTGAAAGGGGAGGTTGTACTGCTAAAAATAGTAACCTGCTAAAAATAGAAAGTTACTAAAACTGGAAACTTACTAAAAATGGAAACTAGAATGAAAGACGAATTAGAAACCAGATGAGAAGAGATAAACCACCTAGACCCGACTTACTAATGCTAAGTTATTAGTTTGGTAATTATCAGTTTGACTATGGACTGGGATCGTAATATATTTACTTGACTCAAACACGAATAAGACCCTCGACCCTTCTCGAGAAGACACTTATGGCTTTCTATCAAGTTATTAAACCAACCAGTTAATTAGACTCTTTCACAATCGTCTAATAGTTATGAATTAGTACCTATTGTGATTACCTACCTCACAGTACAGAAATCTAAGGTAGTTCGAAAACACCAATTGACATTAGCAAACAAGACCGATTAAACCAAACCTAATTTAGACTCTTCACAGATATCCAAACTAGAGACCTAACCAACGAGACTTGCCAATTAACCTATCACTTCACAGTTACTAGGCTAGCATGCACATTAATATCGACTTGCATTAAATCACAATTCCTATGAAAAGTATATATCCAATTCATAAACTAGTCAAAGAACACACAGTAAATTGACCTAACGAAACCCTATTATATGATATAGACACTCATCAAGGATTTCATGGAATTTATAATCATCAACAAGTCAAACAAAACATACACAATTGCATCAATTAAATGAAAACAAACTTTTACTAAATCATAAACAATCCATAGTTCAAACCGAAATCACCAAACATTCAAAACGTAACATTAGTTCATCATTAGCCTAGGTGGTCTAATGAAGCTTAGCCAACAATCATATCAACAAAAATAAATGCAAGTTTAATAATGTTAAACATGATAAAAAGAATCAAGAACAAAAGAACAATGGAACCCGAGAGAGCCGCGATGCAATCGTCGATCCTACGCGTTTCCGTTGCTTTAATTCCGTGTTCTTGACCTTCAAAATCTCTTTTTCCAGCCCCTTTTCGTCCTCAAATTCGTCTCCAAAGTTGCATGGGAGGCTAGGGTTGAAGAATATGTGTTTATATAGCGAACCGGGCCAAAAATCGTCAAAATAATCTGCTGAAAACGCGTCACCGCGTCACGCGGTGACGAAATGAGTTGTGGACGCGTGGTACACGTCAGCACACCCCCACCAGAACCATCCACGCCGCGTCACGCGGCCATGGGGCTGTGTGGTGGTCGCGTGGCGTGGTGAGCCACCCCGGATGCTCGGTTTCGTCCGTTTCTTCGTTTTCGCGTTCCGGTCCGCTCGTAACTCCGTTTCGCGTCCCGTTTTTGCCTACGGATTCGATTTTCCGCGAGCTTTTCAATTCTTTATCAACAAGGGACCTACGAAACATAAAAACATTAGTTGTGTCAAAATTGATATATAAACGTTATCGAAACGACACAAAATGTAAACAAACACTACTAGGGATATATGTATAATTTGTACTCTATCAAACATCCCCACACTTAACCTTTTTCGTCCCTGAAAAAGCATGCACATAGAATCATAACTAATCAAGGCTTCAACTTCATCACAATTTCTCAAACAAGAACCGAATTCTGATAAACAGCGGTGCGTTTAATTTAAACACCCTAACACTAGCCAATTAAGTTTCCCCTTACGTTTAATTTAAATTTAATTAAATCATTTATCTATGAGGTCTCACACAGAGGAAAAATAAGTCAGCCCGATTATTGTTGCTTGACGAGGCACAGGACAAACCAAAAAGGTTTTCCTACCAAAATAACCTAAAGAACTTAACTAAGCTAAGAACTAGTGCCATATTAGGGTGGATTTTGATGGATGAATTTTGTGGGTATAGACTGTTTATTCTTTTTTTTTTTTCATAAAACAAGATCACCTCACCCAGGGGTGTCGTATCCAAGTCGCTATCCCGGAGGTAGAGCACATGAAGTCTTGGATCACTTGCCTTATATTTTTCATTTTTTTTTTGATTTGGCTACTTTGAGCTCTTTTATTTAGCAGCTACTTTGAGCGCTTTTCAGTACTATACCCGGTGGACATTTGATTTTGCGGATGCGCCACTTCTTTCACAAGAAGTGTGTTATAATCCCAAAATGGCACTACCCCTTAACCTATTTAAGTTCTAAAGCCTACAATGGTGCCTAATTTAATTTAGTTAAGGCCTTCCTATTCCTCCTAAGATGAACACCCACGAGATTCACGACAATTAACTTTCTATTATTACATTTAGGGAAACCATCTCAGCTAATTGGGTTACCAGAAGTTTATCCAAATTCATCTTTGTTTTAGAAACCACAACTCATTTGAAAACCAAAATCAGTTTACTATCATTTTCTATTAAAATGCACAACTTAAACAAAGACATTTTTCAAATTTTTTTTTTTTCAATTTTTTTTGGATTTTTAAGACTCTATATGACTCAAAACAAACAACTAAACAAACTAGAAATGACTATTTCCCATCCCCACACTTAAGTTCTACATTGTCCTCAATGTAGAGATAGAAAACATCTAAAAAATAAAATAAATTGCAAAAATGAAAAAAAATAGAAGGTGAATTGGAAAAGACTTAGCTGGTAATTTGCAGAATGCGTATGCTCCAAGTCTTCGTTCCAATCTTCAGCTTCGATCGTATAGCATTTCGGTCGCGATCGAGCTTCCACCGACACTCTCGAGCTCCATATTCGTCTTTACAAATACAAACTCACCCGAATGAAGATTGAGTACGGGTGAGAATGATTTAAACCTGCAAAAACAGACACAAGATACCCGAGCGTAAAACTGACTCGACAAAACTAAAATAAAATAAAATAAAATAAATAAAATAAATTGAATTAAAAGAAAAACTGACTCGATAGCGATTAATGTTACAAACTCTACAAACCCACCTTCCTAACCAAGATCAACCTGCATCATCTGGGGGATCCTCAAACCTACTAGGATCCCCACACTTAGCTCTTAGCAACTGTTTCACTTCAGCCCTGTTGCCACTCTCATAACCCTCTACCCACCTATCCTCGGCGTCTATCACCTGAACCCGATTATCCCAACGCTTGACATTTTCTATCGGATCGGGGATCTTAAACACCGCTACGTCCTCTCCTACCTGCAAAGTGATTTGCCCCTTAAAGACATCTATAACCGCATGGGCAGTGCGAAGAAAAGGACGACCGAGGATTATGGGAACCTTAGCATCGGCTTCCATATCTAGCATGACAAAATCCACGGGGAAGACAAACTTATCAACCTTCACTAACAGATTCTCAACAATCCCCCGTGGATACTTAATAGATTTGTCGGCTAACGACAATGACATCTTGGTGGGAGTCAACTCACCTAGACCTAGCTTCTCGTACAAAGAATAAGGCATCAGATTAATGCTAGCACCTAGATCAGCTAAGGCTCGGGTCTCTAGATTACTACCGAATAAGCAAGGAATCGTAAAGACTCCTGGATCAGAAAGCTTTTCCGGTAGCGTATTAGTTACAACCGCCGAACACTCACCATTTAACGGAACCGACGAGAGGTCTCCCAGCTTGCATTTGTTCTTGAGGATGTCCTTCAAGAACTTAGCATACTTAGGCATCTGCTGGAGAACCTCTATGAACGGCAGATTGATCTTTATCTGCTTAAACATATCCAAGAAGTGCCCATACTCCCGCGTATATTTCTGCTGCTTAAGGCGAGCGGGATATGGGACACGAGCATGATCAATCAGAGGGGAGGGCCTAACATCCACCGGCTTCCTCCCCACACTTAACTCTAACTCAGGGTCGCTCACGGGTTTTGGATTACTAAACTCAGCCTGATTACTACCCGGACCCTCTAGCACTATCTCCTCATCAACTAACTCATCTTCACTCTCCTCAACTACTTTCTCATTCACCACCGGCTCACTAAACGTAACCTTCTTCCTAACCGGCTCTAATACCCTACCACTACGAGTAGAGATTGCATTCAACTGAGCAGAAGGGTTCGTTTGGGTTGAACCCGAGAACTAGCCTTGGGGCCTTTGGTTAGGAGATTGTTTCACTAAATCACCTACGATCCTCTGGATATCCAGAATGATAGAATGTTGAGTTTGCAGGGCAAGTTCCTTCTTTTTCAACATGAGCTCATGTGTAGCTAAGGTTTCCTGTGTGGCCTTGTCCTTAGCTACTAATTGCATTAACAACTGCTCTATCCTATCAACACCAGACCCTTGACCACTAGCTTGATCACCACTAACACCACCATTAAACGAACTACCCGCCCCCTGATTATTATTGTTATTATAGTTAGACTGATAACCAGGTGGGGCACCTGAAGAACGCCAAGTTGAGTTATTGTTAAAGTTCGAGTTCCTGTTCCAGTTAGAGTTACCACTATTAGAATTTGGGAACCTATTCTGATTAGCTACGAACTCAACCTGCTCCTCCCTAGACAACAACGGACAATCTAGAGTGCTGTGCCCTCCACGACACCTCTCACACTTATCCACTTTAGCCTTAAGGTCCCTCATCTCACGTGTTATGTTTTCTAAAGCAGCGGCCACACTCGTTTCCATGCTAACATGGTGCACACCTCTAGTGGCAGAAGACGGTGTGCCAGTAACAGGAATGGAATTCCTGAGAGTGGACCGCTGTTCGTGTTCAGCTTGGGCAAAACTCTCAAACAGTTCATTGCATTGGTCTACATTCATCTTACCCATCAAATGACCCCCCGCAGATGTATCAAATCGGGCCCTGGTTTCATATGTAAGCCCATTATAGAATTTCTCAACCAAGGCCCAAGGAGTAAGCCCATGCTGGGAGCAACGAGATAACAAATTTTGGAAACGCTCCCAAGCAAGATAGTAGGGCTCATCTGCTTCCATTCTAAACGAGTGGATCTGGTGACGAAGGCGGGAGGCCTTAGCAGGTGGAAAGTACTTCTTCAGAAAGGCTGAGCGAAGTGCTTCCCACGTCGTGAACGTCCCCTCTGCTTGCGAATCGAGCCAAATGATCGCTCGGTCCGCAAGTGAGAATGAAAACAGATGCAGATAGATTGCGTCATCGGATGCACCTTGGAGTTTAAAAGTGCTCACAATGCGCGCGAGGCGCGAAAGGTGAGCCGGTGCATCTTCATCATCCCGCCCGTGAAATTGATCGTTAGCAATGGCGGTCATGATGTATGACGGAATCTGCCACGAATTTGGATTCGTGATCGCAGGCGTTGTGATAGACGAACGGTTTCCGGTGAAACCGTCGAACGCCTGTTGATGGACAGTACGGTTCGCTGCCATCGGTGACCTAGGACTGCTAGGTGGTGTGTTGTGCGGTGTTGGGTGCGGTGTGAAATCAAATTTAACAGCACTTACCTTAACCTCCGCAGACGAGTCAGCAACAGTCTCTAGCTCCGTATCAACCTCCTCGAATGATTGCCTCACTGGTCCGTGCGATCTCAAGTGTGGCATAAACCTGCACGAAACCAACGAAACAAATTCAGAATGAAATAAAAACAACGAAAAGAAAAGAAGTAAACACGACAAAATAACAACGAAAACAAAACTAAAGACTCAGACGTAGACCCCTAAGACTCAAACAAAACAAATAACGCACGTGTATAGCAATTAAGACTAACAAAGTTAAATAACGCAATTACCAAGAGTCCCCGGCAACGGCGCCAAAAACTTGATGCGTGCAATATATATATAAAATAAATAACTAAAAACACCTAGTTTTAAATTTATAAAAAACCAAGACAAACTACTAAATCACACACAACCGGCAGTGGACCGGTCGGATGTAATATAGCTAAAGTAAGTCCGGGTGTCGACCCACAGACTCTATATACTACGCTAAATTAACTAAGAAAGACTCGACTGACTAGACACGACTTAAATAAAAGATTATTTGAAAGGGGGGGTTGTACTGCTAAAAATAGTAACCTGCTAAAAATAGAAAGTTACTAAAACTGGAAACTTACTAAAAATGGAAACTAGAATGAAAGACAAATTAGAAACCAGATGAGAAGAGATAAACCACCTAGACCCGACTTACTAATGCTAAGTTATTAGTTTGGTAATTATCAGTTTGACTATGGACTGGGATCGTAATATATTTACTTGACTCAAACACGAATAAGACCCTCGACCCTTCTCGAGAAGACACTTATGGCTTTCTATCAAGTTATTAAACCAACCAGTTAATTAGACTCTTTCACAATCGTCTAATAGTTATGAATTAGTACCTATTGTGATTACCTACCTCACAGTACGGAAATCTAAGGTAGTTCGAAAACACCAATTGACATTAGCAAACAAGACCGATTAAACCAAACCTAATTTAGACTCTTCACAGATATCCAAACTAGAGACCTAACCAACGAGACTTGCCAATTAACCTATCACTTCACAGTTACTAGGCTAGCATGCACATTAATATCGACTTGCATTAAATCACAATTCCTATGAAAAGTATATATCCAATTCATAAACTAGTCAAAGAACACACAGTAAATTGACCTAACGAAACCCTATTATATGATATAGACACTCATCAAGGATTTCATGGAATTTATAATCATCAACAAGTCAAACAAAACATACACAATTGCATCAATTAAATGAAAACAAACTTTTACTAAATCATAAACAATCCATAGTTCAAACCGAAATCACCAAACATTCAAAACGTAACATTAGTTCATCATTAGCCTAGGTGGTCTAATGAAGCTTAGCCAACAATCATATCAACAAAAATAAATGCAAGTTTAATAATGTTAAACATGATAAAAAGAATCAAGAACAAAAGAACAATGGAACCCGAGAGAGCCGCGATGCAATCGTCGATCCTACGCGTTTCCGTTGCTTTAATTCCGTGTTCTTGACCTTCAAAATCTCTTTTTCCAGCCCCTTTTCGTCCTCAAATTCGTCTCCAAAGTTTCATGGGAGGCTAGGGTTGAAGAATATGTGTTTATATAGCGAACCGGGCCAAAAATCGTCAAAATAATCTGCTGAAAACGCGTCACCGCGTCACGCGGTGACGAAATGAGTTGTGGACGCGTGGTACACGTCAGCACACCCCCACCAGAACCATCCACGCCGCGTCACGCGGCCATGGGGCTGTGTGGTGGTCGCGTGGCGTGGTGAGCCACCCCGGATGCTCGGTTTCGTCCGTTTCTTCGTTTTCGCGTTCCGGTCCGCTCGTAACTCCGTTTCGCGTCCCGTTTTCGCCTACGGATTCGATTTTCCGCGAGCTTTTCAATTCTTTATCAACAAGGGACCTACGAAACATAAAAACATTAGTTGTGTCAAAATTGATATATAAACGTTATCGAAACGACACAAAATGTAAACAAACACTACTAGGGATATATGTATAATTTGTACTCTATCAATGTTCATGTTATGTAAAAACTATAAATGCGAAGTGTATCATACCAGGTAAACATATAGCATAATCAAACCTTATGACTAGCATCCACTTAATCACACAGACTAAGTGCCGTTGATAAAAATGATTGAATTGAAAAAAAGTCGTTTAACCATCCTCGGATAAAATATTGGATAATTAAACTAAATGTAGTTACAATCGCTCCCGGATAAAGTATTGGGTGATTAAGCTAAAATATGGTTACAATCACCCTCAGATAAAGTATCAAGTGATTAAGCTAAAATGAAATAAATAAGCAGTTACAATTACTCTTGGATAATATATCAGGCAATTAAACCAAATAAACGAAAACATGCTACAATCACCCTCAGTTAAAATATTGGGCATTTAAACCAAATGAAAAACCGGTTACAACCACCATCGGTTGAAGTATCAGGTGATTAAATAAAATGAATAAAAGTGAACAAGATGATAAACATGATTTCACCCCAAAACATAAAAGTAAAAAGGGGCTATGAATATCGCACGTTAATTGCTTGATCGAATGAAAAAGAAATAAACTTGAAAACGTCACCAGGAAACTCCTTAAGGATCACCTAAAGGATTTTATCCTATGTTAGAAGGATAACTGGAAACTAACTAGGAATCGGGTTCTAATTGGGAATCTGAGTTTAAATAGTTAAATGTTATAATTGAAAATATATAATAACGTAATGGTAATAGATTTATGTTAACATTGATTTAATAAACAATATAAAGTTCAACTATTTACAAAATTAATTCAATAGTTCATGACGTGACCGATACGACTACTAGCTACGTATTAATTTACAAATTTTAATCCTTTATGAAATATCATTATTATAGTCGTAATATAATAATAAATTATGATTAAACTGAATCTCGAGAATAAAAATCAATAAGCAAATTTGTTTATTTAGACTTTTATAAAGTTCCATGCGTATTATATGTTTTAAACGTTTAAAACTCGAAATTTCGTGTAAAAGAAACTTATAAACGTAGTAAGAAAAAGAAATCTCGTCTTGTATTTATATACTTTGATAAAATATAAATTACTCATAAAACTTTTATAAATAGCTTAATAAATAACTTTATAATAATAATACAATCATTATAGAAAATTAATAAAAGAATTTAATTTGTAAAACTCAGAAACCAAAAAAAAAAGACATCAAACAATCCAGGGATTCGAACCCTGACCTCAAGCTCGTTTGTACTTCACCCAGACCCTCAGACCAGTGTTGGTTTTTGTTAATTAAAATGGAAACAAATTATTTTAAACTGTTCTTTCAATTAAACTCCTTCTTCCCATATAAACCCTACACCCTAAATGCCAAAATTGATTATCAAATGAGATCTGAATTCGAAATCTACTACCATGGTGATGATCAGAATGTGTAAACGAATCAAATGATCATTTTAATTACCTGACTTGATGAATAATGGATGGAGATTTATATGAATGAAGAAAGCGCAGATGAAGAACTCAATTGATGTTATGTTGATGTTGTTGCAATGCAATTGATGATGTGAACACGATAGTTGATGAACGATGAACAAAAGCCCCACATTTATTGATGACAATAGTAACCTGGATATATTGATCGACCGATGAACAGAGACACGAAGAACACGAATCAAATTAACTGTGTGTGTCTGTTTAAAAGTGAAATTGATGTTGCAGAAAGGTAATGTGAGTTCGTATGAGTGTATTGGATGGTTTATAGTGGCTTGAATACGAGTAACTGACTGTTAACAGTTTTGAGTTTGTTTCGAATGAAGATGAGCTTAATTTGAATGATTTATCGCCTTATTCACGGATTAAACTTGTCCAAATCATCCTAATATGTTATAGGAGTATTTTGGATTAAGTAAATTTGATTTTGTTGATCAATCTTGTGGAATTGGATTTAGATTTGGCCGGATTAAGTGGGTTTTAATTTAGATTGATGATAATCGCGTTTTGACTAGGATTTAGGTTGGTTTGAGGTTCGAACCTTGTAGATGAGGATGAGGAACGGTTTAATCGAGTTCAGAAGATGAGGATTTGGTTGATTTGTGACTTGCCGGAGGCTGGCCAGAAGCGGCAGCCAGATTTGCGCGGACGGGGGGGGGGGGGGTTGGGTTGGTTTTAAATAAATTTTCAGTTTCGTCCTTCGTGTTTCTGTTTTTTCCAGATTATGCTAAATGGTTTTTAATATAAGTTTCGTGATTTACATATTAACCCCTTAAAGTTAATTTGTTAACTTAACTAACCACATTTTGTTTAGAAAATAAACTTACAAATTTTATTTTACGAATAATAAGTTCATTAATTTATGTTTAAATGTTTTAGATAAATAATATAGTTAGAACAAAAAGATTAGGTAATTATATTTATTCTATAATGAACAAGAGAAGTTTCATTGATATTTAATCGGGTTCAGGTTTACGATTTCGATTGGATTTGACTCGGGGAAATTGTTACAAAAATGTAATCATCTGTACAAGAAATATGAAACGACAATGGGCAATTGAAGTCTTGAAACTTTAATCAATATCATCCCTTGGAACAAGTAGAATCATCTTCGAAAATCTCACTGCCTCCACCAAAATTAACTCAGTAATCATCCTTTTTTTCTCGAAAATCATCCCCTCATCAATAAAACGAAAGCAAGATCTGCAATTTGTTCAATGCTCGACTCGTTTCCGTTGTGTTGTGTGCCTATGTGAAATAAAGAATTGAAATCACAATCCTGCTCGGCTGCTTTGATAGAAATCACAAAATCAAAACCACCATCCTCCTTATCTGCTGACTGCAATGCTCGATCACTCGGTGTGCAGCTGTCGCTGTGCGGCTGTACTTCTGTGGCTTTGTTCTTGACATCTTAAAAGGTTAGTTGTGCTTGACTATGATGAACAAAATTAATCTGGTTTTAATATGTGCTCGACTGCTTGTTTGACTCATATTTATTTAATTATTTGTGCTTGGTTTTAATCTTGTTGCCTGGTTAAGTGGCTGATTTCATTTATTGTAATTGATCAAAATGCCAATTTGAAAATATGAATGTGGTAATGACAAAAAAAAATCAAGAAACAAAGAGTAAATGACTTGATTCAAAGACAAAAAGGTTCATTTTTAAAATATGTAATAATAAAAAAAAGATCTATCAAATATTGAAAACTAAAATATAGATAGAATCAAATGATAAACAACTAAATAAAGATCAACAAAATGGTGAGCAATTACATAATTAAGAACCAAATGATGAAGAACCAAATGATAAAGAGCCATATGATGACCCTCTAAAATTTATAATCCAAGTAAATGAAATAATATTAGTATCAATTGAAGAGATTTAGTAAGTGAAAAGGGTCCGGTTAAGGTTGTTGAGTTTAATTTTCCAATAGATGAACATGGAAAGAGCTTTAACCCTTCTCATTTTATGCAAAAGTTATCAAATGGAGAAAAAACATGATAGGAAATTATTGGTTTATTCTGTAGATGTAGATAGAGTTTTTTTGTTTTTGTTGTAAAATGTTTGATGTGAATCATAGTAGAAGTCACTTGGCAACTAAAGGTGTTAATGATCGGCATAACTTGAATGCTACACTAAAACTTCCGAAGAAAATAAGGATCATATTATTATATGAGAGCATGGGTCGAGTTAGAAGCACAATTAGCTAAAAATAACACAATTGACAAACAAACTCAAGATCTAATAAACAAAGAAAAAGTACATTGGCCACAAGTGCTAACAAGAATTATTTCGGTTGTAAAAACTTTTGGTCAATATATAATATCATTCAGGGGAAATGAAAAACTTTTTGACAAAAAGAATGATAAATTTTTAGGTGTTATACAATGTATTTTTGAGTGTGATCCGATAATGCAAGAACATATTCGACGAATCAAGAACAAAGAAATTCATACTCATTATGTAATACCCTAATTTTTTAGCATCTTTAAAAAAATATCTACCTATTCTAATAATTGAGTAACTCATCCACATGTCAACATTCTAACTACTCCACATAAGATTTTGCTTAGGTGTCACCCTCTAACTTAATTTGATAGATGATTTCAATACGGGTCATGGTATGCTCCATATTCGAAATAACCCGATATATACAAATAAAAAACTCACAAATTATTATCAGTTATCTCCTAATATGATATGTTCAAATAAAAATTTACCGATTATCATAATCTATCTCCTAACCCGATATGTTCAAGTTAAATATTTACCAATTATCATGAATGATATCCTAACCCAATATGTTCAAATTAAAAATTTACCACTTATCATTAATTATCTTCTAAACCGATATATTCAAATAAAAAATTTACCAAAATTTACCAATTATTATAGATAATTTCTTTTATTTTAGCATATGATTTTTTATAGGAAAATATTTGTAAATATCCAAACCGATTTAATAGGGATAACTAGTTAAAAATAAATTTAATACCTAAATTTAGATAAAAACATATAAAATCAAAATTCCGTGTAGTACACGGGTAATAATCTAGTAATAATAATATGAATAGTGTAATGAATATTTTAAAAAAAATTGTGTTCAAATAGATGTGGATGATGAATTTCAAACGTGAAGTTGTTGTTATCTAACTAACAATATTAAATAATAAAAAAACATAAATACGATAAGCATAAAATTTAATGTAAGTTCTCTAGGATAAATTGTTGATTTCAAATATTTGTTTGTGAATTTTGATAAGTATTATTATTTATAAATACATTAGATGGTTTTGATTTCATCCTTTTGTTTTTAAATGGCAACATATTCGATCGATACAATTTTTATTATATAAAAACAAATAAAATCAAGTTTATTTATTTATTTTGCTATATAAGCGAGGGATATGTTGGCTTTAGCCTTCAACAAAGTTATTATACTTAGAATGATAGTTCAAGAAAAGAAAACGTTAAGAGTTACTCGAGTTTAAGCTAAGCGATTAAAGTACAGACACACTGTACTCTTACTTATTGTTTGGATCTCAAACCCTCTTATGTGCTCGGATTTGGATTTTCTATTACTTCGTAGTCGGAAATCCAAGTTTGTTTTTAAATGCTTACGTGAACAAAGTGTAATTATTATATATTTAGTTATATAGATCTATTGAACAATTGATGCACCGAATGGTGTCTAGTGAATGTGACGAATTGACCAAGTGAATGTGATTACGTGATGCACTGAATTGTGTCTAGTGAATGTGACGAATTGACCAATTGAATGTGACGAATTGACCAAGTGAATGAGAATGCACCTAACGATGTCTAGTGAACGTGAATTATTGAATGTGTACGCATATATTGATTGATAGTTATAAATAACGATTTTATTATTGTATAGTTTTGTTCCACTTAGTAAAAGCCCAATTTACTCAGGCGTGCATATTTTCCTTTATGTATGTTAGGTTACAGGTTCATCCGGAAAGATTTGATCGAGGTCTCGGGAACATTAAAGACCAAGAGTTTTCATAAAGAAAGTATTTTTTTCTAATGAAGTTTTGTAATAATTCTCGAATAAATGTAATGTTTTATGCTGATTAGTGGAATTATGTTTGATTCTGATTACTGTTAAGTGACACATCAGCCCTAATCGGATTGGGATGTTACACATTATCTTAGACATAATATGCAAAATGTACTAATTAGTTTATTAGTAGATGAAATCAAAACTAAAAATGTTAATAAGGTTAAGAAAGCTAAATATTTTTCAATAATACTTTATTATACTTTAGATGCAAGTAATGAAGAACAAATGTCGATTATTTTACGATGTCTAGATCTTTCAACAAATCCCATATCAGTTAATGAATATTTTCTAGGATTTATGAATGTGGACGACACAATTGGTAAAGGCCTTTTTGATATTATTATTGAAGAGATTCAGAAAATAGAACTTGATATAAAAATTGTAAGAGGGCAAGGTTATGATAACATAGCAAATATGAAAGGAAAACATAACGGTGTGCAAAAAAAATATTAGATATCAATCCTAGGGCCTTTTATACTCCATGTGATTGTCATAGCTTAAATTTAGTACTTTGTGATATGGCTTCCTCATGTATCGAAGCTGAAGATTTTTTTGGAATAATACAACGTATATATTCAATATTCTCTTCAACAACTAATAGATGGAAAATACTAAAAGATCATGTGACAAGCTTAAGTCTTAAACCATTATCACAAACGCATTGGGAAAGTGGGGTGGAAAGTGTTAAGGCAGTTAGATATCAAGCACCGCCAATAAAAATTGCATTATGGGCGTTATATAATGATTATAAAGATAGAAAACTTAAAAGTGAGGCTAAAACTTTGGCCAAAAATGAAATTGATAACTTTGAGTTTTTATTAGGAATAATTATTTGTATGGTGTTTTGTTTGATGTTAATTCAGTTAGTAAGAACTTACAGTCAAAAGATGTGACATCTGCCCCGAACCCGAATCCGGATGCCCGACTCGAACCCGAAGTTGTTTATCTCTTATCTGTAATCGTATTTATTTTCAGAAAATAATGATTATTAATAAATACATCGGATTTTACGTTATTTCCCGTCTTAATTAATCGATCGTTTTATTGTCTTGAAATAACTTTGTGTACTAAATAATTACTATTGTAAATAATAAATCTCAAATACATATATATATATATATATATATATATAGTTCATAATAGAAATTAAATAAAAATTGTTAAACAAAAACCGCTTCTAAACCTAACAATAGTCTCTTAACGTCATAAACGAACTAAAAATATAAAAATGTCAATCCTATAACGTTACAAGTTAATATAGTTAATCTAGTTAGTTAAAATAAATGACTTATTAACTTTGGGCCAAACTTGTAACTTTTAAAACTTGAATTAAAAGTTTATAACTCTAAAATAAACAAAACCAAAACCACAGGGGCCGAAACTGTAAAAGTTTAATACTTCTAGTTTGATCAAGAGAGCTTCACATGTAGATAAACATAATGTTTATCCTTTCCATCTTGATGACCATGAGGATTCTGAGAACATATTCGTTAATTATTTTTTTTCAAGAATTTCAAAGGGTGACCTTTGTAGAATCCATTGATATAAAAGCAGCTATGACAATGATTAAAGGGGTAGACGGGAAGTCCGAATGGCGTCCACCGTGGTGTTTTGCTGTGACTTCTCCCAATACCATAAGAAGAATAGAGTGGCATCCGCCATGACTTATAACCGAGCATCTTTCGATTGCATCCTTGAGGACAAGGATGGTTCGAGCGGGATGGAATATTATGTGCCATGACCTCAATCATGTTTATTTGCATGTTTTCAAATTAATTATTTTCATTTAATTTCATTTTCTTTTAATTTAGTAATATTGAGTAGTGGTTGCCAAGTATACTAAGTATTTTAGATATGAATGAAAATTATGAAGTTAGTCTAAAATTCTCTCTATTTTCTAATTAGGTTTCCTTTTCTTTTCTTGGTGAATTTACAAGAACCACGTCACCTTCTTAAATCATAGTCGACATTTATCATTTGTCATGATGAACATCGAACATTTTTAATTGATAATTATAACATAAAAGAGACGATGTTTCATTATAATCATCGTTCAAGTAGGTTTCGTCTACAAAATTTGTTCGGTAAGATATTTCATCTTCATAATCCTTCGCGTAATGTATGTCATTGTTTTAATGGATGATTGTGGATGATGCAGGAATAGATAGTTATTGATTGAACCAATTGAAGAGATTGGATGTTGAAGATAGAGGATTGAGAGAAAAATTGAAATTAAGGTATGAAATAAAGGTGTTTATGGTACCAATCAATTTAGGGAGAGATTACATTAATAATAAAGGTAGGAGATAATCACAAAATATATTCAAATCTTAAATCTAAACAAATCTTGTTTCAATATATATCTGCTAATAGTCCCCCATAGTTGCAGCGGCAGTAGAACGAACGCGAAGACTAGATCTGAATTCCTGAAACAACTGACGCGGTAGACCCTTGGTAAAAATATCAGCATATTGTGCGCTAGATGGAACATGTAAAACAGGAATACGACCAAGGCGAACCTTATCTCGAATGAAATGTATGTTAATTACGACATGTTTCGTTCATTGGTGTTGAACCGGATTGTGAGACAAATACACTGCAGAGACATTACCACAGTAGATGATAGTTGCACATGGTAAGGCAATGTGCAGCTCTAATAACAAGTTACGTAACCAAGTTGTTTCAGCTACCGGCATTGGCATCACCTCTATATTCAGCCTCGGCGTTAGACTGTGAGATCGTGGCATGCCGCTTAGATGACCAGGATAACAGATTGTCCCCCAAAAACACACAATAACAATAAGTCGACCTTCGGGAATCAGGACAACCTCCCCAATCAGCATCAGAGTATGCCGTGAGAGAGTAAGTCGATGAGGGAGTTATCCAAAACCCATAGTCAAGAGTACCACTAATGTACCATAATATCCATTTCATAAAATTAAAATGGGACTCCCGAGGGGCATGCATAAAGAGACAAACCTGTTGTACCGCATAGGTGATGTTCGGCCGAGTGAAAGTGAGTAACTATAATGCACCGACTAATGTGCGATGTAGTGTGCCATCTACGAGTAGTGCGCTATCCGTTGCACTCAGTTTCGAAGACGTATCAACCGGGGTAACGGACGACTTACAATTAGTCATACTGGCCCGATGAAGGATGTCTCTAGCATAAGAACCTTGGGATAAAAACAATCCTTGCTGACTGCGAGTAGCAGTAGTGCCTAAGAAGTGGTGTAGAGACCCCAAATCCGTCATAGCAAATTCCCTTGACAGGGTGGCAATAATGGAAGCTAATAATGTGGTATTCGATGTTCTAAGGACAATATCATCAACATAAAATAACTAAAAAGCCCGTTACCTTTGGTGTAAATAAAAAGAGAGTTATCTTATGTGCTCTTGCGAAATCCGTGAGAGGCAATATAATTATAAAACCGAGTATACCAAGCTCTCGGCGCCTGTTTTAAACCATACAACGACTTTTTCAAGCGACAGACATGGGAAGGATGTTGCGGATCAACAAAACTAGGAGGTTGATGCATAAACACCGTTTCATTAAGATCTTCGTTCAAAAATGCGTTTTTAACATCAAGTTGGTGAATAGGCCAAGAGTTTGAAACCTTCAAACTCAACATAGTTCTGATCATTGTCGGTTTGACCACCGGACTAAATGTCTCGTAACAGTCAATTCCATCAAATTTAAACTTATGCTTGAATAACCACATGCATCTAATAACCGGGTGGTCATTTGGCCTAGGCACGAGCTCCCATGTATCATTAACCTGTAAAGCCCTAAATTCATCATTCATGGCATCAAACCAATTAGGATCCGACCGAGCACTGTGATAGTTTTTAGGGTTGGGAGATATACATAAATCCTGTGTAGCGTTTATTTCAGTTTTCGAGTCGTTTGAGTCATTTTTCATAAGGTTTTATGTACTACTAACATTTTATTGTTTCGTAGGTCCCATGTTGATGAAGAAATGAAAATCTTGCAAAAAATCGAGTCCGTAGGCGAAAACGGGACACGAAATGGAGCTACGAGCTGAAAATGGGACACGAAACAATTTAACTGACAAAGAAGAAAAGTTTATGTTAACTTAGGCAGGTGGCGGTACCGCCACCTAATGGGGAGCACGTGGAGGTACCGCCACCTAGTGGACTTAATCGTGATTTTTGCGTTTTCAACCCTTTTAACTGTATAATCAAGTCACCATTTAACCCTAGCCTCCGTGCACGAACAAGGGACAAATTAAGGGTGAAAAGGGTTGTTTCGAAGCTCAAGCGAAGGGAAAAACTCAAGATGGAAGTTAGGGATTGAAGAACTTCGATCCACGACATCGGGTTTTATCAATTTCTTTGTTTCTTTTCTTTATTACACCATGTTGCACTTTATTAGACTTGCGTCTATTTTAAGTGTTGCTATGCTTAGCTATGCTATTTGAATCGCCCAGGCCAAAGATGAACCAGTTGCTTTGTTTCTATATTTCGTTGGATTATGTCATGACGTTGGTTTATTTTATGATTAGTAAACTTTTTCTCTTGATTGATTGATGCGAAATTATTTGTTTGGTTTGGTTTGGGTTAGTTTATTTATTCCACTTAGTTCTTTGATGAATATCTTTCATATAATGGAATTGGGTTAGGTCGCAGACTTTGTGTTAGTGACTAGTTTATGATTTAAGTGCACTAAAACCATAGGAATGATAGATTGAATTAAACTAATAAGAACGTGCAGCTAAACTAGTATATGTGAGGTGATAGTTAAACTAGTATGTCTAAGTATGTTGAATAACTAGGTTTATTTTTGTGAAGAATGGTCTAGGGTCAATTAACTACAGTGTTTACTAGTATCGGTTAAATCAGGAAAATTACCTTAGGTTATTTAATTGTGAGATTAATAATCGACATAGGTACTAGATCATAATCTTTAGACGACTGTGAGGGAATCTATTTGTTAAAATGGTTTGCTTAAATACTTGATAGAAAAATCCATAGGTTTCTTTTCAAAAAGGGTCGAGAGTCTTATCGGGGTTTGGGTCAAGTGATCATTTTACGATCCCAGTCCAATTTCAAAACATTTTCCAACAAACGAATAATTCAAGCAACTAGGGAGTCGGGTCTAGGTGATTTGCACAACTCTCATGCCATTTTAATTTGTCTTACCTGTGCTAATCTTTATTTTCATGCAATTTAGTTATTTAAAACAAAATCATCCTTTTCAAATAAACTTTATTTAAAGTTCGTGTCTTTTTAGTTGAGTCTTGTCTAGTATAATTAACGTAGTATATAGAGTCTGTGAGTCGACATCCGGACTTACATGTCACTATATTACATCCGACAAGTCCACTGTCGTTTGTGTGTGAAATAGTCTTCTAGTCTTGGTGTTATAAATTTAAAGCTTTTGCGTTTATTGTTTTATATATATTTGCACGCATCAGTCAACCATAGTTGCCGATCGAAACAGGTAAGCAGATGCGGCGATGGCTAGAGTGGGGATTTTAGGTTTTTTTTAGGCTTAGGCTCTGATACCAAAAAAAGTTTATTATGGAGAGATGGTACCAATCAATTTGTGATTATTATTCAATAACTAATCTCTTTATATATGGAGAGATTACATCAATAATAAAAATAAGAGATAATCACAAAATATATTCTAATCTTAAATCTAAACAAATCTTGTTTCAGTATATCTACTAATATGAAAGATGAGAGAGAATATGGAAAACAGTTTATATTTGCAAAAATGGTCTAGGTCAGACTCTAGCGGATAATTCATGCTTTCTTGTTTTTTTTTTTTTGGATTTTAATAATATTTTATTCTGACTAATTGACGATGATAAATTTTAATGTTGGTTGGCTCTGATGTTGACACGTAGCAATGAGGGTATCTAGAATCGTGTCAAGTGATTACTTAAACACCTATTTATTATATAGTATAGATAAATAAAAATTTATAAAAAAATCTCTACACACAATTCATATTAAAAAGAAATATATATAACTCTTTAATCCCATTTCATATTAGAACGAAATATAAAAATTAACAAAAAAAAAGTTAGATGTAATATTCTTTTGAATGGTAGAATCACTACTAGAAAAACATGTGTTTTGCAACAAATTTTTGCGACGCAAGTAAATATGTCGCAAACTGCGACACATTTGCGACAATTTTGCGACAAAAATAAAATTTACAAACTTTGCTTCGCATTTGCGACACAAATATAAAACTTAATTTTTCTCCGTCACAAATAGAGAGTTTTTTATTATATTCAAAATTATTATAATAAAAAATTTTGCGTTTGCGACACCTTTACGACACACAAATTAATTAAAAACATAAATCTTACTTTTTGTTGAAAATGCGTAGCAAACAGATAATAATGGACAGCTGACTTTGTTTAAATGGGCTTCGAATATGTGAATTAAATGGCTAAATGGGCCATTTAATTAAATGATCCGTCACATCTGCTCTCATTCACCATTTCTAGGTTTTAGCTTTCACCGTCACGATTAGATTCACTGCATCTGTTCATTCACGCTGTTCGAATTCATCATCACCAGCTTCGATTAGGACGAATTGTTTTCACCGTCACGCAAATCACAAGTTGCTTCGATTAGGATGAATTGCTGAGCTCACAATCATTGTTCGAATGTTGAAATCACGATTTGCTGAGTTCACCATCGTGAAATTAGGTCACACTTGATCGTCTCTTTCATCATCATGAATTGCTAAGTTCATCACTGTAGCTTCAAACGATCGGTATGTGTTTCCTCGATTTAAGACGATATTAATTTGATTTGTGTATATTCTTTTGTTTAACTTTATATATAGTTAATGTGCATCGAATCTATTTAGAACTTTGATCGATTGATGTTGTAAATTGGAAATGTGGTAGGAAACTGGAGATGTGTAATATGTTCACAAATTGGCGTAAATTTGAAATGTGGTAAGTGATAACAAATTCCACTTCTTCTCTGTTTAGATCTAGATCTCTACAAAATACAAATGTGTTAGGGTTGTTTGTTGCAGAAAATCTAGTTCTGACTTGGAAATAGCAAGTTGTATTTAGTGGCAATGTATGCTCCTTCGGTAGCTTTAGTTATGTAGGTGCCAAAATTTTCAATTTGACGAATTGTAGTGGTTACCATTATAATTTTTGACTTTTTGTGTGTGTGCATAGCGTTTTACTTGCAATTTATACTGCAATTGGGCCTTTAGGTATGCATGAATCAAATCTGCCATTATTCTTTAGAAATTTCGGTCAAAAAGTTGCATCTGTTTCCTCGTGGGACGTTGTTTATCCTTTTTGTGGTAACACTTTCTTAAGTTTTATATATTATGTGTAATTTATACTATGTAGCTAACCCATATTTTTTTAGTTTTGTTTTCCAAGAACTAGCATAATTAACTTCAAGATTGTGGTTTATGTTTATTATACTTGATTGCGTTTGTTTTCAATTTGTGTATGTGATCACTGATAAGGTTGTTTGATTTAACTTCACAGAGTTTTATTTATTGAGTTCAAAATAGAAAAGTGTCAAGTTATGTTACTTTAAATTTACTTGTTTACTTATATTTCTGGTTTGATGGAATTGGTTATTTCTACATTTATATCACCATTTCTCTTATTAGAGTTGTCTTTCTGGTAACAGGTAAATTTGCCTGTTAACATGTTACTTGGGCATACAAGTCATTGTAAAGATTTTAATGCACCTGATGGTTTGCCAAAAACATTACTCTTAGGTAAATCAAGGCTCATCTCTCATACGCACGAACTTTTACCCTATTCAACAAACATTACTCTTAGGTAAATCATATGTTTGATCTTATTATAGGTTATTTCATGCATGAACCGAAGTTTGGATATTGATCTTTTGGGAAGTCGGCTCACACGAAAGACTAGTTCTTAAAAATTTAAAAGTTTGGAATCTTACTGCATGTTTAATGCCTCTGCAGGTATGTAAAAATCTTTAAATAGTTCTTATATGAGGGCAAACCATTTTGAAAGTGATCATTTAAAGATGATTGCGTCAGTAATTTCATTATACCCAAACAATAGATACTGATTATATTTGACTTGAATTGCATAATCACTTATAAAGTCGCAATCTTTTTGCATAATTCGGCCCGACTGCACTCGTTGGACTCCATTGTATGATTGGTTGTTTAAGGTAGTTTTCTTGATGTAAATCTTCTATTATATATATGTAAATGTAAATGTAATTTTTTTAGAATTATGATGTTATTTAGCATTTAGCTTTCAAGTACCAATTCACTTCTTTAGTATGCTTACAATATTGGAACACCCACAATGTTCTGTTTTATTCATGTCATTCCATCTGGTAACAAAGGACAACTCAAAGAAGCATTTAACATCAGGTATGTGTTACTTTCGCTTTCGGTTTTTTTACTAAACCATTAATTACTCTCATGAATTCAAAAGTAACTTTTAGGGTTGATTCAAACTACTTTGGTCAAGATGATAGTAATTATCCCATTGTTGTCTTTCTATGTGTATTTAAGCTAGAAGAATAAGAACTTGAAGTTTTGGATATCAAATTTTTATATAGCTGTGAAAAGCCAAATTTTTTGTTCAGTATGAGGTTGGGGCTCTTTACAAGGAGTTTGTTTCTAAAATTATTGTTTGTACATTGTTATTATTGTTTTTGTTGTTATTAAAGATTCGAGCTTTGGAAACTCAAATTCAAGAGTCCGAGGCTTGACTTGAAGCTAAGAGGAAAGCAATGGACGAACTATGAAGGACTTGCAAGCGATGCAAATAAAGTTGGAAGATTTCATAAGGAATAGGTGTTTTAAGGCAAATTTGTAGTAATTTCTACAATATATTGAATTGTAGTTTTAATTTTTAATTAGTATAGTTTTTATTGTAATGAATATGTTTTTTAATTTGGTTTGAATTGAATACTTTCCTACATTAAGTTTATTTATGTTTTTTTAAAACAGGTTTTTATATTTTATATAGTTTTTTTTCAAAACAATTTTTTTTTAAACAAAAACAAAATAGTGTCGCAAATTTGTTGCAGAATGTGAAATATTGGCGTTACAAATGTGTCGCAGACAACTATATAGCTAACTCAATAAAAACAAGATTGTGTCGCAAATTTGTTACAAATTGTAAAATTTTTGTGTTGTAAATGCGTAGCAAATGGTTAATTAGTTAAAATAGGAAAAACTAAGGTTGTGTCGCAAATGTGTAGAAATCACCAACACCAGTAGTTCTGTCGCAGAAGTGTTGCAAAATGTGTCACAAATGCGTTGCAAATGATTTGCGACGAGGGTTTTTGCTACTAAGTTTTTTTTTGTCGTAATTGCGTTGCAATTGTATGTTTGCTACGCTTTGCGACGAAATATGGCGTAGCAAATGTCTTGTTTTTCTAGTAGTGAATAATGGTCATAAGTTTAAGAAGTCATAAGATAATAGTATGTATTACTTCATAAAATTAGAAGGAACTGTAGTATTTTGATAAATGATAATGTCTTCTTATTTTAAGTTTCACCCCTTTTTTTAAAGGTATATTGGTTTTCATTGGTCCCAACTATCACTTGTTGTCTTCTACCGGTCCCAACTATTGAATTGGCTATCAACGGTCCCAACTTTTATCACCTTGGTAACCACGGGTCCCGTCATTAAATTTTTTTAACGCCGTTAAGTTTTTTCCAAATTCAATACCGAAGTTATAAGCTTTTTGATCGGAACGATAATATAAGTCGATTGATGTAAAAGTTACCTCAAAACGGCGCTCAGAACAACGAAATAGTGCTTCAATCGGGTGTTTAAACCTAACGGTGCTTCAGTCGGATGTAAAAATTCTATCGTTCAGAGAGCCTTTTCGATAAAACTTTTACATCAATCGACATGTATTATCCTTCCGATCAAAAGGTCTAAAACATCGGTCTTGAATTTGGAAAAAATGTAACGGCGTTAAAAAAATTTAACGACGGGACCAGTGGTTACCAAAGTGATAAAAGTTGGGACCATTGACAACCAATTTAATAGTTGGGACCGGTAGAAGACAAAAGGTAATAGTTGGGACCAGTGAAAACCAATATACCTTTTTTAAACGTCCATAATTTTTACATACGATGTATTTTTAAAACAAAATGCTCCACAAAAACGAGCATACACAATATTAATATATAAAAACTAAAGTTTTTTCATGTTTCAGGTCATTGTGTTATTTCGTCAGGTAATTGTGTTATTTCGTCATGTCAGTCACAATCACTTGATCAGCTTGACACAAATAAAACAAGTACTAAATTTGAAATGTTATGACATATAGTTGTCAACAATGAAAAAATTATAATAATTGACATATTGTGTTATTGTGTGTGTTTTAGTTTGGGTTAAAAAACAAGTTATATTAAAACAGAATAACCTAATGAAATAATATAATGACCTAATGAAATAACACGAATCCGAGTAAATAACACAATGACTTGATGACATAATACAATAACTTGGTGAAATAGCACAATGGTCTAACTAAATAACACAATGATTTGACGAAATAACACAATGGCCTAATGAATAACACAATGAGCTGAAACGTGCAAAACAATTATAAAATATTTGAGATGATACGCAAATAAAACAAGTAAAATGAGCTGAAACGTGCAAGACAATTATAAAATATTTGAGATGATACGCAAATAAAACAAGTAAAACAAGTAACAGATTTGAAATGTTATGTTTTGGCATAGAGTTATGTCAAAAAAGAAAACAAGTTATAAGATTTGACATATTGTGTTATTATCTATGTTTTAGTTTATATTCGTAATAAGTTATAATAAACACAATGACATAATATAACACAATTACCTTCTGAAACAACACAGTGATCTAACTAAAAAACACAATAGCACAATTAGCTAAAACGTGAAAAAAATTTATTTTTTATTCATCAGCGCTATATGCGTTTTGATGATAAAACAAGCTTATATTTGCGTAATTTTTATTAAAAACTAATGTGGATATGAAAATTATGGACATTTAAAGACTATGGTGAAAATTGAAATGGACGCGAATACTAGTATACATTGACCTACTATTTAAACTTTTAATTATTTACCATTATTCCACTTCATTTTCATTTAATATTATATTTAACAGTCTAAATGTTTTCTGCTTTTTTATAAAATTTAGACATTCTAATTAAATTGTATTTTACACTCATCATTCGTACCAATTTTATGAAGAAAAAATTACAAAAATGACATTTAACTTTTTAGGGCATTTTTATTTGAGAACTAATTTCTTTTTATTAAAAATCATTTAAATGTAATACTTTTATTATATAAATTAAGTAAAAGAACCACTTAAAAACGTTATATAATTGATTATATAAATTGACTAAATTGCTTGTAAATTTACTAATATTATATTTCATTTATAAAAAATATGATTTCTATAAAAAAATTATTGAAATACATACATGCACTGACAAAATTACATAAATCGTCATTTATTTATATATCAATTTGCTACTTCTGTTTTTATTGTTAAAAAGTTGCATTAACTTTCCTTTATTTATTAAGTTGATTACATCCTAAGTCATTTAGGCTAACCCTCGTTAGTTTTTGACGTTAAATAGCCCATATGCCCCTCATTTGAGGGGCAAATATGTCATTTTACACCTTTTATAGTTTTATTTATATTTATATTCACATATAAATGTTAGGACCCACCACTCATCTCTTGTCCACCTGTATTCCTCCAAAAAGACAAACACTTAGACTATCCGTAACGTTTGGAACCCATCCTTCTAAGTATCAGCCCAGTCATCATGCCACATCAGCTTTCCACTAACTATCACTCATCCTTTCAGAAATCAACTTTTACCCCCAACACCATCCTTCCACAAATCACCTTTGTATTTCCACATCATTATTTCTTTTTCTATTTATTTAAATAATGACATTTTAATTATTATTAATAAAAAGTTTGATTTAATTAAATAATCAATTATACAAGTAATAAAAAAATTATTAATTAAATAAGTGTAAAAAAGGGAAAGATGTTCTATTAATAATTAAAAAACAGCAACTAGATTACAATTAAATAAAAACAACCTAAAACAATAAACGAAAGGGACATTACGAGATAGATAGAAAATAAAGATTTAACTAATCATATTGCACCTTATGTCCCCAGAGATGTTCTATTAGATCGTTCTTTAGTGCTTGGTGAGCCTCCTGACTGCGTAGGTTTGCATACATTTCAAGTTGTGATTGAAATTGTGATGGTGCTCCATTATTGTAACTTTCTGGATCAGGTTCATGATCTTCACGCGCTCAGTTAGTTATTGACCTTTCTTCATCTTCAACAATCATATTATGTAGTATAATACATGCATGCATTAAATCGCCTAATACCGGTATGGTTGATGATCTTCATGCCCCTCGTATCATTGCCCGGCCACCTACCTTGAAGAACACCGAATGCTCTTTTCACATTCTTTCTTGAGGACTCTTGACGTTTTTTGTAATACTTCATTTTTAGATTATTCTCCGGTGGATATGTGAAACTTTTTACAAGTGTTGCCCATTCTGGATAAATACCCTTTGTCGTAGTCATGGCCATTCACTGTGAAGTTACATTCCGGTGCATTCCCCTCTAGGACTTGATTAAACAATGGGGATTAAGCACATTGATGTCGTTGTTTGATCCGGCCACCCCCAAAGAATGCATGCCAAATCCAGAGATCATATGAAGCAACTGCCTCAAGCATAATGGTTGGATGCCCATGATCACCACGAGTATATTGACCTCTCCATGTAGTTGGGCAATTTCTCCAACTCCAATGCATACAATCAATGCTTCCAAGCATTCCGGGAAACCCGTGATGTTCTTCATGTTTTGCAAGCAACAGTTCAACATCATCTTGGGTAGGTCTTCTTAAATACACAGGGGAATAAATTTCCACTATAGGCCTGCAAAACTTGTGTAGACATTCTAAAGCAGTACTCTCACCAATGCGTATGTATTCATCACATTGGTCAGCTGTCGCACCATATGCCAATTGACGAATGGCACATGTGCATTTTTGTATTGGGGAAAAACCTTTTCTACCCACCGCATCATACCTTTGTGTAAAATATTTCCAGTGTTCAGATTTACCTGGGTCAGACAAATCTGCCACGATGCGATTAAAAAGACGAATGCGCATCCTGAAACGACGTCTAAAGAAACTCTCATCGTACATTGGGCTAGGAGCGAAGTAATCGTTCCACAATCGTTCAGCTCCACCTACACGGTCTCTGTCTATCTCTTTGCGCTTCTTACGTTGTTGGGAAGAACTTCCCTCTTCGTGGTCAAGCTCAAATAGCCGAAGAGCGAGCTCTTCGACATCATCATCAATCAGCTGTTCAAACATTTGTGTCAACATATGAGGAATGTTTATAGGCATTTCATCATTACCTGTGCTCATTTTTAGAATTTTGGATTTGGAAGTGGTGAGTGATGTTGTGATTATGTGGTGAATGAGTGTATATTTATACAAAAAAAAACTAACCGTTGGGAAAAGATAAAAAAACTAGCCGTTTGGAAAAGAGAAAAAAAACTAGCAGTTAGGAAAAGACAAAAAAACTAGCCATTAGGAAAAGACAAAAAAAAACTAGCCGTTAGGAAAAGTCAAAAAAACTAGCCGTTAGGAAAAGATAAAAAAAACTAGCCGTTAGGAAAAGACTAAAACACATTCATTCATTAATTAAAACTAGGATTATAAAGGCTCGTGCGTTGCCCGAGTCATTTGTATACTGTTAAATTTTTGTCATCACATCAATTAAAACCATACACGGGTTAAAATCAAAGAAAAACAAATGTCATTCAACTTCAAATAAACATAACGAAACGATTGGACACAACACCATCACAATGAAACACATCTAATCTGTAGAATCACATAACAAAAGGAAACCACCATACATTATTCGTCACCATCTGCTATCCACCACCACCATTCATCATCGATTGAAGAAACGAATTAAGAATACGACGGAGGCGACCGGAAGTAGCAGAACGACAATAGTTAAATGAACCAGCAAGAAAGATAAACAAAATTAAGCATGTCTTGTTCCAAGAATCCAAGGACAAGCAACCACAATACTATTTGTCAATCAAATTCAACTTACTACAAAAGAGTCATTTTACTGGTGGTCTAAATGCAAAACCTACAAAAACTATAGTGGCCAAAATGCAAAACATATATCATTACCTCAAACTCAATATATCTACAAAAGTGTTATTCTACTTTGGTGGCCAAAATGCAAAAGCTACAAAACTATATGGTGGCCAAAATGCAAAAGCTACAAAACTATATGGTGGCCAAAATGTAAAACAAGAAAGTAAACTATTCATGAAGTTTTTCTTTCAATATATAGTAATTACATAGACCTAGATAATTAAAATACATAGACCTAGATAATTAAAATAAAACAACATAATTAAACTAAACATCATAGTTAAACTAAAACACAACTAAAGAACTAAAAGGGATGGGACATTTGTATTTCTCCCTAATCTTGTGACACATTGCTTCGTGTTCGGCACGTTGAAGCGGGTCCATGAAACTGGTGCCCATTAAAAGTACTTTCCTCTCTTCGAGCTCATAAAACTTATCAATTATTTGACTGAAATGTTTCTATTGTCGTCTTTTTACCCTGGTCGTCTCGGCAATGTCTTCAATGAGGCTAAGCTTTTTCGCCTCATACACAAGTAAAGAAGAAGAACATATACCTTTATCCTTGAGTTTGGCTAGTCTTTTGGCCTTGTCCCTCCCCATTGGACGACTACCGTGTCACACCCTCAATTTTCCAGAAACGGGGTATCCGTTAGGCATGTGACATACCAGGATCTCAAGCCATTAGTTACAGTAACACTGACTCAATATTTTTAACAAAAGTTTAACTTAAACGTTAACCCAAAACTCAGGGTATAAGAAATGTAAGTTTTCAAAGTTAGCGGAAGCTTTCAAACAAACCCATTATTTAAATAAACTTGTGCTCAACAGTCTAGCACAAAACCAATAAAACGTGTGCTCAATAGTCTAGCACGATACCAGTATAAAACTTATGCTCAATAGTCTAGCACAATTAAATAAAAACCTTTGTGCTCAAAAGTCTAGCACATAACCCAATAGAAGTTTTCAAAAACCAATAATGTAAATAAAAGTTGGTAAAATAATGTTAAAGTGACTCATGCATGCAATGTCCTACGTGCACAGCTCCTAGCCACCTGAGAAAACATACTGAAAACGGTCAACACATGGTTGGTGAGCTCAATGAGATATTTAACAAAAGTATTTAAATATCAAAACAGTTAACTGATAAATTTCATTTGCTATTGCTGGTTAGCTAGACCACCTCGCTTACTACGAGATTAAACTGAACGTTGTGTTGTTTGCCTTACTGCCGTCAAACTAGATGACCAAAAGTTCCAAGGACAATTTGCACCACCTGGATCCCTACCAGCGTGATGGGGTCTGCCGAACCCGGTAGTACTACTCAAATTTCCCCGTTATACCCACTGTATATTAATAATCTCAACTAAAGGAAAAGACTTTTGTTGGAACGTTTATGCTCAAGTAAAATAAGTCATTAGACAATAGAAATTAGTTTATCAAAATAGTTGCCCGAAGGCCCTGCCCAAAGGCATAAAACGCAGCCTAATTAAGGCCGTATAAAATCTTGCCCGAAGGTATAAAAATGCAGCCTAAGGCTATATAAAATAGTTTTGTATGTTTTCTCCCCGAAAGGATTTAAAGCGGGCAAAGAAACTCACCTTCGAAGCGCACCGCAAAATAAACAGTACAAAAGCAACAAAAGAGCCTAGATCCCCCTACGACCTGCTTAATTAATTTATCTCTCATTAATAACTATGAACTCACGTTTATATATATAAAAAAACAAATAGAGAAACTATACATATATTTATATTTACTCGCACCAATCCATATCTTCACATAAAACCACATTTACATATCATTGTAGACATTTAGTTTCATTACGTCAATACATATAACACGTATAAAATATACACCTACAAACTCACACTTACATGTTTACTATCATTGAGGATGCTATGTCTTTACAGTTTCGCACGTTTATATATATATATATATATGGGACATGTAAAATGTAAACCAGTCCTTAAAATGTTAACCAATAAACCAATTCTAGACCACAAGTGTTTTTTTGAATATTTTAATATGTGGACCATATTAATTCTTGAATTTTTTTTATTTTTAACTTTTAAACATGTGGACAAGAATATTCTAAGGGGTAAAATGGTAATCTTATATCAATTTCTCTCTCCAACTTTCTCATTCTCTCTCTTCGATCTCTTTTCTATTTCAGGTTTTTTCATGTGAACAAATGTGTTTATTCAGTACACATGTGTATATTAACAATTTATCTTATGTACAACTATTTATGCAGTTTGTACAACCACTCAAAAGTATAAAACGAGACTAACACATGCGTACATGTACAAATTTTTATGCATTTGGTACAGTAACTCAAAATAAAAACAAGACTAACACATGTGTACAACTCAAATACATGTGTTTCAAACAAGACTAACATATGTGTACAACTCAAATACAAATTTTTATGCATTTGGTACAGTAACTCAAAATAAAAACAAGACTAACACATGTGTACAACTCAAATACATGTGTTTTTTTCTTAATCGACAAAAGAAACATTAAAAAAGACGAATCACGAACTTAATTACACATGTTTACACACAACGTACAATTAATTAGAAGAAAATACGCATGTACAACTAGTTATGCAAGATATAAAGACTGAAAATTGATTTCAAGATTTGACAAAATGAACATTTAAAAAGACAAATCACACACATGTTTATACACAGCGTACACGTACAAATTTTTATGCAATCGGTACAGTAACTCAAAATAAAAACAAGACTAACACATGTGTACAACTTAGTTACACATGTGTTTCGTCTGCGAATCTACATAACAGCATACCTACATTTTCATATACACTCAAACAATAAAATAATGATCAAATTGGGTAACCCATAAAAAATATAAACTTTCTACTGCATTACAAAAAAATTCCAACATTATTACACCCATTGAGGCATTTCATCATACATGTGGTGTGCATGACCAATTATACAGCATAAAAAAGATGAAATTGACTGAACTTAAAACCAAATAACATATGTAGCAACACAGCAATTCACATACTTGATAATGGGTGAGCACCAATCAAAGATATAATTAAAGATACATTGATAAATACAAACTTGAAAAACAGAGCCTATGACTTTGGAATAATCTTCACAGCAACTTCTTGAACCATTGAAAAACAGAACCTTTAGAAGTTATTTTAAAATGATTCAAGATCCCGGCCTTTGAAAAACCCACAGATGTTGTTGTTGGAATTTTCGTGTGACGCATCGATGGTGGTGAAATGTGATGACGTTTTTATGTGTTTTAGATCTATATGAGTTGAGAGAAATAAAAGATGAAGATGAAGATGAAAATTTGAAAATTTTGAAAAGTTGGAGGAGAGATGGGGGGAATATATAAAGGCTGAAAGTTGATTTCAATATTTGAAATGGGGTAGGAGTAAATTACTTTACTACCCCTCACTCAATAAAGATAATAAAAAATGGCTAAAATAAATGAGTGGCTCAGAATTGGTTTAATGGTTAATATTTTAAGGCTTGGTTTACAAAAGACATCAATACTATATATATATATATATATATATATATATATATATATATATATATATATATATATATATATATATATATATATATATATATATATATATATATATATATATATATATATTCTCCCATGACATACATGTATACCCATGCTTACAAACTACTGCACCTTTCACCCACATATAGCAATTTACATACTTCATTCAATCATGTATGCAATTATGCATATACTTTATGCTACTGCTGTGGCCATAACCAAATACATACCCATTCACCTCAACTCATATGCACATAAAATTACACATATATATTTCATGCACACAACGTACGCATATCTCACGCATCAAACTCACAAAATGAAATCTATTATACTTACTATCAGGCATCTATATACATATACCATACCATTTCACGCACCAACAATGACCACATCTGCATGCATCCAATTGCCAACTTACGTACATTACTTCCACCACTAAATATTTACACCCACATATTTACACCCACATATACATTTAACATTAATTCACATAAAAACTAATGTATACAATCTACACAGTTTAAACAAATATAACCTAACCAAAGTAGATGAACATCTTTCACGTATATATATACTAGGTACAAACACACTGAAACATACAATCATACAAAACATATTCACACATATCACATACATGTTCACGTTCTCCTCAATCATGCCTATATATGTACACACTAACGTATATATACATACATATGTATTCACCGAAACCCGACCAACACATACGCATAAACCTAGCTATAAGTTGGCATCCGAATCTAGGGTGTTGCCAAAGTTGGCATTCGATGCGGAAACTGAATATTCCCCAGTGCTACTTGTCTTTGTTCTTTTAGAGGCTTGATGACGATACACTTGAGTAGCCCCAGAAAACTTTGGTTTGTCCTTAACCACGTCCACACATGTTCATATGCGAAAAACGCATTGTGGGTAGAAAAGTATGCTTCTTTTGTGGCCTTTTTGAAATCTTCTTCCGACCAACCACTTTTTTTTTAGGACTTGAAGCCTAAATAATATTCATTAAACTTCGTCACCTTTGGCTTGATCAAATGCAGTGACTTCTTAGGCCATGAGCTTGTCTTGGAACTTGAGGGCCTCCAGCATTGTAGTGGTCTGCATTCTCCGCCAATATGCGTTTTGGGTTTGGTTGTTGGCTACAATTGCACATTCACCAATTGAACCCAAGCCATAGCCATTAACACTTCGTCACCTGGTGGCCACTTGATATGAATCACCTTCTCCATCACCTCATCGTCTTTCTTTTTAGCTTTGCCTTTGCCTTTCTTCTTTATTGGTGATTTAACAACTGGTTGTTCAGAAAGTGGTTGTTCAGACTGTGGTGGTTGTTGTTGGTTCATCCATGGTTGATGTTGTTGTTGGTTCATCCATGCTTGACATTGTTGAAATTGTTGATATTATTCATACGATAACCCAGGTGGTGGAAATTAAGAGAGCCCGGGTTGTGAAAATTGGGAGAACCCAGATTGTGGAAATTGAGAAAGCCCGGTTTGTGGATATTGAGAGAACCCAGGTTGTTGAAATTAAGACATTGGAGTTGGACGGTTCGGGCTTTTATCATTGTTTCCATCGTTCATGAGTTGTGTAAAAGAAAAAGAAGGTCTTTGATCCATTGAGATTTGAATATTTGAGAGAGAGTTAAGAGAGTTGTGTGAAAAAAATGAAGTGTTTAAAAACATATTTATAGGCGGAAACAAAAACTAGCCATTATGAATAAGACAAAATTTTCAAACTAGCCGTTATAAAAAAATATGAAAAAATAGTCGTTAAAAATGAACGTTAAAACTAGCCATCACAAAACAAACTTGAAAAAATAACCGTCAATTATATAATATTTTTTATTAAATTATTAATTACAAAACATTTTTATATAAATTGTTAATTATAAAACATTTGTTTATTAATTTGTTAATAATGAAAAGTGTATACATATATATATTACGGTTTAGGTTATAAAAAAAAGAAAAGAAAAAAAGCCAATCTTGGGCCCCCCATCATCTCCTTCTCTCGGACGTCTACACAAGCAACTTCCCAAAAACCTCCTCCATCGCCGTCCGTCGCAAGAATCCAGCCCGTCACCCACAAACACCTTCCACGGGCGTGCGTTGCAGCCAGTCTTACTCTCCACCATGGTTGCTTCACCTAGCTTATTCTCCACAATAGTTGCTTCCACGTCATCCAAATCCCTGTTAAACTCACTGCCTCTAAATTTAAACTCATATCAGCCTTGATCTTGAAACCCACTCTCAAGGCACTGTCATCCAAATCCAGTTTGGCTGAAGCAGATCCAAGCCACTCTTATCGGCCTTGATGAACGAAAACGATAAACTTCATCTTCTACGTTTCCTCTCAATTTCAATCTTTATCACAACTATGGCAACAAGGCAATTTGTTTCATCTTATTCGAATTCAACCAATTCACCTAACATCATAATCTTGATTTTTCTATCTCAAATCAACTTACTTTAAGATATGCTAGTGTTGCGCATTTTCCAAAAGCGAAGTAGCAAATTTGTATATAAATAAAGGACGATTTATGTAATTTTGTCATATATTTATATCTTAGTTTACTATTACTATTATTAAAGCGGTATGAACACGTAACAATATTTGACAGCAGTAGTTTGAAAGTACTTCTAACTTGGTATACCACAGTCTACATATTCACGCATGAAAGAAATACAAAATGGTCAAAATAAACGTAAATTAAATTAGCTGTCATGAATGTAAATCAAGATGTAGGTTATTGTGCAAAGCCTGAGTTACATGAAGCGGTCCAATCCGTTAATCATTCTATCTAACGTGCGGCTCAGATCATTGCGTGATAATTTCAACACACGCTTTTCACAGCTTGTACTTTAAACCCTTTGTAAATCAATACAAGAGCATATAAAAGTTTCCCAGTAAACGCATATCCATTCCAAAAGCGAAAAGTCTAGTCCGTTGCCAATACTATTCCAAATAGACTAATACTTACCCGTCTGTCTATACATACCGACTTTTATGTGCAATAAGTTCCTTCACGAGAAAGCGGCCTCAATTGCTTGTAACACTGGAGCAACATCAAACTTAAAATTCCTGAAGCTTCGGCCCGGTCCTTTGTCAGAAGAGGAGTTTAAATTTGAATTTGAAACTGAAACCAGGTTACTGTTTGATGGAGTTTCTGTCATCACCAAGTTGTTCCCTGAAGAACTGCCTTTTGCCTTCCACAAGCTCATGGCTTCCCATAAAAAAAAGAAAACAAAAAAAAATCAGAATCAAAGTTGAATTTGGTTTCAACTGATCTCCAACACTACAACATGTTCAAGTATCATCAAAAACAAAAAAATGTGATTATGACACAAAATGGAGAAAAAAGATAAACCCACAAAAATTCAAGGGATAATTTCATATCTCCTCATACTTGAAAAAATATCATGATATCAAATTTATTCATTTTCAAAATTACGATACTAATACTATTCCCTTGAAACTTGCATCAGAACATGAGTTTAGAGTCTAATAATACCATTCCCTTGAAGACTAACTAAAACATCAGGTTTTTGTACTTGTTACTTTAAAAGTGCAAATTTCATCCCCAGCCTTTATGTTTTTACAACAATTTTAGTCCCTGGCGTTAGTATGTGAATGAAATGTTAACTCAGAATAAAATGACTAAAACGCCCCGACTGTTTATTGCAGTTTTCGTCCTTCAGGTTTCAGCTTTTTACACTTTTCATTTTCCACCCCCACCACTAGGGATGACAATCAAACCCCAGACATTTGGGACGAGTATGGGTCGAGTAATCAGGTATGGGGTCAGGTGTGGGATTAAATTTATTTTTTTCCACGTATGGGAATACAGGATATATTGGTTTACCCGACTCGATTAAGCATACCCATTTACCGGATTATATACCCGACGGCTATCTTTAAGAAACTAACGGATATACCCGATGGACAAATGCCCGCTACATACCTGACAGGTATTGAGTCAGGTGTGGGACACTTTCTTAATCAGGTATAGGGTCAGGATTACCCATACTCACCGTGTTGCCATCCCCACCCACCACCACGAAAACATTTTATGACGAAACTGAAGAAAAAGATCGGTCGTGGCATCCACCATAGTTACAAATTCATGACGACATTAAAGATAAAACTGGGGAAACACGCCCACACAATCGAAGAAAAAATCGGTGGTAGCATCCACCATAATTATAGTTTTGGGCCGTTTGTGAATTCAAATTACTCGAATCAACATTTGGCCAAGATAGAAGCCGCAAACCAACAGTCAACATAAAGACGAGTAAAGGAAAAACATCTTTGTAATTTGGGATAAAAGAATCAGGAGACAAACACAAATCACCTTTTAACTAATCTATTGTTGCTGTTAAAAGAATCATGTCTCTCTAGTGAACATAAGTTAGTGTCAGGGACGAAAAGTGTTATAAAAACATACGAGTCAAGAACAAAAACTGCACTTTTAGAGTAACACGAATGAAACCTGATGTTTTGGGTATACTCTTCAAGGGAGAAAATTGTAGTTTACTCTTTTCTAAAATTGAGTATATGCAATTAAACTTTTTACATGGGTATATATGCATTTAAGGGGTGTTTGCAAGGGTATATATGCAATTAATCCTTTCTAAAATATGTAACTAGTGTTTTTATGGATATATTTATTTAGTACAATTTTTTTTGGACGAGTATAAATGATATTATGCAAGTTGTTAGAAAACAAAATATTAAAATGATGAGAACTAGAACTAAACACCCATACATTATTAGGAGTTACAAGTGACAGGAAGGGGAAGATATCAAACCTCTAGCAGGTGAATCTGGTTTTGGTGCAACCGGGGGCTGATGTGACGATATCCAAGATCTCAAAGATCTGATGAAAGCCAATTTTTATAGATTAGTAGCGGGCAAAAAACGTATGAATAATATACTAAAAATGCAAACTAATTTTTAGCAAATGGTAAGATTACGTGTTTACTTTAAAAATGGAGCAACCATGTAAAGCTTAAGACCGGCTGCACTGCGTGATATTACATCCCTATTTGCTGTTTGAAGTTCATCAAGACGTTGCCATGCGATTTCCTGCAATCAGAACCACACAGTTTCTAAGATGCTGCTTTAAAACAGTGATAGTTTCAGATCATTAAGTTGGTTCTAATATCTTTAATGCCAATTGGACTCATTAGTTGTGTCCTTTTTGGTCAACAATGAACACAACTATGCATTGTTAGATCACTTACACTGATCTCCTTTTTGGTTTGTGGGGCAAAAGTTGTATCATCTTTCACACCTCCAATTATGTAGAGTCGGACCCTCTGTGGCCCAAATGTCATTTCAATATACTCATCTTTGTTAATAAGTTTTGAAACATTAAATCCTGTTTCTTCCAGAACCTGTAACCAACAAAGATAGATTAGTCAGGGAAACAATAATACATGATATTACACAACAAACAACAATATTCACCTCTCTGATGGCACAGGCATCATCTTCCTCATCTTTGTTCTTTTTCCCTCTAGGGAAACTCCAGCTTGTTCCCTTCCATCCTTTTACCAGTACACACTGCATACGCATAACACAAAGGTTCAATAAAACAAGCTATTCAAAAAAATTATTGCAGAGATCAACCTGGCTGTGAGTCCTGTTAATGAAAAAGACCCTTAACATCAATTAATTAAGCGTCAACTTACACAATTACCAAAATGGTCATAATCATAATACTTGATTGGTTCTTAAATTTAGGTAACAATCGGTTGAAACTTCACAAATTTATTTTATGCTGAAGATTGCTTAACTTCTTAAATCTTACATGGTCTTTGGGTAAGTATGAAAAAACAGGAAATGCTTAAACTCAGATGAAAAATATAACTCAGATACAAAATGATGCCTTAATGTCAAATGGTTAGCTTACGATTCATCAAGAATAGAATTCGTCATACAAAATCTCAAAACAAACCCCATCATATACTTTAAATCGAAACAAAAACTTATTTGAGCAGCATCAAAGGAACACAATTTAAAAATAATCAACCAAGGTTCAAACACATAAAAAGCTTAATTCAGAAGAGAGATATTACCCTTTCATATGTTTGATCCAAAATAATTGCCCCGGTTACAGGAACGCGAACCTTGTATGATGTGAAATCTTTGAATATGTCATCAATATGGGGAACATAAGGCTTTAAAACATCACAGCTGTTGAACACTATTAACATGTTAAAGAAGGCAAGAAATATGCATTATAGCAATTTTAACAAGTACTTGTCATTTGATGATATCAATAAGCGGTGAAACAATTGATAGCAAAGGATACTTAAAGAGGTAAATTCCTTCAGAGTGAACGATTTCAAAGATGGATTGTTTTCTACAGAATTGTCCTCATAGAACCAATGTGCGTACTCCACGAGAAACAAAATCCTCTCAAATGATTGTTGATCCTCCTTTGGCACATTCAGAACAAATCGACTACAATTTGAGAAAAAAAATTGTTAGAATTTATTCTCAGCAACTGGAACTCGTAAAAACTTATGATGTCAAAAAAACAGAAATATAAGAAACAAGACCTTTCACAAAAATCATACCAGTAGAGAAAGACACTGCTGGCTTTTAAAATGGACGAGACATGTAATTGAGATAAAACACACAAACACACAGAGTTCAAATGAAGCCAAATTATACTCTGACGCAAAGGAGTTATCAAAATGGCAATTGCAACTTTTTAAAATCATTCCCACTTGACAAAGAACCTGGTTATTAATCCTGTGTTTCTTGAAAATCATTGTTGCAAGTGGTCAACCCCAAATACTAAAAAAGGTAATTAAGAAAATGAAAATCCTGAAATTTGACATAAAGTTACTTGAAAGATGATTAGAACAAGCTTTGATCTTTTATGTTTAACACTTTAACACACTCCTATAAAAATCATACAAACCAGTACCTTAAGAAAGACAAACATGCACTAAAGTTTAAGTTAGAGGCCTAGTTGGTAATTGACTGGCTGAAACAACCTGCTCTATTTGCACCTAGGTCGCCTTGCACCTATGATGCGCTTTTTAAATCAAGTCTACAACCAGTCCTTAACTTTAATTTTTTTATAGCCCCTCATAAAATCCGATTATGCCTACCTTTCTTCAAAACATTAGATCATAGTTATAAAAGGCGTGAAGCACACTTAAGGCAAGAAGCTTAGCCTGTGCCCTCGACGAGAAGCGCAAAACAAGCGTGGGCACGAGGGAAAAAAACATATATCATAAACATAATATTTTTAGGTACTTTAGACATGTTATAAGCTTATATAGGACTATTTAAGGTTTGTTTAACATTTATATACAATCACAAGCTATATGTATAGTAAAAAAAGTTACATTCACAACTAATAAACCTAAAGAAACAAAACAACATATTTACAAGCTTGAGTTACGAATACTTTGTATTGACTCCTTTATATACTACAAAAATTGTTTAAGGTGTATACTTAAGTTAAAAAATAAATAACTACCCTTATTGTGCATGGCTCGACTTTAACTACCAAGCAACTATAATCGCAACCAATATGCATAGCTCAAATTCATGGCCTAAGCGCTGAAGCGATGATTTTTAACATAGAAACATAAATCTCATATTAATAATATACCGAATTAACCTAAAACCAGAAGAGATGTTATAACAAGCTCGTTAGATTCTTGACATTTGTGTTAAGCCTACAGAATAAAAACGATAAACACAATGCAGAAGCAACCAAGGGCTCTTAGTTCCAACAATCACACAACACAAAAAAATGAACACTAAGCTGTTTGACAGCATCTGAATGGATAAGTGCTGAACCAATAAGAGGTCTGAATCATTAAGTGCTGAATCAGTAACAGGTTTGAACCATTAAGAGCTAGTATATTACTTAACTATTTAAAGGCAAATGTCTGACCAATTCAGATAATAGCTCTTAACCATTCAAACTATTTATAATGTTTAACCATTAAGAGGCAAACGTCTTAACCATTCAGACATCTGCTCGCGAAACAAACAGTCCGAACCATTAAGTGTTGAAACAAACGGTCTGAACTATTAAGTGTTGAACCATTAAGACATCTGAACCACTACGAGGCTGAAACAAACAGCCCCTAATACTATAACAACAACCTAAATTGAAAATAGTCAAATATGAAACATGCTTAAATGTACCTGCAGAGATCATCAAGCAGTTCTTTAGGAGGGATACCGTCTTTCAGAGGAGCACTAGAAGATCTAGGAAGTGCAGTTGACATCTTTTTTGTTCTTATTAACTAACAACTACTGATACAACTTACTGTTATTTTCGGATCAAAGAACCCTAGCAAAAAACAACGACGATGAGAATTGGAGGATGTTGCAGATGTAAATAAGTGCGAAATGAAACCCTAATTGTTATGTATGTACCTTAACTGAGATGATGAAGATCAAGAGGAGCTCGTCCAATTACTGATGAAAGCTCCTCTCTTCAATTGGGGGGTTTTCGATGCTCGATGATTGCGATAATCAAAAGCTTAGATGAGAGAAAATTGTAAATTTAGTCCATTTGGTTTAACCAAATTGCACGTTTCGCCTCTAGCTTTAAAATTTCAAAACTAACCTCTTAAGTTTTTTCTTAGGTTTACAGTTTTGGCCCCTAACGTTGAAGTGAGTAAGTTTTTAACGTTAAGTGAGGGTATAAGTGTCATTCTACATTTCTAATTTATTTTTGAGTAAATTGCCAAAAAGGTCCCTAAGTTTGTACCGTTTCAACCACTTTGGTCCTTATCTTTTTTTTGTTGCCATTTTGGTGTTTGCTTTTGTAAAAAATTGTCAATATCGTCCTTCCGTCAACGATTTCCGTTAACTTATAGTTAAAAGACAAAAATACCCCTGATTTCTTTTTTTCCCCATTCTGTTTAGGGGTGTTCATCGGTTCGGTTAACGATTTATTCGGATCGGTTTATTCGGATTTGAAATTTTCAGGCACATATCCGTATCCGAACCGATCCGAATTAATCATTTTGCTAACCGAACCGAATCTTATCCGAATTCATTTCGGATCGGATTCGGATATAACCGAAATTATCCGAATAAACCGAATCTATCCGAAAAGTATTTTTTACCACTTTTAACCTCTTGTTTATCTTATGAATGCAAAGAAAAATTAAAATTGCAACATAATTCCTTAAACACTATCTAAAACCAAAACAGAGCGTACATATACGACACATAAACATAAAGCGTACGAACCCGAAAAGTAGAAAACTAGTCTAGAACACAAATACAAAAATACAAAGTCACTTGATAGAAAATAGTCTAAACAAGATCTATGTGTTTCTATAGTGGGCAAATGGGCTAATTTTTAGTGGGATGAAAACATATAGGTATGTGCATAAGGGATTAATTGTATAGTAGGCTAACTCTTATTCGACTTAAATGGATATCCGAATAACCCGAACTCATAAAATTTTGACATCCGAATCCGAACCGAAAATCCGAATAAGGAATTCGGATGCGGTTATATCCGAACCGAATATCCGAATAAGAATTCGGATCGGTTATTTTCGGTTTTAGATACGATTCGGATTTCGGTTTTATTCGGATTATGTTTTTTTGAACACCCCTAATTCTGTTAAATTCCTCATACCATCATCACCTCCACTCCACCACCACCACATGATAACTCCACACTACCACCGCCACCACAAATTAACACCACCACCACATGATTACTGGTAATGAAGGAAAGAAGATTTGAAATTGAGAGTGAAATAGAGGAGATGTTGGATTCAAGGGTTAGGGTTTAGTTGGATGGAGAGTGGGTCGTGGGTGGTGAGGAAGGAGTGGGCGGCGGCGGTGGCGGAGGCGGCGATGGCGACCGTCATTGCCATAACCGATTACCGAATACTGGTAACACGATGGGTCTCCGGTCACCAACCGTCATTGCCATGACCCGTTACCCACCTCGAAGAACCACCGCCGACCTGTTATATACACCCCACCATCACTCTACACACTCGTTCCCCTTCTCTTCATCGTCACATCAGTATTATGGTAGGAGATAGATGAAATTTTGGTGGGTTTCAAGATCCGATCGTGGTTTGTGGTTGTGGATGTTGATGAGAACAAAGAAGGGGTGTTGTTAGGGTGATGATTAGAAGGAAGAAGATAGATGAAAACGACGGTGGTGGCGGCGTTGTTGATGGAAGGAGGCGGTGATGGTTGGAGCCTTGGAGGATTGGGTTTGATTTTTGCAGTGAAGGAGATGATGGTTGGGTGTAGGGAAGGGGTTTGTATGTGGTGGTGTTTAAAACTATTTAATTTAATAATAATAATAATAATAACCAAAAGACCAAAATACCCCTGAAGTTAACGAAATTTTTTAACCATCTTTGACGGAAGGACGATATTGGCAATTTTTTACAAAAGCAAACACCAAAATGGCAAAAAAAAAGGATAAAGACCAAAGTGGTCGAAACGGTGCAAACTCAGGGACCTTTTTGGCAATTTGCTCTTTATTTTTTAAAGAGAAAATGTCATATAAACATAACCGTGTTTTGATTTTGTTTTAATTAAGTCACTCAAATTTTGTTTTGTTTCAATTAGGTAACTTATCTTTAAGTTTGTTCCGATAAAGTCAGTTAACTTTGTTTTGTTTCAATTAGGTAACTTAACTTTAGAAAAATGTTCTAATCCTAAATAATTAACTTGGGTGACATGTAAAAAATGAGTTTTGATATTTAAATTATAAAAAAAATATGTTTTGCCATTATTTTAAGTATTTTAGAATTTCTAAAAGTTTTCAATTTTTACAAGTAAAAATGTTTTTTGATAAAAAAAAAAGTTTCACATATATATGATTGAAACATTAAAGTAAACTTAAGTTATTTAATGAAAGAAAACAAAGTTTAAATGACTTAATTGAACAAAATTTAAAGATAAGTTACCTAATTGAAACAAAACAAAGTTTGATTGACTTAATTGAAACAAACTAAACAGAAGTTAGCCAATTGAAAAAAACAAAGTTTGAGTGACTTAATCTAGGGGTGTTCATTATTCGAATACCATTTGAATTATTCGAAATTCGATTCGAATCGAATTCGATTAAGGCCATTCGAAATCGACTTTCAGTCATTCGAATTCGATTCGCATTCGATTCGAATAATTTTGTCGAATGTGGATCGAATACGAATATGAGTTTATGTATTCGCATTCGATTCGCCCAATTCGAATAAGAAATTTATATATTTTTTAATATATCTAATTAATTATCTATATATGAATATGATTTAATGGGCTTGAAGTAAAGTTAAAAATACCCAAACCCAACCCATTACCCAATCTTAATTGTTGTTTCTGCATATGAACATAATTTGATGCTGTGACAGATGCTTAACTGTTGTTTCTACAGGTTTTAAACTTGTTTATAGTCTTTTTTTGTGTTTGATTATGCAGTTTTAGACCTTTTGTTAACATGTTTTAGACTTATTGATGTGCTAGTATTTTGCATATTGTTTGAGTGATCTTTTGCGCATTGTTTGGGTGATGTTGTAGACTTATGTTATGTTGGTGCTACATTTCTATTGTTACTTGATGTGTTTGTTTATTTATATTTTTTTAAAGCGAATACATTCGAATCTATTCGAATTCGATTCGAATTCGAATAACTTAATCGAATCGAATACATAGATTTTTATTCGAATGTGGATCGAATACGAATACGGTTTTTAAAAGTCCCAATTCGACCAATTCGATTCGCCTAATTCGCCCAATTCGCATTCGATTCGAATGAACACCCCTAACTTAATCAGAACAAAATCTCAACTTGATTATGTTTCTACAATGTTAAATGTTTAAAATCAATAAAACATAGGGTTTGATGTAACAACTCAGATTAATTGCATTACTAGGTTTAATACCCGTGTGATACACACAGGTTAAATAATAATATTTATAAAGAAACCATAACAATTATGTTTAAAGATTTGTAACTATTTAATATTAAAAAATTTGGTTCTATCAACTTATGCATGGTGTAAAATTCCATTTAATTTTTTACTTTCAAAACTTCCTATTATAAACCAAAAAAAATTTCCCCTCAAAAAATTACCCTTAAAACCCTGAAATGTTAGATAAATGATAGTGTTACTCAACATAAAATCAATATAAACGGCTTCCACTTAATTTACCACTTTACTTTTAACTAATTTTTTTTATTGATTGAGATAAACAATCAAATCAAAGCTATTATTTCACATCTGATTTCTCTGCTGTGAACTTTGAAGTATGTTTATAAAGCTATGGCAACATAGTTGCTAAATGTTATGCCAAATGCGTTCGTTTTAATTGCAAGCATTACGTTTTTATTGATTTTAAACATTTAAATAAATAAGAATTGTAAAATGATACTTTAGAGACAGTCCAACTGCTAAAACACAACTTATCTTCTTGAAATACTGTGTCTGGCGAATCAAGTTTGTATTTGCTGAAAGACTGCATCTACGTGGTAGCACTTTCAAAAGATATATTATTTGTTGTGTGACATCCCATCCGACGGCGGAAACATAGGGTTGTAATAGAAATTGAATATCAATAGTAATAAAGCACATGACAAATCAAAAGACATATTTTAATAGTATTAAAGCATAAGTGTCATGACATAAGAGGGAAATAAATAGTCTTAAATCGGTAATAAAAGCCGACAATCAATAACATTTATTGCTCATTTATTCTAAGTCCAAAAGCATCATATCTATCTCGTAAAGCATAAAACGCCTCAAACACCACATGAAATATGAGTAGAATAAGTTAGCTAAAGAATTAGCTAGTGAGTAAAAACACAATTAACAATACATAATACGAAATCGGAGATCATTATAAATATGTTGTGCAAGCTTATGTGTATAGCAATTTCATCATATTACTCAACCATGACCATAGAAACTAGGGGTGTACACGGTTCGGTTTCAAACCGCGAAACCGCCCAAATCGTTCATCGGTTTGGTTTCGCGGTCGGTTTATGTTTATACAAAAAACCGTTCGTAAAAAACCGGACCGGACCGTTATGAACGGTTTGGTTTACGGTTTATACAAAAAACCGTTTGTAAAAAACCGGACCGGACCGTACGTGCACATGTGTGTATGTATATATATATACATATATATATATTAGATCTCATATATGAGTTCTTGTGAGTAAAGTATTAAAACATGTATTAGTTTGTTGGTGCTAAAATAGGTCATAACTAACATTTCGATCATATAAATATATATAATATCATTATATCTATCATTATATTGTTACAACACACAGATAATTATCTTGCAATATTCAGATATATAATCAATTTTCAATACCGCTACTTTTGAAAGTTTAAAGGGTTATTGGATTTTATCACCTTCAACTATTGGTTATTGGTCGCTGTCACCCTCAAGTATCACTTTGGCCAATATAACTCCCAACTAAACACTTTGGTGTCTGTATCACCAAAATTTAACAAAAATTAACAAAAATTAACCAAAAGTGACTTGAATTGGTTAACTTTTGATGATACGGTGTCCGTAACACCAAAATCTAACCAAAAAATAATCAAAAGTTAACCAAAAGTGACTTGAATTGGTTGACTTTTGGTGATACGGACACCAAAGTGTTTAGTTGAGAGTTATATTGGCCAAAGTGATACTTGAGGGTGACAACGACCAATAACCAATAGTTGGAGGTGATTAAATCCAATAACCCAAGTTTAAAAGATTTTGACAAGATTTTAGGATGTTGTTTAGAACTCTTAAACTTGGACTACAACGCTCAAACCGCAAAACCAAACCGGACCAAACCGCTCGTATGGCTCGGTTTAGGTTTGGTTTTTTACTATAAACGGTTCGGTTTTGGTTTTTAATGACAAAAAACCGTAAGTAACGGTTTGGTTACGGTTTTATCCAAAAACCGTAAAAACCGGACCGCGTACACCCCTAATAGAAACGTACATAGAATCCAACAACCATGAACCCTGTAGGGTAAACTTTAGCAACAAGTCATGAGAAGTTGAGAACCACTCATGTTACAATTAATGATAATTGCCGTTTAACCGTCATTTAACCGTCTCGATGTATAAGTTATCAATAATTGTTTTAGCATCTAAGAGACATAGCAACATAGCAACGAACATCACAGTATAGCATCTAGTAACCAACATATAGAATCAACATATAGAATCGTCGGGTTTAAATCACCTATCGATGTCGTAAAGTGTAGGTGGGTTTGTCAGACCATTAGCGCTAACATTGTACCAGTGGAAATTACATAACACTATAACTAATTTTGACTATCACATAATTTTGCATCAAGCGGCCGACAAGACTAACACATTTAATGATCTTATTTGAAATAGAATAAAAAAGAAAAGAAAACCGTAGTATCGTATTACAACACATATTTCAGTCCCAAAAATATAAACAGTAAAGAGGGGGAGTGAGTTTATTCATCTTGAAATTCAAAGATAATAGTAACACTAGAATCGCAACTAGAGAGAACCGAGGATTGCCCAAATATTAGAATCACCTAATTAATTGGGAAAACCTACTTTAGAAACGAAACAAAAAGTATAGTAACTAAAATCAAGAACTAGAAATATAGGGTTTCGGATTTGGGAATTAGGGTTTCAAATTGAAATTTGGGGATTAGGGTTTCAATTTGCAATTTGGGGATTTATACGAAATGTTATTGTATTTTTGTAATTGTATAAATTTTATAAGAATCCCTTTTTAGTTTTCTACTTAAAATGTTTATACAATTTACAATAATTATTTTCCAATAATATCATTTGTTGTATATATTTGAATTTATAAGTTTTTAAACCCATTAAGAAAAACAGGCCATGGGACTCAAATCCATGGCCATTGCGCGCACAACAGGAAGCATCAAACCATTGGACCAGATGCCATTTTTGTTATTTACTTCGACTAAAAATTATTTTATCCTTTATCAACCAACAAATTCCCTTTTCAATATAAACCCTAGAAACAAATACACCCAAATTGATTTTGATTTCGCAACCACAATCTTCGTTAAACATAGGGTTTTTAATCCCCATGGAAGCACGAATAAAATGGTATATTACACTTACTTGATAACAACCGAATTGGAACAAAGAACGGCGATGAACAATAACGGTTGAGGTGAAATCACTTTCAGATTTTGGATGATTAATCAAGAAATTGATGTTATAGGGAGCAGGAGCGAGCAATGAGAAATGTGAAGGTCGATTGAATTGTGTTTTGATTACCATGAAGATGTCGAATGAGTTAGAGGTTGGCTACGAAAGAATTTGATTAATTGGGTGATTAATTTGATATGTTTAATTCAATTGATTGTTGCTAATTAATAAACTCAAAACGCCAAGATAATTATTTTAGTCAATCGAATTTACTGATTTGTGTGCGTTACAGATTAATTGTGTTTGTGGGTTTTGAATCCGTTTGAAAAATTGAATTAACACATGGAACCGAGTGATTAATTGACGAATTATAAATGGTTCCGAGTTCGAAACTAGTCTATGACCATTTTATATAGATTAGATTGAGTTAGAAGTGTTAAAAACGCATAAAAACGGGTCGTCGGAGTTACGGATTTTTCCGGCCAAGGTGGCCGGAATATGTGCAGCCGAAATCACGGGGAGGGGGGATGCGCAGGGGGGTTGGGTAATTATTTAATTTACACAATCAGTCCCTGTTGTTTCTGAGTTGGTTTATTTTTGGTTAATAACTTTTAATTCAAGTTTCAAAAGTTACAGTTTTGGCCCAAAGTTAGTTTTATATATTATATTAACTAACTTAACTACGTTGACTTGTCTAGTTTATAGGATTTACGTTTTTATATCTTTAGCTCGTTTATGACGTTAAGGGACTATTTTTAGAATTAGAAACGATTTTGTTGGACAATTTTTATAAAATTTCTTTTATAATATATTTTTATAAATGGTGGGTGGTGGTGGACGGTGATGGTGGTGTGGTACACGGTGATGATGGTGGACAGTGGGTGGTGGTACCAGGTGATGATGTTTAACCCTTCTCTACAAACCTTAGAAGAGATCTTAGAAGTGGTTGGTCCAAACCTGCACCAGGAAGAGGTCATGCAGACGTTTTTTAATGAAACGTCTTCGAAAAAACAAACAGTCTGCAGATGACAATGTCTGCGCGTGGTCTGCACGACGCAGACATAAAAAGCTGCGCAGACCTTTTCTTAAAAAACAAACAACACATAACTAAAGTGTATTAAAAATAACAAACATCTAACCATATATCAAACCATAGCTTTTTAAACATTATCCACGGGTGAGCATTTCCCAAGAGACTGTGTGTGACCCGTGAAATGCTCATAACCTTCATAATATCAGAATCAACCTAAGTCATTTGTTCTTAACTTACAAACTAATTACATAACTAATATCCATGTCTTTTTTGATCGACGACTAGGTGCAAGGGCGCATGGTAAGAGGGACAAACGGGGGCTCCGGCCCCTGCGCGTTTTTATCCCGAAATACTGATTTTTACCCCGATACTTTAAATGTTTATATATATATTGATCTCGCCCCCGTGTAAAAAAAATTACATGTGTTATATATATATATATATTGAGCTCGCGGCTCGCCCCCGTCAATAATAAACGACACGTATACTAGTTGGGTAGTCGGGTACTCGGGTCATTAGTCCATTACAATTTAAACCCAAGTAACAAATTGTTAGCCTAAACTACACATTAGCCCATTAATTTAATTAGGTAGTGGGCCACAAAAACCCAACTACATATTACCCATATCCCATGACCCATCCATTAACATGAAACAAAAAAAAACGCAGCCATTGATTCTTTCTTTTCAACAGACGAACATTGAACAGCATAATCGATGAATTCAAAGATCTTAAAGGTCGTCGAGCAGCGTTGTAATTCTTTTTTAAGATACCCACAATTTCTCTCGTATTATTATATATTTTAGATCTTTGTTTTGTTAACACTTATCTAGTTTTTATATGTGTTGTTAGACATCTAGTGTTGTTATTGTTTGACCCGACCCGAATCAAATCTTCAACCCGAAAAATATAACATGAAACATAGTGATAAGAAAAAAAAAATTGGGTCCTGTAATTTTCAGCCCCCGTGCTGAAAATGTTCAGGATCCGCCACTGACTAGGTGGTAAGTTAGGGGTGTTCATTCGAATCGAATGCGAATTGGGCGAATTAGGCGAATCGAATTGGTCGAATTGAGACTTTTAAAAACTGTATTCGTATTCGATCCACATTCGAATAAAAATCTATGTATTCGATTCGATTAAGTTATTCGAATCGAATTCGAATAGATTCGAATGTATTCGCTTTAAAAAAAATATAAATAAGCAAACACATCAAGCAACAATACAAATGTAACACAACATCACCCAAACAAAATGCAAAATACTAGCACACATCAACAAGTCTAAACACATGTTAACAAAAAGTCTAAAACTGCATAATCAAACACAAAAAAAAGACTATAAACAAGTTTAAAACCCGTAGAAACAACAATTAAGAAGTTGCCACGCACAAAATCATGTTCATATGCAGAAACAACAATTAAGATTGGGTAATGGGTTGAGTCTGGGTATTTTTAACTGTACTTCAAGTCCATTAAATCATATTCATATATAGATAATTAATTAGATATATTAAAATATATATTAAAAAATATATAAATTTCTTATTCGAATTGGGCGAATCGAATGCGAATACAGAAAATCATATTCGTATTTGATCCACATTCGACAAAATTATTCGAATCGAATGCGAATCGAATTCGAATGACTGAAAGTCGATTTCGAATGGCCTTAATCGAATTCGATTCGAATCGAATTTCGAATAATTCGAATGGTATTCGAATAATGAACACCCCTAGTGGTAAGTCTTTTGTTATCCTTTTTCCAACTGACAGACAGGATATTGGCCTTTTTTTCTTCTTTGCTAGTATATGTATATATTTTTAGTTTTTAGGTCAAATACTCGAAACCCGATTACCCGTACTCATAAAACTCGAACCCAAGGGAAATTAGGTCGGTTATGAGTACTCGAAAATTTTTTCTCAAACCCGAGAAATCCGAATCCCAAATGTTTGTATCAACCATACCTTCATCAGTCTTTTGACTGTTTTCAGCCTCACTATCATGATAACACTTTTAGCCTCACTATCATGATCAACACTATTATCATTTCCTTCAACAGACACATCATGATCATACTATTAACATTTCCCAAATCTTGAGCGTTTGAATCAGCTATACCTTCACCAGCAAACATAACAATATTCACAGCTTCACTAACCGCAACCCGAAAACCGACCTGAATAACTATTAACCCGAACTCGAAAGTACTTGTACTCTTGAAACCTGAACCCGAATCTAACGAACCCAAGTACAACCAATACGAGTCGAGTACCGATTACTTTTTAATGGGTTTCGGGTAAACCTGAAAAACCCAAATAACCCGTTGTTGTTGCTGTTGTGTTGCTGTTGTTGTGGCTGTTGCTATTGCTGTTGGTGTTGCTGTTGTTGTGGCTGTTGCCGGTGTTGTTGTGGTTGGTGTGTCTGTGGTTGCAAACGGTAGTGACGACACTAATAACGGCGTATAAATGGTTCGCACAACGCGCTAGCCCCGTGTAATCCGTAGTTATATTATTTAATGATTAGTTTTTTTATATCATCTCATGCTTAAAGGTAAATTTTGGATGATCATTGCATATGGATAAACAATTGTGTTAGTCAAGAGAACTATAAAGCCTTATTTTCTTTTTTTTTGTGTATAAAACTATTTCAAGTCTATATTCCATTCTGTGTGTCTCTCTATAGGTAAAGTTTGTTCTCATTCACCAACTTTAATGAGTTTGTTTATTTGTTTAATATCTAGTATGCATAGAAGCTGTTTTTGATTGTTAATTATCATTACATACAACTATTTAGGTATGATACATCAACACAGTGCAACAAGATGACATGTAACACCTTCTCTAATCACCTCTTCTCCAACCCAACAGCAAAAATTGTTCATTAATCATTACTCAATAATGTTTCTTAGACATAATTTGATAGACCATAAACTTGGACTTGGTCATGATTTTGTCATCCTATATGGTGGCTTGGATGACTTATTGCGTACTTCGATTCAAGTGTGTGCATTGGAACTGGGGGTCTCTCTAGAAGCTACCGCTTTGTCCTCTTGGCAAGAGGCAAAGTTTGCCTATATCCCACACTCCCCAAACCCTATCAACAGCTCTTGTGCAATGAGCGAGACTCGGTGGGTTTTTTTGTTATGATACCGAATAATGTTTCTTAGAAGAAAATGACATATGAAACATAGTCTCTCTCCTAAATCGTACGAAAACAAATATTAACATCAAAATCCCTTGTCAGACAATTAAAACGCGTCATTTTAATGCGACCAGTGCCAATTTTCTAACAAGCAAAGCTTCAAATGAAAAGGAAGATTAAACTTATACCTTCCTCATAATATGATACCGAATTTCTATTTTATCTTAAATTTGCCAAAATGTCTGTCTAGGGTCGATTAGTGTTTATCCCCAACTAATCTCCGCCTAGGTCAATTTTTACAGCTTAATGAATCAAAACCACAACACGTTATGATCCCTTGAAAATTTTTTACTCTTAACCCATAACTGATATTGACCCATTGCCCTCTTGGCGCCTCTAGGTACCCAATACATTTTACAGTATCCTAAGCAAGATGCCCATATTCCAAATGTAATCAGTTAGCATTTTGAAATGATGATTGATTGTGACCTTTGTGAAACATTCAAAAAAGCAAAAACCTAACTGAACCACATATCCGGCGCTTGAATATAAGACCATGTGTAGTGGTGAGCTCTCAAAGAGCCCCCATGCAGGTCCACATCAGATTTGGGCGCCTTCTACACGGTGCCAAGAAGGATATTAGCCCTCAAAGCGCCCCAAAGCGCACCTGTGTAGTGGGAATGGGGCGTTTTTGGGCGTTTCTGGAGCGTTTTTGAGTGATAAAACGCCCAAAAACGCCCAAAAAACACCCCACTACACATGGTCTAAGTTCTGAATACTTGTTGAAATGCGTATGTGTTGTCAACAATGTATACGAAGTCAATTTATGCTAACAGTATTAACTAAGGCAAAAGATTTAATCTAAATAGCAAGCTTACCAACTGTAACTTCATAAACCAGAAAAAAAACGTCACTCGACAAAAGCACATAAAAAGTTAAAAGTAACGACACATTACCATTGCGTTTAAAACAAAGGTTTCCTTTGCAAAACTTTCGCTTTCTCAGCCTCTATAATCGATTCCACCGTCTTAACACAACTTTCCAACTTCCCTTCAGCATTAACCACCACATAATCAAAATTCTTCATCTGTCTCAACTCCTCTTTAGCAGTAGCAACCCTAACCAACAACGATTCTTTACTCTCCGTTTTCCGGTTAATCAACCGCATTACTAACTCGCTTTCACTCTCGGCCACAAGAAACACAAACACCGCCGAATCACCAAGAATTTTCTTCAAAGTAGCCGCACCCTGTATGTCAACTCTCAACACTATATCATACCCTTTTGCCATATAATCCCTAATCTGTTGTTTCGGTATCCCTTTATAATCACCATACACCAATGCATACTCCAAAAGCTCATCATTTTCAATCATTTGAAGAAACTGTTGTTTACTCATAAAAAAATAATCTTTACCGTTGACTTCACCAGCTCTCATTGGTCTAGTTGTTGCTGTGACAACAAAGTGAATGTTTTCCCTAACTTGTGTTAAACATTTGATCAAACAGTCTTTGCCGACACCACTTGGGCCACTGATTACAATAACCAAAGGTCTTGGGGTTGGGACCAATGGCTCGGAACTGAACTTTGAACCCAGAGATGTTTCTAGGGCTCGGTACAATTCGGGACGGTCAGCGGTCTCGACAGCTGGAATTGGAGCAGATGTGGCTCTGCGGGACGAGGTCATTGATGAAAAGCGAGGTTTGGTGATTAGGGGATGCAAGAAGAGAAGAGGATTTGAACGAATTTTGGAAAGGGAAATTGGGTTGAGATAATTGAAACAAAATCTGGGAATTATCATCGAGACGAGTTGAATCGGCGTTTCGAAGAAGGGATCGTCAGACAATCGCGATGGGTTGAGGTAACAACTAACAACTGGTCGGTCTAGGGTATCCAATAAGTCTAAATGATATGATTAAAGGTTTTATTTTTGTAACTTTGAAAGTGTTTGTTAAAGAGTGTTTTACTATGACCAATTTGACTTTAAAAGAAAGAGTTGGGTTATCTATTAGGCAAATTGGCCTAAAATAATCTCAATTAACACCTAATGGCCGAAAATAATCACAACTCAGTTTATTCCCTCCAGTGGTCCCAAATCCAACTTTTTTGGCTTACAGTGGTCCGCCGTTAAGTACACTTAACGGCCGATAATTTTTTTTCTATTTTTTTCGAATTTCAAACAAATATTTTAGGGATTTTGATCGGGAGGAGAATACGAGTCAGTTGATGTAAACCTTACTTCCAATTGTTGTTCCAAATGATTTAATTTTGATATCCGGTTAAAGCACCGTTAGGTTTTAAACACCCGATTGAAGACCGTTTTGTCGATTGGAACCCCAGTTCGAAGTAAGGTTTACATCAATTGAATCATATACTCCTCCCGATCAATATCCATAAAACCTTGTTCTGAAATTCGAAAAAAATCAAAAAAAAGTTAACGACCGTTAAGTGCACTTAACGACGGACCACTGGAGGCCAAAAAAGTTGGATTTGAGACCACTGGAGGGAATAAACTGAGTTGGGATTATTCTCGGCCAATAGGTGTTAGTCGAGATTATTTTTAGCCAATTTGCCTATCTATTATAGGGTAGTTTTAAAAGCGTTGTTCTTAAGCGTCATTTAAATGAGACAGACCGGGACTTCAAAGTCGATTATTGCCCTTCATTTTAACGTAAAGTACGTTCAAATGTACCGACCGCTGTTCTAAATGAAATTACTAAAGCTATGCGCATTAGGTTGCATCTTGTGAAAGGAAGTGACCACTCCATGAGTTATGGCAAAGCAAAAGTAAAGTCACTTTACGAATGGTAATGTTTATACGGCCTCAAATTTGTATAATTTTCAATGAATAAATAATATTGTTAATGTAACCTCTTGGTAAATCTCATATCGGTCGTGTCCAGAAGAGATCATTGGTTTATAAAGAATATCTTGCATCAAATACCAATAGCATGTTTTGGGCTTAATGTTATTGAATGAGAGGAGAACTCAACAGATAAGTGTGCTTGCATGGCAACAATCTCATGATGTGTGATCTTTTGGAAGTTTTCACCCGTGCAACCAAAAGCAAATTTATGAGCTCTAATGTAGCGAAACGGATAATATATGTAACATTTGCCATGATCCATACCCGACCTAAATCGTAAACCCAAATCCATCCGATTATCTATGTAATCAATTCGATTAATTATGAAATAATAATATTTACTTAGCAACTATGATTTATTTAAATCATTTTACTTAAATGATTTAGTTATATAATTTAATCATGAACTAATGAGCCTATTATTAAATGAGCTAATAATCTTTATAGCATATGGGTGGTCCCTTATAACTCAAGACTTTTGATAATGGTCAACTATCAAATGAATGTCAAGGTTTGTTCAAGTATATAATTGGTTAAGTACATGTTCAAATATGTTTATAGAGGACATGACAATTGACAAGCAGGATATTCACGTCGATGAAAACAGGCAAAATGTTATTAATGAGATAAAAAGATATCAGGATGCGCATTACGTATCTCCACCGGAGGACGGAGGCCATGTGACATATTTTTTCATTCGACCTTTCTAATATCCATACTTCGGCGCTGGCCTTGTAGCTTCATCCCCCGGATATGCATATTAGAGGATGATAGGCTGGAAAGCATTGTTGATAGGGAGTCAGACCGTCTTATTACTCTTGCAACCGCTTATCGGGTGCTGCAATGAATAATACGCCAGGAGGTAGAACAGCTCACTTGAGATTCAAAATTCTTATTACCCTTGACAATAACTCGATGTGAACAATAAAAAAAAACAAAGCGGTGCGGCTGAAATACTTAGGTTGGCCACCTTAATCATATGGGACGAGGTATCTATGGCAAAGCATCAGGGGATAGAGGTCGTATATCGAACATTGAAGTATACTACAGGCGTTAGTCTCCCATTGATGGAAAGGTAATGGTAATGGGAGGGGATTTTAGACAGGTGTTGCCGGTCATTAAACGTGGCACTCGTGCAAAGATTGTATACGCAGTTTACGAATGTCACTTTGTGGTTCGTGACGAAGAAGATGCATCTGACCATAAACATAGAGTGCGTACAAATTCGTGGTTTTCTGATTTCCTCTTGATAATGGGTGATGGAACCGAAGAGTCAATCAAAGGTACATTTGTCCATGTACCGAATGACATGACGGTTCCATGCAGCAATAAAAAAAGTCCATATAAGCTTTGATCAAAGTTGTGTTTCCTTCAATTCAAGAAAACATACATCTTCAATTTACATACTCAACAGGGCAGTAATATCCACAAGAAATGAGAGTGCGGATGAAATAAATGATCAAATGATTGACGTGTTCCAAGAAAAGGAAAAAGTTAACTATAGTTTTGATATGGTAGAAGATGATCACCACAACCTTTATCCTGTCGAGTTCTTGAAGGCATTAGTTAGTGGTCTCTCGCGTCATAAGGTTTGTTTGAAGATTGGATGCCCCATTATATTGTTACAGAATATCAATTCTTCACACAGTCTATGTAATGGCACACGATTGATATATAGAGCCTTCCAACGCAATGTTATTGATGTAGAGATATCCGTAGGTAAACATGTGGGAAAACAAGTTTTTTTTTTGCCTAAAAGGGAAGAAATGTTTTCGTTCAAGCTTAAACGAAAATAATTTCCCATTCGACTTAGCTTTTTAATGACTATCAATAAAGCTTAAAGTCAAACAATCCCTCATGTTGGCGTTTATATTCCGGATTCTATTTTTTTGATGGCCAGTTTTATGTGGCGTTAGCAAGAGGGATATCACAGAGAATACAACGGTTTAAGTACACCCTAGAAGAGATTTCAAACGGCATGGAATGTACACCTCAAATGATGTATATCGGAAAGTATTTCATGATATGTGAAATGTATGTGTTATATAACTTAAGAATGTATTTTGCTACAATTAGTGACTTGTTTTTATTTATTACAACCTCAAAGTCGTTTTTCATTTGATATCTTTGCATTTTTTTCGAACTTTCATTAAATTGTGCTTACAAATTTACTTTATTTTGTTTTTCTCAGAGTTCAAAATCTAATATAGAGCAGACCAATGTTAATTTAAAGGATGTGTCACTTTAAATTTATATAACACATATGCTTATTGTAAACTTATGGCAACAAACTACACATTGTATTTTCAACGACTATCGTTGTTCCAGCTCCAGCTAATGAGGTGACAATCAAAGAGGAGAAATGTCACACCCCGACCGATGGCGGAAACCTCGGGGCGAACGAAAGTGAATAGATTGCTTGTAGCTCATGGTACTTAAAATAATTTCAATAGAATTAAATTTCTAAATTTCATTATTCAAATAAGTACATTCAATGATTCAAAGAAACTAAACAAGTAACATGTTCATTAAATAATCTTGATTATCTAGGTTCAAGAAAGTCCTATTTGTGAGGCATCTTGAATAACCCAACTAAACTTCATTTCCTAAAAACATGTGAAAATAGTATTTGATCTGCTAACGAATTAATTGGTGAGTACACATAGCCACATAGGTTTTGAGTATATATTAATATAATGATTAAAATTTCAATTCATATGTCATGGTAATAATATACAGTGCAAAGTGTTTCAGATAAGACAACATTCCATAATCAAACACTAAATGACTAAATAGGCTTAAAATCACACAGATCATGCCATTAATGAATATATAATCGGTCCTCAATCACCCACTGAGCAAAAGTATTAATATATATGGGGTGGGTTTGTTAGGCCAATAGATTTATTATTGATTAACGATAGTTGGATTAATGTCTATCATATAATGAACACGTAACATAACATGATTATAATGAGTAAAAGTGTGTCACACCCTTAATTTTCCACAAACGGGGTATCCGTTAGGCATGTGACATACCAGGATCTCAAGCCATTAGTTACAGTTAACACTGACTCAATAGTTTAACAAAAGGTTTAGATTTAACATTAACCCAAAACTTAGGGTATAAAATGTAATTTTCATAGTTGTAGCGGAAGCAATTGAAAAACATTCTCGTACTAAAATCCAAGTACGTAACAGTAATGGTTAAACCAACCAACGTTTACGAAACCCGTTCATATAGTTAGCACGACTCTAACAATCGTTTTCAAAAACCAATAACAGTATAAATAACAAAACGTAATAGTTTTAAGACCAATGCATGGAAGTGTCCTACTCGTGCGCCTTCCTAGTTCCCTGAGAAAAACATACTAAAATGAGTCAACAAATAATGTTGGTGAGTTCAATGAGTTTATTTAAATAACATAAATAAAATATAAGTTTCGTTGATAAATCAATATATATTGCTGGTTTGCAAGACCACCTTGCTTACTACACGAGCACGTCGAGATTAAACTGAATGTTACTTTACTTGCCTTGTCGCCACCACTACGAATGACCAAATGTTTAAAGGACAATTTGCACCAACTAGCTCCCCGCTAGTGGTGGGGTCTGCCGAAACCGTAGTACTACTCAAATTTCCCCGTTATGCCGAAGTTGGCATATAAATAATCTCGACTAAAGAAAATGACTTTATAAGTATGTTAATGCTCGGTAAAATAAGCCCTTAACAATAATATTATTTACCAAAAAGCATTCCCCCAGTTGGCAACGTAAGAGTTATGCCCGAAAGCCCCACCCGAAGGTGTAAAACGTAGCCATAGTTGGCCCCGCCCGAAGGCAATAAGTTTTGCCCGAAGGCCCCACCCGAATGTGTAAAATGTAGCCGTAGTTGGCCCCGCCCGAAGGCAATAAGTTTTGCCCGAAGGCATAAAAATGCAGTCCGCCCGAAGGCGCTGAAAAATAGTTGCCCGAAGGCGTTGTAAAAACATTTGTATGTTTTCTCCCCGAAAAAGTATTTAAAAGCAGGCAAAGAACTCACATTTGAAGCGCATACCAATTTAAACAGCACAAATGCAACAAGACCTAGATCGCCCTACGACCTGTTTTAAATAATTACTTACTAGTTATTAATTAATAACATGTAAATAATATATATATATATATATATATATATATATATATATATATATATATATATATATATATATATATATATATATGGAATTCGCTAGGGTTTCGTACATTCGGTTCGGTTTCTTATGATAATAATAGCACAACACATAGTATTTCATGTATGCTGTACATTTTAACTTTATACTTGCACTTATAACACAGTTCGAACATCCTATCAGTCAATCATCTCGACTCACATCATCATACGCATACCATGGATATGATATTCATACCTACCTTATATATCACATCAATACATACATACAATTTGCATTACAATACGTACACCCCACATTATCATGCAAATTACTCTTGTTGTATTTACACATTCAGTTGTTAACAATATCCAATCGAGCACACTTCCATACATGATTATAACCCATAAATCGACTACTATTATGCCTTTACTTCTGGTCTAGTTCATGCATTTACCTCATATACATACGACTACATACATATGTGTAAAACATACATACCGCATGAAATCATGAATACATTAGGCAACACACACTCATAATTACATTCCTGCTGCCTACGAACATACATATAAAATCTACAGCTAAAACTCGTACACATATCGTCGTATAACATACACACATACAAAACTGTATTACATATAGTACTTTAACATACATATACATTCATACAAATATCACACACCGCATATATATATATATATATATATATATATACATATATATATATATATATATATATATATATATATATATATATATATATATATATAGAGGCACACTCAAATGAGAACACCTCTTAACTTGAGTACAAAAAGTACAACTTTAACGAATCATATATGGAGTCAAACTGTTGAATTTTTTGTAATATAAATTGACCAAAATGCTTATAATTCAAGTAATTTTAACATCTATTTAAAAAAAATATGATTCGTTATGTCGTTTGTTAGAATGCATATATGCACCCATAATATGTGTTTGTGTACAAGTAATTTAGGTGCATATATGCATTTTAACAAACGACTTCACAAATCATATATTTTTTAAATAGATGTTAAAATTAGGTTAATTATAAGCATTTTGATTAATTTATATTATAATAAATACAACAGTTAAAGCGGTTCCTAAATTGTTCTCAAGTTAAAAGTGTTCTCATTTGAATGGATCCCTATATATATATATATATATATATATATATATATATATATATATATATATATATATATATATATATATATGTTTACACAATATTCAGTACCTACATACTAACACATATTCATGCTCTTATTGACACATACACATATGTATGCTTATATATTACCAATCCAACACATACATACCTTTTCACAATCATAGATCACGCAAAAATATAACCTTATACATACATGATTTCTGCAGCAACATATACATACATTCATATACATACATTTGATCCATCTATACATACAATACATAAAATACATACAACATAGATGCACCTAGCTACATACTTATATATATAACTACATACACAACCACTTCCAACACATACACCCTATCTCGTCACATGTATACACAGTGTTAAACTTAACACACACCGAAACCGAACACGAACCCGGAATGAACCGAAACCAAACAACGATGATCTATCGAAACAAGATTTACCAGACAACGAGAGGAAAGAAGCTTCGCTGGTGATTGCGGAGGACACCGGTGTTTCAGCGTTCATCGGAAACAACCGTGAGCGGTTGTTTTCTGGTCTTGCGCGTGCTACGGAGTGAAGGGTGGGGCTGCAGAACCGGTTGCGGTGATTAGTTGTGACTCCGAACAGCAGCAGTGCTTGATCATGGCTGTAAAGAAGGTCGTAGCTGCCGGAGTTGATGGATGATGATGGTGATCGGAAGTGAAGCAGCGGCGTAGGTCGTGTTAGGGTTAGTGGGTTACCTACGTGTGTGTGTGTGCGATATGTTTAAAACAGAGACGAAAGGGAAAGAGGGGGTGGGTTTGGGTTGGTTAATTAATTTAGAAGTTACCTTTTGGCCCTTTGTGTTTGTTAGTATATTCAGTTAGGTTCCAAATTTGTTAAACTAAATTTCTCTAATTACAAAACGGACCCTAACTTTATATAATTAAATTTACGAAGACTAAGCTAGCAATTTCAATGTAATTTTAACGAAATTTAACAACAATTGTTTAACGGTGTTAACCTGAATTTACAGGTTGTCATAAAGTGAATATATTGAATAAAAAAGAATAAATAGAAATATGATTTACAAGTCACATGAATTCCCCCAAATATATAAAACGTAAAAAGGGGCTATGAAGTATTCACATGATTATAGACTGATGAATTAAATAAGTAAAGACGTGAATAAGGCACCGAATTTCTCCTTAACGATAACCTAAAGGATGACGTCTTATGTTAGAATGAATATACTATAGGTCATTTAGAAATCTAGGGTTCCTTTTAGAAATGGGGTTTAGACAAATCTATATAATAAATCAAGGTTTTAAAGGGCCATCAATATTCATTTTAGGGGAAAAAATGAGGGGAAACAATATGAGAAGAAAAAATAATGGGGAAAAATATGGGAAGTAAAAATAAAAGGGAGCTATCAAGGTCCCTTTTGGTTTCTATTTTAATTTTTTTTTATATAATTTCATTAATAATAAACTTTGTTGCTTGAGTGTCATTAATAGTAAATTTAATTTTTTTTGTTTACTTAAAAAATATAAAGATGATTTTTTTAAATTTAGTACAAATTATTGTTATTACTCAATGATCTGTAATTTAGAAAGTCATTTATAATTATTTAAATATTATCTAATTATTAAAATATTTATTATATTATATCAATCCGTGTGTATACACGAGTATTAAACATAGTATAGAATTTAACAAGAGTAATTAATAGTCACTTACTAATGGAGTTTATATTAAGGGAAAATGTCATAGAAATGTAACAAAGTTTACTTATTGTTCCAATTAAATGACTCAAACTTTTTTTGTCTCCCTAAAGTCACTGAAGTTTCATAAGTGTTCCAATCATATGTAATATTTTTACAAATGTTTGAGTTTTTTAAAATTGAGTTGGGCATATGAAACATACATGAAATATGATTATAAAAATGTGAAAGGTTTTTCCAATCAATTTGAAACGGGATCTAAAGTGAAGACTATGAATTTGCAACTTAATAACAAAGTTCTAAATTTATTGAGTTTAAGTCATATTGAACAAAAATAATCACAAAATATTATCCAAAGTTTATACATATTTCATTTGCACAACTCAATTTATAAAAATTCAAATAATCGTAAAATTAGTACATAGGATTGGAACACTTAATAAAACTTCAGAGACATTAGAGAGATAAATAAAGTTTCAGGTATTTAATTGGAACTGTTGGCAAACTTGGTTACATTTTAACAAAGTTACCCCTTTATATTAATAAGTAAATATGGAATATTTAAGTGGTTATACAAAGATTAATTTCTTTTATAATTATATAAAGATACTAACTTAATCGAATATTTAATATTCAATGACCTACACAGATAGTGAAACCAACAATAGATTTAAGATAATTAACTTTAAAATAACTCATATAATATAACTAGTGACAGCTATTAAATATAAATATTTAAGACTTCAAAATTATAAAAAAAAAACTTTGTGAATAAATTTATTAATGAGCAGGGGCGCAGCATAGAAGAGACCCGGGAGGGTCCCGGCCATCCCAATTTTTTCCGTTAGAAGTAGCGATTTGTCGGTTTTTAGGTGATTTTTTGTTACGGGCCCTCCTATTTTAAAAATCAGGCCCCCTTACTAAAACCTAACCCAAACCCATTAACCATCAACAATTCAACACATCAACTAAAACCCAATAAAAAAAACCCATTACCCCAAACCCATTAACCCACACCAAGTCACCAAACCTTTTTTTTGTTAGTCGACTTCAAGCTTCAGCAACACTTCAACAGGCCAACAGCAGTTCATCCCTGCCCGTGCCCCCTGTTCCCTGCGACCCGCTGTTGCCTCCTTCTCCTTGCCGGCCGCCGCCTACACCTCCGCCGCCGCCTACTGCGACCAGCCGACCACGCTGCTGCTGCTGGCCGCCGCCTACAGCGAGTCTGCGTCCCTGCTGCTTCCTACTGATCAGGTTTTTTAGGTAAATTAGGTTAATTGTTGAATGCTATTGTTGAATGTTATTGTTGAATGTTAATTGTTGAATGTTAATTGTTGACTGTGATAGTTAAATGGTTAATTGTTGAATGTTATTGTTGTTTATGTTGATTGTTAATTTTAGGTTTTTTAGGGGTTGTTTAATTTGAGGGATTTAAGTTTATTGGTTTTGATTTTTGTAGATATATCATGAACAAGGAAAAAGTTAAATTAAAAACCATACATTCTTTTTTTCAAAAGAAAGGATATTGTGTGAATGAACTTCTTTACAATGAATGAAGAAATTTCTGAGACTTTTGATTCGGAGGCCATAATTGATAATTTCAAAGATTTTAAAGGTCGTCGGGTTGCGCTATAGTTCTTCATCCAGGTACTTATCATTTCTCTTGCATTATTATTAGTTAAAAAAACTATTTTGTTTTATTTGTGTGAATGAACTTTTTTACAATGAATGAAGAAATTTATGATATTTTAAGTTTTTATTGCTTAACCCGACCCGACCCGAATCGTCGACCCGAACATATGTATCGAAACATAGGATTAGGAAAAAAAATTTGTGGGTAGTATAACTTTAGGCCCCCTTGGTTGTAAATTCCTGGCTTCGCCACTGTTAATGAGACTATAACTTTGTTAGTGATTTTTGGTCTAGTCGTCTAATAGTATTTTAAGTAATCAGATTTTAAACAATATACAGTTTAAATTATTATTTAAGAAAATAATATGTATTGGTAATAATAATAACAATAATAATAATAATAATAATAATAATAATAATAATAATAATAATAATAATAATAATAATAATTAATTATTATTATTAATTATTATTATTATTATGTTAAGAATACTAATAATAATAATAGGTAATAGTAATAAAAAAATTAACAATAATAGTGTTAAATGATATAAAGTAATGATGAGATCAAGTAAAATGGATGATAAAAATCTTGAAAAATAGAACATAGAGTCCACGGGTTCGAACACGCGACTGCTAAGTTAATTAACCTGAACCAAACCACCAGACAAGCCCGCTTATGTTGAATTAATACAAATATTAAGAACATAAATAGAATACTTTGTTAAAACCCCTTTCTTTATTATAGACCCTAGAATCAAGATAACCAAAATCAAACACCAAATCAAATCTGTAATCCAAATCGAATTCAACGTTGATGATCAGCATACGATCACGAGTAATACGATATGTTTAATTACCGTATTAAATTAAACATAAGCTTTGACAATTTGAAGAAACATTGTTTCAAACATATGATTAAATTAGGTGATATTCTCTCTTTGATTTCCTTCTTGAATCATTGATTTCATGTTTGATGAAGTTTTCTTGCTTTGATTATTTCTTGATTGAAAGTTATATTGGATCGGCCCAAATCTGATTTTGACAAACCTTTGTTAAACTTTGGATTGTCCCAAAACTTTAACACTTAATCTTTATATTGATGATAAATACACACTATTTCCTGAGTTTAATGTTTTTCTTTAAGTTGCAGGAACAATTTCCATTGCAGAACAAGCTTCCACATGACTTAAGGATGTTCCTGATCAAGCCTGTTTCCAGATCCAAGATCTCTAAGTCAAATTGCTGAGTGTTAAGAATCCTCCTCTTAATATCTCATACACAGATCCCATTAACCTCTAAAGCAAAAGTTGAGGGGGGGGGGGTATTTTAAGTCAAAGAAATCTTCTCATTCTACTTCAACCGTTGAAGAAGATCTCGTTGCTGATATATAGATTCACCGGAATCTAGTCTCTGCTTATTCGTTCCATAGCCTTTGATGTTCACAAAAGGGATTGAAGAATGCAGATTGCTTGTTGTAAGACAGAGTTTTGACAACATCGTCTTAGGGGGGTATTGCTGGGTCCTATCGAAGATAATGTATACCAAAATTTTAGGTTGCTCTCTATGGTCGTCACATGATGATTTAAGCTAATATGTCAGATTTGTAAAGTATCATCTTAGGGGGAGTATTGTTGGAACAAATTTAAGATGTCACTTTACAAATATAAGCGAGTGAAGATATCGAGCATCGACACAAGCAAGCACAAGTGAAGACGTTGATTAATTGTATTTGACATTAGAATATTTATGTAATCGGTTTGTGCTTCATTGCACATGTTTAGGTTAAATGTAAGGTGAATGTATGGACTATAAATACCATCACCTAGGTCATTTGTTAGTAAGAGTTGCCTACATTTCTATTCCATATCATATTGTAACCTTCTTTAGATCTAATACATTGCCTAACAATTTTTATGAACTTTGCATTGATCTTCATGAGCATTCAAGCATCAATACATCATCAGTGAGATTCCGCATCACTGATTGTAAACCACATCCATAACAATCTCATATCTAGATCCAAGCTCATGTTCGTTTTTGTTCTATCAATGATTGGGTGATAAGTTTAAAACTGATCTTAGAAACGAATTTGTCAAATAAGTTCCAATTTATACGCGATATTTGCTCCAATTTAGTTTTTTTTATTAAGTTGATGAAACCATGAACAAGGAGAGAGTTTTAGGACAATGGAGACTTGAATTTAAGCATGGAAAAGGTTGAAATTTAATTGTCTAATGTGTAAAATTGGTTTGTTTGGATTAAAAGCGTTAAAATGGTGCCGTTAAGCTTTGCCGAAACTTTGCCGGTAGTTGCCGGAAAATTTGACAGAAAACGTGACTGAGAGATAATGAAAATGGAATCTTTATATAATATAGCAAAACCAAAAAAGCTTATGTGGCACTATTTTAAAGCTTCTGGCTTATGTGGCATCATTTGAGAGTTTATCTCATAATAATGATTTTTTTATTTAAAATATGTATATAAAATATATTATAATAAAACTAATTACATTTTTGGTCCCCTAATATTTTGGAGAATTCTGAAAAATTTAAAAGTATTTATACTTTTAACCCTTTACTACAAGGGGTGTACATGAGTCGGTTTATATTTGATAGGGTGTGAAAATGAAACTTATGGATAAAATTAATAATAATATATAATTAAAGACCTCGGTGTTTTATAAATATACATAACTTTTTTATATGGATTTAAAAAAAATAAACTACACCATAAAACTGAGCATTTTATTCTCTTTAATTTGAGTATAATATTGCTATACTAAAAATTTAATTTTTAAAAATATATTTCGTGTTTCGGTTTACCACGGTTTTGTTTCAAAACTTATTGGAACGTTCATGAATATCCTTAAAAACATCACTTGAATGTTGTGTTCCCGAGCGTAGCGCGGGCACTAAACTAGTTAATTGATACTTACACTTGGCCCCATTAAAGTTTAAAAGTATTATTATGTTTGTTTAAAGATTTTAGTTCAACTTTCATAAATTTCATAAACTACCCTCAAACTTAGTATTGTTAATAAAATACTTACTTAACTAACCAACCAACTTTATCACTTTTATAAAACTTAATTAATTATATAATTTTTTTTATATAACTATTTCAATAATATTTTATAAATAATAAGTTTACTAACTTATGACTAATTAATATAAGATTTGCTTGTAAAAATTTAAATAGAACAAAATCATTAAATAGTCACTTTTATTTTATGATAAATGGACATTTTTAATAGATGTCCAATCGGGTTCGGGCTTACGATTCGAATCTAGCAAATGTTACAAGAAACCCGTCGACGTCCAGCAACAAAAAGATGTAAAATGTAAAGGCAGAGAAAAACCAGAAATCCTTGAGCTACCTCCAAATGATACATGTGGTGGGACATTTTTGATCTTATCGAAGAGATGTGTAGGTCTGTAGGAAGTACGACTAATTTCCGTCTCATCTTCATGAAAGCAGTTCACACCAGACCATTTATTTGCAACTTGTATGTTAAGATTTAAATGTTTTGGTATTTAATTCATGGTTATTTGAATATTACCGTCTCCAGTTTTCATATTCAATTATTAATTACTTTACATTTGGTACGTTTATCACCTAGGTCCACACTATAGTGATACATTTTAGTAAAAAACACTACCAAATAAACAAAACACTCATATACAAATGTCACTAGAAATATCGACTCCGCTGCATTACGTGAGTCCTACTTGTAAAGGCAGCCCCTATCCACACATCCTAAATTTACTATACACACATCCCCTATAGGAACCGTATTGTCCAATACGGTTCCTATTGTGACAACTTGGGTGTATTGGTCAATACGGTTCCTATTGGGACAGTTGAGGTGTATTGTCCAATACGGTTGCATTAGAAGTTTTTAAGTTTTTTAAAGTTTTTAAAGTTCTTTTATTTAATACATTTTACATGTTTACCAAAAAAAAACTTGTTTGATATAAAATTATCTTAGTTTTTTTAAAATTAGTTGGTTTTTTATTATAATATGATTTTGCTTTTTTAAAATAAGTTTTGTTTTTTTTACGTTATAGTGAAATCGAAACAAATTAAACCTACACATATATTATAACTGATCAAAAAAAAATTATCCAAAATATACAGATACTGAAAGTTTAAACAAATACTCCTCGTTCATCATTAATCCTCATACTCCTCGTTAGACAGCCCTATCTCATTATTCGTAAAATTTGGAGGACGTCTAGTAGCGAATGTGCCGGGAGCCTATAAAAAGTTAAAAAGTTAAACAACTACGTTGCACGCCTTTCTTTTTAGTGTCATCTTTATTAGCCTTTTTATTTCTTTGTTGTTGTGTTTTTTTAGATGGACGCCCGCGAGTATCTTTTTGTACCTCAGGTGGACGATGGTCAGTCATACTTGGATTCACCACAGCTACTAACTTCGAGATCATACTTTTTTCACTGGCGATGGTTGCAATTTTAGTTTTTGTGTGATTTTATCCATCTCCTCGTGAAGGTAACTCTCGTCTTTCTGGTCCATCTCCTCGTAAAGGGTACTCTTGTCTTTCTGGATTTTTTCTGGTAGCACATTTAGTCTTGTTCAAAAGATGTCTATGTCAGCAAGCTGGATTTTATTACCTGTATTCAAATATATAATTAAAAGGTAGGGGAACAGTTAATAGTTTAAAGTTTAATAAATGGTGATAAGATGTGTTTATTACATGTCCTTTGGTACCAGTTCAAACGACAAGCACATGGCAACCCGCAACTCGTGAAAAGCTGGTGACCACAAGTTCCATTTACTCTTCGCAATTCATCTAACTTTTTTAACTGGACAACTAGCAAGTCTAGAGCCTTATGAGAAACCTTACCACGTAGGCAATCAAACAATAGTATTTTATGGTGCCTCAATTGCACAAACAAGCTATTTTGGAAACTATGTTTTATAACTATGACTTGTGACTCTAAAATTCTGTCTACTTGCAACACAAGTCCATGGAGTGAGTTGTTATGCCCCTTCTGGTATCTCTTCAAGTTTGCATGTTGACTCTCAACTCTATTAGTTGTGTGTTGACCAAAGTTACGGTTAGTGTTAGTCCAAAATGAAACAAATTTCTCTTTATATTTATTCAGCCATATGTCACACACATAGTCCATAACATCTGAAAAATAGAATATACTTATCAATAATATATGTACGCATGCATATAAACTAATATAATATGTACCTTTTCGGTTTTCCCTATGTAGTCTGTCGAAGAGCCGGTTATAGTTATACTCGTATATTTCCAGTGTAGGAGACTCACACAATCGAGCCCAAGAAAGCTTAAATATTTTCCAGTAATTTTTTGTAAATCTTTTCTTCCAATGTTTCAAAATATTCTGACTAATGTGCCACCTGCACAACAACTTGGAAGCGTTTGGGAATACTTCATCACAAGCGTTCATTAGAGCGAGATCCCTATCCGTTACTATAACACGAGGCTCCATACACTTCTCCACACTCTTTTCTAGCATGTCTCTAAGCATTGTCATGAGCCATAAGAAGTTATCCTGTTTTTCTTTAGATATAAATGCATGCGCGACACAAAACGACTTGTGTGTCGATGTCACACCGATGATTTGAATAAACGGATTTTTATACTCGTTCGTCTTGTAAGTAGCGTCAATCATTAGCACATGTGGAAAGGCACGCCACAATGTTAACGAGTGAGGATGAACAAAAAGAATCTCCTCGACCGCATTTGTGGAGCGATTCTCTCGGGTGAAGTAAATGTACCCCTTGTCAACCAAATGCTGCTCTAGCACCTGCATTGGAGTTCGACCCGCATAAATTCTAATTTTAATCTTATTTACTACGTTTTGTATGTCTTGTAGGATGCACACGCTATGTGGGTTTTGATTTCTTATTGTCAAAAGAATGTTAGCTGGCTCCAAGTTTTGAGAATGAAGAATCTCCACCAACTGTTCTTCGTCCGGGGTTAGTCTCCTTGCAAACACGTGACCCTCTAGATGTTGTGAAGCTTCATGGTTATGTTTCGCCTCTTTCACCTCTAACCTCCAACCATCACTCTTTGAGTTTAATCTTCCTACCAGACTAAATGGACAACCAATCTTTTTGCTACCAAAACGTCGTTATGTAGATGTGCTATTGTATTCGCCACCGCGGTCACAACACAACCATATCTTTGTTATCCTATTATTTTCTAAATGATCTTTTTTTGAAATAGTTCGTTTGGTCACAATCACAAAATTACTCGCAATTGCCCTTTGGTAAACCCAAGCTTTCAACTCTTCAACGGATCCAAATTCCTAAAGTAAAATGAACTTTCTCTATAAAATGTATTGAAGTTATTTGTAAACAATATATATAACGTATTTCATAAAAATAAAAACAATATAAAACACACTATATATCGATGAAAATGTGAAAAAAACACAAAATATATTAAAAAACACGTAAAGTAACCGAAATGTCAAACCTGGTTTGTTTCAAAAGAGACATCCGCTTCATCGAAATCATCCTCTTCATTACCATATTTCTCCTCGTCATCAGATTCCTCGAAATCATTATCATCTTCCTCATACTCATAATCGCGATTTACTTCCGCATGCGAATGACAAGTCCCATATCAGTACCGTGGATAACTTTTAGGTTCTTCTACGTACTCTTCGTTCAAATCCGGCAGCTGAATCTCGTCCCTACTACAATGAACACCAGATGCAACCTCGTCCTCCCATTGTTCAACACCGACTTCGGTTTTACTTTCTGAGACGTATGATTTATTCGGGTTTGATTGGTTCGAATAATCGCCTACATCAAAAAACGACATCTTGATATGATTTTGTTAAGAAATACTGTTTTGTGGTTTTGTTTGAAAAAAACCCGTCAAAAAGTGTTGAGTATGTAGGAGACATCTGGTTGAACGGAAACCGTATTCCCAATAGAAATCGTATTGGATTAATGGCTCACCAACCAAACCCCAATAGGAATCGTATTGCCTAATACGGTTCCTATTGGGGCTTTTGAACTATAAAGCGCATCAACCGACATATTACCTTGGGGTGTATTGGCCTATACAATCCATATTGTGGGCATAAGAACCGTATTGCCCTATACGGTTTCTATTGGAGCTTGCATTTATTGATTTTAGAGTAAATTGCCAAAAAGGTCCCTGGGTTTGTACAGTTTAGACCACTTTGGTCCTTATTTTTTATTTGTTGCCATTTTGGTGTTTGCTATTGTAAAAAAAACGCCACTTTGGTCCTTCTGTCAACGATAACCGTTAAATGCCACTCACGTGCAGAAAACGTGAGGGTATTTTCGTCCATTCATTGTTTCAAATGTATAAAACCCTAAGTCATCCCTTTTTTAACCTAAACACCCCCGATTATCTTCATTTCTTTGTTTGTCTTCACCATCCATTCACTTACTCTGTTCACTTCATTCTTGCTCCTTCGATGTCATCGTTTCATGTTACACAGTGGGAGGTGCGTGGTAAAAGTCGGCCTGACGGATTAGATTTATACGACATTTACTGTAAGTATTTGCAATCGACTCACTTACTTGGTTTCAGTTTTTGTTTTGTTCAATAAATTGAACTGTATTTCTTGTTTTATGTTATTGATAGCACAAGATCCCACATGGTTTACCATACAATTGTTCCATGGAGGTCAATTTCTGAATTTGGGTTGCCCTGATGTTAGATTTGTTAATGGTAAAGAGAATTACATTGATTTGGTTGATGCTTATGAGTTCTCTATTTATGCTTTAGGGCAAATGTTTAAAACTCTTGGTTATTCTGATGATGAGTTAGTTGAGTATTGGTATAAGACCCCTGGATTGGATTTGGAAGGTGATTTTAGGCCTATTTTAAGTAACAATGACATTACTACACTTTGTGGGTATGTAGAAAGTGTTAGGCTTGTAGAGATATATGTGCATCATGTGGGAGGGAACTCAGAGTTTGTTGATAAAGAAAACATTGTTGAAGAAGTTGTTGTTGAAATGAGTGACAATAGAAGGTCTTTTTCTAATAATGAGCAAGCACAAGTAGAAGAAGAAATTGAAAGTGAAGATTCTGATGGTTTTGAGGTTGATCCAGATGGGTTTGATAGTTTAAGTGATGATGAAAATGACCCTCCATTAAAGTCCACTTTGAAAAAGCTAAGAAAGAAGAATGCTAAAGCAATACAACAATCTGGATGCCCATTCTATCTAGGCCAGAGCATACTAGAAAAGAAGCAAATCAAAAGACTAGTTACTGCCTATGCAGTAAAAACCAGAAGGCAGTTATATGTATTGAAAAATGACAGGTTTAGATTTAGGGTGATTTGTATGGGTAAGCATCCACATTCATGTGTTAATGTGCCGGATGAAACTAGAAATTTAAGTGAGGGTGAAAAATGTTTTGATGGGTTAAGTGATGTTGAAATATGTGGGTCCCATGAAGGGGAATCCAATAAAGAAGATGAGTGTGCATTAAACAAAGAAAAGCTACCACAACCCACATGTCCTTGGGTCTTGTACTTTTCTAGGAAAAAAGAATCTGAACTTTTTGTGGTTAAAACATTGGTTGACCAACATCATTGTTTACAAACTAGGGATGTTAACCTATACACAATCAGCTTCATTGCTAGAGAGATTGAACCAATAATTCAATCAAACCCTACCATCCCATTGAGGGCACTACAAGATCAGATCCAGAGGAAGCACCAGCTTCAGGTTTCATTAAACAAACATTTAGGGCAAAGATGAAAGCTCTCAAGAAATTGGAGGGTGATTTCAATGAACAATATGGTATTTTAAGGGATTATTGTGAGGAGTTGATGAGATCCAACCCTGGTACTACTATCAAGATTGCAGTTGAAAGAGAGTTTAACCCAAGTAGTCCCTCCAGGCAGTTCAAGAGAATTTACATATGTCTCAAACCTCTGAAGGCTGGTTTCAAGAAATGTGGGAGAGAGATCTTAGGATTAGATGGATGTTTCATGAAGGGTCCATATCCTGGACAGGTTTTAACTGTTGTTGGTGTAGATGGTAACAATGGTATATATCCAGTGTCATATGCCCTTGTTGAATCAGAAAACACTAGTTCATGGACTTGGTTTCTAGAGTGTCTAAGAGATGATCTAGATCTGGATTTGAACTCCAATTTCACATTCATAACAGATAGACAAAAGGTATTTTTTTCATCTCATTGTGTTTAGTATTTGAAATCTAATGTCTAATGCTTTTTTTGAACTCCACATGGTCTTCTACCTTCATTGGAAACTGTATTTCCTAATGCTGAGCATAGGTTTTGTGTGAGACACATACATGAAAATATGAAAAGTCAGTGGAGGGGCCAACAATTCAAAGACATGTTATGGAGTGCTGCAACTGCTACAACAATACCTCAGTTTAACAAGAGAATGGAAGAAATTAAAAAACAAGACTCATCTCTTCACACATGGTTGTCACAAATTCCAGCCAAGTCTTGGGCCAGATCTCACTTCACTGGTATGTATCAGTTGATTATTGTGTATATAGTCTAAAGTTATACAAGAAACTGATTATTGTGTATGTAGGAAGAGCCAAGTGTGATGTCTTGTTAAATAATTGGTGTGAGGTGTTTAACAAACAACTGGTTGATGCAAGAGACAAGCCCATAATCACTTGTCTAGAGTTCATTAGGGAGTATTTGATGAAGAGGATTGTGAAGGTGCAGAGTTTGATAGACAAGCAAAAAACTCAAGAGTACCTGTTGACACCATTTGTGAGGAATCAGCTAGATGAGATTAAAAAATGTGCAGCTGAGTACAATGTTGTTATGGCAGGGGGTAATAAGTACCAGGTAATGATTAAATGTCCATACACACTCCTGTTTGTTATACTTAAATTAAACTTTATATGGCAGGTTAGTGGTCCATGGTTGGACCAATGTGTGGTTGATGTGCAGACCAAAACATGCAGTTGTAGGAAATGGGAGTTGACTGGCATACCTTGCAAGCATGCTGTTGTTGTGAATTGGAACATGGGGTCTAATGCCATGAATGTTGGCCTTCCTGAGTCATGGGTTTCTGATGTGTACAGGTTATCCACATGGCCTCAAGTATACAAACATACAATTGTTCCCATATGTGGTGTTGAGCTTTGGACCCCATCAAACTGCCCAACAACACTGTTACCACCCAAGCATCACATACAAGTTGGTAGGCCTAAGAAGAAAAGAAGAAAGACACAAGATGAAATGATGAGCAAAGTGCCATTGGAAGGAAAACTAACCAGGTATGGACATATGAAACATTGTAGCAAATGCAAAAATGCTGGTCATAATTCCAGGAGCTGTAAGGGGCAGGGTGGTCAAGGTGATGGGTTTAGTGGTAAGGGTGGTCAGGGTCATTGGAACGGTGGTCAGGCTCATGGGTTTGGTAGTCAGGGTCAGGGAACACAAACAACACAACCTACTACCCAAAATGCTCCACAAGCAACCCAAGCAACCCAAGGAAGCCAGACCAGGTATGGGCAGCGATGTAGCAAGTGCAAAGGTCAAGGTCACTATGCCAGGAGTTGCAAGTTTTAGTTTCTTCATTTGTCTTTATGGTTTATGAACAATGTTGTCTTAAAACAATATTTCTAATCTTTTGGTTTGTTGTCTTGATGGCACTGTTGGTTTATGAACAATGTTGTAGCTAAACATGTATTCTAGATGGTTTAAACAATATTTCTAGGTGGTTTTTGTCTTGATGGCACTGTTGGTTTTTTTTATTCATACCATTTGTGTTGCATTACATAAACAAAGTAGATCTAATCATCAAAACTTAACAATTTCATTCAAAAATAGGTGATATAATCACCATAACATTATAATATTTGACCAAAAGATTACATAACTAAACCATCACCAAAAGAGTACAATACTAAACCATCACCAAAAGATAACATAACCTAACCATCATATAACCTAACCATCAGATACCATAACCATCATCTTCAGAAAAGGAGGTATGTGATGAACATGCACCAGCTCAAAAACAGAATCATCTTCAACCTCTTGTTCTGCATGCCCATACCAATATTCTCGACCACCATTGTAGCACCAAACTCTTGAGACTTATTCAGAGAGACCAAGAGCCCAGGGATGACAGATTTTGCCCTAGGGCACATTGGTGGATCTGACCAGCTAACGAATCCACATTCAGCAACCTAATCACACATTAAACAAACATTAACAACATTGAAAGACCAAAACTAGGGTTTTGCTTACAAAGAACTCACACAACAATGGAACCGACGCCCAGGGTTTGCGGACGTCCAGGAAGTTCGAATCGAAGTAGCAGATCCGCATGAACAAAGCACATTCACCATTGTAGCCGTCAGAGAAGCTTCTTGAAGAAGTAGGTTTGAATCGAAAAGAAAGAGTGGTTTGTTTGTGATTTGGTCCACATAGCAAGATTATATAGCCAATTTCGTCCATACAAATATCTACAAACCAGAAAGGACGAAAATACCCTCACGTTTTCTGCACGTGAGTGGCATTTAACGGTTATCGTTGACGGAATGACCAAAGTGGCGTTTTTTTACAATAGCAAACACCAAAATGGCAACAAATAAAAAATAAGGACCAAAGTGGTCTAAACTATACAAACCCAGGGACCTTTTTGGCAATTTACTTTTGATTTTAACTCTATAGAAACTAGGGGTGTGTATGGGTCGGTTTTTGATTCAAACCGAACCCAAACCCAAAACTTCGGTTTTTGTGTTTTTAAAACCCATGGGTTTTGGGTTTTTCGGTTTTGGGGTTTCGGATTCTGGACTGGGTTTGGGTTTGGGTTCGGTTTTTTCGGGTTTTTCAACTTGGACTTTAAACTTATTGTTTTAGTAGTAAGTACGAGCCGAATACACAAACTCTTAATGAATTTAAGAAACATGTTATAATACTAAAGTTTAAATTTATGTTTCCTTAAGTTTTAAACATTAAAAATCAACTACATTTCTAGAGAAATTTGTTAAAAAAACAGTAATCATAAACTAAATTTTGAATGTTCTCTTGCTTCAACAAAAAATAACCAATAAATCATAGATAAATTGCAATATGGGTCATATAATAATGTATTACAATATGAGTTTTTGCATAAGATAAGTCATGTGCTTTACATATATGATATTTAGCAAACACATAAACATTATTGGGTTGGTTCGGTTTTTACGGATCGGTTTTTTTACAAAACCCAAACCCAACCCGAAAGTTCGGTTTTTTTAAAAATTAAACCCAAACCCACGGTTTCTGTTTGGGTTCGGTTTTTTTAGGTTCGGTTTGTCGGTTTTTTGGGATGTGCGGATAGTATCTAATACCACTTTACAACTACTTAAATCAAAAACTCTTTTTGAGGGGGAACTTCAAACCAAACTATGGAGAAGAACAAATCCACTCCTGACACAACCAACTCCAAGAAAAGAACACGAAAGGTACGTCAGTTAAAACCTAAACCCGAACCAAAGTTTACCAACGACGACATAGAAGATTTTCACTTCAGGGAAGATGAAATTGACGATATTAGAACATCGTTGTTGAACTGGTACGATGCCAACCAAAGAGACCTTCCATGGCGGAGAATAAACGAAACTCATGATGAAATAGATACAAAAGCATATGCTGTTTGGGTTTCAGAAATCATGCTTCAACAAACTAGGGTTCAGACTGTTATTAACTATTTCAATCGCTGGATCGACAAATGGCCCACTGTTCATCACCTAGCTCAAGCTTCTGTTGAGGTTAAACTTTTCAATCCCATCATCACTTGTACAGAAATTAAAATTCATTTTGTAAAACTTTTTTGCAGGAGGTTAATGAGATGTGGGCAGGATTGGGATATTACAGACGCGCAAGGTTCTTGTTGGAGGTTTGTTTAATATCTTCAATACTTGAATTTCAGATCTTGAAACATAGATGAGGGTTTGTTATCAAAGAAATAGTTTATAATGTTCAAAGAAACAGGGTCGAAACAGGGTCACTGTTAGGAGCCGCTTTAATTGTTGTATTTATTATAATTTTAGTTGACAAAAATGCTTATAATTCAACTAATTATTATATCTAGAGTAAACTGTAGTTTTGGTCCTTGTGTTTTGATATCAATAATAGTTTCACTCTTACTTTAACAGTTTTGGTCCTTATGTTTTTATTTTCTAACAGAAATGGTCCCGAGCACTAACTCTATTCAATTTTCCATTAAGTCGAGACACATACGGAGTATAAATGTCATTTTTCTCACTCTTTTTGACATGCGACTGAATAAATATGTTAACCAACATAACGACCTAGATAAAAGAGGAGGAGAAATGTCATTTTTACCTCTTAGATGTAGGGTGTGTGTGAGAGACTAAACGGAAAATTGAATGAAGTTAGTGTTCGGGACCATTTTTGTTAGAAAATAAAAACATAGGGACCAAAACTGTTAAGGTGGGACTAAAACCGTTAATGATATCAAAACAGAGGGACCAAAACTGCAGTTTAATTTAACATCTATTTAAAAAGAAATATGATTTGTGAAGTCGTTTGTTAAAGTGCATATATGCACCTATATTACTTGTACGCAAACGAACATTGTGGGTGCATATATGCATTTTAACAAACGACTTCACGAATCATATTTTTTTAAATAGATGTTAAAATAAGTTGAATTATAAACATTTTGGTCAATTTATATTATAAAAAATTAGACAGTTTGTCTCCCTCTATGATTCGTTAAAGTTGTATTTTTTGTTCTCAAGAAAAAATGAGTTCTTAATTGAGTGTGCCTCCAAAGAAACATATATCAGTTTATATAAACATTTGCCTGCAATTGATTGCTTGATAATTACAGGCACAATTTCACAAAAACCGATACTCATTATTCGAAATGCACATGCACTTGCAAACATCTTTTGAGATCTTGTTTTCATGTTAGGGAGCAAAAATGGTTATTGAAGAAGGTGGTAAGTTCCCTAGATCAGTGAGTGATCTTCGTAGGGTAAAAGGAATAGGTGAATACACTGCAGGTGCAATCGCCTCTATAGCGTTTAAAGAGGTGAGTAGTGACTGCATATGACTAAAAATGTTTGCTTTTTTGCACATATTAATAATCTTAACGTATTTATCATGTAGGCAGTGCCTGTGGTTGATGGAAATGTTATTAGGGTGATTGCTAGATTAAAGACAATTTCGGCAAATCCTAAAGACAAAGCAACTATAAAGAACATCTGGTGACGTTTCTCCATACTTTTTACAAACCATAAAAGCTGTAGTGTTTGAGTATTTGGATGTGCATAAGAAAACAATGTTCAGATGTGCTTGTGTTTTTTGAAGTTATACTAACTAGATTTTAGATGTTTGTGTTTTTGACAAGTTAGGACCATCTTAGAGCTTAATATATAAAATAATAACTAAAAAGTTCAAATGTGATAGTTAGAAGCAAAATCTATTTATCCAAATATTAAAATAAATTATTTGTGAACTTAAATCACCATACTCTGATGATCAGAGTATGGTGATTTAAGTTCACAAATAGTTTATTTTCATGATGTATGGGTGTAATTTTATCGTTTCTTACTTGGTATTTTTCTAACTATCAAACAACAGGAGACTAGCGGGGCAACTAGTTGATAGTCATAGGCCCGGAGATTTTAATCAGGCTGTTATGGAACTAGGTGCTACATTATGTACACCTTTAAATCCTAATTGTTCATCCTGTCCGGTGTCTACCCAATGTAGTGCACTTTTGAAGACAAAAAATGACTCATCAGCACTTGTCACTGATTATCCAACTAAAGTGGCGAAGGTGAAGCAAAGGCATGACTATTCTGCTGTTGCTGTTGTTGAAATATTAGAAAGTGAACAACCTACGGTGAATACGTCTGATTCAGGAAGTAAGTTTCTGCTTGTTAAGAGACCGGAAGAAGGTTTACTTGCTGGCCTTTGGGAATTTCCATCGGTTTCTTTGAATGGAAAAACTGATTTGGTTACAAGGAGGCGAGCCGTTGATGATTTCTTGAAGAAGTCATTTGGTTTAAACTTTCATCGGTCGTCTGATATAGTTTCAAGAGACGAAGTAGGTGAATATGTTCATATATTTACTCACATTCGTCTCAAGATGTACATCGAGCTTTTGGTTCTACGTTCGCAAGGTATTTATCAAAACCATACACTTTTCAATAACAATATAGTTAGTATTCAACTATTCACTTGATTTTCCATTTTACTTGCATATAGATTTGCATAGAAAAAAGGACAAAGGGCTCATGCCATTTAAATACGTTGACGCCAAAACCCTTGAAACGATGGGATTATCAACCGGGGTCAGAAAGGTAAAAGTTTAATGGCTTTCTACTTTATACCTTGAAATTGCACTTTGAGATCTAGGGTTAGACCATTTTAGATAGGTGTGATACATTAACCATATACATGAGAGATGCTAGGTTTATAAACAGTCTTATATACAGACAACGTGTTGGGTGCATTGGTTGTGGTCCTTGTGGAAAAAGGAAAGCGTGGCGAGTGGAACTTAGGAAACCAAAATCAGATATGTGAGCTCTTGATGGGCAAAATAGAGCATAACATAAGAGATTTATTCCTGCTTCTTTAAATATTTGAATCTGTGTTTGACAAGTGATGGAAAATGGTGGTCATATCATATGACCACCATTTTGTTTAAACAACATATATCAGTTGACCACGATAGCCCGTGTGCAGATATTGTGGTCAACTGATATATGACTCAACATATGTTGTTTAAAAACAACATATGACTCATATGTTGTTTTTAACGATTATATGCAGGCTTACAACATGGTCCAGAAGTTTAGACAGAGTAAATCAAGTCTGATCTCAACATAAAGTAAAGTTGACCACAATAGCCCGTGTGCGGATATTGCCCTTGCCCTTCAAGCCTTTTTGTCACTGAAGTTATTCATGATGTGCTAAGATATTGTTAGCCATTCAAACAGGCAACACTTTTTTGTTAGTCCACATTCTTGATACATCAAGAACTGAATTAAACATGTAACTTGTTCTGTGCAAAAAATTTCAAAACAAAGATTGGTGTTGATTTTTACATGTGATTTTTTGTTATCACCTTAGAAGTGTATTATGCGGTTTTTACTTCACAGCCTATTAGGAAAATCTATATAATAATTCAAGGTTTTAGGGGGAAATATTTTTTGTTTTATAATAGAAAGTTTTAGAAGTAAAAAATTAAGTGTAATTTTGCACCATGCATTAGTTGATGAAGCTAAATTTTTATATATTAAATAGTTATAAATCTCTAAACATGATAGTTATGAATTCTTTATAAATATTATTATTACACACGGGTATTAAACCTAGTCTATATAATAAATCAAGGTTTTAAAGGGGGTCATCAAGATTCATTTTAGAGGGAAAATGAAGATATTAGGAAGAAGGGGGGGGGGATATGAGAAGTAAAAATAAGGGGGAGCTATTAAGGTCCCTTTTGGTTTCTATTTTAATTTTTTATAATTTCATTAATAATAAATTTAAATTTTGTTTGTTTACTTAAAAAGTATAAAAGATGATTTTTTTAAATTTATTACAAATTATTGTTATTACTCAATGGTCTGTAATTTAGAAATCATTTATAATTACTTAAATTATCTAATTATTAAAATATTTATTATATTATAACAATTAGTGTGTATACACAAGTATTAAGCCTAGTCTACCTAAGAATTCAGGGTTTTTGGGCTCTAAATGTTTTTATGTTTTGCCGCCCAAATATGTATACGTCCTGATTTAGGTCTTTGCATTCATTCTTCTTTCTTTATGATCAAAGCTTCCAATTACATACGAGATTTTTTAAATTAATTTCTCCTTTTAGTAATTCGGATGGTTACAATCTAGATTGAACGTTTCATTATAAAAACATTTATTTTGTTTGGTAATTACATCTCTAAAAGGCCCTTTCAATGGAAGCACCTAAATCAACGATATCGGTTCTAGAAGAAGAATATGTTTATGACTTGCTTTCTTGGCCTTCACCGTCATCGATAGCTTATGGTTCTTGTTGGCGGTAAAGGAACCGGTTCTTATAACAACCGGCTTTTGGTGAAAAAACTAGAACCTATTAACCGGTTTCGGTTCTTGTAGAACCGGTTCCGGTTCCTAAATAACCGTTTCAGGTTCTTAAAAAAATGGTTTTTCTCTATGAGATACGCCGGAACATTAGGCTGCTGTAAATTTTCACTCTCCATTAGGCTTTCATTTAAACTCTATGGTCATAAATTTGTTATATTATTTTTGACTAAATAAGTAGTAACATTAAAAACTTTAATTATTACAAGATATATAGCTTTTAAAACATTAAATAAGTAGCAACACTAAAACATACCGGTTTTTCAGGAACCGGTTCTTTCAACCGGTTCCGGTTCTTTTGGAACCTATAATTTGGAAAAAATAGTAGAACCTCTTCAGAACTTACGGTTTGGTTTTTGTAGAACCGATTCTTCTAAGAACCGGTTTTTGATTATTTGATCGGTTCCGATTCCGGTTTTTTTGTGCACCTCTGGTTATAACGAGCAAGGTGAAGCAAAAGAAATTTAAAATTTGTGAATCAAATTGTTAGAAAGGAATCACACATTAATTTCGTTATGTAGTTCATATATGCTAAATGAAGGTGTATACTCCCAAAGTGATAGAGATTGTGTTTAGAAGTACCAATTGGTTTCCTTTAATTTACTATTTGATATCTCCTTTGTTCATCCATAGTCTTAGGTAAATATGATTTAATTACAATTACAATAAGTGTGTGACATTTTTTTAGCTTTTGTAAGTTTTTATATATCATATCAGTAACTAATGATTTGGGAGTAACTTGTCCACTGCTGTAATTGAACTACAAATATTACCAAAACATAAGACTATATATAAATTGAGTCATATATTTCATAAAGAAGAAAAAATTTAAAAGGAATAAATATTTCTGCCATATCTTTAATAGCGGGTTGGTTACACATGCAACCGAAATGGAATGTCTTTATCAGAATATATTTTTGCTTCTCACTTCGGGCAATTAGCAATATTTTTTTGTGGACTCGCACCAATTTTAAAACCATTTGCCTGGAAAAATGGATGACATGTGTGAATGATATTCAATTTGAGTTTAATGTCACTAGGATTCTCATTTTACAAGTATCTAAATAATTTATTAATAGTGGTATGTGGCCTAAATGTAAAATGGTTGATCCATTAAAGTTTACGGGCAATTTTGCGTTTGTTTGCATTGCATTTTAGATTCTTTCGTGTTTGACTCTTAATAAAACGAGGCATTATTTTTTGAGTAATCTTATTTGTTTTGCATGATGCCTTTAGTTAAATTGAACTTTGCACCGGTTGTTGTCTAAAGGCAGTTTTGACCAAAATATTTAGGCTCTCTTAATCCTTTGCTTACAGAAAGGTCTTCCCACCTAGTACCTAATATTGTTGCTAAATACTTTTTGAAAGGTTTCACTTTGGTTCTTCATGAATTTAACTTTATCCTTTGCGGTATATTTACTCTTATTGAAGTTATAAAAAACACCTAAAAACATGCCTAATCAGCTGCTACATCATAGAAATACTCATTTTCAAATCTCAAAAAACATCTTCAATAAGGAAACCCAAAAAATCCAAAAACATTTCCACATCATCACCATCTTTAACATTTATTTTAACTACCGACTTTTAATTACCAAATTTTTATATAAAATTTTTATATTTTTCATTTTGAAAAATATTAAAATTAAAAATTATAAAAATTAATTATTTTTTTCGTTAGGATAAAATTTATTTTTTGTTGAAGGGAAATTCTAATTTTTTTAGTATTGGATATTAACGGACCTAACTATTAGTTTTTAGCCGTTACCGGTCCCAACTTTTGAAATATGTGCTGGCGGTCCCAACTTTTATCATTTTGGCCACTAATGGACCCGTCGTTAAAAAAGTTAACGGCGTTAACTTTTTTTTTTAATTTCAGGTCGACGTTTTATGGTTTTTGATCGGAATAAGAATACAAGTCTATTGATATAAAAATTACATCGAAACGATGATCCAAACGACGAAATTTGTACATCCGGTTAAAGAACCGTTAGGTTTAAACACCCCGATAAAGCATCGTTTTGTCATTTGGAGCACCGTTTCGGTGTAAATTTTATATCAATCGACTCGTATTCTTTTTCCGATCAAAAACCATAAAATGTCGACCTGAAATTCAAAGAAAAAGTTAACGCCGTTAAATTTTTTAACGGCGGGTCCATTAGTGACCAAAATGATAAAAGTTGGGACCGCTAGCACATATTTCAAAAGTTGGGACCGGTAGCGGCCAAAAACTAATAGTTAGGTCTGTTAATATCCAATACTCTTTTTTTTATAGTTTTCATTTGAGAGGAATTTTTTAAATTTCTAAAACATTACATAGATTAAACAAGTCATAAACGTTACATAGCATTACATAGATTAAACATTACATAAATTAAACAAGTCCTAAACGTTACATAGCATTACATAGATTAAATAAAACCTAACGTTACATACCTAAACGTTACATAGATTACAATACGTAAAACTCTTACCTACTTTGCCCTCATTTTGTCACAAATATTTTTGTGGGATGCGAGTTGCTCGTGATCCATGTAAGTTGTATTCTTAAAAAGAATTTCTTGTACACGTAGTGCAATCTCTTGTTCACGTAATGCGATCTCTTGTTCATATGCTTGAACATCTTTCCGCTTAATATCAACATATTCACGCTTTTGATTTCCATCTCACTAATGGCTGATTGTCTCATTTCTATTAAGTTTTGAAAGCGTCCAATGACTTCATTTAGTTGTGACGATTCGACTTTAGCTTTGGCTTTAGCCTTCTTTGTGACCATTGGACGGGGAAGTTCTTCAACTTTATTCTTAACTGTTACTTCATTGTCATCACTGAGGCCAAAGTAGTTGTTAGCTTCAGAAGAAATATCTTCAATAGATCTCTTACCACTTTGGCTGTGAGTACCAACTATTTGTTCTTTCCACTTCGGCTCATCTTTGACAAGGAACCAAACATGATCATATGTAAACTTTGTGTCTTATTTGGCAAGAGGTCATCAGACCAACCACTTGAGTTTTGCTTTCGTAGTTGGATGCAGAAGCTGTTGAATAAAGTCACCTTTCGTTTTAACATATGCTAGTGCGAACGTAAATTATCCACAGTTCTCACCACATTGCTACCATTTTTAAAGTATGTGTGGATCCTACGCCGAAAGTCATTGTTCTTTTGAGAGTTCCCGATAATAGAGTCGTTTGAAATTTGTAACCAACCCTTTGTGAGCAGTTTTCCTTCCTATATTGACCATGCTTGTCTTTTTTGTTTTTCTGAAGACGCAGATGCTTTTCCCTTCTTCTTTTTAGTGGTATTGACTTATGGGGATGGAGATTCATCCACACTACCACCATGTGGTGCCAATGTGGATGTTTGGGTTGTTGAAATCGTTGGATTAGGGAACTGAGAGAAACCGAGATTTGGGAATTGAGAATAGCCATGATTAGGGAACTGAGAGAACCCGAGAATTGGGAATTGAGAGAATCAAGAATTTGAGAATTGAGACAACCCCGGATTTGGGAATTGGGAGAACCCTGGATTTAGGAGCTGGGAGTATCCTGGATTTGATAGTTGGGAGAACCCTGGATTTGGTAATTGGACGAACCATGTATTTGGAAATTGTGGGTTTGGGTATCTTTGGAATTGGGAATACCCATGAATTGGATACGGGTATTGGTTTAAGTTAGGATTTGGGTTACGTTTTCATCTGAATTAGATTCATTTAGCAACTGTAAAAGCGAATTCATATTATAATCCATGATTCTAATTATAGTAAGAGAAATGATGTTTGAGGGTGTGAAAATAATGAAGGGATGCGATTAGTGCCCGCTTTGATTAGGCTTCCTTTAACGGATTTGATCGACATTTCGTGCCTGCAGTCCTGCTGAATTCGACGTAGTGATTAGAGAAGCGAGAGTTTAAATTTGAAAATATATTACTGTTTAGGGGGAAATATGAAATTGTTTGAAAAATTAAAATACTAACGGGAGTTTAAAATTTGAATTATATTACCGTTTGGGGGGAAGTTCGAAAATATTTGGAAATTTAAAATTAATATTTAAAGTTTAAATGATAATATTTTAAATTTTGAAAAAGTATACGTTTGGAAAATATTACAATAATAACAAATTACAATAGTAAAAAAACTACAATAACTTCAAACAACAATTATAAAACATTGCAATAATAACAAATTACAATACAAAATAAACACACTACAATAACTAAACATACAAATATTTATTCTTTAAGAGACCATATATGTTCCACCAAATCAGCTCGAAGTGCATGATAAGCCTCTTGATTGCGTAAACTTTTGAACATTTGCAAATAACTTTCAAAACCGGTGTTCATAAGTTATTGGTCCATCTTCATCATTATCACTAGCCCAGTCATATATGGCATAACCTTCATCCTCTACAATCATATCATGCATTATAATACATGCGTGCATGATATCGCTTAGTTGGTGCAAGCTCCAAGCTCTTGCGGGACCATGTATGATTGCCCATCAAGCTTGGAGGATACCAAAGGCTCCCTCGACATCCTTTCTTGCAGACTCGTGACGTTTTTTAAATTCTTTCATTTTATCGGTTTGTGGATATGTAAAGCTTTTCACTAGTGTAGTCCATTCAGGATATATACCATCGGCAAGATAGCATCCTATTGTGTATGAAGTTCCATTCACTGTAAAATTACAGGGTAGAGCATTACCTTGTAATACTTGGTTGAATACGGGAGATTGATTGAGCACATTGATGTCATTGTTATTAGAGCCCGCTACACCAAAATAGGCGGGCAAAATCCAAAAGTCATATGATGCAACAACCTCTAGCATAATGGTGGGATATCCATGGTCACCTCATGTGTATTGACCTTTCCATGCTATTGGACAATTTTTCCAAGCCCAATGCATACAATAAATGCTTCCTAAGATTCCGGGAAACCTGTGCTTGGATGAATGTGATGCTAGTAATTGTTGTATGTCAGAAGCATTTGGTCTTCTTAGATACTCATATGAGAAAACTTCAACAACATATCTACAAAAAAATTTGAAGACATTCGGCGGCAGTAGTTTCACCAATTCATATGTATTCATCATATAGGTCAGCTATTGTGCCATTTGCCAACTGACGTATGGCAGTTTTGCATTTTTGTATAGGCGAAAGACCTTTTCTACCTTTACAAGCATATCTTTGTCGAAAATAAGAAGAATGATTGGATACACCTTCAACAATTCGACTGAAAAGCTGTTTGCTCATCCGGAACCTTCGTCTAAAATAACTTTCAGGATACACCGATCCAGAAAAGTGGTCATTCCAAAGACGCTTATCCCCATCTTTGTAATTTTTTAAATTGTTTATTTTAATTATTAACCAACATTGGCCCACCATCTCTGTAAGATTCTTGTTTTTTTAAGTTCTTGTGTATGAACTTTCATTTCATGAATAAGTTGCTCCAATAGATTGATTTTCAAAAACATGGCCATGTGGGCTTTAAAAACAACCAAAAACCCCTATTGGGGATGCTCTTATAAATGATCCAATTACTAATCCGAATCACTAAAGTTAGTTCTAAATGATGATTTCTTACAACTGTATGATTTTTCATCTCAGTGGATTTAATAAGTTGTTTTATCTCATACAGATTAAGTAAATCTTAGGTTGTGTTTTATCACAAATGATTCAAAAAAATTTGGGTTGTGTTTGGGGTCGTGTTTTTTTAAGTCTCAAATAGGTCTGATAAACTTCGGTTGTGTTTTATCTTGAACATGCCAACTAAACATTTAGGGGCTGTTTGTTTAAGCCTTTTAATAGTTCAGATGTCTGAATGGTTTAGCACTTAATGATTCAGACTGTTTGTTTCGCGAGCAGATGACTGAATGGTTAAGACATTTGCCTCTGAATGGTTAAACATTATACAGAGTCTGAATGGTTAAGAGCTATTATCTGAATTGGTTAGACATTTGCCTTTAAATAGTTAAGCAATATACTAGCTCTTAATGGTTCAGACCTCTTACTAATTCAGCACTTAATGATTCAGACCTCTTATTGGTTCAGCACTTATCCATTCAGATACTGTTAAACAACCCCTAAGTATAGGGAGGAAAAAAAACAACTTTGAAACTACTGTCTGCAAACCGTTATTTTAGGTAAAGATCAAGGAGGGAAACACAATTTTAAAACTATTGTATGCAAACCGTTATTTTAGGTAAACCTCAGGGAGACAAAACGAAGTTTACTCTACATGACATAATTCGATCGATTATTAAAGGCAATATAATATAGAATTCGACATATTTATTCATATTAATAACGAAGCGTTACCACTTAAAGAGATTAAATACGAATAAATAGCAACAAACCAACGAATACAGGTTCGAGTGGGGCATTCGGGTTCAGGTTTGGGGCAGATGTCACAGTATCCACTCCTTATAGAAATTTTGTCCCGAAATTTGCTTAAACCGAAACAAAAGATGAAACGAAAAGATGTGGATACTTAGATTTTCTTCATAAATGTATTTACGTTATTTAGCTTATTTGATTTGAACAAGAATACGTTAGTCTCGAGGAGTTGAATTAGAATACACCAACTTGAGAATTGGATGATGATAATAACAAATGGTAATATGCGAAAACAATTGTTAAATTTTGACTTCTATATGATAAGATTTCGTTTATGATCTTTGCATATGTTCAATTGGTAATTGTTTATTATTTTAGGTCAACTTAGAATATAGTTTATCTTACTCGATGAGATACAATATGTATTATTATATAAATAAAATATTTAGAACAACACAAAACTTCACAGATCGCAACAACGCTTCATTCGACAATATGACAGAAGCATTATATATAGGGCGTACCAGCGGCGTATCCACCACGCCCTTGTCATACCACATTTGTCGCATTGCTCTCAAACACATGACAAAACTTACTATGGTTTCCATGCACCAACTTTCATAATTCTGTGTGCACCCGTAATTACTTTAGTTTTTGCATGGACCACACAGTTCATTCGATCACGTCCGAGTCAAATGTACACAAAAATTTCTAAGTTAAGATAATGGTACACACAGGTTCCGAAATCATATTCGTTAGCATTTAGTTCTTGTGAAGTATAGTTTAAGATGACAACAAATTGATATTCCGCGAGAATTAAATTTATTAGGACTATTGCTCGTAGAAATAGTTTTGTTCATTGATATAAATAGTCAAGTTCGAGTACTAGGTTTGTAACAACTTAAGTTTGTGAAACCGACTTCGTGTGTGTGAGATGTAGATATCAAATGTTCATGATACTAAGTTTATAAGCATTAATTGATAGTTGATTAGGATTATAGAAAAAATTATAGTTCCGATGCATAGATCACTTGATTCCTATTGGATTCAATTTTTTAAGGTGCTTGAATTCATAACAAAAGCTTTTAGGTAAACCAAGTGTATTGATTACAGAGGTATACGACATTATAGAAGTTGATGTTATTTGTCTATGATGCGGTTTAAAAAGATGAAATAACCAATTAAGTAATAATTTTATAAGTGATTGAAAGTTTAATCTTTACCCTAATTAAGAGGGATTGATTTGAAAATAACTGACACAATCTAAGTTTCAAGTATCCGATATTGGAAAACATATAACGTGATGTTTGTTGTAAGTCTTTGTATCATATTTGAGAAAATGTGGAAATGTTGTATAATCGTTAAAATAACCAATCCCTTTTTAACGAAATCATTTATCAGTATATATATATTTTTTTGAGAAAATAAGGAAATCATTTTTTTAGAATTAATTATTGGTTGGTAGTTTTACAAAAACTACAGATAAAACATGGTAGTTTAGGAAGAGAGTTTATATGTAAGACACATTGGGTTTGGATAAGTTTATAGAAACCAGATGTATAAAATTTCATTAGTGAGTTTATACAGAAATGAAATACTTTAGTTCAATGAGCTTAGGAATAGTTGTGTAGTGATTTCACATTAAGTTTTGGAAAACGAATTTATGAATAGCATCATTTAATGGTGGATTAGAAGTTGGATTAAAATTTTATGATTAGATGGGTGATTTGGACAACATTAGAGATTAAGTTGAGATACTTTAGAGGTGAACGTTCAATTCGTACATCAACAAATGCATTGGCATAGTAAATTCGTTACGAGATTTCAGGAATCATGAATAAAGTCTTTAATTTGAGACTCGATATTTGAGTTGAGATTAGAGGTATGCCTTAGATTTAGTATTTGGTATTTGTTTTGAAGTTTTGATAATCTGTTTGAGGTTAGTCAATATATCTTTGTTTTGATTTAGAACATTTGGGTCGCGATGATATTAGAGAGTTGTTCACATCTTGGTGTCATTCCACAGAATAAGATAGAAAAAGAACTTAGAGACATAAGAAAATTTTGGATAGCATAAGTTGTAATGGAATTTTAGATTGAATAGAAAGGATAATTGTACTTTGAATTTCATAGAATTTTTTTTAGAACACATGACATAGTAATCACTTGGAAATCATTGAAATGTAAATAAACAAACCTGGAATAACATTTGAGGTGATATGGAAACCCATTGAAATAATTTGAAGTCATAGAAAATGATAATCATAGAATCCATAATTAAATAGAATTAGAAGGCTTAGGAATGTGTCTTGGTTTTGGACACTTAAGACTTATCAAAGTGTTAAGTTCGTTTTCAACGTATTCGAGAAGGCGTGCTTTAGCCTATAGGGTCACACTTATCTCGTCTATCCCTAGGAAGCATACATATCTCTTAAAGAGATTTATACGAAATTCTTTGTCTTAGACAGAATGTCCGTGATACAAGCGTTCCCCCTTCCGGTTTGCGCACACTCCCACGTTTCAAACTTACTTAAGGCGACGACGAGATTCCACAAAGAGAAAGATCCTAATATCACAGACGAGTCTTTTGTTGCTCCTTCACGAAATCGAATAAAGAAATAAAAAGAATACGCATAGAAAGGTTCATAAAAAGGAATAAAGAAATAAGTTCTAGAAGAGTTTTCTAAGCACAAACTATTTTCACTAACGACTCTTAGGTTATAGTCTAGGTCGGTGTGTTTCTAATACCCTATCCTAGTTCCCTATAACCATGACTCTAATACCAAACTGTGACACCCCACCCGATGACGGAAACACCGGGTTGTCAAAAAAATTGGATATCAATAGTAACAAAGCATATGACACACTTTTTATTTAATTCTAATAATTGTCATAACATAAGTTTTTGAACAGGAGTCTTAAATGGAAACGGCAAAGTAATAAAACCGAAACAGTAAATGCAATTGTTATTATTATTTTAACTAGGTCCAAGACAATCCTATGTCTTGGTAAAAGCAGCAAAATAACACCAACACCACCTGAAATATGTGAAAATAAAGTTAGCTAATGAAAGTTAGTGAGTAAACATGGGTTGCTAAATGAACTTCTAAAGTGTTTTATTTATTTTTATTTTGGTTGCAAATCGAGTGTTGTAAACAACTAGGCTAATTGAAGATACACCAAATAGTTATAAGCATCATTATAATATATATAGACCAACTGAATTTGTTCAATTAGTTTGTTTGTAGAGTGAGTTCGCAAATATAACATACATATTCATACGAAGCATAGCATGTACATATATATCTATACTACATTATAATACATTTTAGATGGGCAATTGTGTAATTTTACAATTTCCTTAATTTCAACACTATATAAACAAATTTATCTCATAAAAAAACCCTTAGGGTTTGTATCAAGCAGACAAGCCGCTCCCGTTCAAAATTCGTCTGCTCATCCAGTCTGCTCATCCAGAGCAACCATCGATGTCTCCAATTTCTCCCCCATTTGCTCTCCTACAAATTTGCTTTCTCATCTTCTACTAAATCCAGAGCAACGACGATGGCAACATGGCGTTTTCTAGCTTGATCTGGATGCTCTAACGGTGGGGTTTGGGCTGTATCTAGGTTCTTGGTGGTTCTCAGTTTTTCTTATGTCATCAACAAGGTTAGTTTCAGCTAATCAATTGTGTATTTGCCTTGCTTTGCGGGTTTGCATACATTTGATTCACTAATTGTTCGTAGATGATAGTTTTAGATGTTTCTAGGGTTCGTAGATGATAGTTTTAGATGTCACCCGGTACATATACTCAAATTCCTTCAAATTCGAAATTTGAATCTCTCGATTTTGGATTTCATGTTTCCCAGTTACTGAATCTAAGAACTCGACGCCATTAATCTCCCCCTTGGGTGTTTCAAGATCTGAATCTAAGGTTTTATTTAGTATTTTTGTTATTTAAAGTTGATTGGTGTATATGCAGATTTGGAGCCTGATATCGTTTTCTTATTATGGATGCAGAAGTGAGTAGCTGAAGGAACTGATGAAATTGAGACCCCGAGTCAGTTTTCGAAGGTAAATCACTCAGATCTTTAGTTTTTGAATTTAAAATTTTAAATATATGATTTGGTTTTGGTGGGTTTTTCGTATAATGTTACGTCATATTTTCTGTTTGAATTTAAAATATGTACAGTTTGCTATTGTTTGTTGTTTGAAGTAATTAGGTGTTGCTTGAACTAATGACCTAAAAGTAATTAGCTGTTGTTTCATTAAGTGAATGACCTGCTGTTTGTGTGTTTAACAAACTTGATTTTCATATCATAGTGTTTTTGATCCATTTAGGAGTATGAATCCTAATATACATAAAATTATGTAGTTTGTGTTTGTTAACCTGGTTATTGGTGTTTTGACGACTTTAGAATTGAGGTAAATGAAAGTAGAGCTATTGGAGATTTAACCTAATTGACGACTTTAGATTTGCGTTTGTGGTGCGTGTCTTGACCCATTTTATGTGTGTGTTTATGGTGTGTGTGTTTGTTCCATTGTTGAATTTAGAGACTGCGATATAACAATCTTGATTCAAGTATTGGCATGTTTTTAGTTTGACGAACAGGTAACAACACCAACCTTTGTTGAAAATTGAAATTGATGGGTCACTTGAGCCTGCTTAATGCAGTTTTTTTGGAATAGCTTTCAACTAATATTTGTTCATATCTCTATGCTCTTATGCGCAAAAAAAGTTCATATTTTTGAAACTGAAGTTAACCAAGGTCTTACCGATTTCATAAATATTCAACCTGGTTTTGACTATGTTTTGACCCATTTCATAAATTTCATAAATATTCATCCTGATTGTGTATGTTGCAGGTCTGCTACTGTTGCAGTTTACAATGCTGCTGCGGTTTTATTCTTTTACAGGTCTGCTGATATGAAGTTGTACATAGTTGACCTGTTGTTTCTGTCTTGATATTGTGTCTTGAATGTCGAGCGGGAATGAGGTAAATCTGAAAATTCTAACTCCATTTAATACAATGCTTACATTGCACAAGGTGTGTGTGCGTGTTGTATTTTAGTATGAAGGTGTTATGCTACAGGGTGTGTGTGTGTGTGAATAAACCTGTTGCAGCTGTTTGAATCTGAATGTGTTGTGTGTGTGTTTGGGGGGGGGGGGGGTTAAAAACTTGTTGTTGTTGCTGCTGTATTTTGAAACTGAATTTGTTGTATGATGTTGTTGCTGTTTTAAAAAAATTTTAAAACATTTGATGTTATTGCTGTTGTGTGTGTATGAAGGTGTTTTATGAATGTGTGTGTGTTGTATGTTATTATAACTGTGTTTGAAACTGAATGTGTTGTGTGTATTGATGTGTTGTGTTTGTTTGTGCTGTGAAAACTGAAAAACTGTTCAAAATTGTCATTTTTGTGCATGAATGTGTTGTATGAAGGTGTGTGTTGTATGTTAGTATGATGAAGACTTCAAAAAACACGCACCTTCATACAATAAAAACAGTTGAAACAGCAGCAGCACATTTCAACAGCAACAGTTGAAATGTTTTGAAACAACATCAACATATTTTTTGCATAAAAGAAACTTTTTTGGGCAAAAATGTGTGTTTTTGGACATAAAATGATCATTGATCTACCTGTTTCATTTTAAACATAACAACAGCAGTAGAAAATAGTTTTGGCCTATTTTGTTGAAATTGTATCACTGAGTTTTGGCCTGTTTGTTGAAATTGTAAGCTGAAAGTGCACATGTGAAAGTAAGCTGAAATTGTAACACTGAGTTTAAGTCTAATTAATGAAAGTTTATGTGTGCATGAATGTGTGAAGGATGTTGAAACTGAATCTGTTTAACTGAAAGTTTATGTGTGAATGTGTTGTGTGTGTATTAATGTGTTGTGTTGTATGAATGTGTGTGTGTGTGTTGAAAGCTTTTCCAGTCATACATCTAAACATGTTTTCAGTTTTGATGTACATTAGCATATAAAAATATTCATATTGAACTTGTTTTTAAAGAAATGATGAATACATGCTCCTACTGTTGCTATGCTTCTTTTCATTTTCAAGTTTTATAGTTTTCACCCATTTTTTCATTATAGGGCTTATGAAAGGGTGCTATTTTATAATGGGAAAGCTTTCAAAGAACCCAAATTTCCTTGATTTAGTTTGTTGTAGAAACCCAAGAAACTAAAATAACCCATTTTTGTTAGCCATCTTGTATGATCAATTTATAATATATTAATTGGTGTCTATTTGATAACTGAAATGTTATTCATTGATTTTGAGATTTGAAAACACTGAATTTTGAACTTTTTCATCAAACTTTAAAAGTTGATGTGATTGGATCCTTGAAATTTCTCATCAAAAATTGAATGTATGTATCCTACATGTGTGTTGTATGGATGTGTAAATTTGTTTTTGATCATTTTTTAAAATCAGTTTCCTTTTCTTAAAGACAATATATATGTATTCCTTATGATGTTTTATGTATTAAATTGATTTGTGAAGTTGTGTGTGTTGTGATGTTTGGAACTGAAATTAGCCACAACTCTTTTACTTCATATTTGATGTCTTAATCAATAAACCATAACAGAATGTGGTTGTCTTGTGTGTTTTTTGAATTTTGGAAGCGAATTCAAGTAGCATATTTTGACTTGTTGTGTGTGTGGACGAACTTCATACTTTCACCCATTCAAAAGGGTAGGTTTGACTGATTGGGTTTGAATAAGCAATTTTGAGTTTGAAAACTAAAGTAAAAAGGATATGTTTGACTGATTAGGGTGGTCTACATCTGCAATAAGTGTGTGTGTTAGCAATTTTTGATCAGCATAATGAACTATATACATACATACATCATCGGGTGTTTTGTGTTTGGGGGAGGATCTGATGCCAAGGTTTTATATCCTCTTATGTAGGCTGTAAGAAATGTGTTCTCACCACAACTTAACTTGGTCAGTTTGTATTGAAATAATGTAGTGTAATTTAGAGCAAGTGTATAGAAATAATGCAGTGTGTTCATGTGCAGTGTGTTCATGTGCAATGTGTTGTTAAGTGCAGTGTGTTTTTAAGCAAAATGTGTTTTTAAGTGCTTTGTGTAGTGTGTTCATTGTATATCATTGGTCGGATTTCAAACAATCCGCCTCCATGTTTCAAAATTCAGATCCACCTACGGGCTCTTCACTGTCGAGCCCTCTCTCCAAATGCTTCGCTTGCCTGGTCGGATTTCACTAGGGTTTTGACCTTCCTGTTGGTTTCTCTCAAATGGTGACAATAATGACTCTACTAAACAATTGTAAGACATGATGATTCCACATTTTTTGGATTTTGTTAATGTTTCTGTTTTATTTTGTATCTACTAAACGCCTAATGTTGTTTGTTTAGAGGTCGATATATGTGTATTCACTTTTGATGTCATGTTTGCAAATGGAGAACAATAATCATGATCTTGGTCTTTGATATTTGATATATTTCATACATTGAACTTAAAAAATGATGATTAAACTTAATGCTAGCTTCACATACTTATAACTTGTGGCAGGTTATTGGGTTTACCATCGCGTCAAAGAAGAAAATGTAAGATTCCTAATTCGTATCTGCAGTTATTGATGTCTTATAAAGGCCTAATGTATTGTTTTGCACATCCTAGATCTGAGTGATTTGTTTGGTGCTGAAAAGAAATGATACTTTGAATATTCATTTGTTGGTTTATCTGTTGATCAGGGTTTTCTGTTGCAGGTTTGCTTACGTCTTTAACGCCATTCATTTTGCAAAGAACAAATGAGGTACATGTGGTGTTGGGTGGGGTGGGGGGTTTGTTGTGTGTTGAGTTGTGAATTTTTAAAGATTTCAAAAAAAATTTAAAAAAGTTTCTGCTGCTGCAATTAATGTGTATGATTGTGTGTTATATGACTATGCAGCAACTACTGTTGGGTCAAAAAAACATGATCTGTTCATATTGCCACATTCATGGTGTGTATGAATGTGTGTTATATGCTCGAATTGTCCTCTATTGCAAACAACATGATATGTTCTTTTTACCCCACCCACCTGATCTGTTCATTTTGCCACATTCATTTGTGCTGAATTTTTTGTTTTTTTGCATTTGAATCTGAGAATGTGATGTTATAACATATATTTTATTGTGTTAAGTTCGAAACATTTGATATGAATGCCACTCTGTGTAAATTTATTTAAAAAACCTACGACAATCTTGATGAATGTGTGTTTCTGAATACGAGTTTTAGACTATATGTTTTTTTTGTATTCATATAGTAAACAAATCTGAAAGTATGTATTTTCTAACCATTTTGACCCGTTTAAACCATTTCATTATTGTTTTTACCCATTTATCTGTGTGTTGTGTGCAGTGTTGAATGTGTGATTTGTGTGAGTTCTTTTTATCTCAAACTATGTATTTTTAACCCATTTATGAAAGTATGTGTGAGTTGATTTGATGTGTTTGGTGAGTGTGGTAGGAAAAATGGAAATGATAGAGGTGATCACCGTGACGTTAGTTAAATTTTTCACCATAATGTTGAACTTGCTGCAATTTTGTCTATTTTCTTGTCGCATTTTGACTTATTGTTGCTGCATTTCCATTTTTTATCGATATAATTTTGGCTTCGTTTTTTCTGCAACTTCGCCTGCAATTTTGACTGCATTTTAGCTTGAATATGGCTTCAAAAACTAGGTTTATTAGTGCATAGTGTCTGCATATTGACTTCTTTTGCAGCAGCTTTGACTGCATTTGTTGTTGCGATTTGGACAGCATTTTGGGTTTTTTTAACTGCTAATTTGTCTGCATTTTTACTGCAATTATGACTACCTTTTTTGGTTGCAAAAACCGTGTTTTTTAGTTTGTTTCTGCAATTTTTGATCCGTTTGACCTATTTATTTTTAAAATACTATAGTTTGATCACTTTATTAAATGTTCACTACATTTTCACACGTTTCAATTTAAATCACCTACATTTGGACCTTATAGTAAACAGATCTGAAAGTATGTATTTTCTAACCATTTTGACCCGTTTAAACCATTTCATTATTGTTTTTACTCATTTATCTGTGTTGTGTGTAGTGTTGAATGTGTGATTTGTGTGAGTTCTTTTTATCTCAAACTATGTATTTTTGACCCATTTATGAAAGTATGTGCGAGTTGATTTGATAGTTATAAAAAGGGGAGAGTTAATCGTTGAGTTGGGGGGGGGGGGGTACTGCTGCACATTGATGATAAAACAGCAGCACACACAACTGTTTGAATCTGAATTTAACCTGCTGCTGTCTAATCTACACATGGATGAGTGAGGCTGTTGCTATTGTTATAGATAGGAATTGAGTGAGGCTGGTTGCTGTAGGTTAGAATTTTTCATTTCATTCCTATTTTTTAAACAATGTATAAGACAGTGTTATGTTTTCTTTAAATAATTAGTGTCACATTATTTGAAGAAAAAGGACCGGGAGGGTTTAATGCATAAACAGTTGGTACAAGTGGAAACAAAGGTGTTGGTTTCAAAACAAGTTGGCATTTGGCTGATAAAGTCTTAGTGGTGTTGACTGCAAGAGAAAAGAAAAGAAGCATTGATGTTGCCAAACTGTAATATTCTGATTTATCATACGATTTTTATCAGTACAATGTAGCAAATCCGGTGAGTATCGCTTTCTTAGTTAGCCATTAATAGTTCAGATTGTTGTTCCTGATCTGTAATGACTAAAATGAATGGCAGATTATGCTCAATTAGACCAATGCGAATTGGACCAGCCGCTACCAAAAAGAATATGGGCAGTTTGCTATCAATATCCCAAAGGTACATGCTGTTTTTACTGTTTCTCACAATATAGTTTGTTCATTTTATCTACTTAATTTGAGTTTATAGAGAACAATTAGAATATGATAATCATGTATATTGTATACTAGAACAGTTTATAAGATAGAGCTTTTGGATATGAATATTTTGTATTTCTGTTCATTTAAACACTTTAAGAGCAGGTAAAACAATATATAAAAAAGTATTTTGTCCATCTATGCCTACATGTACTTTTTAGTCTACCTAAGTTAGATTGTAACTTTAGAGACACCTCAAAACTATAATGTTAGTTTTTATAACTTGTTGCGTGTTACAAATGTGCCTAAACATTCATATGAAATCATACTGGAATAACAAGACACACACAATTCCTTTCACCATAAATGGGTCAGTTTAGGTAATATGATTTCGTAATGGACCCGGAATCATGTTTTAGACAGTGTGTGGTTAGTATTAGATTAATCATTTGAATGTTGTTTATTTGTTTTCATTTTGTTATTATGAGTATCATTGTTAGTTATTTGTCATGCTTGATTTTCAATTATATGAATCGTAGTGTTGATGTTAGAGTTCATAATTGAATTGCAGTTTTTTTGTAACTTTGTAATGACGGGATTGTCTTTATTTGTAGGACATGATCTGAGTATTTTAGATATATTAACTGCAGTTTTTTATTGCTGCAAAAAGATGGTTATCCAACTGTATTGCCAAAGTGGTTAGTCGAAGATAGTCAAAAGGAATCATAGTATGAAATTTAACACATGATATCGTTATCTGTAGTTTTTTATATATATTAACTGCAGTCGTTTATTGCTGCAGTTTTTTATACATATTAGCTGCAGTTTTTTATATATATTTTATTTATATGAATTGCAGTTTCAATACTTGTTGCACCAATAAGCTCACTACTAAGTTTTTCATAACTATCTTTATTTGTATCTACTTTAGGTACACAATACTTTACTTCAAACACCTACTTGGACTCTATTAGTTACGTTGACGCTATTTTAAAGCACGTGATATTTTAGCAACCCGGATTTCAACAGTGGCTTCTGAATTTACCCTTTAGCACCGGAGGTAGGGTGTTGGACGCGTCTAGGAGTCCTTTAACTCCTACTACCGTTGAAATTTGAGAAAGAAGGCGTTCATGTGGTAGAAGTAAGTATTGAAGATCTTGAGAAATTTGAGCAAGGTAAAATTTTTGTATTGTTTTTTATGTTTTGCATCCTATGTTTTAGTATTAAAAGTTTGATTGTCTAATTTCTCTTAATATATGTAGAGTTGCGGAAGGTACCAAATGCATAAAGATTTGGCACTTGGAAGTTGAATGAACAAATGGAAAGTTGGAATATTGGTATTTTACTTATGGTTTTCGTTGTTTGTTTTATGTTTTATGTCTTGTTTGATACAATCTATGTTTCTGCTTAGACTTCTGTGTTTTTATATGTTACTGAACTTATATTCGACTTCTCTAAAATGTTAGGCTGCTTGTATAAAAATTGTTATGGTTAGAATATTTTTTTAGGCAATTTGGTTTAACTGGTTCAAACCTCAAACCAAATTAGATTCGGTTCAGACTAAAATTGATTGAAATTGTTTTTGTTCGGATTGTAGTTTTACCCGAGGAACATCGTTCTTTGAGGATCCTATTTTGGCATGAGTTTCATTTAAATTCGAAGTGTGCTTGATAACATATAGAAATTGCAAGTGAATTACGAGTTATTCTGTTTACTACTAAAATATTCTTTTAGCACTATAATTTGACCTGTTTGTAATATATTTGCTCATTTTACCCATTTTAGTTTAACTTATTATACTTTCACTTGTTAATACATATATAAATTGTTCTTTCTTGAGTTACTTTGTAAAACCTACTAAGATGACTAATGAACCGACAAATTAAAGACAAACAATAATTGCATGGTGGGATATAAAAACTTAAAACAAGGGATGAGGTAGTTTCTTATGAATTCAAAAGATGGAAGTGGTATGTGAGGAAACTTCTAACGTTCATCTCTTTCATAACTTTAATTTAGCACAAGTCAACATTTTTTGGTGTTTGTAGTGCAGCAAAGGCTCATTGATCCTGGCTCAGAAGGAAGACCAGAAAAGTGTATCAATGGAGCACTTTACCTTATTATAGATTATAGTATAAAAGACTTGCGGAATAAAAATATAAAAACTAACTATTATACAATACAAGCCACGAGAGTATGCATTAAATAATAGTATGAATATTATAATGTAAATTGCCGTCGTCGTCACATCACGCGGGTGCCCTAATCGGTGTCGCCGCCGCATCGCGCGGGCTACCTGCTAGTATATATATATAGGAGATGTATAACCCATAATATATATATATATATAGGAGATGTATAACCCAGAAACCTTATTTTAATGAGCAAACCCTAGAAACCTTATATGTGGCTTATAACGTGCCGCATCCACATTTTTCTCTTGGTTTGTCTTTTTGCTCTTAAGGGCATTATAGACATTTTCTTGCAATCATCTCTCACCCACCATTTGACAAGACCATATCGTCATATCTATTTACATTACTCAAATTTGATTTTCAAATTTTCTCATCCTTACTCTCTCTCTCTCTACAAACTATTACTCTCTACAAAATTCCACAGATTTGTTCAAAAACAGAAATGAAGCCTTGAAATCTACTGTAATCCCGATTGTTGTTGCGGGTTTTTCAACATCTTTACGAGCAACTCCCTCCATTTTTTTAAAATTCTACCGGTGTGATTCCTAGATGTTCTCCGGTGTTGTTTGCTACAGATGGTGAAGACGATGAAGATGATGGCGGTGACCAAAAAGTCGCCGAAAAGTTTGGACGATGATGATCTTCCATCGTTTGTTTGCTACAGATCCGTTCGGATTCAAGTAAGTTTTACTCCAACTCTGAGTTTACTTCAACTCTACAACAACGACGTCGTTTCTTTCTCATCCTAGATCTGCAACAATGACATTGTTGGATAGTTTTCCGACTGTGTGATTGTTGGAGATTGGGAAATGATGTTGGTGAGGGATGAGTCGGCCGACGACGTCATGAACGAAGGCGCATGAGGGCGGTAAGAGGAGTGATAGCCATAGATCAAAGAAAATCAATCGGTTGTGTTGAGTTAAGTGGGAAACAGGAATGTGATTGTTGTTGTATCGTTCGATGGAGTGTATTTACATACTATTTTGCTTCCAAATTGTAAATTGATGATGTCTTAGTTCTTTTTTTTTGTCGCTGTCATTTTTAAAATATAGATACTTTTCTAAAGTAATTTATTGAATGTGTGATAATTTTCTAAAATAAAGTATTAAGCATTTACTCTATTTTTAAGTAGAACTTTGGAATAAGTTGAAATTGTGATGTATATATTATAGGCTTTTTTTATGTAACACAAAGTAACATATGTAATATGTCTGGATTGACACTTTAATCCATCTAATTTCAATTTTTTATAAAATATGTAAACGATGTAACATACGTACTAGTTAGTTTTCAACAGGTTGTTTAAATTTTAGTTAAATATGTAACACTATGTAACATATACGGAACTTTGCTTTATTGGTTTTTTTAAATTTCAGTTGAGTAAACATTACGTAAAATTTTGATAGATATTTGATTTTTTAAGATCCAAATATGTAACAAAATGTAACGTATGTAACGTATGTTCCAATTAAATTAATATGTAATACAATGTAACACATGTAATACTATGTCAGAATTGACATATAATGTATTCTAGTTTTTAATTAAATATGTAACACGATGTAACATGTCTAACTGACGCTTAACCATCTAGTTTTGTTTTTAATAAAATATGTAACACGATGTAACAAATGTACTAGTTATTTATTCAAGTGTTTTTAACCATCTGGTTTTTTTTCTATTTGAGTGCTTGACATACTTACCGTTAGTTTTCAACAGGTGTTCAAATTTCAGTTAAATATGTAACAATATATAACTTATGAAATTTTGCTTTATTGCTTTTTTAAATTTAAGTTAAATATGTAAAAATATGTAACTTTGATTTTTTTAATTCAAGTATCGGATTTTATAACAACTTTCTATAAGTAAATAGTTCCAATTAAAATATGTAACACAATGTAACATATGTAATACTACGTCAGAATTGACATGTAATATTTTCCGGTTTTTAATAAAATATGTAACAAGATGTAACATGTCTGACTGACGCTTAACCATCTAGTTTTGTTTTTAATATAACATGTAACACGATGTAACAAATGTACTAGTTATTTTTCAAGTGTTTTTAACTATCTAGTTTTGTCTTTACTGTTCAAGTGCTTGACATACGTACCAGTTAGTTTTCAACAGGTTCTTCAAATTTCAGTTAAATATGTAACAATATGTAACATGTAATTTTGCTTTATTGTTTTTTTTTAAATTTAAGTTAAATATGTAACAATATGTAACTTTGCTTTTTTTATTCAAATATGTATATGATGTAACATATGTAACTTTGAGTTTTTTAAGATCCAAATATGTAACACGATGTAAAAAAATAAGTAACACGGTGTAACAAATGTAATCCATGGAGTTTTGTTTTTATATAATATGTAACACGATGTAACAAATGTAATCCTTCAGTTTTTAATAAAATATGTATCACGTTGTCACATATGTAACATGATGTAACAAACGTAACATGTCCGGAGTGACACGTAGTCCATTCATTTTTTTTCAATACGTAACAAGATAACAAACCTATCAACCGGTGTAACAAGACACGATAACTTATCGTGTCATTTTTCCAAACACGAACACGATAAGACACGATAAAAACATATTTAAAAAAAATTAAAATTTCCAAAAAAATTCAGAAGTCTTAAATACTAAATATGACTTAACATGATAACTTTTAAGTCACAAAACAACAAAATTCCATAAAAATAGTATTTAATCATAATAATACTTGATAAACGAATATGAAAAAAGATTAAAAAGTTTATCAAAGTCCATATGGGTCTTTGATCTTTCTATTCATCTCCACCTCCATTCTTCACTAACTTTTCATGTAAATAAATACAAACAGGTGATCTATAGTGTTAACAAATCTTGAACTTGTTAAGACACGATAATTAACGTGTCTTTATCATGTTAACCTATTAATGACATGACACATGTTAAGATCAACCACAAAACCTGTTAGTTTTGTGTCGTATTTTTGTGTCCGTGTCAGAAATTTTCAGCCTTTTAGTTTTGCCGTGGTGTTTTGCTGTTAAAACAAATACTAGATATTAGGGGTGTACACGGTTCGGTTTCAAACCGCGAAACCGCCCAAACTGTTCATTGGTTTGGTTTCGCGGTCGGTTTATGTTTATACAAAAAACCGTTCGTAAAAAACCGGATCGGAACGTTATGAACGGTTTGGTTTACGGTTTATACAAAAAACCGTTTGTAAAAAACCGGACCGGACCGTACGTGCACGTGTGTGTATGTATATATATACATATATATATTAGATCTCATATATGAGTTCTTGTGAGTAAAGTATTAAAACATGTATTAGTTTGTTGGTGTTAAAATAGGTCATAACTAGCATTTCGATCATATAAATATATATAATATCATTATATCCATCATTATATTGTTACAACACAGATAATCTTGCAATATTCAGATATATAATCAATTTTCAATACCGCTACTTTTAAAAGTTTAAAAGATTTTGACAAAATTTAGGATGTTGTTTAGAACTCTTAAACTTGGACTACAACGCTCAAACCGCGAAACCAAACCGGACCAAACCGCTCGTATGGTTCAGTTTAGGTTTGGTTTTTTACTATAAACGGTTCGGTTTTAGTTTTTAATGGCAAAAAACCGCAAGTAACGGTTTGGTTACGGTTTTATCCAAAAACCGAACCGCATATACCCCTACTAGATATGTTAAATTTAGCCTTGCAGCAAATGCTAAGAACTTGGGATTATATCTGAAATATTTGCTGAAAAATCTCAGTTTCGAATTGTCGTCTCAAAAATGCTATCAACAATAACACTAATTCCATCCAATCTTTGTTCTCAATCTTCACCACCATCCCTTGTTGATATTCATCCTCACACATCTTTAAACCACTGCCGTAAACCCTTTAAGAAACCCATAACCAGCTTTATCACCCACGAAGATCATCGTTTTCACTGTTTTTCAGCAACTTATGATGATTATCACACACACCCAGATGATCAACTCCCCACTTGTTCCAATAACTCTACTAACAATTATGCTCTTAACGGCTCTGACCTTGGTAATTTGCTTCGTTCCTGTACTTCGATTAAAGAAATTAGAAGGTTACATGCTGTTGTTGCAAAGGGTTGTGGAGATTCAAGGCTGTTTCTTGATAACAATTTGATTAGTGTGTATGTAAGAACTGCGAGGGTGACTGATGCACGTAAGGTGTTTGATGAAATGCCTGAGAGAAATGTTGTTTCTTGGACAGCTATGCTTGGTGGGTATTTAAGATACGGGTTTGAAGACGAGGCGTTGATGTTGTTTATGGAGTTTGTTGAGAGCGGGATTCGGGCAAATTCGAAAACGTTGGTCTGTCTTTTGAATTTGTGTAGCCGGAGAGAAGATTTTGAACTTGGGAAACAACTTCATGCTTGTGTGTTTAAAGGCAATTTTGGTAATTTGATTGTGGAAAGTGCATTGGTTTATTTTTATGCGCAATGTGGTCACGTAGACGAAGCATTTCGTGTGTTTGATAGGATGCGGGAGTATGATGTTGTTTGTTGGACTACAATAATAACCGCTTGTTCTCAACATGGAAAAACCGAAGATGTTTTCATGTTGTTTACAAGAATGTTATCAGATGGGTTTGCACCTAACGAGTTTACGGTTTGTAGCGTGTTGAAAGCTTGTGGGGAAGAGAAAGCTTTGAAATTCGGCAGGCAATTACATGGAACCATAGTTAAGAAGCTCTTTAGAAATGACGTTTTTCTAGGGACGTCATTGGTCGATATGTATGCAAAATGTGGTGTAACTGATGACTCTAGGATTGTTTTTGATAGGATGAGAAGACGAAACATGGTTACATGGACTTGTATTATAGCAGGGTATGCACGCAACGGTCAAGGAGAGGAAGCTATTAGTCTTTTTAGAGTGATGAAAAGGCGTAAAATGTTCGTCAACAAGTTAACAATGGTGAGCTTGATTAGGGCGTGTGGGAGTATTAAAGCATTACAAACGGGGAGAGAATTACACGCGCAAATACTCAAGAATCACATTGAAGACAACATCTACATAGCAAGCACACTTGTATGGTTGTATTGTAAATGTGGATATTACTCATACGCAAATAATGTGCTCCAAAGAATGACTTTTAGAGATGTCGTATCTTGGACGGCTATGATTTCCGGGTGTGCACGGTTAGGGCACGAGGCCGAAGCTCTTGAGTTTTTAAAAGAAATGGTTGGTGAAGGAGTGAATCCAAACCCGTTCACATTTTCATCGGCTTTGAAAGCGTGTGCTAAGCTAGAAAACATTTGGCAAGGGAAGTTGATACATTCATCCATTACCAAGTCACCTTCTTTGTCTAATGTGTTTGTAGGTAGTGCATTGATTAACATGTATTCGAAATGTGGGTACGTCGAGGAGGCGATAGAAGTGTTTGATAGCATGCCTGAAAAGAATCTGGTTTCTTGGAAGGCGATGATAGTCGGGTACGCAAAGAATGGGTTATGTAGGGAGGCTATGAAGCTCATGTATCAAATGGAAGCTGAAGGTATTGAAGTCGACGATTACATACTTGCGACGGTTCTTACTGCTTGTGGTGATTTTGAACGAAAGGATGATGAACAATCGTCGACGATGTATTCATTGCGGTTGGGTGATCAATGATCTCTTTGTTTTTGTATAACGTGTTGTGTACCATATATGTGTTACAATCCAATGCTAATTCATCAAGGGTAAAGTTTGTATATGTTATTTTTAGTTCAAACGGGTTTGGTCAAAATTGGTTGTTGCTAAAACCTGTTTTTTGACTTGGAAAATGATTGTTTCGGTTTTTAAACTAGGTTTTATCCGGTTTTAAAAAAGTGGATAAAAAAGGGTCATAAACCGATGATTCAATATTAAACAAAACCGGTTTTAATAATGGTTCAGGACTTCAGGTTCATCATGTATTTTGAAACATAATTTTTTTTGTAAAATGATACGGTGCCCGGTAAAATTTAATTAACGGTTAATTTTGTAGAAATATAATCAAGTTTAACACATGTTTTAATTAAATACTCTAAGGGCTGTTTGACAGCATCTGAATGGATAAATGTTGAATCAATTAGTGGTCTGAAACATTAAGAGCTGAATTAGTAAGAGGTCTGAACCAATAAGAGTTAGTATATTGTTTAACTATTTAAAGGCAAATGGCTGATTAATTCAGATAATAGCTCTTAACCATTCAGACCTAAGTCACATAAATCGTGGTTCGCTCCGGTACGGGAACGTGGTTTGGGTACGCAATTCGTTAGAGTTAACGTATTCGGTACGGAAGGGGGTAGGTTCATTTCGGTACGAACCGGTACGGTGTACCATGTAGTTCGGTTCGATTTACCCAAATTATAGCTAATATATTAATTAACATTAATTTTATACTATTTATGTTGAAGTTTACTAGTGTAGGGATAAATTTTAAACTAACAAACATGAAGGGGTTTTATTGCAAAACTTAGGGGCTGTTTGGCAAAATCTGAATCATTAAGTGCTGAATGGTTAAGAGGTCTGAACCATTAAGAGGCTCTATCAATGAGAGTGATATTGAGGTAGAACTTCTGGTGATGATAAGTTTGATATATGTTTCATTCAGTTCCATTCAGCATCTTTCAATCTCTTAACCATTCAGCACTTAACTGAACCATTCAGAGGTTCTTTTTTTATGAAACAAACGTTCTGAATGCTGAATCTGAATGATTAAGCACTGAACTGAACCATTAAGAGGCAAAACAAACAGCCCCTTACCAAAGTTAAACCTAAAAAGCACCACAAATCACAAAACCCACCGTTATCCCACCGTCATTTCATTCCGATTACTTAACCGGCATCGTGTTGACGCCGGAACCATAATTTTTTGTAGATTTCACCCTCTCAACACCTCTGATTAGTCCAATCAGAGGTTTAATTAAGTTTCTGGCACAACAATTTCATATTTTGATCGCTCCAATCGATTACAATCGCGATTTTATGGTTGACAAGAACGACGAACCAGAGTTTGTGAATTGCGATTTTGTGTTCAACTGGATCATCGTACCAGAATTTGGGGATCGCGATTTGGATAGCGATCGGTACGAAAGCGAATTGCGATTGGGTACAAAACGTACCAATACGCAATTCGTGGTTGATTGAGCGATTTATGTGACATAGATTCAGACTTTCTATAATACTAAACCATTAAGAGGAAAATGTCTTAACCATTCAGGCATCTGCTCGCGAAATAGACAATCTGAACCATTAAGGGCCTGTTTGGCAAAATCTGAATCATTAAGTGCTGAATGGTTAAGAGGTCTGAACCATTAAGAGGTTTCATCAATAAGATGAATGTTGGGGTACAACTTCAGATGAATGTTGAACCATTCAGACATCTGAACCATTAAGAGGCTGAAACAAACAGCCCCTAAGTGCTGAATGGTTAAGAGGCCTGAATGATTAAGTGCTGAATGATTAAGTGCTGAATGATTAAGAGGAGCTGTTTGGTAATGAGATTCTAATTTTTTTTTCACTTGTCTCATATAGGAGTGGAGACAAATCATAGTTGTCTTTATATATGCAAATCTTAATTCACTATTAAGTTCTTATGTTACATTTTACTCTAGCACCTACTCGCGCGCAGAGGGGTGCAAATTTGGTTCGAATTTCATTCGTCAAACGTGCATATTTTGCGACATAAATATATTTATTTAATTGAGACGCGAATAACGTACAATCCAATGAGTTTATTAATAATCATAATGAACATTTCACTTTTAAGAAATAAATATGATTAAAATTTAAAAGTTAAACAACTTCGGGTTCGAGTCAGGCGTTCGGGTTCGGGTTTTGGGGCAGATGTCACAAATACTCACCTGATAACTGTTTGATGAAATGTAATACAAATAAACTTGTAAAGCACTAGGACTCCTTAAGGATCACCTAGAGGATATTGTCTTATGTTAGAATGATAACTGAGAACGATCTAGGAATCTAGGGTTCTAATTGTATTATGGGTTTAAGAATTTTAATGTTACAATTGAAAATAGATAAAAATGTAATAGTAATAGTTTTATTTTAACAATAATTTATTAAGTAATATAAAGTTTTACTCTACAAAATTAATTAAAATCAAAGGTTCATGAAATGACATGACCGATATGATAATTTAAATATTTACAAAATTAACTTTATAAGAACTAACCCTTCAAATAATTCCCTGATTATAGTCGTAAATAAATAATGATCAAACATGATTAACTTGTAAATCTCTAAAGTATTTAATACAAGAATCCATAAGTAAATTAATTTACCTAGATTCTATATTTTTATACCAAAAGTATTTTAGGATTTAAATGTTTGAAACTCAAGACTTTATATAAAAAAACATTCTTAAGTTGTATAAATTTATATAGTTATGATTAATATTTTTCATACATTAACTCATAAATATTTCATATACTACTAGAATTTAAGAGAATGTAATGTACCTATGTAAAAAGGATTTAATGTTAATTAAATAATTACTAGTAGTAAACAATCTTATGTTACTTAATAATTTGGATTTGTTTTAATAATGAACATCAAAAATTTTTAAAAAAAAAATAAACTACATAGCCGCGTCCAGGGACTCAAACCCTGGATGTTCTGTTTAACGCATACAATATGAAACCATCAGACCAGAACCTTTGGATGTTATAATTTTCAAAATAAAAACGTTTTTAAAGTGGTTCTTTCTTAAATCCAAATCTTAAATAAACCCTAAAAACCTAATCAATACGAATTAAACCTTGGATGAAATCCGAATCGAAATCAAACATATCCATGACCATCAGCATACGATCAGAAGTATAATGATGTATTAAATTACCTGGCTTGGTGATCGGTTTATGAAAAATAAGAAGGAAGAGATTGAAACAGCCGCAAATTCAATTGATGACGAAAATGATGATGATAATGAAATCGAAGATGCAGATACACTCGTCGATGATTACTGATTAAAACCCCCAACAAGTTTCTGATTATAATTTCCCAGAAGCTATCGTCGACTAGGAAACAGAGCAAGGAAGATGATGATGATCAATCATTGTTACAATGAGTGTTAATGTTAAATTGAGGTTTCAGAAAGGTGAATTGAGTGCGTAAGAATGAGTTGGATACTTTATATTTGATTGAATCGAAACCTATAACTGGAATTGAGTTCGAGTTGGTTTCGGATCTAACCGGTCATTTTCCAACTGAATCAACAAGATTTATATCAAATTAAATGGTTTATCATGTTTTATTTGGATGAAGGACTGATTTGGATTGGTTTAATTTGACTTTTCTTTTGTTTTCATTGGATTTGAATTTGAATGTGTCATGGTGATGGGTTTGGGTTGGATTGGTGATAAAACAGTTAAGATCATGCTTTAGAAGATAGATTGGGTTTAAAACTTACTGTTTAAGTGAATTAGTTGGTTATAATGGGTCAAAAATGTGTAAATTGGGTGTTTTGGATACTCGTCGGAGTCACCGGAGACTCGCCGGCAATTCCGCCGGAAAAGCGGGACAAAGTATGTAATTTATTTGTAAATTACATGTTTGGTCCCTGAAAAAATAAGAGTGGCATTTTTGTTTAAAGGTTTTTAGTTCATGTTTTAAAAATGACACTAAGGCCCCCTTGAAACTAGTTTTGTTACCATTTCACTAACTTCTTTAACCACACTAACTATATAACTTTTATATAGAAGAACTACTAATTATATAAAATTTGTGTTCGTAAATATTTATATAACTATGTTAATTTCCTTTATAAAATAACACCTTCTTAAGACTAAACTTGATAACTTTATAAAAGTTGTATTATGAGCTAACGTTCCATTGTTTTAATGAATCAAGTAATATAATTAAATGATTAAAGTTCAATATTTAGATGATAGAATAAATGGTCTTTGTTTACGGATAAATTCTACTAATTTTATGAATACCCAATCGAATATGGGTTTAACATTCAGAGCTGGTTTTGGAATTCGGATTGGACAATTGTTACAGCAGATCTGATAGCTGACAGAAGACAAAGAGGGGTGTGGTGCGATTGGGTAGGAAAAATAGGAATACAATGATGTAGTAATGCTGGTGGGTAGTCAGAACCCTAAACAACTGCCCGCACAAGGTCACCGATGGGGAACTGATTGGGGCCTGGTGTCTGCTATGACACCTCACCCGAAGGTGAAAACACCAGGCATTGTGATGGATATGGATATCATAATAACAAAGCACATGGTACATATTTTCAGGTACCTGAGGTTCATCTGGAACCATCATGTCTATTGTCTCTACAAGAGACCCTTACATTGTACCTCGACTTGACCATCTTAATACTTGATCCTTATTTTTTTTTGAGGATTTTAATCTTGGAATCGATTAGTCAATCATGCTTTAGCCGTGTTATAGACTCACTACATATATGTAGTTGTCCTTCTAGGACAATAGTTTTAATTGGATCATTAACAGTGGATTTATGTGACTTAGCCACTCTTTTAAAGTTAGTGAATGTCTGGTAATCGATGAATGATCTTTTGAATTTCTGGTTCACACTATCAGTTTGAGGATCAATATGATACAAAGATAGTTCATTCAAACTTCATTTTCGAATTGTCTTTTATCTCCCCCTCATGTTGGGAATATTGATCCATGAAAAATCAATAAGATTCATACCCAACATGTATTCACAACCTCCTTTGAGATTCTATCTTTGTGCGTTGTGGTGGAACAATTACAAAATATACCGCACAATCCAAAATCTTAGATGGTAGATATTGGTTCTTGACCAAAAACCAATTATAATGGGGAGAAGTACTTATAACTTCTTGGCTTGATGTGAATTTTACTGTTTTTGCATGTAAAGTAAGAAGTTCACAAACATGAACTTTTGCTCTCATGATTATTGTTTTGCAATCAATTGAGTGGTCATCTCAACAAAAGCAAGTCATGTACGATCATTAGTAATTAAAAGCTCAACACTTATTCCAACAATCATTAGAATCTTAAGAATTAATTAAATTCATTGTTTTTACCAAAACTAATTTGATAATCTGAAATAATGTGCTTGTTAACTCATTAGCTAATCCACAACCCATGCAATCTTAAGTTGTGATTTTAATAACCTTTTAAACGATGCATTGATTTAAAGCTCTAAATGGTATATACGCTAGGATATATTTCTCCTTTATCAGTTCTAGAGTTTTAGGGATTTACACCCTACTTGAGTTGGTAATCAATCAACTTCACTTGAGAGCAAATATTGTATCTTTACTTGTCAAGAAGAATCCCTAATTCTTCAATACGTTTCACATTATCATTAACTCGGTGTGATCTAACCGATCATTCCAATAAATATAATCATGATCTATAAACTTTTAGTTTATAATCGTATATGAATTTTGTTGCACATATGCTTACAAGGTAGAAGATAGAAGAAAACAACATATTATCATCTCATGTTATCATCGATAATACCTTTTATCCTTTTCACATTTTATTCTCATATAATCACTTCTTTTGTTTGCCACATATGGTCTATCTCATTATTAACATGGGCATCATTATAATTTCTTAAGTTACATCCATAGACACAACCTTTACTCGATGTATATATATATACTCACATTCACTTCACGGAATAGAGTAAAAACAAAAAAAAAATTACATTATATTCCCGGATATACAAATATGAAATCCGTTCACACTTTTTCATCATATTGCTTCTTTATAAGCATACTAGGTTAGAACCCGTGGGTACCCACGGGATTTAACGATATAATTTATTTATTTGTTTTAATATATAAAATATAATAAAGATACATAACTAAACGTTTATTATAGGAATAAGAAAAAAATATAACAAAAATATAGTAACATGAAAAAATTGACAATGATGAAAGTGTTAGATTTTGAGTAACTAAATTGTTATTTCTGTCAAACATTCGGTTCTATGTTTGGAAAAACTTTCCAAATTAAAGTGTTAATAATTAATACTTTACTTGATTATAACCATTTTGTCAAACATATTCAAAATACTTAGAGTTTTCTTGATACGGATGGAAAGTGTGACCCAGCTTGAATAGTTATAATTAAACATTACCCTTTAGTTGATTATAATAAACATTTTGAATTCAAAATTTGGTTAAGAGTTTTAATTATCTGTTTGAAAAGTGTGGACAAATTAAATACTTAATCAAGACTTAAAATAGATTTTGAAAAATTAAATGTATACGAAAAACATAATTGGAATGAATTTTATATTGAAATTGATTTGAAACATTTGTTTTGAAAGGAAATTGAAAGTGTTTGTCAAAATACATCAATCTTACTTGATACTCACACAAAAGGAAATTGAAAGTGTTTGTGAGTGTATATAGGTAAGGAAGAACACATATATACACCAAACGACAAATATTAAAATGATGAGATGGTATGATAAAAATTGAGAAGGAAAGGTATACCAATAGTGAAAACCTCAAAGATTGTTATAGAAAAACCCATTAAGGATAAAACTCTAGAACCACCTTTAGTATCTGAAGCTACCTGCTGTAAACACAGAAAAGAGCTACACAATTATACAACTTATATAGAAAATGAAAAAAATATCAGGGAATAACTGTGCAAATGTATGAAGCACACGTGCAGAAGTATTGAAACCATTGTAGCTATCCCTGCACAAGGATAACACTCTCTATTAATAGATAATTTAGTAGAATTTATAGATAATTTAGTAAGGTATTTGATTTGAACATTTATAGATAATTTAGTAGAATTTACCACTCTTACCGAGCACTTATTTGAACTTAAATGGCACATCACGATCGAAGCTTGAATCAAACCGAGTTCCATCAAGTAAACTTCCCACACAGTGAACTACAAAATCGAAAGCAACAATCAAAACACTAACCTGTTAGCAAGTAAACACACAAACCGTTAATTTGTAAACACATTCATTAATCAGTCTAAAACTACTCAAGAAACCAACCATTTCATTCATTAGTTGAGAACAAACGCTCAAATTGGAGAAAACAATAAAAGAATAGATGCAACAAACATAACAAAGTTCTTCAAATCTATATTAATATCAACACAATAAAAATTAAAAAGTAGCAAAAGTAAAAAACAATAAAAAAAAAGAAAGTGGAAGTATAGAGAATAACCTCCAAAAGGAATAAGACCATAAATGCTTCACCTTCCCTTGCTCAATCATCGTCTTCACCAAAATTCAAATACCTTGAAACTAAAAATGTGAAATCATTCAACAAAAATTGATTCACATAAAACTGCAATTCAAAAACAAAGTCAAACATAAAGCAACAATTGCTTTCTTGTTCAAGGTTAAAGCACATAAACAAAGATAAAAATTAACATCATAACTTAAATGCACGATGATGCCTGAGTGATGAAAACGAAACCTGAAACGTTGTGACGAAAAATTAAAACTGGGTGCTCTCAAAAGGAGAATTTACCTTGAGAAATAATGACATAATTCAGTTTTTTGTATTCATCGCAGACTACAAATCACCATATTTATATAAACAAAAAATTATAGTGAGTGCTTATAAAATGAGAAAAATGCAATCACAACAAATGCCATCATATGCCTCTATAAGAGCCGCACATATTCCATCTTCACTAATTCTAGATAATAAACGAAAACACGGATCAGATATACCTACAAGTAGAAGAAACACTTACATCATCAAACTGCTCTCTTCAACTTTCTCCTTTCTTTGGCTCAGCTGCAGGTGTAACATCGGCACCACAAAGATATCCAACGACTTATCATCGATTAGAAATGGTGTAGAAAACTGAAAGCGAGTTAAAGGGAAGAAAACTCAAATCAAGGGCATAAAACAGAAAAATCATAAAAACAAATGAAACATAAGGAAACATACTTTGGATCAAAGAAAGGGGAGATGATGAAGGTAGCAGAGGAACAATCGTGTAGGAGAAACTAATGGAAAAAGAAAGATGATGATGACGGCGGTGGAGGAAGGGTGAACCCAGAGAAAGTAATCGAGTTAGGGTTAGGGATTGTGAAAAGTGACGAAATCTGGATGAAAATAGGTATATAAAGGATCCGGATGAGTTAGCGGGTTAAACAATGGGTGCGGGTCGGATCCGAACATCCACATAGATGGTGAGAGTGATTGTGATGGTGACATGTGGCGCAATGTAGGAACATGGGTTAGCGATTTATTAGAAGAGGAGATTAAAAGTTTATCAAATGAAAATTGTTTTACCCATATTTTCTTTACATATAATCTTCTCTTCACATATGTATATGGAATTCTTTAATACAAGAGAACAACACAATTCCGTAGTGTTATCATATTCTTAATCTCTTTTGTAAATTTGGTGGCTGATCTTATTATTAGCATCATAATGTCCATATTTATGGCATTCATAATAATCATCACCTTACAAGTTTCATGGTTTTTCATTATTATCTTGAACATAAGGATTTGAAATCCTTCAATACCTTTTTACAGTATATTCGAGAGCATATTTAAGGTATGTCAAGTAGAAATTTTCTTATTCGATTTAACTCACAAATAATCTTCTCTACACGTAACATCGATTGAGAAGTGCCTAAATTTCCAAGTCATACAAGACTTATTAGTCTTAAATCTTACGACAATCTGTAAATAATAATGACAATAATATAGTATGATTTTCTCTTTAGACAACATCAGTTGAGAAGTCATATCGTCCAAGTCATGCAAGACTATTGGTCTTTAAAATTATGACCTTATGTAAATTGATAACGTGATTTAAGGAGTATGACATTTCAAGTGTCATATCTAAACATATGTTTACTCTTTCATGAGAGTGATAATAGATCAACCAACTTTGATCTTTTATTTGTTTTTAAAAGCAAATATTATATAATGTCATTAAAATTATATGATGTCACCAAAACTATTGAAACCAATACACATATAATTTGAAACAATAATGACTAGAACTATGGTTACAACAAATTTGTAATCAAAGGTCCAATTAGTCAAGTTATGTATATTTCATTTATCAAAATGATATCATAGAGTATTATTTTATTATCTTTGTTTAACTACAAGATAGTACACATATTTTAAGGAAGCATATGACCATTAAATCTCTATTGTCTTTATAAGACTTATAATTTTTTAGATTATCTTCAAATCCTTAACATATTTTAAGGAACTATTATATATTTCTTACGAGTTAATTGATTATATATTCTTACGAAAATTGAAATATTAATAATATATAAATGCAATGAAATAATAAATTCTAACACAATATCTAATTATGTTCTTACCATTGATTTACGGTCTCGTAATGAATGAAAACAACATTCATCAATAAAAATATTTTACTTTGCATAACAAAATCTTATTGATTTTAATCGTTAATGTTAAAAATTTTTAGTTTTATCATAGCCGATAAATTCCTTTTACTGTCTTTAATGATGATGTCTATGATGGACTTTGAATGATACGAAGTAAAATACATTGGACCCCTTTGTTTAGATAGAAACTCATTGACGTAACATGAAGATACAATCTTATGGAACCGAACTACAATAGCTGTTTGTTTAAAATCGTGCTGATAACATGCTGTAAAACAAACCTAATAGCATTTATCTAATAAATTAGAGTTTTTAGGGGGCAATATTTTGGGGAGGAAACCTAATTTATTTTATAAAAGGAATGTTGAGAAGGAAAATTGATTAGGAGAGTTAATAAAGACAAAATTTGATGATTAATAATAATTTATAAAATTATTTTTAAATTTTTAAATATAATAGTCATAATTTTTTAAAAATATTTTTATTCAACCCGTGTGTAATACACACGGGTGTTAAACCTAGTATGAATATAAGAAGAATAATAGAGATGAATAAATGTATTTCATTATTCAAGTGTGTAATATACAATAACTAGGTTTACTACCCGTGTGTTACACACAGGTTAAATAATAATATTTGTAAAGAAATTATAATCATTATGTTTAACAATTTGTAAATCTATACCTTCTAATAAAAGAGGGTTTTGATGCACATGTCATTCAATGAAGCCATTGTTGACATTATTTTCCCGCTCTTTAATATTACGTATTTAATCCTCCTATTATTACATAACATTCGTTATTAAAATATATTTCCCTATCAATTACAAAAATAATTACCATATTCAAAATAATATATTTAATTACCATATTCAATTAATATATTTTCCTATCAATTACAAAAATAACTACCATATTGTTACAAAAGTAAACATGTCAATTACCAAAATATGTATCAATAATATTTCGAAACATTGGTTTTTTCTATTAAATACTATTTAAACGTTGTTTTTTATAGATTGCAAGTTAAATTAATATTTATGCTTGTGAATCATTTTTCTTCTATATTTTATGTGGGTTTTGTCTTTAGTTTGTGTTAAAGAACATATATAAGATACTAATGATTTAAGGTATAATGTTTACTCGTCGTATGATTCTTTGTTTATTATGCTCAATTTATGCTTATGAACCTTTTGTCTTCTAAATTTTCTTACGTAGGTTTTATTTTTGTAGGTGTTATAGAATGCACCAAAGATGGTAATGATTTACATTGTAATGCTTACTCGTCATATGATTTTTTGTTTATTATGCTCAGTGAAATATTTTTAGTTAATCAACTCGTGTATTACACGGGGTATAATCTAGTATTTTATATTTAAGAAATTTTACTCTATCAACTTATACATGCATGGTTAAAATTCCATTCAATTTCCCACCAAAATTTCCTAATATAAAAAAAATCTTCGCAAAAGTAGCCCCCTAAAAGTTAGAATTATTAGATAGATATACAATAAATATATATATACAGGAGATGAAAACATGGGTAACAAGCATAATCTATTTTAGACGTTGATAACCAATAAAATATATTTATAATAATAACCAGTTATTTAATATGAAAAAAACCGGATATATATTTTTGCCTATCTCTAGTTCATGTAACCCTTCCTGCCTTGCGATGAAACGAAACAATCTTTATGGGTTTTTTTTACAAGCTTATATGTGTTTCCGCTTTAGTGTTTTCATCATAGGATAGAAAAAAACATTTATTCTCCTCTCACATTTTCTAGATCTTTTTTTTTTCTTTTGCTATAAGTGAGGATGTTTACTCGTTAAGTTTGTTTGTTGGTCAAAATTTGATGCATATTTAAAATCAAGAGAGTTGAGGTAAAAAACAGTAGGCACAAAAAATAAGGGGAAGTGAAGTAAAGTTTGTGGTTATTTAAACTAGTGGTTATGGAGGAGGAAGGAGAAAAATGATGCGAAGGATGGGGGATGATTTTAGACAAAACAAAAATAATGAGACAAAAACAACCAAATTAAGAATATTATATTTTCATTGAAGAATTTAGGGTTTTGAATGGTGTGAGAGAGAAGGGAAATAAGGAAGATGACATTGTTGAAAGGATCATGGGTTGGTGGTGGAAGATTAGGGGGAGGTGGTGGAGGGATGGGGGATAATTCTGGCGAATTCGACGCCATTTCGAGAGACGAGCATATGTCCTCCGTTCACAGCATCCGCAGTGGTATCCTCCCGTCGCTAGGTGCTCAATCTACTCGACATGTGAAGCTTCGTCCGTTCACCATCAATCCCTTGCATCGACGTTACCGGTAAGCATGCATGTTTAGAAATTTGTATGCTCTACGTTAATTCAGTGGCGAAGCCATGATTTTTAGCCAAGGGGGCCAAAGTTTATAACTTTTTATTTTAGGGGGCCAAACTTAATATGTATATATAAAAAATTAACTACCGACCAACAAACTAACACTTCTGATGAAAAAAATGGGAGGGCCGTGACCCCCCTTGTCTCCATATAGCTTCGCCAATGACGTTAATTATATATAAATATTAGCTAGCTAGCTAGGTTGTAATTGTGGCTTGTAGAATTTGGCAGGGTTATCTTGTAGTACTTGTGTTTTACACAGCATGGGTTTCTCCTTTCGAGTTCGGGTTTCTTGACGCGCCTGATCGTCCTCTTGCGATCACTGATAATGTCGTCAACGGATTTTTTGCGATTGACATTGTTTTAACATTCTTTGTTGCTTACCTGGATAAAGTTAGTTTCCTCCTTATTGATGATCGACGCTTGATTGCTTGGAGATATCTACGAACATGGTTCGTGTTTGATGTTATATCCACAATTCCTTCTGAAATCGGTCGTAGAATGTTGCCCGATTCACTCCAACCCTATGGCTACTTTAATATGCTTCGACTTTGGCGTCTTCGAAGAGTTGGTGATATGTTTGCAAGGTAGTTAAACACTCCTTATAGTACAAAGTTGTAACTAAGCAGTTGTCAATAACACATTAACCTTATTTTGTACACAAACTAAAAACTTCATCTTTAAATAAGAATGACAAGGGCATTTATGATCATATCATATCACTTATGTTGGCCAAATAACATTTGTTCTCCTTTGTAGTTGAGGAGTTTTGATTGTTACTAACATTTTTGCCTTGAAAATTACTTATCGAGTCAGTTTATACTAAATGCTTAATTTCAACAGATTGGAGAAAGACCGGAACTACAACTATTTTTGGGTTCGATTGTCGAAGCTTATTTTTGTAAGTATACGCATATATTGTGTTTACGTTGTGTTTCCTAGTTCACTTGACGAATGAATTACGTTGGGGGCCAAGCAAGTTAGATTTATGGTGAAAAAGTGTAAACAACAACGTTTTTATTGGTTCAATTCTGCCACTTGTGCGAACTTTTTTTAACTATTTACTTGTGTTCGGAACATTAGATCAAGGTTCCAATCTTGCTATCAGCAGATTAGATCAAAATTTGACTTTATTGGTCAAGAAAGCAAATATTTTTGTCGTTTTGTGGGTTTTTGGCGACGATAACAGTGTCGTCGCCAAAAAACTGGTCGTCAAAAATCATATTTCTTATAGTGTGTATATCTACTAAAAATCAAAATGTTGCTATTAAAAGACTATTTAATTATATATATCTTCCAATTTTCCCATACTTGTCACAATTTTACATCCCAATCATTTTTTTAATACATATGAAAATATTTCATAACTATATCTCCATATTTTTCAACTTTTAAAGTTTAATTATCAATCATATATTTATGGACTAAAAAATCATTTGTGACATTTGACTGTCAAGCTATTACTATTTTTGTTAGGTATATTGGTTTTTACTGGTCCCAACTATCATCTTTTGTCTTCTATCGGTCCCAACTATTAAATTGGTTGTCAACGGTCCCAACTTTTATAACTTTGGTAACCACTGGTCCCGTCGTTAAATTTTTTTAACGTCGTTACGTTTTTTCCAAATTCAAGACCGATGTTTTAGACCTTTTGATCGGAAGGATAATACGTGTCGATTGATGTAAAAGTTTTATCGAAAAGACTCTCTGAATGATAAAATTTTTACATCCGATTGAAGCACCGTTAGGTTTAAACACCCGATTGAAGCACTATTTCGTTGTTCGGAGCGCCGTTTTGAGGTAATTTTTACATTAATCGACTTATGTTATCGTTCCGATCAAAAGGCTTATAACATCGGTATTGAATTTGGAAAAAACTTAACGGCGTTAAAAATTTTTAACGACGGGACCAGTGGTTACCACGGTGATAAAAGTTGGGACCGTTGACAGCCAATTCAATAGTTGGGACCGGTAGAAGACAACAAGTGATAATTGGGACCAATGAAAACCAATATACCCATAAGTTAATAGGTAGAAATGGCCAGCTCTAAGTCCCTTTTGTTTGCAACGAATGTAATAATTTTTAGTTACTTGACAATGTGGTTGCAGGTTTCATTGTTTACAGTTCACTTATCTGCGTGCATACTATATCTTATTGCGCTCCGTTACAAGGATCGGTCACGTACATGGTTGTCACTCTCCTCCACAGATGTAGATAAAGAAAGTCTAGCAATACTTTATATAACAGCAGTTTATTGGACCACAACAACAATTACAACTACTGGCTATGGTGATATACATGCTGTCAATTGGAAGGAAATGATTTTCACATCATGTTTCATGCTCTTTAACATGGGCTTGAGTGCATATTTCATTGGAAATATGACCACTTTAATTGTTGAAAGGACCGGTCGAACAAGGAAGTTTGTAAGTTCATCATTTCCTGCATATATAACAATCATATAGGTCATATAACAATGTTTATGATGATATATCTTTGAGTTTTGAATATTTGTAGAGAGAGACGATTCAAGCGGCATCAGGGTTTGCACAAAGGAACCACCTTCCTCCTCGGCTGCAAGACCAGATGCTTTCTCACTTATGCTTGAAGTATCGAGCTGATTCAGAATGGTTGCAGCAACAAGAGATCATTGATCTGCTTCCCAAAGCCATTCAATCAAGTATTTCGAATTTTCTCTTCTACGGCCTTGTTGATCAAGTATACTTGTTTAATGGTGTCTCAAACGACACTCTCTTTCAACTGGTAAGGACTAGTGCTAGCTAGTTTTTGATATAATTCGATCTATGCGTTTGAATGTCTTATTTTGATTCCTTGTTTGTAGGTCTCAGAGATGAGAGCCGAGTATTTTCCACCCAAAGAAGACGTGATCTTGCAGAATGAAGCTCCCACGGACTTCTATATTTTGGTGTCTGGTTCTGTGGTAATATATGTTAACCTCTCTATAAAAGCTTACGATTAATAAATGGGATGTGATTCATATACCACTCTGGGGCTGTTTGTTTACCTCTTAATGGTTCAGTTCAGTACTTAATCATTCAGCATTTAGCATTCAGAGCGTTTGTTTCAGAAAAAAAGAGCCTCTGAATGGTTCAGTTAAGTGCTGAATGGTTAAGAGATTGAGAGATGCTGAATGGAACTGAATGGGGGCATATGCTAACTTTAAACTCATCTGAAGTTCTGCCTCAACATCTCTCTCATTGATGGAACCTCTTTAATGGTTCAGACCTCTTAACAATGCATGTGGTATTAGGAGCTGTTTGTTTCACCTATTAAATTCTTGTTTTTGGGACCTAGTGCTGAATGGTTAAGAGGTCTGAACCATTAAGAGGCTCTATCAATGGAAGAGATATTGGAGTAGAACTTCAGGTGATGGTAAGTTTGATATATGCTCCATTCAGTTCCATTCAGCATCTTTCAATATCTTAACCGTTCAGCACTTAATTGAACCATTTAGAGGCTCTTTTTTTATGAAACAAACGATCTAAATGCTGAATGATTAAGCACTGAACTGAATCATTAAAAGGTGAAACAAACAGCCCCTAATACCACAAGTGATGTATACAAACAGGAGATAATGCTAACTAAATTCTTGTTTTTGGGACCTAATAAGGAAATTGACTAATTGGACTTTTTACACAGGAGCTAATTTCGCGAAGGAGTGGAGTTGAACAGGTACTTTACTCATGACATGTATCCATTTTTAGTATCTTCAAGGAACTAAAACAATTTTAGTTTATAATTCTACAGAAAGGTGTGTTTTTTTTAATTTTACAGGAATTGATGTCCATGCTTGTAGGTTGTTAGAGAGTTAAAGACCGGAGATGTATGTGGTGAAATAGGTGTGCTATGTTATAGGCCACAAGTATTTACTGTTCGTACAAGACGACTAAGCCAACTACTAAGATTAAATCGCACTCAGTTTCGGAACATTATCCAGTCAAATGTTGCAGATGGTACAATAGTCATCAGCAATCTTCTTCAGGTATCATATACACCTCACATAATATTTTATTTTGTTTTTCTTTAGGCAACTGTGGATATTTTTCAAGGCAAATTGGCTTAAAATAATCCCAACTAACATCTATTGGCTGAAAATAATCCCAGCTCAGTTTATTCCCTCCAATGGCCCCAAATCCAACTTTTTTGGCCTCAAGTGGTCCGCCGTTAAGTGCACTTAACGGCCGGTAACTTTTTTTTTGATTTTTTTCGAATTTCAAAACAACGTTTTATGGATATTGATCGGGAGGAGGATACGATTCAACTGATGTAAACTTTACCTTGAACCGGTGTTCCAAACGACAAAACGGTCTTCAATCGGGTGTGTAAACCCTAACGATGCTTCAACCGGATGTCAAAATTAAATCATTTGGAGCAACAATTGGAGGTAAGGTTTACATCAACTGAATCGTACTTCTCCCCATAAAAGTCCCTAAAATATCGGTTTAGAATTCGAAAAAAATCAAAAAAAAGTTAACGGCCGTTAAGTGCACTTAACGGCGGACCACTTAACGACGGACCACTGTAGGCAAAAAAAGTTGGATTTGAGACCACTGAAGGGAATAAACTAAGTTGGGATTATTTTCGGCCAATAAGTGTTAGTTGGGATTATTTTAGGCCAATTTTCCATTTTTTAATAATAAGTTGAACTAAGACATGCAATTTAAGTTGAACTTGAGTGAAACTTACCAATTTGATTATTTATTTAAAAATATTAATGTTGTTGATATACAATGCAGCATTTGAAAGAAAGAACAGATCCAATAATGGAAGCAGTATTGGTAGATACAGAGAATATGTTGTCTCAAGGAAGGATGGATGTGCCTTTGAGTTTATGTTTTGCAGTATCAAGAGGTGATGATGTGTTGCTTCATAAACTGCTTAGGCGAGGTGGCCTCGACGCAAATGAGATAGATAGTAATGGACACACAGTATTGGTACGCCGTTTATTTATTTCTTGAGAAACGAAAGGAGTTTTTAGAGCATTTTTGTCATCCAATATGTTTCTTCCCTCTGAAAATATACTTCACTGGGTCGAACGTATAATGTAGTTTCAGTATTTCGGGGCATCTACTTATATTATCCCTTTGAATCTTTGTCACTATTGTAGCATATGTTTGTGATTCTGTCTTTGTTTACTATTTTATGCGAGCGTGCGAATTATGTTAAAGTCCGGTTTTGCTCTTTCAGAATCTTGCAGCAGCCAGTGGAAGTTTAGAATGTGTGCTTTTACTCTTAGATTATGGAGCAGATCCAAATAAAAGAGGTATCTTATGATATATCATATTTCTTTTTAACTCTATTAGAAGTACTAATTATAGCATTAAAACGGGATTTCTAAACAGTTTGGGTCCTTGTGATTTTATATTCTAAACAGAAATGGTCCTGAACAGGCGAACACTAACTTAATCCAATTTTCCGTTGAGTCTTTCTCACATGCGAATCTTTTTGACATGCGACTGAATAAAAATGTTAACCTACATGATGACCTAGATAAAAGAGGGGGATAAATAATATTTTTACCCCTTGAGGCGGGACGGGTGGGAGAGATTTAACGAAAGTTGGATAAAGTTAGTGTTCAGGACCATTTCTGTTACAAAATAAAATCACAATAACCAAAACTGTTAAGGTGGAATTGCAACTGTTAATTGTATCAAAACATAGACACCAAAACTGCAGTTTACTCTACAACTTCTACGTCTTTCATCTCACTTCGCTTTTCGACAATATAATTTAATACACAAAAAGCAAACATGCCAAGAATAAGATCCCATTATTTAGTAACGTTGAAGATCATGGTTTTATGATAAAACAAATGTTGAATGTTGTTATTATTTTTGTGTTGTGGGTTGCAGACAATGAAGGAAATGTTCCATTGTGGAGTGCAATCATTGGTCGTAATGAAGCTGTGATAAAATTACTTGTAGACAATGGTGCTACATTGACCTCAGGGGATGTTGGGGAGTATGCTTCTTGTGCTGTTGAACAAAACAGCATAGAAATGCTTAAAGACATAATAAAACATGGCGGCGATGTTACAGTTCGTAACACCATGGGAACTACAGCATTGCACAAGGCCATCTCTGAAGAAAAAACAAAAGTTGTCGAGTTTCTAATAAATCATGGAGCCAACATCGACATTCCGGATGTGCATGGGTGGACACCACGGGATTTGGCAGTTCATCAGGCACATGAAGATATCCTAGAGTTGTTTGAGAATATGCCCGCGCCTAGAGATAAAGCTGGTGGAATTAAGGTAAAGCTTGATGGCGCTTCGTACATTAAAAAGTACCAAAGTGAGCCCAGGATGCGTCATATGCCTTCTGAAACTCCAAGAATTTCATCTGCGGGCATGCAAGATGTCAGGAGACGGCCTGATGACTTTAACAATTCAGTTTTTGGGATTGTGTCGTCTGCTAGTAGGAAAAAGAGCGCGGGTAAGCATTTTTTAAAAATTAGAGTAAACTACAGTTTTGGACCCTGTGTTTTAATACCATTAACAGTTTCAGTCCCACCTTAACAGTTTTGATCCCTGTGATTTTATTTTCTAACATAAACATCGGCGCAGCCAAGTGGAGACCCGGGAGGGTCCGGGCCCTCCCATTTTTTCCGGTTAGTAGTAGCGATTTGTCGGTTTTTAGTTGATTTTGGTATATAAATTGGGTACGGGCCCTCCCATTTTTAAAATCAGGCCCCTTTTGTTATGGGCACCATAACTTTAGGCCCCCTATTAATAAAATTCTGGCTTCGCCACTGAACATAAATGGTCCCGAACACTAACTCCCTCCAATTTTCCGTTAAGTCTCTCACACACGCACCCACATCTGAGGGTAAAAATGTCATTTCTCCACCTCTTTTTTCTAGGACGTCGTGTGGGTTAACATTTTTATTCAGTCTCATGTCAAAAAGAGTGGAAGAAATGACATTTTTACTCCGCATGTGAGAAAGATTTAACGGAAAATTGGATGGAGTTAGTGTTCGGGACCATTTCTGTTATAAAATAAAAACACAGAGACCAAAACTGTTAAGGTGAGACTGAAACTGTTAATGGTATCAAAACACAGGGACCAAAATTGCAGTTTACTCTAAAAATTGAGTTAGAAAAGGCCACTTTACATAGTAAACAATGAGTTGACTCTTTTCATACAAACAGGTGAACTAGGATTTATGCCATCGCCGTTGCCTGCGGTTAGCGCAATGCAACAAATATCTAGAGTTACAATTAGTTGTCCGGAGGTAAAGGATGGAGAAGGGAAACTTATACGACTGCCGGGATCCCTGCAAGAGCTACTAGACACGGGTGCCAGAAAATTTTCCATTTCTCCTAGAAAAGTGTTAACCACAGATGGAGCTCTTATTGAAGATATACATGTAATTAGAGACGGAGATCATCTCATTATTTCTAGTGGCAATTAGCCTATGTATATGCCTTAATTCTTAAAGTGTAGAACTCAGAACTAGAGGTGCTAGCTAATTGGTTACATAACTATTAGAGTATGTTTTCGAACACACACGATCACGATCACAATCACAATCACAATCACAATCACAATCACAATACTTGTTGAAATGAGTTTATGCACATATCGGATTCTTTTTTAGTTTTACAATTGTCATTAATCAAATCATACAACAAATTTATTCTCATGAAACAAAATAACCAAACATGGTAAGGTATTGTTTTCTTTTTAACCAAACAACATTTTTATCTGTTGGGTCTCCTAGACTAATGGTTACGTTTATTCTATTTTGTAATTACTTAGTTAATAATTTTTTTGTCAAAATTAAGTCATGTTGACTATTTGACTAGGTATTGGTCTTTGTTTTTTTCAGTATAAATAGAATGATATGTGGTTGTTTCTATTTTGTGCACCTGCATAACTTGTACTCAATTGTTAGTGAATGAATACTAGACCTAAATTATTATTCAATCATCTTTGTTCGTTACATTTGTTATTTGTGTTTTGGTTGATTGTTTGCAAGTTTATATTACACAGATTCGATCTAGCTTGAGCTTATCAATTGGTATCAGAGCTTTCGATTTGAGTCTTTATGTGTGTTCTTTGAACATAGAGAACAGATCTGTGTAATTTGCATCAATCTTCATATTGAAGTGTCATCTCTTAGTTAAAATACAGTTAGTAATTTTTAAACTATTGTCATTAATTTATTCAGAAACCTTAAAACATTCAAAATGGTTCATTACAAAATGGCCCCAACAAATGCTAATGATTTAGAGAACAAGGTTCTAAAGCTTGTTAACTAGAATTTCAAAAATTGGACTATCAGATTGATAAATCATTTGAATACAACTAACACTAATCTATGGAGAGTAATAAGCAAAGATCCGCATATTATTGTTCCATTGACACCTGATAGGTCAGTTTACATCAAGAAAAGTAATACCATGTTGGTCCTTAATATTGATAAAACGTATAATTGATTGTTCAGATCTAACTAGATCTATAAATTATCTACTAATTTGATAATTTGTAAACAAGTTTGGATCCGAAAGACTAGAAAACTATAAGCAAACCATTTCCACAATCAAACAATCTAAACCAAGATGATATGATTCTCAAAAGATGTGAAATAACGCTCCTAGCAACAACACAATGTTCTGATTTTAATTCAACAGAGTAACATCAGAATTCCAATAGATACAAATGATAGAAATTGAGTTCCTATTTATAGACTTCACAACAATTATTTTCGCAGTGAAACTCTAATTTCGCTCATAATTTCACTAGCCATAGTTTACAAACAAAAACATAATAAAGCTAATCTAATAAAATAATAAACTAAATACGAATAATGGCAAGGTGAATGTCACCCTATGTATGATCATCAATACTCCCCCTAGGGGGTATTTACCTGTCGGGTCTTCAAGGTTAGCTCCAGTCGATGCTTGTTCCATTTGCCTGGAAAGATCTCTAGCATCAGCTGAAGATCTTCAAATTGTCGCATGCTCTTAGCAAGCTGCCTAACCTCTGATCTAACCCCTTTCGCAATGTTGGTAACTCTCTCAAACAACTTCTTTTGTTTTTTTTCCTTCTCCAGATTTGATCAGGTTTTCACACAACACTTTTAAATCATCCTCACTAAAAGAGAACACCTCCATTGGATCAAACAACCTTATCTCAATTTCGTTATTCATTCTCACTAGTGCTTTGCCCGTCAGATTATCATAGAACCATTTGACAAAGTGCTACAGTCTGCATGGTTGTTGATTTGTAACTCGCAGTCTAGTGATGTTCTTTATAGGCTTTACTCCCAAGACAATCTTTCCCTTTTATGTCACCCAGTCGATATCTTTCTTTTATCTCCTTCTTTCAGCCTTCATATACCCAAACCTTTTGAATTACTTAGTTAATAATTTTTTGTCAAAATTAAGTCATGTTGACTATTTGACTAGGTATTGGTCTTTGTTTTTTCACTATAAATAGAATGATATGTGGTCGTTTCTATTTTGAGCACCTAGATAACTTGTACTCAATTGTTAGTAAATGAATGCTAGACATAAATTATTATCCAATCATCTTTGTTCGTTACATTTTTTATTTGTGTTTTGATTGATTGTTTGCACGTTTATATTACACAGATTTGATCCTGCTTAAGTTCATCAATTGGTTTCAAAGTTTTGATTTGAGTCTTTATGTGTTCTTCGAACATAGAGAACAGATCTGTGTAATTTGCATCAATCTTCATATTGAAGTGTCATCTCTTAGTTAAAATACAGTTAGTAATTTTTAAACTATTGTCATTAATTTATTCAGACACCTTAAAACATTCAAAATGGTTCATTACAAAATGGCCCCAACAAATGCTAATGATTTAGAGAACAAGGTTCTAAAGCTTGTTAACAAAAAGAATTTCAAAAATTGGACTATCAGATTGATAAATCATTTGAATACAACTGACAATAATCTATGGAGATTAATAAGCAAAGATCCGCATATTATTGTTCTATTGACAATAGGTCAGTTTACACCAAGAAAAGTAATACCATGTTGGTCCTTAATATTGATAAAACGTATAACTGATTGTTCAGATCTAACTAGATCTATAAATTATCTAGTAATTTGATAATGTGTAAACAAGTTTGGATTCGAAAGACTAGAAAACTATAAGCAAACCATTTCCACAATCAAACAATCTAAACCAAGATGATATGATTCTCAAAAGAGGTGAAATAACGCTCCTAGCAACAACACAAGAAATTAAGTTCTTATTTATAGACTTCACAACAACTATTTTCGCAGCGAAACTCTAGTTTCGCTCATAATTTCACTGGTCGTAGTTTCATACAAAAACATAATAAAACTAATCTAATAAAATAATAAACTAAATACGAATAATGGTAAGGTGAATGTCACCCTCAGTGGCGAAGCCAGAAATTGAATAATAGGGGGGCCTATATCCATGGTACCTATAAAAAAAATTCCTAACGTTATGTTTTGATACATATGTTCGGGTCGACGATTCGGGTCCGAGTCGGGTAAAACAATAAAACTTGAAATATAAAAAATTTCTTCATTTATTCTTAATCATGTCCTCTTAAACTCTAAATTCCATCAACAATCAACAATTAAGATTAAACTCTTTAAACCCTAAAATCCTAAATTGTGTCATTTATTTTATAAAAATGATATAAATTCATAAGGTTCTATTATCATTTATTTAATAATTTTAATTTTAAACTATTAAACCCAAAATGTAATATGTGTAATAAACCAGGGACCAAAGTGTAAATACATCAAAACACTACAACCACTCTTCTTTTTCAGTCCCGACCTTCCAAGTTCCAATCACCTTCTCCGGTGGGTTTCCGGCGTTGCTCCGGCGACACCTTTAACCCCTTTTTAATCACCTTTAACCAAATTAAATTATGCCAATCTTTCCTGATACAAATTTCGAACCTCCGTTCATATTTAAATCTAGTTTTCAAGTTGTTTCTCGATCACAAATCTTTCCAAACTCTGCAACTCAAATCAAACCTCAAACAAATCATGCGTTAAACTCGAATTAGAACATGTAGGAGGGCCTAAACCCAATATATACAAAAAAAATCAACTAAATATCAACGAATCGGTACTTATAAAGGGAAAATGTGGGAGGGACGTGACCCTCCCTCGCCTCAATGAAGCTTCGCCGGTGGTCACCCTATGTATGATCATCAATACTCCCCCTAGGGGGTATTCACCTGTTGGGTCTTCCACGTTAGCTCCAGCCGATGTTTGTTCCATTTGCCTGGAAAGATCTCTAGCATCAGCCTAAACATCTTCAAATTGTTGCATGCTCTCAGCTAGTTTCCTAACCTCTGATCTAACCCCTTTTGTCATGTTGGTAACTCTCTCAAACAACTTCTATTGTTTCTTCTCCTTCTCCAGATCTGATCAGGTTTTCACACAACACTTTTAAATCATCATCACTAAAGGAGAACACCTCCATTGGATCAAACAACCTTATCTCATTTTCGTTATTCATTCTCACTAGTGCTTTGCCCGTCAGATTATCATAGAACCATATGACAAAGTGCTACAGTCTGCATGGTTGTTGATTTGTAACTCGCAGTCTAGTGATGTTCTTTATAGGCTTTACTCCCAAGACAATCTTTCCCTTTTATGTCACCCAGTCGATATCTTTCTTTTATCTCCTTCTTTCGGCCTTCATATACCCAAACCTTTTGAATTATCGCGAACTCCTAAGTGAATATCCTACTCGAGGAGTTTTGCACAATTTTTAATATCTTCATTTGTTAGTAAAAATTGAGCTAACCTCCTTAGATCCCATCGAGGTAAAGTCTTGAATTACTTTCTTGATCTTAGATAGTGTAGACTTCCTTCTTTTCTTCTTGATCGTGTACATTCTAAGCTCCATGACATATTTTAGCTAAAGAGTTTCTTTTATGTTTCCTTTCTAGTTGGAGCATCCATTTTGGAAACAGAGGAGTCTGCTTCTCCGGATCCTCTACCCTCCTGAACCAGTTATCTTTCTCAGTTCAACCACATCACCTTCTAAAAAACTTTTCTGAATAATATAAATCATTGGTTTTTCCTTTGTTTCATAATATTTTTGCTCATAGTCATAATCCACAAGCTACTCCTCTACCTCTTCTTCCTTCATAACCTTCTCTTTTTCAACAAATGCATACTCACCATTGAAAGACCATCCGCGCTGGGAAGGCATCATTCCAAGAATCAGTCCAGTCAGCATATTGTGACATCTGCCCCGAATCCAAATCCTAATACTCGACTCAAACCCGGATCCGTTGTTTTGTTTCATTATTCATATTTAAACTCTTCAAGTTGTAACGTTTTTTATTGTTAGTTATCTTAGGATTATTTTCGTACTTCTCTTATCAATAAAACGATCGAATTTATTATTAGTTAATATCTAAGTGCATTTATTTAATTAATATTTATAATGATTAGTTCTAAAAACAATCACCCATCATCAAAAGCCATGTAATTGTATAAAATGTCAACTTTATAAAAGCTATAAGTTAACGTGGTCAAGTTAGTTGGTTAAAATAACGTTATAATTAACTTTGGGTGAAAAATATAAAATTTTAAACTTGTATTAAAGTTTTAACGTACTAAAATTAAGAGTAAATTACAATTTTAGGCCTTTATAATAAGCCAAATTACGAATCGTGGCCTTTATTTTAATTTTTTGCACTGGTTGGCCTTTATATAAATTTTTACCACTATATTAGGCCTTTAATGTCAGACCCCGACTCCCAGGGCCCCGACACGTTGCATAACATCAGCCAGTCGAATAGAGTAATATAGCGGAAGACTTATTAAAAGACCACAATTACAGTCCCAAATTTTAAACTTTCATTAATTGTCTTAAAATAAAAACATTGTCTAACACTCGATACGAGTGTATTACATCATCATTACTAAGACTAAAAATACTAATCCCAAGCATCTTCAACTTAGTTCCTCCTCCTATGTGGAGTTCCATCATCTTGCTCATTTCTAGCTAGGCCTTCCTAGCTAATGTCCATGGTTATTTCTTTCAGCTGCATCACGAGCTAAAAGACATCAACAACTATGTGTTGGTGAGTCGTAACCGGTGACGTAAGACATATAAAACATTTAGACATCATCATTCATATATGTGTGGTAATAAGTTATCTACAAGCCAACTCTCCTCCAACGACATATCTAATGGTGGCCAACTTTCGTCAGAGTCTGTTAACGTATATGCCGCATGCAGGGATAACCAAGGTACCCTCATGACCCCTCTAGCTCACATCATGTTGCCTAGGCGGGTGGTACCTTTCCTGTTACGAGCAATCAGTCTACCTAATTGGATCCAACTAGATGCATATACATCCCGAGGCGGGGCCGGTAGCACTCAATGGATCTACCCCCAGAAGCCATGCCTTAATGACTTGCCCTGTGGCATGTAGCTGCCATCCTAAATAATCAGGATGACTCGTCAAGAAGCTTATTACCGCGGACCAACCACACAACAATCGGACGAACCTGGAGTTGAGGTGCGTTGAATCACCAGGTGGCGATCTACTTATAACCACATACATATTTAAAGCATTTCATAATAAAACATTTCATACAAGCTCGGATACAGCCCCGAAATCATAAAACATGTAAAAGTGGGGCGGTTAGACTCACCTTAGTGTAGCGTAAGTATCACGATCTGGTGGCTAATCAAGACAACCCTGTAAACATTTCATTCTTATCAGGATTCATTCCCCTAGGGGTAATCCTATCAGTGTTTTCTCATCGATGCATTACTTTAGTCACATCATGTGACTTTGGTGATGACTTTAGTCCTTGGCGTAATCATTCTACTCAGAGTGCTTTTAACATCTGAGTCAGGGTTATCCTATGTTCTTATTATCAATTTATTTGAAAAGCCACATTATCACGTCTTCGTGTTTCTCACACGATTCTATCGTTCATTGAAAACATATTATATTCCTAGTAATATTCTATGACTAGGAATGTTCTATTCTAAAACTCTGGCTTTTCTATGGACTTAAGTCATACATATCTTAAATGAGTACGGGACCTGAGGTGTTACCTAAAGAGTCGGGCAGAGTGGGGCTTAGGCCGGAAGTCTCTCTAGATTTGGGCAGCACTTTGACAGCACTTCGCTTCATTCAGCGGTCCCGAGCTCACGTGTTTGTGGGAGGACACCGTTCACTATAATGACGGGGTTCGTGTCCCATTTAGTATCTTAGGTGCATATATATATACTAGGTTAACACCCGTGGGTACCCACGGGGTTGAACGGTAAATATGAAGATTTCAAAATTATAAATATTATGACACTTCGCAATTGCCCATACATATAATAGTCTTTCTATCACTTATCTAACTTGCAACTCTTTCATTAACATCCGAGATCACAATGTGAATATCATTTCTCCATAAATAAAGTCTAGCATCCACCTAAGATGAATGTATGTCAATATTAAGGCATAAAACACAAAGTAAAAAAAAAAAGGTCATACCAGATACTCTTACATGGCATTAGCCTAATGAAGTGATATGACCAACCCACTCCTGCTTCATAAGTGTTATAAGTGTAACGTTGTAATCGATTCGGGCATACTAAGCTTAAACAAAATACAAACACATACATGAACCTAACAAAGATGATCAAATGGACTTTCTAATACTGCGTAAATACAATAAGAAATAGGTGCAATTCTGACTATTGATGTCAAAAGGGTGCAATTTTTGTGCCTTTAAAAAGTTCAGATTTTATGCAAGGTTTTGATGTCAAAACCTAGAGCTTTTACGCATTGTATTTCTGTGAAAGATAACACTTTTACACCACCTTATTGATGTAATCGTAGTGCAGTTTTGACGTAATTATATTTCTGTAAAAAGATGTAATTGCATTGTATTGCTCTCATAAAAGTGAAGTTTATCTTATTGCCGTAAAAAAGTGCATGTTTGGTACATATTTTACGGTCAAAATAATGTATATTAGAGAATTTAGTTGTACCTAAACAACACAAAAATACAATAGCCTTTCTATCACCAATCTTACTTGAAACTCGTCAATCAGCATCCAAGATCACAATGTGAATATCCTTTCTCCATAAATAAAGTCTAGCATCCACCTAAAATGAATGTATATCAAATTAATGCATAAAACACAAAGTAAAAAAAGGTCATACCAGATGCTCTACATGGCAATATGGCATTAGCCTGATGAAGTGGATGGAACAACATAAAAAAATCATGCAACAACTGTTTCACAAGGAATAATAAAGTAAAAATCCGAACTTTAAGTTAATGTTGAGAATTGATAATGCGAATCTTTAAAAAACCACTTATAATGATATAGGCATTTTAAATAGAAATTGCTTTAAAATCGTTTGACTCGTTTCACTTTCAGCTAGTCTATTTTTTCATTTGAACCTTCAAACAAAAGTTCGTGGAGGCATCTACCTAAAAAAACAAAGTTTAAATCGATCTACAAAAAAACCCTTTAGTGCATCCAAAACCTGAGATTTATACACATAGCATAACACCACTTTAACCTTGTTATTACTTCTTACTTATAAATTGAATAAACATAGCTTCAATCACCAAATTGTCTTTAGTTGAAGTTGTAGATATAAACCACATTTAGTTACAATCAATGGCATAATAATGATTATACCTATAGGCCACTATTAATGGTTAAAGTAATGATATTAGGTTGCAAGTACCAGTTGAAAATTCATATACAAAATGTTGTATTTGCAGCTTCAAAACCTTAAGTAAAGTACACATCCAAAGTTCATATAGAAAGTTAATAATATCTAAATAACAACTGTGTGCATTTATTCTAAATTACCAAATTGTCGAGTCCGGGATATCTTATAACTTTAAAGAAGTCCAGGACTATTTTATCAACTGCAAAACAATAAAGAAACCAAACATAACTGTTAAAAAAACACAAACGAAATAGTTAAACATATGATTATGAATAAATCTCAAGCATAGAAGTTTAAATGCTTTGGCTGATTAAGATTGAATTAAGAGACACAAAAGATTAATGTACACAAACGCTAAGAAACATAAATCGACACACGAACGAATTAAGATTGAAAAACGAAGTACCTGTATTAGAAATTGTAGAAGACGATGGTGGAGTGTGAGACGATTGCAGGACACTGATACGATTCGTTGATAATGAAAGCAAATCAGAATTAGGGTTAGATGTAAAATCGAAGCGAAACAGGATGTATGAAAACAAAACAACGATGAATCTGAGACGTACCTTGAATAGAAATCGGAGAATAGGATCGATGATTGTCAAGCGAATGAAGCAGGATGATTGATCGGCATATTAGGGTTAGGGATAATGTAAAGGGGGTGATGGCTGTGTGAAAAAGAGAGGCGTGAATAATGAAGAAAAGAGGGTTATTGTTAGGGTTAATGGATGTTTATATGGTCTGGTTTATTTGATGGGTTTTAGTCAAAGACCCGTGGTGTAACAATCCCGGTTTTTGGGCCCGGATTTTTTTTTTTTTTTTTTTTTTTTTAAACCCATTGGGCTTGGCCCAACCATTATTAGACTTAGGCCCCTTTTAAATTATTAGGCTTGGCCCAACCCTTATTGGGCTTAGGCCCAACTTAGATTATGGGCTTGGGCCATGTATGTTTACGATAAAAACCGATGACGAAACCCGTCATATTAAATTCTCGGATGCGCGTAGGAGTTTATTTTTATTACCATGAGTTAGATAGACTTTTCCCCACTAGTATCCTTAGTATTACCAATTGTTAGGATACATATTTAAATTATGCCTATGACATCTACTAGGCAACAAATTAATAAAGATACCAATTTTATTAACCTAATAGCCACTAGTCAACCTTGTACATATATATATAAATATATACATACGTACAAAGGCATATATATATATGTGATCATACACAAAACTTATATAATTATCAAAACCAATAAAATCTCATGCAAGAACATAAATATAATACTTCCACACAAATAACCAAACTTAATAAAAACATGACACTAAAGATAAAACCAACACCCACACATATATACAATTACACTTACAACCAACACACAATATTAACCACCTACAACCATTATTATTTACACTACCAAAATCATATACACATTATATACATATACTTTCCTACGTACATACATATATGTACACATAATTATACAAATTCACTACAACTTACAAATTAATTCACCAACTTTATAAAATACAACCATTATCATTTACACTATAATAAACACCCAATATATACATATGCATATATACATTACGTCTATGTCTATATATATATATATATATATATATATATATATATATATATATATATATATATATATATATATATATATATATATATATATATATATACATAATAATAAAACTACAACCACAACCAACACATAATATTAATCACATACAACCAATTATTTATACTATTCAATAAAAACACACATGCATGAATATATGCAAACATGCATACGACCACACACACATATATTTATATACACACTATATATTTATACAATTCACTACAATTTATAATTAAACCAACTACATTTTTTTTTAAAACTACCTACACAATTAAATCACCAAATTAAAAATAAAACATGGATACTTGCAAGAATCACCCTACTCACCTACCTATCACTACCTTGTCCCCCAACCAACCCACCCACCTCCCATGCAACCACTAAAAACCTTGCTTGAACCCTTCACCATAATCTCTTCACCCCCCAATGCAAGATCTCTTCTCTCCCCTCCCTCTCTTCTTGAATCAGCCGAAACACACACCACACACACATATTCACTATTCATTTTCTACACAATCTCTCTCACAACATACAAAAACACTTCAAGCTTTTCTCTCAACAACCAAGTGTTCATCAACTCAAAAGAAAAACGTGAAACTCAGCAGCAACAAGTCTTCAAGGTCGACCAACAACACCATAACATCATCAAACAATAGCCAAGAGAAGCCACGAGCCAAGGAAACAACAACCGAGCAAACCGAAGCAAAAACCGATCGACCCACGAAGAAGCACGCCAAGACCAGCCCACGTCCAGCCTTGTTCCAGTTGATTTCCAGCCTCCATTGTGACTCTCATACCACCCCAAGTGCACCCCCACTCGCTCCCAACCTCAAGGTAACGAGAAAACACCCGAAAATGCACTATACGTGCACAAAACGTTCATTTTTACACACAATGAATACCAACACTTCCCATATATTTTTGAACACCTTCAAACAATCATTTTTCAGTAACAAAAGTATTAAAAACCATAAAACCATTTTCTAAATAAAAATACACAAGTTTGACTAAAATAGTCAAACTATAACTTTGTTTTGAGAAAAACAACAACACCCAACTAACAACCTTGAAAACATGATTTTAAATTTTCTGGAGCTTCTTGATAATAAAATATGGTTACAAAATAAATTTCATGATTTTTGGAGTTGTACATTAATTATTATGCATTTTTGAATATTAAAAATGGATAAATACACTAATATTCACAAAAACGTGTGGGGAGTATAAAAATACAAAAATTTGTTATCTTACTGTTATAAATATGTGTATATGTGAATATTACTGATTATGATTGATTGTTGATGGGTGTACATAAAAATCGAACAATAACCGAAACTAAAACGTACAAAACAACGAAAATACCAAAAATATAAAAATACCAAATTTTTACTTCTTCAGTAGTTTAAATATGTTAAAAATAAGCTAGATAATAAATTTCATAATTTTCCTAAAAAGAATGTAATTACTATGAAGTTTTGAACGTTTAATAGGATTAAAATACAAAAATTCGTATAAAATAGTTAAGGACACCTTGGACCAAACTTACAGAACCTAAACTCATATATAAGTATAAAATAACTATTTTAAGACCTAAAATGTTACCAAGGACCCTCTAAGAATAAAACGTAATCTTAACCGAACCGAACGCGTTAAAAACACGAAACCCAACGAGACAAGAAATTACTGATATTTTATAATTCCAGGAGCTTTTATATATAAAAACTAAGTAACTCAACAAGATTCATAATTTTTATAAGCCTAACCTATTTATTATAAATTTTTGAATATAAAAGACTAAGTAAATGGTAAAAGGCACAAAAATTAGAAAAATACCTTTTAATCTGAAATACCACTTTTTATACAGTATATATAACCCAAGGAACTATTTTAAAGAATAAAAATGTTTAAAAGGATGTTTTGTAAATAAATCGTTCATACGTCGGTTACACACGCGTTAAAATACGAAAATGACCAACGAACCTTAAAACTCAACTTTTGGACTACAAAGCACTTAGTTACTGATTAAATAAGCTATAACCAAAATTTCAAAAATTTAGGAAGTACCAATTATTTTATACAAATTATTTAAGTTTAAAAACCCGTAAACCGACAACTACTAAAATAATTTGTAGAAAATAATTGAAACACCTAAAAACCATGAAACACCATATATTACAGTAACTAAGACCCCTTTTACTTAGTATAAAAGCCCAAGATCAAAATAAGCTCAAAAACCCAAATCATAACCCGACACGTAACGATTTACCGCAACCGGAGAAACCGGTGAACTCGAAATCTACCCCGAACTTGATAAACACCTTAAGAACAGTAGGTTAACCTTAAAATAGGTATAAGACCAATACACAACACTAACACACCTAGAAATGAGAAGTTATAACTAAAAACCTAACTTTAAGGCTAAAGTGTCAATATAACAAAGTTGAGGGACTAAAAGTGACAACACTTAAACTTTCTGATTTTTATGAAAAATAAGTTAAATACTTACTGAATTAAACTAAAATATAATATGGATTTAAGTATCAAAACAAGAACGAACCAACGAGAACGCTAAAACGACTATAAAACCGAAAGACAAACGCACCCGTTATGGAACGCATGTAGACTTATATATTTGAGAATCTAACTTGATTAAACTAAACATAGGAAGTCCGCTAGGAGGTAGGACTCTCACGCAAACCATTATCTAGGAAGTTCTTGAGCAAGCTACAGGTGAGTTCATGAACCCCCTTTTTACATAATACTTTTGGGGCTGATACATACCTACTAAACTTGTTTATATAAACTAATTGTTCATGGTGTAACACATCTGCTACTTGTCCCCGAACGTTGGTACAACTTTCGGTAGCCATTAACTTCTTGCAGGAGCCCTTTGATATGTGAATAGTACTATTTGGGAATCCCCCGCGTACAGTGGCATACCCCCCACTGAGGTTGAAAATCGTTACGCCACATGTTCAATGATATGACAGTGCTTAGCAGAGCACGTTAGCCCACTTTGGGTTAGGGGACTATTATTTATTGTATTCGGGTTGGGTATAATCCGAACAGGTTTGGCTACATATATTGTCGACCGTACACCATATAATAAATGTTTTAGTGTCATAACTTTTATTAAACCATGAGCTCACCAACTTTATGTTGACGTATTTTTGGGTATGTATTTCAGGTAATTGATTGGAAGGTTATTTAGCTCGTTGATTTGAAGTTAGGGCTTGGAACGTTTTGGAGGATAGCCCACTAGTTATTTTTATATGTTTTTAAGACTGATATGCACGCACTAGACAATTTAAATTTCTATGCATTTCGTTTAAAACTATTAATGGGATGAAATATGCCCACGTGGACAACTTTTATTATATTTAATGAATATGTAGTTTATTATTTCCGCTGCTTATTTATGATATCAGTCCGTCATGACCCGGCCCGTTTGGTCGGGGTGTGACAGATTGGTATCAGAGCCAGTGGTTCAAGCGAATTAGGTTCTAACACTAAGACACCTAGGCTTTAACCACACGATTTAGGGACTAAGATAAGATGTGAACCGAGCAATGAACTAGGCACTTAAGTAAACCCAAGGACCTTACTAAATGTGTTTACTTGCATTTTCGTCTATCTGTTACTACTACCTTAATTCAGAATATTATTAATGCACTTATTTACTTATTTATTTATTTATTTATTTAATTTGATCACTAATTTGTTTACCTTTCTTTTTTTTTCCAATAGATGACAGGACGCCAAGACCGTATCTTCATTACCTTTTTTTTGTGCATTATGACATTGTAGGACCAAGTGAATTTTCGCTTGTGTCACACCGGACATTGTATTCTTACTTAACATTCTATTGTAGGACCAAGTGAACTTTCGCTTGTGTCACACCGGATATTGTATTTTACTTATTTTGGTACTTGCAATGCATAGTGGGTTTTGCTTTGCGCAACTTTGGTTTATTTTACATTCTCATTTTATATGCTTATTTTACATGCTTATCTTATATACTTATTTTACATGATTATCTTATATGCTTACCTTACATGCTTATCTTATGTGCTTATCTCATATGATTACCACGAATATAGGAGCCTTCTAAGGTCCAAGTTTTGATAAATGATTGCTAAAATATTGTTTGAATAGATGTACTAATAGTCATACACATATAAGTAATACATACTTAAAAACACATAGGTACATATCTCAAGTAACCGCGCTTATACGAAAGACCTATATATTTATATATGCCCTATTGAACGTTCGTATATACATATACACATACGCATATATATACATAAAAGCATACATGTACCTACCTGATTATACACCCATTCGCTTGAACCCATTTACAAGCCTACATGAACATAGATAAAATCTACACATATGGTCTATGATCATGCTTATGACGAACGCATGTCCTGTATAGCTATGGCAAGAGGAGCAGGACGCAAGCGCGACGTTAACCAACAAGATGACGCTGGCACCCAATCCCAAACACAAGACAACAGTAGCAACCACGAAAACGAAACCGAAGATAACACCAACGAGGACGTGAGAATCCAACAACTCATCGTCGATGCTATTGCAAAAGCCATACCCACCATAACCGCACACGTTAACGCCAAGCGAAACAAAGATAAAGAAGGAGAAAATGGCGAAGATGAGGAGATCCAAGAGAATGGTAAGGATGACACCAGAAAGAAGGAGAAACGCGAGGAGCGGACTAGCGGTGCCTACAAGGCGTTCATGGCATGTAAGTCCACCGAGTATTATGGAGATGAAGGAGCAACTGGAACCATTAAGTGGTTAGAAGAAATGGAAGCTGTGCTCGATATCAGTGACTGTTTGGAGAAGAACAAGGTACGATTTGCTACACACTCACTGAAAAATGAAGCCTTAGCTTGGTGGAACACCTTGCTCCAAACCCGTAGACGAGATGTCGTGGCTAGGATGAAATGGTAATAGTTCAAGACGCTGATGACTGAGCAATATTGCCCCCTCAACGAGATAGAGAAGATGGAAGCCGAATTTCTTAGGCTTGAAATGAATGGAAATGACCACCTGGAGTACACCAACCGTTTCAACGAGTTGGCGCGTCTAGTGTCCCACTTGGTGACCCTAGAGTCAAAAAGGATTGGGAGGTATTTCTGGGGCTTATCACCTAAGATTAGGGGAATGACCAGGACTGCGAAGCCTAGGACATTCCAAGAGACTGTGGAGATGTCGGGGACATTGAACGATGAAACTATTAGGTGCGAAAGACTGAGGAAGTTTGAGGGAGTAGGTGTGAAGAGGAAGTGGGAAGACAACGGATTTGCCCATGGAGGCGTTGGAGATAACATGGTAAAAACTGGGAACAACCCGACTAAGAAACCCATAACTGAACGGAAACCCTACCTAGGTAATGCCTAAGGTGTGCAAGTGTCAACGTCACCACAATGGAGAATCAAAAGCAAGAACAAAAATATTAAACATAAGAACCTTACATGTATGACTACAACAGGAGAATACTGGAATGACATGTGAGGTAAATTAACGATTACGGTCCGGAACGTAATGGTGAATTTACAGGCACATGAGCATTTAGGGAAATCCTAATGAGTCACCATATGTTTAAAATCTCATAACTTAAATCATTTTCCATTTATGACTCGATGCCACATTGGTTGAAGTTTCTATCATTTCTATGCAATATGTAAGTGTCACAACCCGTTGGTCAAAATCTATCCCTTAGATACCTAAACGAATACCCGAACCCTTCTTAATCCGCTCTTCATGTTACTCATCCTTGCAACTTCTATTTAAAATCTTAAAACCACGAAGATACCATTAGTTGGCAGACTACTTTAACTATCTCAAGCCTAACTCTAAAAATCCTATAACACATCTTCGATCACATTTGTTGAAGGAATGACAATGAAGGGGAGTAGAACTACTCGACGACTAGGATCGAGAGATACAATATCATCTAGGTGACATGCATGTGGTTGACGCCATTTACAGTAGAAAAGAAAGGAACAAGACCCATTGGAATGTGCGCTTTAAGGATTACAACTCGATAAAACTCGACAACCCAAATACGAGACACCTAGTAGGAAGTTCCTACTAAGGAGAAGCCTAAGAATCAGGAGTTGAACGTATTAGAGGAGTCGTTCATAGTATGAAACGAATTAATGTGATAAGACAACACCATACCAAATCGCTTATCAGTACACAAGGTTATTATGTGCATCTTATGTGTTTACGTGCATTCTTGAAAACCTCATACTTAGAGAGTAATGTAGTACTAAGATACCAACTCGACCATAATTTAGAGGACAACACCGAGGAAAAACAATAAGGAACCCATAGCGGATATGAACTAGTCACTTCTACAAGACAATGTAGACCAAATCCCTAGTTAGTAGAACGGTGATTATGTGCTTTTTATGTGTTTATTTTCATACTTGCAAGCGTATTTCTAGCAAGATAACTTGATGTTAAACAACCAACCTTAATTTAATTTCGAGGACGAAATTCTTATAAGTAGGGGAGGATGTAACAATCCCGGTTTTTGGGCCCGGATTTTTTTTTTTTTTTTTTTTTTTTTTTAAACCCATTGGGCTTGGCCCAACCATTATTAGACTTAGGCCCCTTTTAAATTATTAGGCTTGGCCCAACCCTTATTGGGCTTAGGCCCAACTTAGATTATGGGCTTGGGCCATGTATGTTTACGATAAAAACCGATGACGAAACCCGTCATATTAAATTCTCGGATGCGCGTAGGAGTTTATTTTTATTACCATGAGTTAGATAGACTTTTCCCCACTAGTATCCTTAGTATTACCAATTGTTAGGATACATATTTAAATTATGCCTATGACATCTACTAGGCAACAAATTAATAAAGATACCAATTTTATTAACCTAATAGCCACTAGTCAACCTTGTACATATATATATAAATATATACATACGTACAAAGGCATATATATATGTGTGATCATACACAAAACTTATATAATTATCAAAACCAATAAAATCTCATGCAAGAACATAAATATAATACTTCCACACAAATAACCAAACTTAATAAAAACATGACACTAAAGATAAAACCAACACCCACACATATATACAATTACACTTACAACCAACACACAATATTAACCACCTACAACCATTATTATTTACACTACCAAAATCATATACACATTATATACATATACTTTCCTACGTACATACATATATGTACACATAATTATACAAATTCACTACAACTTACAAATTAATTCACCAACTTTATAAAATACAACCATTATCATTTACACTATAATAAACACCCAATATATACATATGCATATATACATTACGTCTATGTCTATATATATATATATATATATATATATATATATATATATATATATACATAATAATAAAACTACAACCACAACCAACACATAATATTAATCACATACAACCAATTATTTATACTATTCAATAAAAACACACATGCATGAATATATGCAAACATGCATACGACCACACACACATATATTTATATACACACTATATATTTATACAATTCACTACAATTTATAATTAAACCAACTACATTTTTTTTTAAAACTACCTACACAATTAAATCACCAAATTAAAAATAAAACATGGATACTTGCAAGAATCACCCTACTCACCTACCTATCACTACCTTGTCCCCCAACCAACCCACCCACCTCCCATGCAACCACTAAAAACCTTGCTTGAACCCTTCACCATAATCTCTTCACCCCCCAATGCAAGATCTCTTCTCTCCCCTCCCTCTCTTCTTGAATCAGCCGAAACACACACCACACACACATATTCACTATTCATTTTCTACACAATCTCTCTCACAACATACAAAAACACTTCAAGCTTTTCTCTCAACAACCAAGTGTTCATCAACTCAAAAGAAAAACGTGAAACTCAGCAGCAACAAGTCTTCAAGGTCGACCAACAACACCATAACATCATCAAACAATAGCCAAGAGAAGCCACGAGCCAAGGAAACAACAACCGAGCAAACCGAAGCAAAAACCGATCGACCCACGAAGAAGCACGCCAAGACCAGCCCACGTCCAGCCTTGTTCCAGTTGATTTCCAGCCTCCATTGTGACTCTCATACCACCCCAAGTGCACCCCCACTCGCTCCCAACCTCAAGGTAACGAGAAAACACCCGAAAATGCACTATACGTGCACAAAACGTTCATTTTTACACACAATGAATACCAACACTTCCCATATATTTTTGAACACCTTCAAACAATCATTTTTCAGTAACAAAAGTATTAAAAACCATAAAACCATTTTCTAAATAAAAATACACAAGTTTGACTAAAATAGTCAAACTATAACTTTGTTTTGAGAAAAACAACAACACCCAACTAACAACCTTGAAAACATGATTTTAAATTTTCTGGAGCTTCTTGATAATAAAATATGGTTACAAAATAAATTTCATGATTTTTGGAGTTGTACATTAATTATTATGCATTTTTGAATATTAAAAATGGATAAATACACTAATATTCACAAAAACGTGTGGGGAGTATAAAAATACAAAAATTTGTTATCTTACTGTTATAAATATGTGTATATGTGAATATTACTGATTATGATTGATTGTTGATGGGTGTACATAAAAATCGAACAATAACCGAAACTAAAACGTACAAAACAACGAAAATACCAAAAATATAAAAATACCAAATTTTTACTTCTTCAGTAGTTTAAATATGTTAAAAATAAGCTAGATAATAAATTTCATAATTTTCCTAAAAAGAATGTAATTACTATGAAGTTTTGAACGTTTAATAGGATTAAAATACAAAAATTCGTATAAAATAGTTAAGGACACCTTGGACCAAACTTACAGAACCTAAACTCATATATAAGTATAAAATAACTATTTTAAGACCTAAAATGTTACCAAGGACCCTCTAAGAATAAAACGTAATCTTAACCGAACCGAACGCGTTAAAAACACGAAACCCAACGAGACAAGAAATTACTGATATTTTATAATTCCAGGAGCTTTTATATATAAAAACTAAGTAACTCAACAAGATTCATAATTTTTATAAGCCTAACCTATTTATTATAAATTTTTGAATATAAAAGACTAAGTAAATGGTAAAAGGCACAAAAATTAGAAAAATACCTTTTAATCTGAAATACCACTTTTTATACAGTATATATAACCCAAGGAACTATTTTAAAGAATAAAAATGTTTAAAAGGATGTTTTGTAAATAAATCGTTCATACGTCGGTTACACACGCGTTAAAATACGAAAATGACCAACGAACCTTAAAACTCAACTTTTGGACTACAAAGCACTTAGTTACTGATTAAATAAGCTATAACCAAAATTTCAAAAATTTAGGAAGTACCAATTATTTTATACAAATTATTTAAGTTTAAAAACCCGTAAACCGACAACTACTAAAATAATTTGTAGAAAATAATTGAAACACCTAAAAACCATGAAACACCATATATTACAGTAACTAAGACCCCTTTTACTTAGTATAAAAGCCCAAGATCAAAATAAGCTCAAAAACCCAAATCATAACCCGACACGTAACGATTTACCGCAACCGGAGAAACCGGTGAACTCGAAATCTACCCCGAACTTGATAAACACCTTAAGAACAGTAGGTTAACCTTAAAATAGGTATAAGACCAATACACAACACTAACACACCTAGAAATGAGAAGTTATAACTAAAAACCTAACTTTAAGGCTAAAGTGTCAATATAACAAAGTTGAGGGACTAAAAGTGACAACACTTAAACTTTCTGATTTTTATGAAAAATAAGTTAAATACTTACTGAATTAAACTAAAATATAATATGGATTTAAGTATCAAAACAAGAACGAACCAACGAGAACGCTAAAACGACTATAAAACCGAAAGACAAACGCACCCGTTATGGAACGCATGTAGACTTATATATTTGAGAATCTAACTTGATTAAACTAAACATAGGAAGTCCGCTAGGAGGTAGGACTCTCACGCAAACCATTATCTAGGAAGTTCTTGAGCAAGCTACAGGTGAGTTCATGAACCCCCTTTTTACATAATACTTTTGGGGCTGATACATACCTACTAAACTTGTTTATATAAACTAATTGTTCATGGTGTAACACATCTGCTACTTGTCCCCGAACGTTGGTACAACTTTCGGTAGCCATTAACTTCTTGCAGGAGCCCTTTGATATGTGAATAGTACTATTTGGGAATCCCCCGCGTACAGTGGCATACCCCCCACTGAGGTTGAAAATCGTTACGCCACATGTTCAATGATATGACGGTGCTTAGCAGAGCACGTTAGCCCACTTTGGGTTAGGGGACTATTATTTATTGTATTCGGGTTGGGTATAATCCGAACAGGTTTGGCTACATATATTGTCGACCGTACACCATATAATAAATGTTTTAGTGTCATAACTTTTATTAAACCATGAGCTCACCAACTTTATGTTGACGTATTTTTGGGTATGTATTTCAGGTAATTGATTGGAAGGTTATTTAGCTCGTTGATTTGAAGTTAGGGCTTGGAACGTTTTGGAGGATAGCCCACTAGTTATTTTTATATGTTTTTAAGACTGATATGCACGCACTAGACAATTTAAATTTCTATGCATTTCGTTTAAAACTATTAATGGGATGAAATATGCCCACGTGGACAACTTTTATTATATTTAATGAATATGTAGTTTATTATTTCCGCTGCTTATTTATGATATCAGTCCGTCATGACCCGGCCCGTTTGGTCGGGGTGTGACACGTGGATATAACCCGATTTGCTCCAAGATCCGCGACCCAGCTGAGGGTGAATGTAGTGGTGACAAGTGGATGAATGTGGGAGGTTAGGTTAGTGATTTATTATAAGATATATATATATATATATATATATATATATATATATATATATATATATATATATATATATAATTGGTAAGTACTCGAAGGAAATCTAAAGACGAGCCTTACTGGACACCGAAGATACTCTTGTAGACGCTTCGTGAGCAAACCCGCGCTGTAACCGAACTTTTGGAGGCTTCCACCATTCGTCGGAAACCCACCGGGACTTCGTCGGGACTTTAACGGTCGTTCTTGGCCGGAAAACTTAGAGAGAGAGAGAGACTTGAGAGAGAAAGTTGAGGTGTGGAAATGAAGGGAGGGGTCGAACTCCTTTTATAGCTGGTGAACCTGCCCTACGCGATACGCGCAGGGCATGCCCCCACCTGCGCGCATCGCGTAGGGGAGGTGGTTTCGCGCGAGTCTGCGTCTGCCCCTGATTTCGCGTACTCGGGTTTGGTTGCACTAGGCGATACGCGCAGACCAATGTCTCTCATGCGCGTATCGTGTAATATACCTTTTTTTTAAGTCTTTTTATTTCCATTTGGGTCGGAGTGTCACATTTAAGTTAACGACCGTTAACTTTTCTAGTTAACTCCCCTCATGTGCATTGCACAAGAGGGCATTTCTGTCATTTACCATTAAAGGGCTATTATTGTAAAATTAATATTGTTGTTATTATATATATATACATATACATATATCATCATCATCATCATCATCATCTCCACCTGATGAGATCCAACCACCATCACAAAGACCCTCGTGAGCACCATCACACCACCACCACCACCACAAAAACCCTTTTTTTTCTCGATCTCCACCGGAAAAAAATGACAACCGCCACTACCTCATCAATTGAAGTTTTAAACACAACAACCACTACAAATCAACTCCCAATCGGAAGTGAAACAAGATCTAAAATCATAAATGGATCTAAAATCGATTGGCACACATCTGGCTACTCCACCTTAGTTTGATTTTGGTTTGTGAAGAATGATGGTGGGTGTGTCTGTGGGAGATGAAGACATTAATATTGTCTCGATCGATTGATGGACTGTGGGTACGACTGTACGAGAGATGAACGATCCAGGCAAAGACTTCAAGTGACTGAAGATTCACTAAAAATGGTGTGAATGTAACTAGCAATTTATTTTGTGTTAGAGAGAGCCAACTTGAGATGATGCATATGAGTTTGAAGAAATTACATAAATGGTCCCTAAATAATAACCACATTAACAATTTTTGACATCAAGATAAAATGACCAAAATACCCTCATGTGCATTGCACATGAGGGGAGTTAACTGGAAAAGTTAACGACAGTTAGATTAAAGGCCTAAAACCATGACAAAAATTTATATAAAGGCCAACCAGTGCAAAAATTTAAAATAAAGGCCACGATCCGTAATTTGACTTATTATAAAGGCCAAAAAATGTAATTTCCTCTAAAATTAATGACATCATCAAACATCAGGGGCCAAATTAGAAACATTTTAAACCAAACACTCCCCTCCCCCTTTTGAGCCTGTTTTTCTGGAAGAATTGTTCGGCCAATCTTCGGCTGGATTCCGGCGAAATTCCAAACCCCATTTTAGCCGTTTTAAAACAAATTAAAACACAGTTAAACTGTCTTTATGCTAGACTCAACCTCTAGACCACTTTAAAATTAAGTTCACTGCAGGATTGAAACCAATTCATTCAAATCTATAACACCCGTTTCTTTAAAAACCCAATTCACTGTAATTGTCCGTTTCAATAAAAAACGAGTTATCAAAATCATCCATTTCATCGATGAGACCGGCCAGAGTGGACTCGGGGTCGGTGCGTCCCCGCACGGGAACACCGCCCCATCCTCTATCGGCCCCGAAGTGTGGGGTGCGTTTTGGTGTCTCCACCTCGTGTCTTTCCCCGAATTTTTGAACGTTGGAAATGTGGTCCCACCACACGACTAGATAATGGATACTTCAAAAAAAATTTACTTTTTTTTTATTACACAATATACTATATATACCAAACCAAATCAAATATAAATCACAATCTCATTTATAAAAAATTCAAGGTATATTGGTTTTCACTGGTCCCAACTATCACATTTTGTCTTCTACCGGTCCCAACTATTAAATTGGCTGTCACCGCTCCCAACTTTTATCCATTTGGCAACCAATGGTCTGTCGTTAATTCTTTTTAACGCCTTTAAGTTTTTTACAAATTCAAGACCGATGTTTAGGCCTTTTGATCGGAAGGATAATACGAGTCGATTGATGTATAAGTTTTCTCAAAAAGGCTCCCTGAACGATAAAATTTTTACATCCGATTGAAGCTCCGTTAGGTTTAAACACCTGATGGCAGCACTATTTCGTTATTCGAAGTGTCGTTTCGAGATTACTTTTCCATCAATCGACATGTATTATCCTTCCGATCAAAAGATTTAAAACATTTGCGTTGAATTTGGAAAAAACTTAACTGTGTTAAAAAAAATTTAACGACGGACTGGTGGTTACCAAAGTGATAAAAGTTGGGACCGTTGACAACCAATTCAATAGTTGTGTGATAATGTGTAAAATATACATAAATTCCGTGTTAAGTTTATTTACGTTTTCGAGTAGTTCGAGTCGGTTTTTATCGCATTTTATACACAACTGATGTTTTTGAGTTTCGTTGGTCCCATGTTGATAAAGAAACGGAAAGATCACGGAAAATCGGATCCGTATGCGAAAACGAGATGCGAAACGAAGCTACGAGCAAACCGTAGTGCGAAAACGAACGAAACCGGATCGCGCAGCACGACCAAGGGTCCTGGCCGCGCCACGCGACTAGGAAGGCCTTGTCGCTGCGCGACCTGGTGATGTAAGATTGTGGGCTGGGCGCGTGTGATGTGTACTACGCAGTGACAACTCATTGCGTCCCCGCGTGACGCGGCGACACGTTTTTAACAGAACGTTTTCGCGATTTTTCACCCTGTGCACTATATAAACACATTATATGAAACCCTAGCTTCATACTACGACTTGGAGATGATTTTGGACGAAAAAAGAGTGTTTTTGAGGCTAGAGAGGTGAAAACGAAGCTACGGGAAAGCACGGGATTGAAGATTTGCATCTAGACATTCCGGGTTCTTTCAATCTATTGTTTTCTTTTCTTTCCTATCATGTCAATTATGTTTGAACTTGTGTTTTTCATGTTGAATATGCTTGGCTAAACTCTTTAGAACTACCTAGGCTAAATGATGATTCGTTAACGTTATTTTAAACTCATGTTGGATTGATTTTGGTTTATGGTTTACGTTTGATTAAAGTTTGAATCTTTATTATTGTTTGATGCATTATATGTGTTTATATTGATTGGAAATGGTATTATTAATCCACGTATTCTTGGTGATGGTCTATGTCATGTAATAGGATTCGTTTTAGTCATTAACTTGCTTTGTGATTATTATGGTTGATTTGCAATAAAATCATAGGATTAATTATATTAGTACAGTCGGTAATAACGTGTAGCTAACCTAGATATCCGTGAGGTGATAGGTTATTAAGAGGTCTTGGTTGATTAATTTGCTAGGTTAGGACTTTGTGAAAATTTCGACTTAGTATTAATTACCATGTTTGCTTGTTAAATTAAATGTTCGGGTTCAAATGGCTTTAAGGATCGTATCGTGAGATAGATCTTTAGCGTGGGTCAATTAAGCGTAATATGATTAGGTAACTGTGAGGAAAATTAATCGCATAACCGGTGTGCTAATAACTTAATAGTTACCGTTTAAGTTTCTTCTCGAAAAGGGTCGAGGGTCTTAATTAGGGATGCATATAAGTGAATAGGTTTAGATCCCGGTTCCATAATCGTTAGCCCAACGTGAGCGATAGGTGAAGTTAACGATGATTCTAGCCTAGGTGATTTGTTTTCATTCCTCTGTTTTACATCCGTCTTTTAATTTCGTCAGTTGCTTCTTTTAGTAAGTTACTATTTTTAGAAAGTTTCCATTTTTAGTAAGTTTATATTTTTAGAAGTAAACCCCCCTTTTTAAACAATATGTCCATTAAAGTTCGTGTCTTGTCAGTTTAGTCTTAGTCAGTTAATTTAGTGTAGTATATAGAGTCTGTGGGTCGACACACGGACTTACTTGTAGCTATATTGCATCCGACCGGTATACTGCCAGTTGTGTGTGAGTTAGTTGAGTTGTCTAGGTTTATAAATTTAAAGCTTTTTTTTGTTTTTATATATACGTTTGCACGCATCAAGTTTTTGGCGCCGTTGCCGGGGACTCTTGGTAATTGCGTTATTTAACTTTTTGAGTCTTTAACTGCTATACACGTGCTCTGTTTTGTTTTAGTTTGAGTCGTAGGGGTCAAAAGTTCCTGTCTTTATTTCTAGTAATTCGAGTCCGTTTCTTTTATTCCTTTTTATTTCATTCTGTTTGATTTGTCTTGTTTACTTTCTGCAGTTTTATGCCACATCTGCGGTCGCACGGGCCATTAAAGCATACTGTTGAGGCACCTGATCCAGAACTAGAGATTGTTGCTGACTCGTCTGCGGAGCTCAAGGTAAGTACCATCAATTTCGATTTCACCCCATACCAGACACCGCACAACACACCACCTAGCAGTCCTAGGTCAACGATGGCAGCGAACCGTACTGTCCATCAACATGCGTTTGATGGTTTCACCGGGAACCGTTCATCCATCGTAACGCATGCGATCACGAATCCAAATTTGTGGCAGATTCCGTCATACATCATGACCGCCGTTGCTCAATTTCCCGGGCGGGATGATGAAGATGCACCGGCTCACCTTTCGCGCCTCACGCGAATCGTGAGCACTTTTAAACTTCAAGGTGTATCCGATGACGCAATCTATTTGCATCTGTTTCCATTATCCCTTGCGGATCGAGTTATCATCTGGCTCGACTCGCAAGCAGATGGGACGTTCACAATTTCGCTCAGCCTTTCTGAAGAAGTACTTTCCACCTGCTAAGGCCTCCCGCCTTCGTGATCAGATCCAGTCTTTCAGGATGGAACCAAATGAGCCCTACTATCTTGCTTGGGAGCGTTTTCAAAATTTTTTATCTCGCTGCTCCCAACATGGGCTTCCACCGTGGGACTTGGTTGAAAAATTCTATAATGGGCTTACGTATGAAACCAGGGCCTAATTTGATACATCTACGGGTGGGCATTTGATGGGTAAAATAAACGTAGATCAGTGTAATGAGTTATTTGAGAGTTTCGCCCAGGCTGAACACGAGCAGCGGTCCACTAACAGGAATTCCATTCCTGTCTCTAGCACACCTTCTTCTTCCATTCGATGTGAGCACCATGTTAGCATGGAAACCAGTGTGGCTGCTGCGTTAGAAAACCTAACCCGTGAGATGAAAGAGCTTAGGTCGAAGGTAGATAAGTTTGACTTATGTAGAGGTGGACATAGTACCCTAGAGTGTCCATTGATGTTGAGAGAGGAGCAGGTAGAGTTTGTTGCTAATCAGAGTAGGTTCCCTAATAATAACGATAGTAATTCAAATTGGAACCGTAATTCTAACTTCAATAATAACTCTAACTGGCGTTCCTCAGGTGCCCCACCTGGTTATTAGTCTAACTATAATAACAATAATAATCAGGGGGTGGCTAGTTCGTTTCATGGTAATGGTGGTGAGCAGGTTAATGGACAGGGGTCTAGTGATAGCATGGGTAGGATTGAGCAGTTACTAGTTCAGTTAGTCGCTAAGGATAAGGCTACACAAGAAACTCTAGCGAAACATGATCTTCAATTACAGAACCAGCATGCTATTATTTTAGATATCCAGAGGACTGTAGGAGAGTTATTTAAGCAGTCACCCACTCAGAGGTCACAAGGTCAGTTCTCTGGATCCACTCAAACGAACCCATCGGCTCAGTTGAATGTTATCTCAACCCGTAGCGGTAGAGTTTTAGTGCCTGTTAGGAAGAAGGTGTCGTTTAGTGAGCCCTTAGTGAGTGAGAAGGTTGTTAGTGAGGATGAGGAAGAAGTTGATGAGGAATTAGTACTAGAGGGTCCGGGTAGTGATCAGGCGGAGTTTAGTAACCAAAAACCCAATAGTGACCCTAGTTTTGGTTTAAGTGTGGGGAGGAAGCCGGTGGATGTTAGGCCCTCCTCTTTGATTGATCATGCTAGAGTGTCATATCCCGCTCGTTTAAAGCAGCAGAAGTACACGCGAGATTATGGCCATTTCCTAGATCTATTTAAGCAATTGAAGATCAATCTGCTGTTTATAGAAGTTCTCCAGCATATGCCTAAGTATGCTAAGTTCTTGAAGGACATTCTTAAGAACAAATGCAAGCTTGGAGAACTGTCTTCTGTCCCATTGAGTGGCAAGTGCTCGGCAGTAGTAACGAATACACTGCCCGAAAAGCTATCTGATCCAGGAGTCTTCACGATTCCTTGTCTTTTCGGCAGTAACACTACGAACACTGCTTTAGCTGACCTAGGCGCTAGTATTAATCTCATGCCATACTCCTTATACGAGAAACTAGGTTTAGGTGATCTTACACCTACTCGCATGTCTTTGTCGTTAGCAGATCGTTCTGTGATCTATCCACGGGGAATTGTGGAGAATCTTTTAGTGAAAGTCGATAAGTTTGTTTTCCCCGTGGATTTCGTTGTGCTTGATATGGAGGCTGGCGCCAAAGTCCCCAGTATCCTCGGTCGTCCCTTCTTGCGGACTGCTCGTGCTCTGATCGATGTCTTCAACGGTCAGATCACTCTGTAAGTAGAAGACAAAACTGCAGTGTTCAAAATTCCTGATCCGTTGATAGAAACCAAACGTTGGGATAATAGGGTTCAGGTAATTAATAGTGAGGATAAGTAGGTAGAAGCAGGGAAAGATGGTGAGTTTTTCAGTGAGTACTGGGCTAGTGTTAAGCAGATGCTTAGAGCTAAGTGTGGGGATCCTAGTAGGTTTGAGGATACCCCAGATGATGCAGGTTGAGTTGAATAGGGTTTGAAGTTGGTTTTTAGAGTTTGTATAAGTTTCTTTTATCGAGTCAATTTTTATTTTTATTTTTATTTCTTTTTAGTTTATTTATGTCGAGTCAGTTTTACGCTTGAGTATCTTTTGTTTGTTTTTGCAGGTTCAAATCATTCTCCCCCGTAATTAATCTCCATTCGGGTGAGTTTGTATTTGTGAAGATGAAGAAGGAGCTCGAGAGTGTCGGTGTGAAGCTCGATCGCGGACAAAATGCTATACGATCGAAGCTGAAGATTGGAACGAAGACTTGGAGCATACGCGTTCTGCAAATTACCAGCTAATTCTTTTCCAATTCACCTATCTATCTTTTTATTTTTGCATTTTTATTTTATTTTTAATTAGGTATTTTCCATTTCTACATTAGGGACAATGTAGAACTTAAGTGTGGGGATGGGAAATAGTCATTTCTGAGTCTTAATTGTTTGTTTTGAGTCTTATAGTGTCTTAAAAATCCAAAAAAATTTGAAAAAATTTTAAAAATATCTTTGTCTAAGTTGTGCACTTTAAATAGAAAATGATAGTAAAATAATTTTGGTTTTCAAATTTGTTGTGGTTTTTAAACAAGGATGAATTTTGATAAACATTTGGTAACCCAATTAGCTGAGATGGTTTCCCTAAGTGTAGTAATTGAGCTTTAATTGTCATGAATCTCGTAGGTTGTCATCTTAGGGGAAATAGGAAAGCCTTACACTAAATAACATTAGGCACCATTTTAGGCTTTAGAACTTAAATAGGTTAAAGGTTAGTGCCATTTTGGGATTTACAGCACACTTCTTGTGAAAGAAGTGGCGCTCCACAATCAAATGTCCATAGGGTGTAGACTGAAAGCGCTCAAAGTAGCTGCTAAAATAAAAGACCTCAAAGTAGCCAAATCAAATGAAAAAAAAAGAAGAAATATAAGGCAAGTGATCCAAGACCTCATGTGCTCTACATCTGGGATAACGACTTGGAGCTCACACCCCTGAGTGAGGTGATCTTGTTTTATGAAAAAAAAAAGAATAAATAGTCTATACCTGTAAATATCATCCATCCAATGTTCACCCTAATATGGCATTAGTTCTTTACTTAGTTAAGTTCTTTAGGTCATTCTGGTAGGAAAACATTTGTGGTTTAATCATGTGCCTCGTCAAGCAACAATTAATCAGACTGACTTATTTTTCCTTGGTGTGAGACCTTGTACATAAATGATCTAATTGAATTAAATTAAACATAAAGGGAAACTTAATTGGCTAGTGTTAGGGTGTTTAATTAAACGCACCGTTGTTTATCTGAATTCGGTTCTTATTTGTGATCCTATAATGAAATGTTGAAGCCTTAATTAGTTGTGATTCTATGTGCATGCTTTTTCAGGGACGAAAAAGGTTAAGTGTGGGGATGTTTGATAATGTGTAAAATATACATAAATTCCGTGTTAAGTTTATTTACGTTTTCGAGTTGTTCGAGTCGGTTTTTATCGCATTTTATATACAACTGATGTTTATATGTTTCATAGGTCCCATGTTGATAAAGAAATGGAAAGAACACAGAAAATCGGATCTGTAGGCGACAACGGGACGCGAAACGAAGCTACGAGCAAACCGTAGCGCGAAAACGAACGAAACCGGAATGAAAACGGATCACGCAGCACGACCAAGGGTCCTGGCCGTGCCACGCGACCATGAAGGCCCTTGTAGCTGTGACATCTGCCCCAAACCCGAACCCGAATGCCCGACTCGAACCCGAAGTTGTTATCCTTTAAATTTGTAATCGTATTTATTTTCTCAAAACGTAACGTTCATTATTATTATATGAATAAACACATTTAATTCTACGTTATTCCCGTCTCAATTAAATAACTGTATTTACATCGCAAAATGTTCACGCGTATCTAATAATTATTATTCGTGACAATAGAACTCAAAATATATAAATAAATATATATATAGCTCGTAAAATAAAATTATGGAAATCGTTAAACAAAAACGCTTCAACGTTTCGAAATAGTATCTTAATGGCGTAAACGAGCTAAAACTATAAAAACGTCACTCATATAAACGTTACGTCTCAACAAGTTAAGTTTATAACTTATAAATTAACTTTGGGCTAAAACTGTCAACTTTCAACTAGTAATTAAAGTGTAAAACTCAACTTATAAAGTTAATGAAACATAAGGGACCGGTTGTGTAAATCAGGAAATTAACCAGCCCATCCCCCTTATGCCCGTGAATCCGGTGGCCACGCCGGCAACATTTCCGGCCAAAAACCCCCATCTCCGGCGAAGCTCTTTAACACCTAAAATCACCATTTTAACGTCCAAAATTTGTTTCTAACCGTTGGCGAACCAGTTTCGAACCCCTTGGTACCTTGAAAACTCGGTTACAACAACCTTAAATCCTGAATTGAACAATTGTTTCCGTAACCGTCGACCTTAATGGTCCTTTACTGCCAATCGATCCAATTCCTTAACGCCTCATCATTCTTTGATCTCGTATAACGTATCCAAACCACTAAGGCAATCCCTTTCCTCTGCAAATCCTTCGAATCACAGTAACCAAAATATACTCCGGCGAGTCATTCGTTTCACACCTTCACGGCATTATTACGGGTAATTTATGGGTTCGTTTTAATCCCCTTGATCATCTACAACTCCCCAGCTCATCAAATTCATCTTTCCCATTCTAGTTTCTGGGTGATTTGATCAAGAACAGTCAAGTCTTGTTCCTTCTCAATCCGTATCAATCCGTCGAATAATAAGTAAGTATTATACATCAAAATACTCGTGATTCAGTGAGGATCAAAAACCCTATGTTTGATTTGGGTTTGAATATCAGGTTAAATCGAATTTGATAGATTCTTGATTCTAGGGTTTATATGGGAATGGGTGTTCTTGTATAGTAAATATAAAAACTAATCTCTGTCTGTTTATTAAACAAAAAGCGCGTCTGGTTCAGTGGTAAGTTTGCTGGTGGTGGTGCGTTTGGTCGTGGGTTCGAGTCCCACAGACCACTTTCATTTCATTTTTATCTTTTAACCCCTTTACTTCTAAATTAAGTCATTTCTTAAGGTTTGTACAAATATTATTTTAATAAAAAGAAACTAGTGGTACAAAGACGTTATTATAAATTTTGACATTTTACATAAAAAACCGTTAAAATATATATTACTTAAAAACGTCGTCTTTTATCAAAGATTGGTTCTTGAAACCCTAAATCCCCAAATTGGATTTTTAAAACCCTAAATTGGATTTGAAACCCTAAATCCCCAAATTGTATTTTAAAGCCCTAACTCCCAATTGGTACTTTAAAATCCTAAAGAAAATCCCAAATTATATTTTGAAACCCTAATTTCAAATTTATAATGTTAAACCCTAAAACCCCAAACCCAAAACCCTAGAAGTTCTATTTTCTTGATTTTAGTTATTACGTTACTTGCTTCGTTTCTAAATTAGGTTTTCCCGGTTAATTAGGTGATTCTAATATCTGGGCGATCCTCGGTTCTTTCTAGTTGCGATTCTAGCGTTATTATTATCTTTGGATATTAAGGTGAGTAAACTCACTCCCCTTTTTCCATTTTACTATTTTGGGGCTGAAATATGTCTTTTACTATATTGCGTTTTCTATTCGTTTTCTAAAAGAGATCATACAAATATGTTAATCTAGTTCGCAGCTTGATGCAATCTTATGTGTTAGATAATAGTAGTTTTATTGCTTTGTAAACCCACCGGTACAATGTTAGCGCTAATGGTTTGACAAACCCACCTGCTTGTACAACATCGATAGGTGATTTAAACCCGGCCTTTCTAATTCCATGTTTACTATGTCGAGATGCTATGTTGCTATACTATGTTGCTATGCTATGATGCTATACTATGCCATGTCCCTAAATTGCTAAATGATGACTTATATATCGAGACGGTAAACGACGGTTATTAAAAGTTATCATTATTTATTACATGAGTGGTTCTCATGACAAATGGCTAAACGAGATACTATGGTTTCTATTGTGGTTGGTGTGCTATTCTATTCTAGGGGTCCTGGTAGGGTGATATTACGAAATTACTATACATGTGGGATTGCGCAGCATATCTTGTTGATCTCGGATTTCAATACTATTACTATTCAATTTGGGTTTTACTCACTAGCTTGTGTAGCTAACTTTATTTTTCACGTATTTCAGGAGGCGTGTGATTTTGGCTTGTTACTTTGCTATTCAAGACATAGGGACTTGGACCTAGAAATAATACTAATCATGACTATTTCATTTACTGTTATTTGGATTGTGTTTGCATTTAAGGCTTATGTTTCCCCAACTTATGATAATAACTATTAGACTTTAATAAAAGTAACACCATGTGCTTTGTTTACTATGGATATCCAATTCTATGACAGCCCGGTGTTTTCCGCCACCGGGCGGGGTGTCACAGTTGGTATCAGAGCCATGGTTATAGGGAACTAGGATAGGGTATTAGAAACACACCGACCTAGACTATAACCTAAGAGTCCTTAGTACAAATAGCTTGTGCTTAGAAAACTCTTCTAGAACTTATTTCTTTATTCTTTTTATGAATTTCTCTATGCTGTTTCTTTATCTTATTTCTTATCCGATTTCGCGAAGGAGCTACAAGAGACTCGTCGGTATGATTAGGATCTTTCTCTTTGTGGAATCTCGTCATCGTCTTAAGTAAGTTTGAAACGTGGGAACGTGTGCAATCCGGAAGGGGGAACACCTGTATCACGGACATCCTGTCTAAGGCAAAGCATTTCGTATAAATCTCTTTAAGAGACCTGTATGCTTACCTGGGGATGTACGAGATGAGTGTGAACCTATAGGCTAAAGCACGCTTTCTCGAATACGTTGAAAACGAACTTAACACTTTGATAAGTCATTAGTGTCCAAAACCAAGACACACTCCTAAGCCATTGAAATTTCATTTACTTAATGATTCTACGATTTTCATTCCTACGATTTATAATTGTTTCTATGAATTTTTATATTGACTTAAATAATATTCCAATTTCATTTACTAATGTTTCTAAAGTTTCTAAGTGATTTCCTATGAAATGTTCAAAGGATTCTACGATGTTCTAAGTACTATCACTATTTCATTTAATCGAAATTTCTAAAGTTTCTAAACTTTCTACGTGATTCTCTATGGTATGTTTCAAAAGATTCTATGATATTCTAAGTGGAACGAGTTGCTATTATTACATCGGATGTTTTCTATCGGTCAAAGATGTTGCTACAAAACCGTGTTATCCTACGTTTCATCATTCCATTTGTTTCTAAGCTACAATAATACTTGTGCGATATACTCGCTAGCTTATCCATATAACACAATCACACCATTGTAAACCAAACACTTCAAATCAAAACTAAGACATATCTAAATCGAATTATCCAAAACTTTAGATCATGCATATAATGCATATATCGATTACCGGATCTAAGTCGTACTTCTAATCCTAAATCAGTTATCGATTCTCCAATCAAAGGTTCATGATGATTTCTAAATTTTAGTCAAGGCTAAATTCCACAACTAAATAAAAGTTAACGGATTTTGCTATTCTTATAAGCTAATGCATTTGAATCGAACGTCTACCCTCAAAATATTTCAACTTGACTTCTATACTCAGATAGTTTCATAACCACTCATTTAACTATAAGATTCTAATCCAATTTCTAATCTATCATTACAAATCTACTATCAAAATTATGAACTAACCATCAAAACAAGTACTCGTTAATCAACTAGACGATGCTATCCATAAATTCGTTATCCAAACCTAATGAGAACTCACTACACAACTATTTTCGAACTAATTCAACTAAATGTTTTCATCTATACATATGAACCCCAACGAAATTCTACGTAACTAGTCTTCATGAACTAATCCAAACCCAACGTGTTTCATTTATAAACCAGTCACCCTAACACAACGTGTAATCAATGGACTTTGTAAAACTAACGGTATTCGATTCTATTAAAATAATTTTCTTATTTTTCCCAAACAAATATATATACATATATATATTTAAAAAAAAAAAAAAATTTTGGTCTTAGTATCTTGTAAAAAAAAAAATAGATATATATATATACATATAAATTTCGTGATAAATGGTTTCTTTAAAAAGTGATTGGTCGTTCTAACGTCGGCCAAATATTTACACAAATATTTTCCCGTTTTCTCAAATATGACACAAAGACTTGTAACAAACACCATGTCATTCTGTTTTTCCAATACCAAGTACTTATAACTTAAATTGTGTCGTATATTTTCAAATCAACCCTCTTATCTATGGTAAAGATCAAAACTTTCAACTTCTTAGTTAGTTTTTAAAACTACATTATAGAAAAACAGCATCACCTCTTATAAACTTATTTACCTCCTACATCTGATATACCTAAAGCGGTTGGTCATATAAATACAAATACCTTAAAAGTTAAATCCAATTGGAACTAAGTGATTTATTCATTCGAATTATAAATTGGATTATCCGCATTATCAAAATTTCTTGAAACTAATTTTTTCTAAAGATCCCAATAAACTATATTATTACATGTACACCATCAACTCATTCATATGAACTGGTCAATATCAGAAAACTTAGATAATTACATCTTACACACATAGAGTCGATTTTCACAAACTTAAGTGTTACTATCCTAGTACTCGAATTTGACTATCTATATCGTTGACCAAAGTTATTTATATGGGCAATGTCTACCTGATAGACGTTAGTTTCTTCTGAATCATCCATCTACTTGTCATCTTAATATGATTTTCCCAAGTACTATTTCTATCCAGTATGATATCAATACCTATATGTATCCCCATTTTAACCTAAAATTGTTGTGTACTTCTGACTCGCACGTGATCGAATGAACTGTGGAGTCCATGCAAAAACTGAAGTAATTACGGGTGCACACGGAATTATGAAAGTTGGTGCATGGGAACCATAGTAAGTTTTGTCTTGTGTAGCTGAGCCATATTATTTTCACTGGACTTGTTTACTCATTTTACTAATTGCATATAAGCCACTCAATGATGTGTAAGATTACTTAATTCGTTTCCAACATTCTATTAATCACGACTATTCTCGATGATCTTTTAAATAATTCTAAATCCATATACTTAAAATATTTTATTTGCGAGTTGGTATTCTATTCTATTCCTATATTGAGTAGCAAATAAAATTTATTCGAATCTACATGCAAATAGTTCAACCGAACTCTTATAAGTGAAAAGAGTTAAATAAACAATCCTCAATAAGACAAAGCGAATTAAAACTTCTAAATCGTGTCTCAATCAAAATGCTCATCTTTCTATTGATCGAATTCTCAAGAGGATCGTGCGAGATGCAACTCCCTACGGAAGTGGGCAGTGTTCATCCCGTGTTTCATGTTTCTAATCTGAAGAAGTACTTATCCGATAAAAAGTCTCATTGTGCATATCGATAATGAATCAATGCCGTTTATTGAACGACCATTGGAAATTATGGACCGTGAAGACAAACGACTCAAGCGTAATCAGATATCAATCGTTAATGATCGTTAAAACTCAAAATGTGAACATGAATTTAAGATCAAATAAAGGTTAGTATCCGCACCTTTTTGCTTCATCTTCTTCTACTTCGGCTTGAGCAAATTTCGGGACGAAATTTCTTTAAGGAGGGGAGACTGTGACATCTGCCCCAAACCCGAACCCGAATGCCCGACTCGAACCCGAAGTTGTTATCCTTTAAATTTGTAATCGTATTTATTTTCTCAAAACGTAACGTTCATTATTATTATATGAATAAACACATTTAATTCTACGTTATTCCCGTCTCAATTAAATAACCGTATTTACATCGCAAAATGTTCACGCGTATCTAATAATTATTATTCGTGACAATAAAACTCAAAATATATAAATAAATAAATATATATATAGCTCGTAAAATAAAATTATGGAAATCGTTAAACAAAAACGCTTCAACGTTTCGAAATAGTATCTTAATGGCGTAAACGAGCTAAAACTATCAAAACGTCACTCATATAAACGTTACGTCTCAACAAGTTAAGTTTATAACTTATAAATTAACTTTGGGCTAAAACTGTCAACTTTCAACTAGTAATTAAAGTGTAAAACTCAACTTATAAAGTTAATGAAACATAAGGGACCGGTTGTGTAAATCAGGAAATTAACCAGCCCATCCCCCTTATGCCCGTGAATCCGGTGGCCACGCCGGCAACATTTCCGGCCAAAAACCCCCATCTCCGGCGAAGCTCTTTAACACCTAAAATCACCATTTTAACGTCCAAAATTTGTTTCTAACCGTTGGCGAACCAGTTTCGAACCCCTTGGTACCTTGAAAACTCGGTTACAACAACCTTAAATCCCGAATTGAACAATTGTTTCCGTAACCGTCGACCTTAATGGTCCTTTACTGCCAATCGATCCAATTCCTTAACGCCTCATCATTCTTTGATCTCGTATAACGTATCCAAACCACCAAGGCAATCCCTTTCCTCTGCAAATCCTTCGAATCACAGTAACCACAATATACTCCGGCGAGTCATTCGTTTCACACCTTCACGGCATTATTACGGGTAATTTATGGGTTCGTTTTAATCCCCTTGATCATCTACAACTCCCCAGCTCATCAAATTCATCTTTCCCATTCTAGTTTCTGGGTGATTTGATCAAGAACAGTCAAGTCTTGTTCCTTCTCAATCCGTATCAATCCGTCGAATAATAAGTAAGTATTATACATCAAAATACTCGTGATTCAGTGAGGATCAAAAACCCTATGTTTGATTTGGGTTTGAATATCAGGTTAAATCGAATTTGATAGATTCTTGATTCTAGGGTTTATATGGGAATGGGTGTTCTTGTATAGTAAATATAAAAACTAATCTCTGTCTGTTTATTAAACAAAAAGCGCGTCTGGTTCAGTGGTAAGTTTGCTGGTGGTGGTGCGTTTGGTCGTGGGTTCGAGTCCCACAGACCACTTTCATTTCATTTTTATCTTTTAACCCCTTTACTTCTAAATTAAGTCATTTCTTAAGGTTTGTACAAATATTATTTTAATAAAAAGAAACTAGTGGTACAAAGACGTTATTATAAATTTTGACATTTTACATAAAAAACCGTTAAAATATATATTACTTAAAAACGTCGTCTTTTATCAAAGATTGGTTCTTGAAACCCTAAATCCCCAAATTGGATTTTTAAAACCCTAAATTGGATTTGAAACCCTAAATCCCCAAATTGTATTTTAAAGCTCTAACTCCCAATTGGTACTTTAAAATCCTAAAGAAAATCCCAAATTATATTTTGAAACCCTAATTTCAAATTTATAATGTTAAACCCTAAAACCCCAAACCCAAAACCCTAGAAGTTCTATTTTCTTGATTTTAGTTATTACGTTACTTGCTTCGTTTCTAAATTAGGTTTTCCCGGTTAATTAGGTGATTCTAATATCTGGGCGATCCTCGGTTCTTTCTAGTTGTGATTCTAGCGTTATTATTATCTTTGGATATTAAGGTGAGTAAACTCACTCCCCTTTTTCCATTTTACTATTTTGGGGCTGAAATATGTCTTTTACTATATTGCGTTTTCTATTCGTTTTCTAAAAGAGATCATACAAATATGTTAATCTAGTTCGCGGCTTGATGCAATCTTATGTGTTAGATAATAGTAGTTTTATTGCTTTGTAAACCCACCGGTACAATGTTAGCGCTAATGGTTTGACAAACCCACCTGCTTGTACAACATCGATAGGTGATTTAAACCCGGCCTTTCTAATTCCATGTTTACTATGTCGAGATGCTATGTTGCTATACTATGTTGCTATGCTATGATGCTATACTATGCCATGTCCCTAAATTGCTAAATGATGACTTATATATCGAGACGGTAAACGACGGTTATTAAAAGTTATCATTATTTATTACATGAGTGGTTCTCATGACAAATGGCTAAACGAGATACTATGGTTTCTATTGTGGTTGGTGTGCTATTCTATTCTAGGGGTCCTGGTAGGGTGATATTACGAAATTACTATACATGTGGGATTGCGCAGCATATCTTGTTGATCTCGGATTTCAATACTATTACTATTCAATTTGGGTTTTACTCACTAGCTTGTGTAGCTAACTTTATTTTTCACGTATTTCAGGAGGCGTGTGATTTTGGCTTGTTACTTTGCTATTCAAGACATAGGGACTTGGACCTAGAAATAATACTAATCATGACTATTTCATTTACTGTTATTTGGATTGTGTTTGCATTTAAGGCTTATGTTTCCCCAACTTATGATAATAACTATTAGACTTTAATAAAAGTAACACCATGTGCTTTGTTTACTATGGATATCCAATTCTATGACAGCCCGGTGTTTTCCGCCACCGGGCGGGGTAGCGCGAAAACGAACGAAACCGGAATGAAAACGGATCACGCAGCACGACCAAGGGTCCTGGCCGTGCCACGCGACCATGAAGGCCCTTGTAGCCACGCGACGTGGTGATGGAAGATTTTGGGCTGGGCGCGTGTGACGTGTACAACGCAATGACAACTCGTTTTGTCGCCGCGTCACGCGGCGACGCGTTTTTATCAGAAAGTTTTCGCGATTTTTCACCCTGTGCACTATATAAACACATTATATGAAACCCTAGACTCATACTACGACCTGGAGACAGTTTTGGACGAAAAAAGAGTGTTTTTATGGCTAGAGAGGTGAAAACGAAGCTACGGGAAAGCACGGAATTGAAGATTTGCATCTAGACATTCCGGGTTCTTTCAATCTATTGTTTTCTTTTCTTTTCTTTTCTATCATGTCAATTATGTTTGAACTTGTGTTTTTCATGTTGAATATGCTTGGCTAAACTCTTTAGAACTACCTAGGCTAAATGATGATTCGTTAACGTTATTTTGAACTCATGTTGGATTGATTTTGGTGTATGGTTTACGTTTGATTAAAGTTTGAATCTTTATTATTGTTTGATGCATTATATGTGTTTATATTGATTGGAAATGGTATTATTAATCCACGTATTCTTGGTGATTGTCTATGTCACGTAATAGGATTCGTTTTAGTCATTAACTTGCGTTGTGATTATTATGGTTGATTTGCAATAAAACCATAGGATTAATTTTATTAGTACAGTCGGTAATAACGTGTAGCTAACCTAGATATCCGTGAGGTGATAGGTTGATTAATTTGCTAGGTTTAGGACCTTGTGAAAATTCCGGCTTAGTATTAATTACCAACTTTGCTTGTTAAATTAAATGGTCGGGTTCAAATGGCTTTAAGGATTGTATCATGAGATAGGTCTTTAGCGTGGGTCAATTAAGCGAAATACGATTAGGTAACTGTGAGGAAACTTAATCCCATAACCGGTGTGCTAATAACTTAATAGTTACCGTTTAGGTTTCTTTCTCGAAAAGGATCGAGGGTCTTAATTAGGGATGCTTTTAAGTGAATAGGTTTAGATCCCAGTTCCATAACCGTTAGTCTAACGTGAGCGATAATTGAAGTTAACGATGATTCTAGCCTAGGTGGTTTGTTTTCATTCCTCTGTTTTACATCCGTCTTTTAATTTCGTTAGTTGCTCTTTTTAGTAAGTTACTATTTTTAGAAAGTTTGCATTTTAGTAAGTTTCTATTTTTAGCAGTAAACCTTCTTTTTTTAAACAATCTGTCCATTAAAGTTCGTGTCTTGTAAGTTGAGTCTTAGTCAGTTAATTTAGCGTAGTATATAGAGTATGTGGGTCGACACCTGGACTTACTTGTAGCTATATTACATCCGACCGGTACATTGCCGGTTGTGTGTGTGTTAGTTGAGTTGTCTAGGTTTTATAAATTTAAAGCTTTTTAGTGTCTGTTTTTATATATACGTTTGAACGCATCATTGGGACCGGTAGAAGACAAGAGGTGATAGTTGTAACCAGTGAAAATCAATATACCTTTAATTAAAATGTAGACAATTTTTATAAGCATATTTTTAATGTGATTATTAAATTTTGTGCATATTAAAGTAATCTATGACTATATTTTTTAAATAACAAAAAATTACAATATTATTTACGTTTTTCATAAAGTTTTGAAAACAACTGAAAAGTTTCGAAATCTTTCGAAAATTGTCAGAAAATCTCGTTGGTTTTAAATATACATTTAGATTACAATGACACTTACAATATTACATTCGTATCATAAGAAATATTTAATCACACGCACAAATTAAATTTTAAAAAAATATAATCGTTAACTCCACGTTACTTTAAAAAGTAATACTGAAATGTAAAAAAAATGTACAATTACATAAATTATATACATTGTACAATTAATAAAGACATTGTACCTTTATTATATAGAGTAAACAACATATTTAATATATTGTCAGTTATAGCCTTTGTATAAATATATACGTATGTTGAACATAAATTATAATGAACGAACTAATTTCTTATTGCAATTGTTTATCTCGAATTTATGACAATAAATACATTACAAAAAGGTATATATAAAAGATGTCTACATTAGATGATAATATGCATAAAATTTTTAAAAATACATAAATAAATTACGTTTTTAATTAAAAGATATTAAAATTATAAAAAGAGTTCTTTAACTTTAAATAAAAATACTCAAATAGTCCTTTAGGGGTAAAAAGACTAAATTGCCCTAGAAGTTGGTAGAATATTTAACACCGTTAGTGTTAAAAGACCAACAATGTAATAAATTTAAAGACAAATGATGTTAATTATGACTTTTGTACTTAAAAACTAAAAATGCAAGTTTGTATAAATATTAAGGAATCAAAATTGCAGTTTTATCTTTAGTTTTTTAATGACGGACGACTATAGAAAAATTATTTAAAGATATAACACCATTGTTAGGAGAAAACGCACCTACGCAAACTATTTATATTCATCGAGTGGAGGATGAGTTGCGTGACACTAGTAATCAACGCATTACAAATTGTCTCCATCATTGGTGGCTATAATTGGTGAGTTATAATATTGGAAGAGACGTAGAGAGAATTGGTAACTTATTATAATTCTAGAAGACTAGAATCTATATCTATATCTTTTAATAAAAGAGGGTTTTGAAGGACACTTGTCATTTAATAAAGATGATGTTGGAACATTTTTCCCTCCAAAACTAAAAATCTTTTATTTTAGGCTATGTATGAAAGGAAATCGATAACATTAAATCACCCATAATTTTCTCTTCCAAAGTTTCAATTTATCTTATTTACATCCCTGAAATAACTATTAAAACAGAAAACAAACAACTCAAACAAATAAATGTATTGAAAATTATGACCCATACCCATGCATGCCGACCCGTACGCTCGGTTCAGTACATATGAGTGTCACCGTGAATTTTTCCAGATATCTATCATCTGGATTATTTTTTTTAAGGGCAAATATGGGACCATGCACCATGCTTCGGAAGTTATGAGTGTCACCGATTATCTTAATCGGGCCCACCTATCTATTTCCCGGCCGGGACTGCACCCTAACCTCTACAAAAGGAAACCCACCTTTGGTGAGAAAACCTTCTGGCCCAACCTAGAACTCCATTTTATTTTTTTGTTCTAAGTGGGACTTAAACCCAAGACCTCCTCATTTTTATAAATCTTGGATGCCTCAACTTAACTACTTTAGCTAATGATCATTGGTATCTGGATTATTTGTATATCTATTTTTTCTTAATCTTTTTTAATTAATTGGTAGGATTTATAAGATACCCAGTTAAAAGTGTCAATATCTAATTTGCTACCAATAGTGTATTTGTAGTTTAAATATATTTGTTGAAAGCTCATATTTGATCATGTAATATGTAGTTTATTTTCAAATGTTACTTTTCATAAAATTTTAAAATTGTGTTTTTATGTTTACGTTATTAGTCCGTGTGAAGGCTATGTGTACTAAATTTGGCAACTTCTTACCACAAGTTGTATCTTTTGATCGCTTCAATGAAACTCATTCTCACCACAAGATTTTAATAATATGGTCTTGATTTGTCATTACGTGTGATTATCTCCACTATAGAAATATAAAATATAAAGAAAGATAAAATTCAAAGGGATTTCTACATATGCATGGTCTATATAAATTTTTTTTATTAGCCGTAGAAAAGAAATAAACTTCATAGAAGTTGAAATATGAAGAAATAGATATTCTTAGCTAGCTATTTTAGTATATGGGTAAATGATCTATTTAATAAAGTAAGCACCGTAAAGATAAAATAACGAGGTTTTGACATATACAATAAGAACTGTTTACTTATGTCATGATGTGAGACAAATGTTAGGAATTCCCTTATGTAATAGAGTAGATCCACTAAATTATTAAGCAACTTTATAGGATCAGATCCAAAAAATAATAAGTCTCTTCTTTCAAAAGTCTTTATCAAAAATTCTATATAGTATACGGTGGTGGTGACATGATGGGGGTGGTGGCAAAATTTTAGTTTATGGTTTTTTTTTTTTTAACTTTAATGATAAAGGGTTTGGTCATGATTTAAAAGAATTAACAGATGTTTTTAACGGCTATTACCTTAAAAGGACATAACCTGAAACAACTTATTTGCATAAACATGAGTTTGGCACATTTTGAAGAAAAAGAATGAAACTTGAAATTTTATAAAAAGTTAAAAGGACGTTTTTATAATTTTGTCTTTTTAATCTTTAAAATTCCCACATGGCAAAAAAATTATGCAATCTATCTAATAAATCAAACTTTTAGGGGACAATTTTGGAGGGATTTTTTTTTCTATAATAGGAAGTTTGGGAGGTAAAATTTAACTAAATTTTTCACCATGCAAGTTGATGGAGCCAACTCCTTAAATGTTATATATTTACAAATATATTGTTAAATATAATGGTTATCATTTCTTTATAAATATTACTATTTAACCCGTGTGAACACACGGGTATTAAACCTAGTATTATAATAGATCATAACAATCACATTGACTTTAAACGGTCTTTAACTATCACTTTTTTTGTCTACGTCAGTCATAACTAACGAATTGGCCGCGGTAAATACCCAATTTTTATCACTTTGGTAACCAATAAACCGCCGTTGAAAATTTATAATGGCGTTAGGTTTTCTTCAATTTCCAGACCGACGTTCTAGTGCTTTTGATCGAAAGGAGAATATGAGTCAATATTTGATACAAAAGTTACCTTGAAATGGCACTCCGAACGACAAAACGGTGTTTCATTCGGACGTTTTAACCTAACGGTACTTCAGTCGGTTGCAAAACTTTTGTCGTTTGAAGCATCATATTAAGATAACTGATGTGTCGTAAACACCTCTTATTCGTGTCGCTTTTTATTTTATAATCGAGTCGTAGTTATTAATTTTCATGTGTTTTAGGATAGATTTATTTAATTATAGGTTTTAATTAGCTTCGATTTTTTATTAGTTAGTTTTTGTTGCGTTTAATATCTTTATATAATATAGCAAAACGAAAAAAGCTTATGTGGCGTGTTTTTAAAGTTTCTGGCTTATGTTGCATAATTTGAGAGTTTATCTCACAATAATGATTTTTTTATTTAAAGTATGTATATAAAATCTATACCTTATAATAAAAGAGGGATTTTGATGTCACATGACATGCAATAGAGTCATTGTTGGCATCATTTTCCCGCTCAATATATATTACATATTAATCCTCCTACTATTATACAACATACGACCATCATATAATACATTTACCTATCAGTTACAAAATAATTATCATATTAGTAATATATATTTCTCTATCAATTACAAAAATAATTATCATATTCTTACAAAAGTAAAAATATCAATTACCAAAATATATATTAATAATATTTCAAAACATTGATTTTTGTATTAAAAAGTATTTAAACATTGTTTTTTTTCTATTACATTAGTTTATCGGTCTCTTAGCTCTATACCAAAGCTCATGGTTTATATCAATACAAGTTGTCATCCATTTGTATGATTCTTTGTTTATTATGCTCGATAGTCGATAATAATATATTTTTAGTTATTCAACTCGTGTAAAACACGGGGTATAATCTAGTATATTATAATAAACCTAATTACACTTTTGGTCCCCTAATATTCTAGAGAAATTTGAAAAATTTTAGAGTTTATATTTTTAACCCTCTACTACAAGGGGTGTACATGAGCCGGTTTACATTTGATAGGGTTAAAAATGAAACTTATGGATAAAATAAATGATAACATATAATTAAAGACCTCAGTGTTTTATAAATATACATAATATTTTTATACAAGTTTTGTTTTGTTTAGTTTACTACTTTACTCTTAGGTCGAATTATCTTCATACTTAATCTTAAACCACGAGATGTTCAAATATAATTCTTCAACATAAAACATCAATTTTAAAAGTCATATATGCTTGCATGTCCACGATAGCAAGATACTTCCATTTAAGTGTATTATACAATACTAGTTTGATGCTCACGTCTTACGCTAGGAAACATAATATATATATTTAAGACGGTTTCTATCAGTTTTGAGACAAACTCGTGATAAACAGAAACACAAGATTTATTTTAAAAATTAGTTTTTTTGTATAGTAATATTATTCTCAAATTAAAGAAAATACAATATTCAATTTTATGGTGCCAGAACACAAGATTTATTGAAAATCTGTGTTTTAGTATAGCAATATTATACTCAAATTAAACAGAATTAAATGCTCAGTTTAATTTTGTAATTAAAAAATAATGATAATATCATATAAAAAGTTATGGACAGTTAAACCATAGTAAAGTATTGAATTATAACATATTACTAATTTATTCTTAAGTTTCATTTATATACCTTATCAAATATAAACCGATTCATGCACACCCTAGTAAAAAAAAGATTGAAAAAGTAACTACTCTTAAGTTTTTCAAGTTTTTCCTAAATATTAGGAAATGTAATTAATGTTATTATGGATTATGTATACATATTTTAATTATAAAATTATTATTTTGATAAAATTCTCAAATAATGTCAACTAAGCAAAACAAACCTAAATGGTTGACACATAAGCAAATATCATTTTCATATATTATATAGAAGATTACAATGCATTAATTATTTAAATGTTGTTATGTATTTTAGGGGCTCAATCCTCGACCACCCGTTCTGTTGTGGCCAACACTTACAACTGACAGATTCCATCTTACGTGATATCCACCATAACGTGTCTGCCGTCCAAATCCACGGACTAGTTGAGAAAGATGCCATTGGGAATGTCTCTGGATTTGTTCGTATCTACGATACGTTCAATATCACTGTTGTCATTGGAGATGCGGTATATCTCCGGTTTTTTCCGTTCTCATTATCTGGCCGAGCCTCTACTTGATTGGATACTCTTCCATAGGATCCCATCACAACGTGGGATGATCTTCAATCTAAATTCCTAAAGAAATATTTCCCACCGTCTAAAACTGCCCGTATGCGTGATCAAATTCATTCTTTCCGCATGGATCCTGATGGGTGTTACTGTGATGCTTTGGAGAGTTTCCAAACGCTACTAAAGATGGTGAGTAGCAGATGTGAGATTTGTCGAGGGGAACCTACTTTGAAATTCTAGTTCGTTCAAGAAGTGATTGACGGCGGTTACAGCTACGTAACAAGGATAGAAGGGAGAAAAGGATCTGAAGAAATAATTATTCTTTTTCGAAGCATTCGGTTTAGTACTTTTACTTTAACCATTCGGTTTAGACATTCATTTTTATTTGTTTCTATTGCAAATTTTGAACATGTTTAAATCATTTGTTTTTATGTTTGTGAACATCTTGGTTGGCTAATTTATCATAGTGCTATCTAGGATGATGAATATTTGTTGATACTTGAATTGGTTTTGGTTAATTTTAACGTTTGATGGATTTCATATTAATTTAAAGTGCATGTTGATGAATTGTTGGATGTATATGTTTATTGAGTTATAATTATTGCTAATTACTATTTTCCATACGTGAATGTTGAATGCTTGTCATTGAATTTCACATATCTAGGTCAATTAGTTTGTGTCTTTAACTTGGTAATGGTTAATTTTCTTGACTTAGTGACCATAGAAATAGGTTTAAATCAATAATTAAAACTAGATAAGCTAGTTAACTGGAAATCGAGAGATAAAGTTAGTCAGTTAGTCTTTGTATTTAAGTTTTTAGAAATAAAACGGTCCGAGAGGAAGTTAGCTAATTAATTGATTACTTTGTTAATTGAGTCCGTCACTTCATCTACATGTTACCCGTTGCATGATAATGTATTGTGTTAGTTAGATCGAGAAATTAACTATCATTAGGGTATAATAGTATCGTTAGTGAGAGTGAGAGGTAATATGACCTAACCGACAGTTTAACACGTGCCTTTAGGATTCATTTTGGTCACACCCAGAAAACGATTCGGGATCCATTAGGTTTCTTAGGGTTCGTATGTTTATAAACTCGGTTCCATTATGTTCATTTAACCAAACCAAATCTAAGTGTTTCAAATAGGATTCACTTAGATAGTATCTCTTCCATTCTTGAATTTCTTAGTTTTCTCGTCTTTTAGTTAATTAATTTTAATTAGTTAAAACTCATTTCCGTTTTCATAGGTTATTTAGAAACCCCCCATCTTTAATATAAATCAATTTAAAGTCCTAGTTGAGTCTAGTTTTCTATTGATATTGTGTCTCGTGGGCTCGATATCCGGACTACTTAGAACTATACTACATTGACATGTACACTTTCCTATTGTGTGGTTTAAGTTTGGAGTTGTATTGAATTTTAACTCAAGTGTCTAGGTTAAGTCTAAGTTAGATTATAATTAATTTTATAGACTAGAATAACAACATCAAGATTTGGCGTCGTTGCCCGGGACACTTGGCAATAGCGAAACTAGCTTCGATTAGGTTTTCTTGGTAATTTAAGGTTCTCTTTATTATTATTTTTTTTATTAAGGTCTTAATTCTTTTTCTTATGTCTGTTGAATTCTTAGTTTTTGAGTCTACTGTCTAGGTTCCTTTCCATTTTATGCCACATACTCGTTCCAAAGGCCGACCTGAGTATTCACCTTCTTTAGAGCCTAATAGAGAGTTTCACGAATGTATTCATACGCTTATCCAAAGTGCGAGATTAGTTCCCCTTCCTGCTGATACAATGGGTGATGAAAATGCTCGTCGTACTGAGCACCAGCAAGCCAGTGATGGTGTCACAGGGGCTTGATCCTCGATCACCCGTCCTGTTGTGGCCAACACCAACAACTGGCATATTTCGTCTTACGTCATGTCCATAATCATGTCTGCCGGCCAGTTCCACGGACTAGATGAGGAGGATGCCATTGGGCATGTCTCTCGATTTGTTTGTATCTGCGATACATTCAATATCACTGCTGTCATTGGAGATGCGCTATATCTCCGGTTGTTTCCGTTCTCATTATCTGGCCGAACCTCTAGTTGATTAGATACTCTTCCCTAATATTCCATCACAACATGGGATGATCTTCAATCTATATTCCTGAAGAAAGCCCGTATGCGTTATCAAATTCATTCTTTCCACGTGGATCATGATGAGTGTTACTGTGAAGCTTGGGAGCGTTTCCAAACGCTACTAAGTCACTATCCCCAGCATGATATTACTGATTGGGCATTAGATGAAAAATTGTATATTGGGTTACTTATCAAACTCAACTAATGTTCAACACTTCTGCTAGAAGACACTTCATGGAAAAGAAAAGTGTGGCTGAGTGCACTAATATGTTTGAAAGCTTTGCTCTAGCTGAATAACATAATCCACAAGTCAAGAATTCCATTCCTCCTACTAGAGCTTCCACCTCGACCACTCGATGTGACATCTGCCCCAAACTCGAACCCGAATGCCCGATTCGAACCCGAAACTATCCATTTTTAATGTATAGGTGTTTATCAGGTCACCCCTGATGGTAGCATGGTTGATGGACTCGAGGCATTCCAGTGGGAGATTAGATAACTAAAGATGATGAGTAAAAGATGTGAGATTTGTCAAGGGGAACCTACTTTGACAATTTGGTTCATTCAAGAAGTGATTGACTGCGAATACGGCTACGCAACAGGGATAGAAGGCAGAAAAGGATCTGAAGAAATAATTATCCTTTTTCGAAGCATTCGGTTTACATACTTTTACTTTAACCATTCGGTTTAGACATTCATTTTTATTTGTTTCTATTGCAAAATATGAACATGTTTAAATAGTTTGTTTTTATGTTTCTGAACGTCATGCTTGGCTAATTTATCATAGTACTATCTAGGATGATGAATATTTGTTGATACTTGAATTAGTTTTGGTTAATTGAATGTTTGATGGATTTGATATTAATTTAAAGTGCATGTTGATGAATTGTTGGATTGATGTGTGTAAAGTGTATAGATGTTTAATAATGATTTTTCACACAATTTGATTTTAAATTTATAAAAGATGACAATTACTTTAACACTAATTACACACAATAGGCAAGTGTACCTATCGTATAGTAGTGTAGCTTTAGGCAAGAACCGAATATCGATCCATGGGCACAAGAGCTCCTGATACTAAACCGTTGTCATTATCTACCCGGCAAATAAAGTGATTTGATATTTTGTATTTTTAATCTAACTAGACATAAATAAATAAATTAAAAGTTAAGAAAGATAATCGAACAAAGGAAATGTTCACTTAGACTTTGAATCCACCTAGCCTTACAATGACACTCTACACAAATCCATGATGAGATCATTCTTACATGCATAACACGAAAATAGACCAGACCCTCGTCAAGGCTATCTAATCATATGTCTCTTTGGAAAGTCAAAACGATGATAACATAGTAACCACTTAAAGTCATTCCTTGAAGAGCTAATGATACAATTATATTGAATATAAAGATGGACTAAACTCCTGTCAAGGTTATTTAATCCCATAATCCTTTGGAAAGCTAATACGATAAACACATACTAACCACCTCGAATCACGTAATGGAAACAATGTCATGAACTTTTTCAACTTGTGAATATCATACCATGAATACATGAACTATAAATTCACGCTAGTAAACCATAATCACACATACACAATGATACAAGGAATTCACAAAAAATGTATGGCCTTTCCAAGCATATACACAAGGATGCACATTTGACTAACAATCTTACATGTTCCAATCCCCATCCACCATTCCTAGTCAAATGTCATGAACAAATATACATACATCTATATATCCATGAATAAATATCCTAACACATACGGTTTTCCAACATAATATGGTCAAGACACCCACGAGATTAAACATATAATCAAGTCAAACAAACATACATGATCATTGAAAAACATTCAAAACATTGCTAAAGTCATCAACATAATCATCACCATAAACAACATGTAAATCGTCAATTTTTAGCTAGGATTGATGTAATCTAAGTGAATCAAGAGTTTTAGCTCATGCTAACTACAAAAATACCCAAATAGCTTAAAGAATCAAAGAGATACATGGTTAGATAAAGAGGATATCAAACCAAAATCAAGCTAGAATAGGTAAAATGATGTTAGATTCTTCTTTGAAGTTGATAATCTTCTTTATGAAGTTGGATGAAAACCGACTTGGAGGCTAAAGAGAATTAGGGTTTTCTCTCCAAAATTGTATGTGAGAAATAAGGGAAATTTAGGTTAAAAAGGGGGAATTTTGCGTAGAGCATGGCCATGTCACGCTCATACATGGCCATGTCTTTATCAAATTGCTTATCAGGGGCTTACATGACCATGTTGCGACCAGACATAGCCATGTCAGAGGCAAATCTTCAATAACTTCATTTATTTCCTTGCATTTTCCACCAACATCACCAAGTTGCCATCCAACACTACAAAATACAAATAAAACATAATTAAGTGACGAATGAACTTGAAACCAAAAACGTTTAAAATGAGGGATAATATGCATCTTTAACATGTATATTTATTCACATATCATGGATGTATATGTTTATTGAATTATAATTATTGCTAATTACTATGTTCCATACATGAATGTTGAATGCTTGTCATTGAATTTCACGTATCTAGGTCAACTACTTTGTGTCTTTGACTTGTTAATGGTTTGCTAGACGTAGTGAACATAGAAATAGTTTTGAAACAATAATTGAAACTAGATAAGCTAATTAACTGGAAATCCAGAGATAAAAGTTAGTCAATTATTCTTTGTAATTAAGTTATTAGGAATAAAACGGTCCGAGAGGAAGTTACCTAATTAATTGATTACTTTATTGATTGAGTCCTTCATTTCATCTACATGTTACCCCTTGTATGATAATGTATTATGTTAATACTTGGTCCAGTTGAAGATGTCACTTTAAAAATAAGCAAACCTCGTTCAAGGTCCGAGACGAGTGAAGATATCGAGCAATGTCACGAGCAAGGACGGGTGAAGAATTAGTTTTATTGTATTTGTCTTAGACTATTTGTGTAATCGGTTTATGCTTAATTGCGCAGTTTAGGCATTTTGTAAGGTGAATGATATGGATTATAAATACCATCACCTAGGTTATTTAGTAGGGAGTTGCCTACATTTCTATTCCATATCATTTTGTAACCTTATTAGATCTAATACAATTTCCTATTCAACTTACATCATCATACTTTTCATTTATCTTCATGAACATTCATGCATCGATACTTGATCAGTGAGATTCTGCATCACTTATAACAAAAAACATTCATAACAATCTCAGATCTAGATTCAAGCTCATCGTCGTTTTTGTCCTATCAAGTGGTATCAGAGCTGTTGGTGATCTCTGATTGTTGCTGTTATTGATGGAATTGAAGCGAAAACAACTTTGATTCGTGTTTGTGTTAAGATCTGCAAACTTTCAGATCAATTGGTGAACATTTGATCAAGTTTTTGAAGACTTATGTTTATGTTCGTGCTTCACTGCTCAAAATTTGAAATCCAAAATTTGTTGATGATATTGTGAAATTGATGATTGGAATATGTTAGAAATCACAATCCTAAGCCTCGTACATGATCAAACCACTCAGATTTGTTGATTTCAATCCATATTTTGTCAATTTTTCTCAAACCCGCTAGTTGTGTTCATCATCAAAAAATCCGGATTCGAATTAGATTTATCTTGTTTCAAGGTGTAATACTTTTAAGGATTGTTAGAAACATCATTTCTCAGCTAATTCAAGTGTTGAATTGATCAAAATCCACAAAAACTGAAGATTTGATTTTGTGTTCATTACAATTTTGACTTTCAAAAGTCAAACTGATTTGAGGATTGAATGATATTTTTCCAGAAGTTTATCATAATCAGATTATAAAGAAGTGTTGTGTGATTTGTTTCAAGAAAATTAAGTGTGTTGTGTTTTGGTGTTGCTTGAAGCACGGATAAATCGACTAAGTGTGTTGCAAAACACCTAACACGACCAACAACTTTAGTTTTCAGCCCGTTTGCTACTAAGTGTTCTCATATGGCTACAACATAAGTTGGCTGACTCAACTGTTGTCAAAACACAATCTGTTGTTATGATTAATTGACTGCTACAAATTGTGATTTAATAAGATTGAGTGAAAACTGCAACAAATTGTGTATGTTATACTCATCAAGTTGTTGATTCATGAACTGATCTTTACCAATAGTCTAGCTACATTGATTATGAAACCGCTACAGTGCTGATATGTCTACTATGGTGCTCATACTGCTAAAAAATTCTTTCTGCTACACTTAAACTGCTGATGATACTATGAAGTTTTTGTTCCAATCGTTCCAACAAGAAGAAGTTTACATACTGTTGTGTTGATTTCTGTGTTTCAGCTGCATCAACAGTTACTTATTTTGACCAGCTTGTTCTATCATCAATCAACCAAGATTCAGCAGGAATAGATAATCATATTCAGCCGTTTCAAAATCAGCTTGCTGCTAAGTGTTCCAATACGGATAAAACTTGACTTTTCTGAATTAAACTAATGTCAAAACACTGGTGTGAAGATCAAGTATGAATGTGTTCTACTGCACAAATTCATGAGCTTAAGCATATTCATCTTGTTGCGTCATAAAGAATCATATCAAAATTCATCTAAGTATTCCCACACGGCTGTTGCATAAACAAACACCATATGTCTGCTGTTTTGAAGAAGCTGACTCCATACGACTAAGTGTTACCCATACGGCTGCTTCATTTTTAGCCAGTTTTCAATCAAAACTCTGCTAAGTGTTCTCATACGGCTGCAGAATTATGCTACATAACTCATCTAGCAATTGTACTGCATATATCCCATACTATTGAGAATTATTATTACAAGTAAGCTGTCACACCCCAACCGATGGCGGAAACATCGGGGCGGACGAAAGTGGATAAATTGCTCGTAGCTCATGGTACTAAAATGATTAAAATATATATTAACATCATTTTCATAACTCCAAATAACAAGTTTACATCTTTTCAAACCATAAATAAATAAACATAACTCAGTTAAAACTTATTAAACTAGGTCCAAGATCCTACATGTGAAGGCATCTCAAAATCCTCCTAAGCTGCATATCCTGAAATCATGTGAAAATAGTATTTGTTCAGCTAACGAATTAGCTGGTGAGTAAACATAGGTTTGAATATGAGTATATATATATATATATATATATATATATATATATATATATATATATATATATATATATATATATATATATATATATATATATATAGAAAATGATTAAAATGTTTGGAAAATGATTAAAATGAATAAATGAATTCAATGCTCCTGTTATGTAAAACTATAAATGCAAAGTGTAGCACACAAGGTAAACATATAGCACAAACGAAGCGTATGACTAGCATCCACTTAATCACACAGACTAAGTGACGTTGATAAATGATTAAATTGAAAAGCAGTTTAATCATCCTCGGATAAAATATCGGATAATTAAAACAAATGTAGTTACAATCACCATCGGATAACATATCAAGTGATTTAGTTAAAATGTGGTTACAATCACCTTCGGATAAAGTATTAGGTGATTAAGTTAAAATGAAATATATATACTGTTACAATTACCTTCGGATAACATATCAGGTAATTAAACAAAAATGAATAAATAAACGGTTACAATTACCATCGGTTAACATATCAGGCAATTAAACCAAATAAATGAAAACATGTTTCAACCACCATCGGTTAAAGTATCAGGTGATTAAATAAAATGAATAAAAGTGTACAAAATGATAAACATGATTAATAAGGTACGTGATTTCACCCCAAAACATAAAACGTAAAAAGAGGCTATGAATACTCACGTGATAATTCTTGATCGACTGAAAATGAATAAAAACTTGAAAACGTCACCGGGATATTCCTTAAGGATCACCTAAAGGATTTTATCCTATGTTAGAGTGATAACTGAAGACTAACTAAAAGTCTAGGGTTTAAATTTGGAATTTGGGTTTACATGCTACAACTGAAAAATATAAAATAATGTAATATTAATATATTAATTGAAAATATATTGTTTAAGTTGTATACGAATCTTATATCTTTACGATAATTATTTAAAAATAGATGACTCGTCAAATGACTAGACCACTTTGTTAAAGGTGACTAGTTACTTATAAAAATATAATTACCATAGTCTTAAATAGATAATCATGATTAAACTCAATCCCACGAGTACTTAGTACAAAACCTGTAAGTAGAATTTTTATAAAAATCTAAACGTCTCAAAAATTCTCGTTCAAGAATTTTAATCACTTAATCTAAATATATATTATTTATATACTTTTATACAAAAATATATATTTTCTTTGACTTGTAAAACATTTATAAATAGTTTTATAATTAATGTCATAATATTAAAGTATTTATAGGAAGTTAATAAAAATTTATATTATAAAACTTGAAATTAAAAATAAAAACAAACCAGTCCAGTCCAGACTCGAACCTGGGACCTTCTGTACGTTAAATAACCACCAAACCAACAGACCAATCGAGACTTTGTTGATTTACTTTGAAAATAATTAGTTTTAGCCTTTTTGTTCCTTAAACCCAATTCCTCGTAAACCCTAATCTCCCAAATTGATCACCGAATCATGTACAAAATTGAAACTTAATATAACGATGATGATCAGCAGGTGATAACGAGCACAATGATACCTTTGATTACCCGAATTGATTACGGATTGAATAAAATGGAACAAAGATTGAAGAACGCAGATTCGGATCAAACTGAAGCTGAAATTGTTGATGATAATCAAATTAAATGTGCAGATTTACTTAGCGATAGATGATAAACAAAAGCCCTTAATTTATTGTGGGAAATTTTACCTGAATGTTGGAGATCGACTGATGAGCAGAAACGTGAAGAACACAAGCTTAATTGAACTGTTGTGTGTGTTTGGAAGTGAAATTGTTGTTTCAGAAAATTAATGTGATGTTGAATGAAGGTTTTGGGCTGTATATATAGAACTGGAATGGGTCTAAGAGATCGAATTGAAGTCAAGTGGGTTTCGGTGAAGATAAGTTCAATTCGAACGATTTGTTTTGATAATTGTTAATTAAACCAGTCCAACTCATCATAATCTGATCATGAATGATTTAGATTTAGTTAATTCGATATTTATCGACTGTTTTAGTTGAATTGGATTTGGATTTGGCCGGATTAAGTGGGTGTTGGTTGAACTCGATCTCACGGCCTCAAAATGGATAGATAAGGATGCTTCGAGTTCGAATCTTGCGGATTAGGATGACAGGATGGTTTAAACGAGTCAAAATAATGAAAATTTGATCGATTTATGCCGTACCGGAGTCGCCGGAGGCTTCGCCGGAATTTGTCGCCGGAATCACGGGGGTATGCGGGTGGGGGGTTGGTTTTAATTTAATTTTTCACTTTAGCCTCCTGCACTTTTTATGTTTGGCAATTTTTGTTTAAAGGTTTATATTGTGTTTTATAAATTACCCAACTAATCCCTTAACTCTAACTTTAACTAACTAACTAACCCATGATTTAAACATTCGTATAAATCGTTTCTTGTTGTTAATTTAAGTAAATTTTATAAAAATTATTTTATAACATGTATTTAGTAACTTAATGATTAATAAACCAAATGATTACAATATTATTCAACGGTTCGGGTTTACATAAAAAGGAAGAAGAAACGAAACGGGCCGGATGTCACATAAGCTGATAATGATCTGATTCTGATTTGCTATACTGTAAGCATAAACTGTTGGTATTGTGTTCATAGTAACAAATCAATTAGACTCATCTCAAATGACTAAAACTTAAGATCAAAACGGAAGAGACAATCATGCTTAAAAAAGAAAATCAAAGAGAGAATATCACCGAATTTATCACAGAATTCAATCACATGTTTGAAACTACGTTTCTTCGAGTTGCCAAAGCTTGTGATTAAAACAAAAGAGACATTCATGAACATGCTCTTGTAACTCACACAAAATCTCATGATAATCAAGAAGACAAAGAGTATGATTGGAGCGAAGATAATGATTTTGTGTGCAGAAGAGATTGAAAAGAAAAACAAAGAAGTTAGCAACTTGTCAGAAATCGTTGCAAAGCAAGATGCGACAGTTGCTAAATTAAATTCAGAAATGGAGAAATGGATACGTTGGAAAGAGAAACTGATAAAGATGTTCAGAGTTCCTATGTTGAAATGCCAATTGAAATAAGAGAAAAGATGTGCACAAAAGAATGCTTTCAAGTTGTTGTACACTACAGAACATATTCTTTTAAGATTTGTGATAAACTCAATGATAAAAAAAGCATGCACAAGAAACTACAAGAACAACACAAAACATCAGATCAAAGAATCACATCTCTATAAGAATCACTCAAGAAAAGTGAAAAAGAAGCAAGAAATGTGAAGAATGAAGCTGTAAAATCAAATTAGCACTCATCTAGTGTGATCAAAGATTTGCAAGAAGAAATTATGTAGTTGAAGAAACTCTCTGAAATTGTTAACTCAGAGAACAATCTTCTGAAAACCAAGCTTCAAGAAGAATAAGAGAAATTCACAAGTTGACAAGAAGACCACAAATTATGTGAAGACAAATTCAAATCTCTTACATAAAATGTTGATTCAATGCTTACCGAAAAGCATAATCTGAATGTAAAACTTATGGCTCTTACTGATAAACTTAACAGATCACATTCTGATCCTGTTAACATCAAAGAAGAAGTTGAAAAAACCAAGTCATCCGAACAGAAACATGAGAGATTAGAGCCAGCCGGAATTGTTGGATCACAATCTTCTCAAGAAGAAAAGACACAAGAGGTTCAGACAAAAAAGAAAAAGAAGGTTAGAAGAAAGAAGAGCAAAGCCAAGAAGAATAAGACAAAAGCTGCTTCATCTGATTCTACACCTCAGCCTCCTTTTACACCAAAGTCTCAAGATTCAGAATCCCCGAGTGATTCATATTGACGTCTACTGTTTAATATGTGACTCTTAAACTCATCATATTTCATATTGTATCTACAATCAAGGTGTCTTTCCTTACGGTTCAAAAGACAACAAGTTCCAGACTCAAGCTTTTTCAAAGATCAAAGCTCATCAGAAAAAACATGTTTCAACTTCAAAGGCTTCTCAAAAGAAAATAATGAATTCTACTTTCAAGACTCATCAGAAGTATTGTTAGATATGTGAGATGTAAAATGACTTGACATCGGAGTGTTGCTACAACAAGTACTGCACCAACGTCAAATGTACAACCATAACATAAAGGAATGTTACTACAACAAGTATTGTTCTACTTGTGATATGGTCAATCACAACACTCCAGATTTCTCTACATTAAAAGCTCAAGAATGAAGCTGAGAAGGTATGTCCAAAGAAATTCACCCTCTACGAATTCTTCCAAGTACGTTCTTTATTTTAAATTCTCAAATGGTGATCATTCAAGTGAATCTGGAAACCAAGATCTGTTAGGAATCAAAATCAAACAAATCCATTTTTGCATAAGCAAAATAGTCAACAAAACCAATTTTTGAAAAATAGGTTTAGAAATGACTATGGTAGAGCTTCCATGAATTCTCCTAGACATGTGAAAAAACCAAATCAATCCTTTGATTCTACACAAAAACAATTGTGGAGAAAAACACATGTTAAGGAAGAAGATGATCAAAGTGATACATCAATCGATGGTCCACGAGAATATGCAATTTATCAGAAAATTACTTATATTGATGATTTCGGACAATCTAAGACTGCAATGGCTTGGATTTCACCCTCTAACTAATTTGTTAGTGTGTTAGGGACAGTTATGGAGGTCGGTCGAATAAAGAAAAGAAGACTGTGGCTGATCCCTTATCATGACAAGATACCGAATCTTGCTCATGATGTCTTCGATGCAACTGACATCAACTGGAGTTGGAAACAAAAAGGAATCATTGCAGGAAGTTTTAAAAATAAAATTTCAAAATCAAACAATGATGGCAGTGCAAGAAACAACCGATGTTTCATTTAGTCTGTTTAGATTAACTATATTGCATACGTTGATTTCACAACTGCCATTTTCTATTCTTTAAACTTTCAAATTTAAATTTAGGGGGATAAATAATAATTAAAAAAAACAAAAATATGTTAAATCTACTTACACGTACATAATAAATGATAGTACACTGAGTCATTGTCTTCTACATATGAGTTATAAAAAGCGTGACTGATCATTGTGTGTTGTGTGGGTAAACTGAAAAACACTAAATCTGAAAAGTAGACTCTCTGGTGATAAACTAAATACTTCTATTCAAGCTGTGTTAAGATCTATCTTAGGAAATTTGTTAAGTATTCACTTTTCTAATAGACTGCTTGTAATGTCACTCACACACGCCAGGTTATGATGCAATAAAATCAGTGTTAAGCAAAACATTTGGAAACTTCTTTGTTGTGGTGCCCACAAACCTGAAGTTTCACACGAGGTCTCCTTTGTTGTAGAGAGCTACAGACCTGGAAAACCTCAAGATGTACAAAAGATTATCAATGTGGAACATTGCCAAAAACAAATTCAAAAGAGGAATATAAAAGAAGATTCCCCAAGGGAACACCACATAAGACTTCCATTTATGGATTTATTCAAACCCCAAAAGCTTCACTGGTTATATTTTAAATGGCAGGGTATTAAAGATGTTAAAGTTCTCACTTGTAAGTTTTGATAAGGGTAGAGCTTACAGTGTTTCTGAGTGTGTGTCACATAATTGTCATAATTAATCGAACCAAAAGACGACAAAAAAACACCAAGTGTTTGAAAAAGTAAGTGTGTTTAAAGTTAAATGCTCATCATCCACTTTGAAATATTGCCCATGCCTATTCAAAATTGTTTGTGTGAAGACACTTGAATGGTATGATCTCATTGCAGGTAAAAGATTCAGAATTGTAAAGAGAAAATTCCAAAAATATCATAAACATTGAAAAATGAAAATTTCAAAAAGTTTGTCAAATATTTATCAATTTTCTTTTGTTTTGGTAGTTTATCTTATGTTATTGATGTATGAGTTGGTTCTCAAGTAATATCTCATCCGGTTGAGAACTTAATCTTTACATTGATGATAAATACACATTATTGCTTGAGTTTAATGTTTTTCTTTAAGTTGCATGAAAAGCTTCCATTGCAGAACAAGTTTCCACACAACTTGAAGATGCTCCTGATCAAGCTTGTTTCTAGATCAAAGATCTCCAAGTCAGATTGTTAAGTATTAAGAATCCTCCTCTTAATATCTCATACACAGATCCCATTGACCTCCTAAGAAAAAGTTGAGGGGGAGTATTCTAAGTCAAAGAAATCTTCTCATTCTACTTTAAACGATGAAGAAGATCTCGTTGCTGATATAGATTCACCGGAATCTACACTCTCTACTTATCTACATCCATAGTCTTTGATGTTACACAAAACAGAAAAAAGAATGCATATTGCTTGTTGAAAGATAGAGTTTAGGTTGCTCTCTATGCTGGTTATTTGAAGACTTATGGAAACAAAAACATTTTCCTTTCACTAACGAGTTATAAAATCCCCTTTCACTAACGAGTTTTCCAACTCATTTTCACCTACGCATTATAAAATCCCCTTTCACTAACGAGTTTCCAAGGTATCGCTTTACATATGGAACTCATATGAAAACCTACCCTTGTGACTCAAGTGACCTACATGATAGACATCAATAATCCATACATTATCATACAACATATTTTGATTCATGATCAATGATTGAATGGAGTAGGGTATAACAATTTTAGGATTTGCATTCTTTTCCTATGAACATAATACATATTAGTGTACAAGTGTTTGAACAATTGGCATTACACTGAATTTAAAAGCAATCAATTTACATTTAGTTGCAGTATCACAAACATTAAACTTTCATCATCTATACCTTATTCCAACATACAATCTTTTGCTAAATTGATTTCACAAATCAACCCTTTTTTTTTACTTTTATTCAAGCACATCCTCCAGGTCCAAACCCTACCTTTCCTCCAGGAACATCATACACAACTGCCAAAGTCTTCTGTTGAACATTCCCAAATATACCAATGTCTGTATCGTCCCCATTTGGCGCAAAAGCTAAACACACTTGCTGAACACCATTTGCGTAAAGTATGCCTTGTGCTGCAATTTCCACATTTGTACTCCCACCCCAAAACAAGGTTAACTTTGGTACTTTAATAGTGGTAAAATTGCTAAAATCATAGCATGTATCAAGTATGGACAAGGGTTTAGTTAACGGGTATTGTGTCATTTGCGCTCTAAACGTCTTACTTAGAGCCGAGTATGCAGTAGGAGGAAGCCTTGTGATGACTGTCCCCGAGTCTATGATCATACCAGACGTTTGAAACACAGTTGAACTTATTGGTAGTTTCGTTCCTCCAACAGACATACCTAATAGATCAAGCCCATAGAAAGACGCCCCTTGTGAGGTCGAGAGTGGCGTGTACTTAACATTACTAGCACTACCCCCTGTTCCAAATGTTAAGTAGCCCGTTAAGCTCGACCTCGATGGGAGACAATATGAGAAAACTTTCCCGAATTTGCTAGCGGTTTGCGACACAATCGATAGTTTATCGCGTCCTAAACCTAGCAACCCTGCAGCTCCGCCAAAGAGTCCTTGGTTGTTTTGACCACACCCAAAATAAAAGTCATTAATTTCATCTTTTGCCGTTAGTGTAAGTTTCTCTTTTCCGAAAAATCCAACCGAGAAGGATTGATCGCCGTATTGAATACCATACACGCACGTCGATGAGCTGCAACCAGGGGTGTTTCCTGTGGCGGAAGTGAGGTCAGAGCAGTAGGTTGATGTGCATGAAATGTTGGTGTATGTGGTTGACGCGGAGGGTGCGAATATTGGTTCTTGTTGGCTATAACACGACCGTGCACATGGTTGGCATTGGGTCCAGGTTAGATCACTCCCCGTGTCAAAAATTAGGGAAAGGTCTTTTTTCGGCGTGCCTAATCCAACGGTCACAATGTAGTTACCTGAGCCAATTGTGCTACCGGATTTTGCGGGGAGCGTGGTTTTGGAGCCGAGGGGGTCTTTTTTTCCCGTGTTGATGGCTAACCTAGCCCGAATTGAGGCGACTCGTGATTCATCATGGTTGAAAATTTCTTTGATAGTTAAAGGTTTCACAGTTTCTACGTTACTTAACTTGTTACATGGTCCGTGTTTGTGAACTACTTCGAGTGATACACTTTTCTTGCCACCTGGTTCATGGATATAGATGTTATTTAATGATGACAAAATTACAAGGATGGCCCCTGTGTTTAGGTCTAATTTCACTTTCGGCCCCTAACTCATAGAAATTACAAGGATGAACTAATATTTTGCACTTTTGTTTCACATTTGGCCCTTGATTTGGATTCCCGTTAGTTTTGAATGTTAAGTCAGCCAATGTGACTTTCACGTTAGGGTATATTTGTCAAATATACCCTCACGTGATTGTCATATGGACAGACTTAACATTCAAAACTAACGGAAATCTATGTCAGGGGCCAAATGTGAAATAAAAATGTAAAGTATCAGTCTATCCTTGTAATTTTTTAAAGTTAAGGGCCAAAAGTAAAATCGGACCTGAGCATAGGGCCGTCCATGTAATTTTGTCTTTAATGATTCTTTGGAAATACTTAATAACAAAAAAATATTAATAAAAAATGGAAAATATCAAGCATGTAATTTTTTTAATAAAACACGACACAAACTAAACACAAAATGCGTCGGCTTAAGTTTATTTAAACAAGTTTATGTTAAATATGAGTGAGCACAAATTAGGTAAATGGATAGTTTTCAAGTCAACCAGGTGGGGTTGATCCATTAACCCATTTATTCAATATTTTTGTTGTTTTTAAATATGTGTGTATTTTTAAGGTCTAATTAACATTCTAAAGGTAACCTTGGTACTTTTCTTTTCCGGTCACGTGTCCTCTTTCAATTGCATTAAAAAATTAATGCTTTTTTCCATCTCGTCATTTCTACTTTTTTTAATGATTATAAGTGTGGCCTAATTCTTGACATATATATACGACTTTGAACCTCAGGTCGTAACATATTTACATATTTTGACTTCTAACGAATTTGCTAATTTACAGCTTTAACTTACTATTTTACTTTGACATATTTATGACTTTGACTCGGTTATCAATTTGACCTTTAAGTTTGAATATATGTATAATGTATGTCTTTAAAATATAAAGAACCTATATACTATAAAGAAAATATAAATTTGACGTGTAAGTGCTAATAAAAATAAAAATATAAAGAACATATAAATTTGCAGATCACAAGTATTAATTTAATAAAAAATTTTGTTAAACAAGTCGTGTTCATATAAAGCATAAATAAATTTTTCGTTTTGGAGCTTAGTGTTTTATACTTAGTCTTTTATATTATTTTTCTTAGGTATATTGGTTTTCACTGGTCCTAACTATTGCCTTTTGTCTTCTACCGGTCCCAACTATTAAATTGGTTGTCAACGGTCCCAACTTTTATTACTTTGGTAACCACTGGTCCCGTCGTTAAATTTTTTTTAACACCGTTAAGTTTTTTCCAAATTCAAGACCGATGTTTTAGACCTTTTGATCGGAAGGATAATACGTGTCGATTGATGAAAAATTTTTTTCGAAAAGGCTCTCTGAACGATAAAATTTTTACATCCGATTGAAGTACCGTTAGGTTTAAATACCCGATGAAGCACTATTTCGTTGTTTAGAGCGCCGTTTTGAGGTAACTTTTCCATCAATCGACTTATATTATAGTTCCGATCAAAAAGCTTATAACATCGGTATTGAATTTGAAAAAAACTTAACGGCGTTAAAAAATTTAACGACGGGACCAATGGTTACCAAAGCGATAAAAGTTGGGACCGTTGACAGCCAATTCAATAATTGAGACCGGTAGAAGACAACATGTAATAGTTGGAACCAGTGAAAACCAATATACCTTTTCTTTAAAAATTTATATCGATATAATAATAACCTTTCTCTTTTCTTAAAATAATAACATACTTTTAACTATTAGATAGATAAAAGAAACCGCAATAAAATGTTTGTCCAATATTGCTCATCTTTAAAGTACGATTGAATATTATTTTTAGTGTTAAAACAATTAACTAAACTATCTATAATTCTGGTAGAAAACTTAATGGCCAAATTAACTTTAAAGCCTAACATTACATGCATAATTACTTAAATGTTAATAGTATCTTAATAGCAACTTTAGCTCGATTCATTTGTCTTTTTAAAACACAAGTCAAACAATAGTAAGATATTCTTGTTTGGTTGTATGCCACTTGTAATTTGATATAGATTTATAAAACTAACAATGTTAATTAAACTAAGATGATCAGCTAATTAAGATTCCAAACAAAACCTAGCAAACAAAAAAGAACTTAATTATTGAACTTATATTATATGATTAAAAGGTAGGCTCCTTTCCATGTGAATCTTCATTAACACTATAGCACAAAACAAAAATGTTTTTGACATTGTTGTGATACTAATTGACTATGTCTCACTGCAATTATTTCTTTCCAACTGTTAATTTTTAAATGTTTTATATTCTCATAAATATAAAGTTTTGTTAATGTGTTACATCAAATCTTTTTATATCTTTTACGAGGGTTGGATGGTAATTAAACCCTCTCCTTAGTCATCACTTAAAATTTCTAGGTTAATTAATCTCTTAATAATCATTGTATTAGGTTTAATACATTTGTATTACATGCGGGTTAAATAATAATATTTATAAAAAAAATATAGTCATTATGTTTAAACATTTGTAAATATTAGACAATATCTAATATTTAAGTATTTGACTCCATCAACTTATGCATGGTAAAAAATTCCACTTAATCTTTCCTCTCAAACTTGTTATTATAGAACAAATATTTTCCTCCCCCAAAAAATAGTCTCCCTAAAACCTTGATTTATTAAATAAACTAATATTATAGGCGTACAACCTAATCTTATAAAACACTATGTTAATACATGTGTGTTACACACATGTTAAATAAAAATAGTTTATAAACAAACTATAACTATTATGTTTAAAAATTTGTAAATATTTAATATTTAAGAATTTTGGTTCCATAAACTCATAGTAAAAAAATTCGTTTAATTTTTCTCTCAAACTTTCTATTATATAACACATACATTTTTTTCCCTCCAGAAAATATCTGTTAAAACCTTAAATTATTCGATAAAATATATATGAACACACCCATACGTATAGTGAATCATTAACCTTTAACATAGATATATGCGCTACCTTTAATCAATCACTATCTTTGTGATTGATTTTCTCTTATTTTCGGAATGATGTATTTGTGAAGAAAGCCCCACGAAACAAACAGGAATCAGTTATGGTTCTCTTTCAATTATTTCATTTTATATTAAGAAGCTGTAATATATTCATTCAACTAATATTTATTTTATTTGAAATATATTAACTTAATTTGCTAACTAATATTTTGGTTTATTATAGTCTATCTAATAATTCAAAGTTTTAAGCTAGAAACAATTTTTGAGAGAATTTTTTTTTAATTCATAAAATGAAGTTTAAGAGGGAAAAAATGAAATATCATACATGAGTTGATAAAGCAAAATATATATTCTTAAACTAGGTTTAATAGTCATGTGTTACACATAGGTTAAATAACAACATTTATAAAGAAGTTATAACTATTATGCTTAATGATTTGTGAATATTTAGTATTTAAAGATTTAGTTCCATCAACTTATGCATGGTGGTAAAAAATTTTCTTTAATTTCATTCTTAAACTACCTATTATAGAACAAATAATTTTTCCCCCTAAAAATTGCCCCCCTTAAAACCTTGATTTATTAGATAGACTAGGTTTAACACCCGTGTGTTACACACAGGTTGAATAAAAATATTTTGAAAAAATTATAATTATTATATTTAAAAATTATAGACTAGGTTTAACACCCGTGTGTTACACACAGGTTGAATAAAAATATTTTTAAAAAATTATAATTATTATATTTAAAAATTTATAAATAATTTTGAAAATATAATTAATCACAAAATTTTGTCTTTATTAACTCTCTTACTCAATTTTCACTCTAAACCTTTCTTTTATAAAACAAATTATGTTTTCCCCTCAAAAAATTGCCTTATAAAAACTCTAATTTATTAGATAGACTAGATTAGTACCCGTGTACTACACAGATTTTAGTTTTATAGGTTTTAACTCAATTTACATATCAAATTTATTTTTAACATATCTCTTATTAAATCGATTTGGATATTTACAAATATATTCATATAAAAAATCATATGTTACAATAAAAGATATGATTTATAATAGTTGGTAAATTTTTATTGGAACATATCAGGTTATGAGATAATTCATGATAATTGTTAATTTTTTTATTTGAACATATCGAGTTATGAGATAATTAATGATAATTGGTAAAACTTTAATTTGAACATATCGGGTTAGGATAAATCATAATAATTGATAAGTTTTTTATTTGAACATATCAGGTTATGAGATAATTCATGATACTTGGTACATATCGGGTTAAGATATAGATCATGATAATTGGTAAATTTTGTATTTGAACATATCGGGTTATGAGGTAATTGATGATAATTTGTGAATTTTTAATTTAAACATATCAGGTTATTTCGAATATGGAACATACCATAACCCGTCTAAAAATTCTCCATTAAATTAATTTAGAACATGACACCTAAGCAAAATCCTATGTGGAGTAGTTAAAATGGTGACATGTGGATGTGTTACTCAATTATTAGAATAGGTAGATATTAAATATTATAAAATTTTAAACATAATAATTATGATTTCTTTATAAATATTATTATTTAAAATATATGTAACACACATGTGTTAAACCTAGTTAGTGTATATTATTTTCTATGAGAAATTAAGTAACAATGTTATAAAATATCAATAGAACTGAACCATCTCTATAAATTAATGTTTGGTAATAATGTTACGTTTGATGTTAGTGGAATAAACATAATAATATGGGTGGTTAGTGAGAGTGTGGGCATTTATTCCAATAATCACATCTTGGTGGTTGCTTACTTTGCCATCCAAGGGTCCAATTATTTTCTTTCATGAAAGAGACTTTGAAAGACACTAACGTAATGTTTTGTTCCCATCTATTTTGATAAAATTTAATATATTTTCTATTAGTCATGTATTTAATCAAATTAAATTAATATAAGATTTTTAATCACCTCTTTAGTCTTACATTTAAAATACCATAATTCTCCTAACATAATAGAATTTGAACCAATCATGTTGGCATTGGACCCAACCCCATCAAATGAAATAATAGATGGTTGCTTGTACATATTAAAGAAAAATTAAAGCATATAAATTAGGTAAATTAGGTGTTTATTATTCAAATACGATTTGAATCGAATTCGATTAAGTCTATTTGAAATTGACTTTCAGTCATTCGAATTTGATTTGCATTTGATTCGAATAATTTTGTTGAAAGTGAATCGAATACGAATATGATTTTCAATATTCACATACGATTCACCCAATATGAATAAGAAATATATGTTTTTTAATATATATTTTTAATATATTTAATTAATTATCTATATATGAATAGACTTAATGAATTTGAAGTAAAGTAAAAAAAATACCCAAACCTAACACATTACCCAATCTTAATTATTGTTTCTGCATATAGACATGATTTGATACTGTGACACTTGCTTAATTGTTGCTTATACAGGTTTTGAATATATTTAAAGTCTTTTTTTGTGCATGATTATGTATTTTAGACATTTTAAACATGTTTTTAGACTTGTTGATGTGCTAATATTTTGCTTATTGTTTGGGTGATGTTTTAGACATTGTTTGGGTGATGTTTTAGACATTGTTTGGGTGATATTTTAGAATTATATTAAGTTAGTGCTACATTTGTACTATTGATTGATGTGCTTATTGATTTGTATATTTTAAAACGAATACATTTGAATTTATTCGAATTCGATTCGAATAATTTCGAATAGACACCCCTATAAAGTTGAAGAGTTTGCATTAGTTGATCGATCACATAAAACTTCGTTTCATTGTAGTCATTTACCGTATATCATCTCTAAAAAACTATGATGGGCAAAAGCGTAATTCGTAACTATTTTTATAAAATAACAATCTTACTTTGAATGAAAAAAATAAATTTTAATCTAAAATACTTAATTCTAATTTCACATAATTGTCCAATCCTAGGTCGATCGAACCCTTGACCTCGATCTTATGAAAGTGTACGATTTTGCATACCTAGGTGTGCAATGAGACCTATTTTTTCAACAAATCTTAAGCTATATTTTAGTTTCGCTAATTGACTCAGGAGTAAAATTTAAACCTGGTCCCTAAGAATTCCAACTATCACCCCAACAACTCAATCAAATATTTTTTTGGCTTAAATTGATATAGATTACGAAAAGTTTTCTTCTTTTGTTATAAACCTAGTTTACAGTTCGCGTTATGCTCGTAAACACAACACCCAAGTGATTAATTTAATAATATTCATGAAAATGGACGGTTCCATCAAAATTTTAGACAACTTTATAAAAGAGGAACATAAGACTTATATAAAAAAACGTTTTTTTTAATATAACAATATTATACAAATTAAAAGAGAAATAAATAGTTTAGTTTTATGGTGTAACTTTTTTTAAAATAATGTCATATAAAAAATCTACTTGGTTAAAAAATACTAAGGTATTTAATTGTAGATTATTACTAACGTACTTTATTTTTAAGTTTCATTTATATACCTTATCAAATATAAACCGACTCATGCATACCCTAGTAAAAAGAGTTAAATTGTAACTACTCTTAAGTTTTTAAGTTTCTACTAAAATATTAGGTGGTCAAAATATAATTTGTGTAGTTATAATATATTACTAGGTTTTTTTCCCGTGTAATACACGGGTTGAATGATAAATACGATATTTTTTATTAATATAGAAGATTTGTTATTAGAAAAGCTAAATCAAATAAATATAAATAATTACTTAATTTTATATAACTTAATTATTCTATTAAAGATGTATAATTACTATTAAAATAAGTAATATTATTAAAATTATGATTATATCAAATGAATATATTTGAAATCCAAAATAAATAAATTTAGTATTTTCATAACGATTATTCAAATTAAAAAATTATCAAAATCCTACTAAAAAGTAGTTATAAGATATAGATAGAGATTAATGATACAAGTTTTTTTCATTTGTTTTCAAAAAATAATAAAATATATTAATAAGATATATGTTAATTATCGGGTTAAATTCAAACCCAGAAACCCAGTTGAAGATCCGCATAAAATAATATATAGGAAAAATGTGAGTTTGACAGATAGAAAAAATCCTAGGTGGACATGCTAAAATCATGTCATATGTATTTGTTACTCAATTATTAGAATAGGTAGATTTTAGATGTGTATAATTATTTAAGTTATAAAATTTTTATTTTTATGGGACGAGGCAGACAAACGCTCAGACCCAATCATTTAATAATAATGTTATAGCCTAAAATAAACATTTAGAAAAATGGCTCATTTGACAACTCATTTAATCAGATTACTCACAACCCAAAAACTAATAAAAAAATTTCATTCACCCATTTATAAATCCAAAATGATTAAGCCAATTCACCCCGTTAAACCCATGTTTCAGAAAATAAAGAAAACGAGAGAGTTTGTACACCTTTGATTTGTTGTAAAGTTGGAGAAGTAAAGAAGGGTCCAATGCAAATTAACTATAAAAAATAAATCAAACCGAGAAAATATATTGATCCAAGCCAATGAAGAATTTTTGTTTCATATAAAATGTTTTACATATTAACCATACATCTACTGTAATAACAATTGAAGTATGTTTGTTGATTATATGAAACTTAGTTTGATTATTTTTTTAATATGACAGACATTATTTGTCCAAAAAAATATTATGTATTGATACCAAAGCGGCCGTTAAAAAATTTCTGCACCCCATAAAAAATTTCTAGGTCCGTTACTATGTAGGACCGGACAAAAAAAAATTTTACTAGGTCCCAAATATTATCCTCGTACAAGACCCAACAAAAATTATTGAGATGTAAGACCGGCTAGTGGTACGTTTTAGGAGACGATAGGATCTCCGGATAATTAAAACTCTTTTAGTAATTAGTACCATGCTCATGTTCCTACAGTTTACAAAGATAATCAGTATATGAGGTGATCTCTTTTAAGTAATCATACGATCAAAATTTTGGATATTTGTAATTATTTAACTAACTGTAATATTTTTAATAGTAAAATTATCTTAACTAAAATAAATGGTTAATCAATCAGGACTACAACTATATACACTAACTTTAATGTACATGCATAAACACAAATGTATCATAGACATATTTGTAAAATAAAATAGATAAATACAAGAATCACCTAAATAATACTACTACTTGACGTACAAAATATTATTTTTCTTTTTGTTTTTCTACGCAAAAGTAAAACACAAATGTATCATAGACATATTTGTAAAATAAAATAGATAAATACAAGAATCACCTAAATAATACTACTACCTGACGTAAAAAATATTATTTTTCTTTTTATTTTTCTACGTAAAAGTAAAACCGAATTTCTACTAAAAACTGAATTAGTATTGAACGCGGAGAGTGAGAGAGAGTAGATAATTGAAAAACTGACCAACAGTGGAAGGATTGCAAGTGGAAGATGGTAAAAAAGAACTTAGTTGAACGGTATGAAAGTAGTGTGGTGCTTCTTTGATTGCCTCCAAATCTAATTCTTTTCTTGCAACAACAAATACAAAGAAGAGAAACAAACAAGAAAGAAGCGAGATGAGAGAGGAAGATGATGCCATTTCTCTTATCTCGATAATGATCCTCTTGCTCCCTCACTCACCTTTATTTATAGCCATTTTGAAACTACTAACATTATATATATATATATATATATATATATATATATATATATATATATATATATATATATATATATATATATATATATATATATATATATATATATATATATATATATATATATATATCCTTATATAATATAGCAAAACATAAAAAGCTTATGTGGCACAATTTTAAAGCTTTTGGCTTATGTGGCATCATATGAGAGTTTATCTCACAATAATGTTTTTTTTATTTAAAATATTTATATAAATTATATTATAATAAAACTAATTACATTTTTGGTCCCCTAATATTTTGGAGAATTCTGAAAAATTTAAGAGTATTTATATTTTTAACCCTCTACTACAAGGGGTGTACATGAGTCGGTTTATATTTGATAGGGAATATTTATATAAAATATATTATAATAAAACTAATTACATTTTTGGTCCCCTAATATTTTGAAGAATTCTGAAAAATTTAAGAGTATTTATATTTTTAACCCTCTACTACAAGGGGTGTACATAAGTCGGTTTATATTTGATAGGGTCTAAAAATGAAACTTATGGATAAAGTTAATAATAACATACAATTAAAGACCTCGGTGTTTTATAAATATACATAACATTTTTATACGATTTTTTTAAAATAAACTACACCATAAAACTGAGCACTTTATGGTGCAGTAAATTTGAGTATAATATTACTATACTAAAAGTCTAATTTTAAAAGTATATCATGTGTTTCGGTTTACCACGGTTGTCTCAAAACTGATTGGAAAATTCATGAATATCTTTAAAAGCATCACTTGAATGCCGTGTTCCCGAACGTAGTACGGGCACTAAACTAGTATATATATATATATATAGATTGAGAATTTTTTAAAAAGGCTTAAAACTCTAAGAAGTGTAGGAAACATTTACAAACAAACACGTGTCCATGAGATCTGTTCTCATGGAGGGGCGTTATCGTCATTTTACGCGTTGAAGCTGCGATATGAGATCTGTTCTCATGGTGTTTCTTAGCACTCCCTGGTTATCACTCTCGATGTTCAGTTATGGTGTTTTTTTGACGTTTATTAATTTTGAATCAATAATCATTCATCTATGGCGAATACTGAAAGCGATGATGTTTTTGTTTGTTTTTTACGTTTTCGTTTACTAATTACGAACGTCCGATCAATGTTCTGTTCTTTTGAATCATTGTGGTTTAAACATTCTGAGTCATGGTGTTTTTAGTGATCAGTTCGAATGTTAAAAACACCATGATTCACCACGATCGATCTGTTAATTATTGTTATGACGTTTTCATATCGACTCCGGTGCTACTTTGTTGCAAGTAAGTTATGGCGTTTTTTCATTCTACGTGATGATAGTGTTAATCATTGTTATGACGTTTTCAATTCGATTTCCGGTGTTACATTGTAGCAGGTTAGCTATGGCGTTTTTTATTAATTATTATTTTCATATGTGTGGTGTTATTTTACAGAGTCAGTGTTAAGCGTGGTGTTTTTTATATATACATAGTGTTGAAAACGCGCAATGACAAATCTACCCCTGGTTCCATCACGCGCGTCAACAAAACTTCATAATATTTACAAAAATGCCACCGCTTAAATCTTAGCCGTAAACAACCAGATCCAACGCCCCAAAATCCTTAGCATTTTTAGAGTTTTTGCCCTTTTTAGAATATCCCTCCTCTATATATATATATATATATATATATATGTATGTATATATATATATATATAGAAATGGAATATTTTGAAAACACCCTCTAGTTTTGAGAACTCGTGAGAACCTTACTTCTCGAGTTTTTTTATAGAATTTTTTTGCTCAAATGTTGCGTATATTAAAAACTAGAACCTGGAAAAAAGGAAATTAAAAAAAACATTTTCCTCGTTAAAAAACGTATATGTAACTAAAAATATTTACAGCGAAAAAACGCTGGTGTAATTTATTACACCTATGTAATATGACGTAAATATTTTTTACTAACATATACGTTTTTTAACAATGAAATTTTCTTTTTAAAATTTTCTTTTTACCGGGTTCTAGTTTTGAACATACGCAAATTTGAGCCAAAAAAATATTACGAAAAAGCTCGGAAAGTAAGGTTCTTACGAATTCTCACAACTAGAGGGTGTTCTCAAATTACCCATTCCCTATATATATATACTAGTAGGGACCCGCGCGATGCTGCGGGACGACAATTTACATAGCAATACTCGCACGTTTTTGTTTTATAAATATTTATTACCTTGCATAGTTATGTGAATGGACGAATTATACCACAATCCATCACATGAAATTCTTTTTAACAACTTTATTTATGGAACATTGTTCAAATTACAAATTTATCAATGCCATGTACTACGAATGTTGAATAACTTTGTTGTTATGCATGGTGTTAAAAGCATCACGAAGAAGAATATACACAGAGACTACCACAATAGATAAAATTAAAAATCAACACCATGTTGCACTAACCAGCAAACAAATTTTGTCCTTTCATTATCTATTACGTGTTCATCTTGGTTACAAAACGAATAATATTATTACAACAATAATAAACTTGTTTTAATAAAACCAACCTAGAAACTTGTAAGCGTTAAAAACACAATACCTTGCAAACCAGTTGACACATACTTTTTAGCTAAAATCATTTATTTGACACATTTGGTTGATTTAGTGTAAACCAAAATCCAAATCAACCCGTTATAATAAGAGGGTAGTTTGATGTAGGAGCATCAAAGACTTATTAAAAATTTGAACTTCCTTATTTATGAGTTTTATTTAGAGTGTTTATCTTTTAATATTATTTAGTTAATATGTGATTTTTAATTATAAATAGAGGATTCTAGGTTTAATGTTTAGTTAGTTGTTGATTATTATTGAATGTTAAGCATTTATTTTTAAACTTTGAGTTCTATTAGAAACTTTGAACTATCAATTATTTTTGAACCATTTGATTGATTGTTAATATACAAAACTAATACCTCACTTTACACGGATGATTAATCCATTTATAAGCTTTAAAATATACCAAACTTTAGTATAATTGAGATGACTATGTACATGATGTATTTATTCTTTTTAAACAGTTAAATGCAAACCAATTCGAACATAACAAAACTTTAGTATAATAGAGATGACTATGTACTTGAACCTATATTTATTTTAGTAGCCGTTTAACACCAAAAGTCCAAATTTAGAAACTTAGCTAATAATGAAATGGGTCAAACAAATAGAGCATGTTAAGTGGTAACTGTAGTTACTTAGCTAAAGATGTAATTACTTGAATCTAACAGCAGCCTGGACAACAATGACATCATTCATCAGGACCATAATCAAATTTAATTAAATATTAAGGTAATTAAATTAACTCTATTAAAAATGGATAATGTTATCAAATACTTCAATGATGGTTTGCAGCCTGCTCCTGCTGATCTAGAGGGCTTTCTAGTAACTCATTCAACAATTCTTGATCCTAGAGTAACTTCATACCTCTGATACTAATACTGATGAAAACATAACATAAATCAAGAAAAAAACTTTAGACAAATAACACAAGCAAAGTAGCATACCCTAGCAAGTAAATCCACAAATAAACTGTAGAATTCGATCCAGCGTGATCATTGAGCTCTGGTTTGGGCATTTCTAGAACATCTGGCATCAATTCAAAGTATAGAATTAATTAAACTAAAACATTACAATATGAGGAATAATTATAGATACATGAATTATGTATGACATCCCAAATAAAGCTAACCTAGTGGGCAACAATGGTCTAGTCGGTATGTATTCTTTGAGAAGTTGTTATTAGATAACAAATCAAGGGAAGTAGCACGCAATATCAACATATTTGTTATGCAAAATCAGTGAGTGCTCTTAATTCTCAATAACAACAAAATTATATGGCCTTCATTATAACGTTTCAAAGAAGGATGCAGTTCAGGCTACAACCTGTTGCTTCATCTGCAAATCTTTGTGATTTAATGATTTATACTTAACAATATTCAAAACCAGTTACATTGCAGCTAGTCTTATAATTATACAACCACTAATTGAACTAAACCATTTTTTATATAATAGCAACAATCCTAGAACCATAGTAGCAAAAACTTTTAAGTTGTTCTAGTTTACTGCAAAATCAGTCATTAAAAAGAATCAATAGAACAGTTCAGCCTGCATGTATTTTGCACAACAACTAATTAAACTAAAACGTTTAGCAAGCCCATGATAAAAGTCAAGCATCCAAAAAATAACAATTTAACTTTTAACCGTTAAAACTTTGCCCATGGAGATATAATTAGCAAAATGAATATTATGTGACATAGAAAATTATATTGCAAAGGTGTTGATTACCTCTAGATTAATTCAAGAACACGATCATCTTCATCATTAACCTTCTTTGTATAAGTGATGTTTGGAGAGCATGTACTGCAGCTTCAAAAATTAATTGTAATTGTAGATCTTCACGGACCTTATCTAAATTTGTAATTTTTAATAAAAATTCCAATATAAATGAAAAAAAAAGCCAAAAAAATTAAAAATGAAGCACAAAAAGGAAAATGGTTTTTAATTCAAACCCATCGATGAAGTACACTACACACAAATAAGCATAACATCACCCCAAAAAGGAAAACTCACATGTAATTCATCAGTATTCTTTGTATGCATCTCGTCAACTTGATTAACATGATTTCCTATCACTTGGATATGTTTGTTGTATGATGCATGCTATCATTAGATCTTTATAAAAATTAAATAGTCAAATATACACTTGACATACACTAAAAATGAAACATTTCAAATGAAATTTGAATACACATCTAAATAGAAAAACAAAAACCTTTTGAAGCTCTTTAGCAAAAGATGGAATCTCTCCTTGTTGAGTTGATAAAGTACCATGAAGCTCATCAAATATTAATTGTCCTATTGCAGCTTCGTCAACCAACAGCTAATATAAAATTTGTTTTCAAATTATAAACGAATAATATTAGAAGCATGTATTATGGATTCTAAACATATATTTAAACTTACTTTTTCAACACAACAAGCATTAGAAGAAGCGGCAGCTAAGATATCCTCTAAACTCCCATTCTCACTCGCTTTTATGCAAATGTACAACATTCTCCATGTCTTCAGTATGAGAAATATACAAATTCCTTGATGCATATACTTTTTTCTTTAGACCGGTGATGCCCTGTACCATATAATTAGATAAGCAATCAAAATCATTAATTTGTAGACATGTTATATATGTGATGACACAATTCAAGCCGGACCTTATCAATAATGTTAAAAAAAAGTGTCACGAAACTTCTTAATGCACTGAAGTTGTGTCATACGAGGAATCTTGGGTTACTTTGGCTTTGTGGGATCACTTTGAGGCATTGTTTGCTTAAAGTAATCTGATTCTGAGTAGATGAAGAAAAAATTAACGACAAAAAACTAAACAATCAATTGACTATAAAATAGTTTAATATCATTCTTAAAGTGAAAATATATTGATTTATTTCCCTCGTCCTTATCGTCATCAAAACCATACAAATCACCATCTTCATGTGAAAATATGTCAACTTTAGACTATAGTGTCTGTTAAGATTAGCCCAACACAAAATAAACATTAAAAATATACATACCGTCATCCATTTTGAGCTTAATTGCATCTTCTACAAACTCTTTCATCTTGGCATCAAGTTCAACTTTAACTAACAATGATTCTATCAATATCTTTATCTGCGATTGTACTATCCTTCGTAGCTCGTCTTTGTTTACAACTGCACAAAAATAAAAAATAAATAAATACAGTGTACAATCCAAAAAAAATATAGGTATGCATATATGATATGATGTCCAGAAATGATTACTCTTTTGCTCAGCTAAACGTCCTTGTTGAATAATGTAGCATCAAGTACAAGCTTCTTATAACCTTTTCGTCCAATGACCTTTTCCTCTATCGTGTACTGCATTCATCAATTAGAATACAAAAAAATATAATCAGTGAACAATATATACATCAAATTTTAATCAAATGCAAAAAAAAAAGAATATAAAAAGACCTCGGTGCAGAAGCATTACATTATACAAGTACAAGATATCAATGTATCAAAATACAAAAAAGAATACCTAGCTAAACAACATGATCAGTTTATGCATTTCAAAAGGTCTTAAGGACCAATTTATAAACTAAATATAAATTATAGAACCATACACAATGAAAACTGATAAACTAAAGTATGAACATGTGAAGATATTAAAACCTTTAAATCACGCTCCTTTAACTTTGGAAGCAACAAGTCTAGAAATAATCTTTTATCTTTGACTAAAAGAGATAATTTACATTATTTCTGAAAAAATATGAAAAAAACATTTCTATTGTGTTTTATGCTAATAAAAGTATATAAAAATATAAAAATTCTTGCTCCTCTGTTTACCCAAAAAGTAAAATTTTAGAAACAATAATAATCGATTTATATAATAATCAATTTATAGGACCTAGAGAAGCAGTAGTTTGATTAATGAACCCTAGCCTATTAACCTTGATCAAATCTTGATTAATTACAAAACAAAAATGGTGGCAAAGTTCAAATTTTTTCCCATCTCTTTCTGAAAAAATTGAAAGATACCCAAATGACAAAAAAGCCAATGCACAACACTTCAAAATCAAAAAAGTTGAAACCAAAGAAAAAGAAGAATGAAATCGTGATAGACACAGAACCATTAGTTGAAGAATAATCTTGAAAATAACCCCCCAAAATGCCTGCAAATTTATGAAAACCCAGATGTAAAACGACGGCCATCAAAATTGAAAAACCAAAAAACCCTAAAGCTTCGCAAATGAAGAAATCAGCAAAAAAATAAGCAGAGATTAACATTACCTAATGAACAAATCAAGCAGATGTGGCTGGAGCGAAGGATGCAGGAGGTGGATTTGGTTAAAAAAGACGAAACGCCAATGAACCAGAAGAAGAAATCCCATTTACCTGTGAAATAGAGATGTAAACCTTCGTTAATATGGATTATCTAGAAAAATGAAAAATGAAGAAGAAAATGGTTTAATCGGAGAACTTGTTGGCAAGGAATGTGGAGTTTAAATTTTGAAACCCTGTGATATAATGTAAACGTGAAGAACATAAACTTAATTATTAGTGGTAAAAAGACCTAACTACCCCTTAACTACCCCTGAAAATGATTGTACATTATGCATCAAATAGCAGTACGTGGTTGACAAATTGGAAACCCTTCCAATCTGCATTATAGATAGTAATATATATATATATATAGGGGAGCGTTCTTTTGAAAAGACCAAATATTGCGAGAAGAAAAAGAAATACCTACATTCTTCATTTTTTCAACCAACAACGTTTTTAACATACAAAGAAATGATAGAAATGAAATATTTATTCATTAACTTTGATATTCAAAAAATAAAATTGAATAAATCTCGTTTATTTGTTAAACCTACACATGTGGAAATCATGTGTAAGTTATGTTACTTACACATAGCCTACACATGTGTAGGTAAATTTAAAACGCTAAAAAGACAGACGTAAAAAATATTTTAATGATTTTTTTTAGTTTATAACTTAAACATTTATATGTAGGAAGTGAATTTATTTAAAACACCAAACCATTGATAAGTTTTTTTTAGTGATTTAGGTTTCTTCTTTTTCTTCTCGCAATATATGAGTCTTCTCAAATGAACTTCCTCCTATATATATATATATATATATATATATATATATATATATATAAACAAAACAAATTGAACAAGTATTGATTTTGAAATACAAGCATTAATCTATGCTCTAGAAAAATTCAAAATTTTTCTATATAAAGAATTTACTGTCAGAACCGATTGTGAAGCCATTGTTAAGTTTAAAAAAAATGATCAGAGTAAAAAGGTAAACAAGACCCGATGGGTAAATTTACAAAATATTATTCAAGGAAGTGGGTATAGTATAAATTTCGAACATATCAAAGGAAAAAATAATGAGATAGCAGATATGTTATCTCGAAATATTAATAAGTTGTTATCTTTAGATGGACAGGAAAAAGGATAAAGAAAAAGCAAAGCTTATACAGCCAACACAGACTTCAAGGTTATCTCCTATAAGTATATCCTTAGAAGAAGAAAAAACAGAAAAGCTCAGGAGTCAGTCAAACAGGGCACCCAATACACAGGATCTTAGAAAATTGCCCGCCTCAATTGCTGATCTCAGTAGTACTACACAGTTCTATAATCCGATCCAATCAAAGATTATGGATATACGTCCTCCAAGAAACAAACAATTTACACAAAGGACGAGTTCTCAAATACAAAAGACACAGAATGCAATTATCACTTTTGGTAATTATGCTTTACAAAGATGTGACGACCCAAACACAAAATTTCGCCCAATAATAGGCATAGAAATGATCGAAGAACAACAGTGTTTGCTTGACAATCTTTGGCATATCCAAACTATGCCTCAAGCTTCAACTTTTAAAGTACAGGTGTTAAACGCACTTAGCATTCATTTCCATGTGCAAAGCGTCAAAATACCTGAAAAACATAAAAAATCAAGTTTACCCACTATGCTATTTTTAGAGGAACCAAATTTGGGATTTTTAATAAATGGGAAACAGTAGCTAGATATATACAATGTCCTAACCCAGTTTATAAAGGATTTACAAACTTTTCAAAAGCATTAGAAACAGCTAGTGATCACTTTGGAATAAATAATTTTTATATAGAACCGGAGGAGGTACAAACATTTTCAGAAAATAGCAAAAACAAATCCTAAGCAAGTTATAAAAGCTCAAGAAGAGTTGATTGTTAAATTACAAGAACAACTTATACAGCAAGGAAAAAATACACATTTTATACAAGAAAAAATCAAAAAAAGTATGCTATCACAGAAGGTAGAGATACTCGAAGCAAAAAATGCAAAATTATTACAAAAGCTCGAGAAGAAAGAAAGGAAAGAAAACACGTCTTTAAATAGAAATTATGACGTGTTCAGAGCTAGGATTCTCGACACTCCTTGGAGGCGTTGCTTAAAACTAGTAATAGAACGCTTTCCAGAATTTAAACAAATTGTGTCAAAAAAGATATATTCTGAATTTCCTTTAGTTCTATATGAACTACAACAGAAGTTGATAGACATAGCCTTTGGAGATACACTGAACACTAGAATGAGAGTCATAGAAAGAACAGACGACGAAGGCAATGGAACAGGTCTCCTTCTTTTAGAAGTTTTCCCTCCTACACGATTTTTATCTGAAGATGATATAGTTCAATTCTACCATCATGGTATGAGTGATTACATGGAATTCAGATTAAACAATGAAACTGAGCGATTACTTAATCGTTTGGGGGAGAAGTTTGTAATAACATCAGGAAACATTGCTACACATATTTTCCCACCCACTATAGGTTGTAAAATTTTCGCCTCTTTTCCACACGCAGACTCCCATACCTACAGGCCATCGAGAAAAAAAAATTTATTGATCATAAAGCTTCTAGTAGTGAATACCTAGAAAAACTAATAATCACTACAGATATAAATTTCAACAATATGCCCTGGTTAAATACACCACAGATAGACAAGGAACTTATCTCAGACGTTCCACCAAAACTGCAAACAAAAACATTAGAAAAACTCATCAAAAAACATCAACAAACCCAGAACTCCCAGACCATTTCATTGGGAACAATTTAGATTATTGGGAGAAGAACATTATATACAAATTTATGCAAAACAAAATTGGAGTATGCTTCTGCCATTTGTAGGGGAGAGTGATTTTCTTGAATTAAAACATATTAAAGATCTAGAATTTCCAGAAGATGAAGAAGACACAGACCCAGGAACTCCAGTTTTAATAGACAGTACACACAAAGATTTCTAAAAACAATGACGCAAGCAATGATGATATAAAACACTCATTCGAGATAAGGCAATAATCTACAAACGGACGCTCCTGACAAGATTCCTTTTCTTTTACGTTTACTTTTATAATTAGTCTTACTTGTATCAGCCCTATAAATAGAGGGCATCCCTTTCATTGTAAGAACACACTAAATGACACAGTAAAACCCTCTCCGCCACTCCTTAGCATAACCTTTTAATCCTTCAATTGTATCCCTTGTGCTTCATATTATATCCCCATATTAAAAAAAGAGTCTTTTTTACCTTTTATTACATTCCGCTCAGCCTCTGAGACATTTGCGTATATCATCTACAATCCTTGTGCAAATACCTAAGTAAATATCCTCTTTATATTTCTATTTCCATTTTAATTTTACCATAAATTTTTACTTTTTACGTTGTAATTTTTACCGTTTAGGTTACATTATTTTTAGCTTTAATTTATTTATCGTCTTTTACTTATCGTTTAATAATTCTTGTTTAATTTTTAATTACGTCTTTTATTTATCGTTTAATAATTCTCGTTTAATTTGGTATACATACATACATATATATATATATATATATATATATATATAGGGGTAATTTGAGAACACCCTCTAGTTGTGAGAACTCGTGAAAACCTTTCTTCCCGAGCTTTTTCGTAATATTTTTCGGCTCAAATATTGCGTATGTTCAAAACTAGAACCCGGAAAAAGAAAATTTTAAAAAAAATCGTCGTTCAAAAATGTATATGTTAATAAAAAATATTTACGTCATATTACATAGGTGTAATAAATTACACCAGCGTTTTTTCGCTGTAAATATTTTTTAGTTACATATACATTTCTTAACGACGAATATTTTTTTAATTTTCTTTTTTCCAGGTTCTAGTTTTTAATATACGCAACATTTGAGCAAAAAAATTCTATAAAAAAACTCGGGAAGTAAGGTTCTCACGAGTACTCAAAACTAGAGGGTGTTCTCAAAATATCTCATTTCTATATATATTTAATTAGAAACCCCTTCTTTATAGGAGAACTATGAAACAATTCTCGGTTATTGGATTATCATGAAGCAATTTTGGGTTGGAAACACCTACATCCACTACATTGCATTTATTAAAAAATTACTGCTACATAGGTTAGAACACGCGACCTCACGAATAACAATACTAATCTATTTAGAGCCTAACAATACTCCCCCTTAGATTTACATGTCTTCAGTCCACGAACTCTTCTAGTTCTTCTTTTATGACAAAAATTGGCTTCTCCTTATATATTTCCTGATCTCTAAGAGCTTTGTTTATAGTTTCTTTGAATTTACTTGCGATCTTTGATTGAGTTGGCTTTGATTCATTCGTCAAGATTGGAATTGTGAGCATAATCTCCAAGGTTTCTTTGGTTAAGCTTACAATATCAACATTAGCAAAAAGTTCGATTGGATTTTTCCAGATCTTTTGCATGAACTTCAAGCACGCCTTTATTGGAGATTCTCATGAATTGAATGTTCTTAGGTCAATTTTGACAATTTGAGCATACACAAGAGCTTTCCTCAACGAAATTCGCTCCATTTTCGCAGCAATTACTTCAATTATTACCAAAAAATATTTTTGATCGGCATTAGCTACATCTGACTTTAAATATATCTATCGTGGATGAAGTAGTTTTAGCTCAAACACATCAAATATATCATTGTCTCTCACAAGCTTCAATTCAAATGTATTCGCGTGAGCACTTTAACATACAAGTAAGCACTTTAACATCTTTAATGCCAGCTAGGTCATTTACAATATAAGTAGTGAAGCTTTGGGTTTTAAAGAAATCCATAAATGGAAGTCTTATGAGGTGTTCCCTTGGGGAATCATCTGAATTCCTTTTTGGGATTGATTGGTCGTGTTCCTCATTGTGAATCTTTTCTGCATTTTTAAGTGTTCAAGATCTGTAGCTCACTACAACAAAGGAGACTTGGCTTGAAATTCAGGTCTGTAGATATCACTACAAAGAAGTTCATATATGCCTGCTAAACACTGGTTTTATTGCATAAATTTTCGGTGTGTGTAAGTGACATTACAAGCAGTTTATCATAAAAGCGAATTCTTGACAAATGTCCTACAATAGTTCTTAACACAAATATCATTAATTATTTAGTTAAATCATCAATGAACTTACTTTTTTTAGTATAATTGCCAGAGTCGTCTCCCACAACAATTAATACTTATCAATGTTTATTGATTGAAAATGATGTGACAGACAAATCTAGTTTTTCTAACATCATTTACTTTTTAGCACGTCAGATTCTATATTATATGATTGGTTTTTCTATGCAAATCACACAAGCATTCATAAACCAAAATTAAAAAGGCATGCAAATCAAGAATGAGATATTTTTTATTTTTATGTTTTTCTAATATATATATATTAGTTTTCTCTATTTGAAATGAATTAAACATTATTGATTAAACCAATTGACTGGACTAAAAATTCAAACCGACATGACAAAAATGATTTAGTGAAAAGATCAGCCAATTGATTATTAGTATGAACTTTTACCAATATAATCAAACCTTTTTTCAGAATTATCAATGAAAAAATGATATCAAATCTCGATATGTTTTGTTTTGGAATGCTGGACTAGATTAGCTGCAATAAACATAACTGCGGTGTTATCAATTTAAATTGGAGTTTTAAGAAAATTGAACCCGTAATCCAGAAGTTGATTTTTGTTGGGTCCAATTGAAGATGTCACTTTACAAAATTAGCAAACCTTGGTCAAGGTCCGAGACGAGTGAAGATATCGAGCAATAACACAAGCAAACATGGGTGAAGACTTAGTTTAATAGTAATTGTCTTAGAATATTTGTTTATTTTGTGCTTTACTGCGCATGTTTATGCTTATTGTAAGGTGAGGATGGTATAAACTATAAATACCATCACCTAGGTCATTTTAGAAGAGAGTTGCCTACATCTTTATTCCATGTCATATTGTAACCATGATATGATCTAATACAATTTCCTATTCATTTTTATCATGATCTTCATCATACTTTGCATTGATCTTCATGAACATTCATGCATCAATACATGATTAGTGAGATTCCGAATCACTGGTCATAAACAACATTTAGAAAATTCTCAGATCTAGATCCAAGCTTATTTTTTAGACTCATCAAGTGGTATCAGAGCTGTTGGTGATCTTTGATTGTTGTTGTTATTGATGGAATTGAAGTTATCAAGAGTTTTGATTCATGGTTGTGTAAAGATCTGCAAAGTTTCAGATCAATTGGTGAAGATTTGATTGATTTTTTGATGAATTTTTTTTATTTTCGTCATTTTGAAGAACACGCTGTTCATTTAGTTCAAAAATTTAGATCTGAAAAATTGTTGATATTTTTGTGCAATTAATGATTGATACATATGAGAAATCATCAAACTAATACTCGTTCGTCATCAAATCATCCAGATTTGTTGATTTCAATCCATTTTTTTGTCAATTTTCTCAAATTCCACTTGTTGGTGTTCATAAAAAAATATGGATTCGATTGTGTTTTAGCTTGTTTTGATTAGTAAAACTTTGAATGATTATCAGAACATTATTCATCAGCTTATCCAATCGTTGATTTGATAAAAAAAACAACAAGGATTTGAAGAATTGATTTTGTGTTCATCATCACAATTTTGACTTTCAAAAAGTCAAACTGATATGAATGGTTGAAGATTGCTTGGTTAAATGGTTCTAAGTGTTTGATCACATATTGTATGTCCAAAACGCCTAATACTCAAAACACCCACTAAAGCAAAACGCCCAGTTTTAAAAAAAGAAAATAAAATCTCTAAGTCTGCCAAAACGCCCAGAATTCCAAAACGCCCAAATAGTGCCAAAACGCCCAAAAATCATTCCTAAGTGTTTTAAGTGCTGAATATTCATTCCAAAATGCCAAAGTGCTGTCCTAAAACGCCTAAGTGCTAAAATTTTCATCCAAAACGATAGTTTTAAACAACATTTCAGCATTTTAAACAACACTTCAACATCTTAAACAACACATCAGAAGTATTTTAAACAACACTTCAACATCTTAAACAACACATGAGAAGCTTTTTAAACAACACTTATACATCTTTAACAACACATCAGCTCTCATAAATCAAAATCAACTTCACAAAATCAAAGTCAAACTTTTGTTAAAACTTTGAAAACTTGCCATTTATACCCTGAGTGTTGGATTATTGTCGAAGTCAATCTTTTGTTAAAATTATTGAGTCAGTGTTACTATAACTAAGGCTTGAGACCCTGGTATGTCACATGCCTAACGGATACATCGTTTGTGAAAAATTGAGGGTGTGACATTGTGGATTCTAACTGGTGGTGTTATATTCTATTCTAGAAGTCATGGTTGAGAATAATATGGAATAGCTATTCATGCAAGATTGAGCAGCATATTTTGATGATCTTCGATTTTTATACTATTATTTATTAATTGTATTTTTACTCACTAGCTTTCATTAGCTAACTTTATTTTCACATATTTATGGTGGTTCTTGATGTTATTTAGCTGCTTTTACCAAGATATAGGATTGTCTTGGACCTAGTTAAAATATAAAGACTATTGCATTTACGGTTTTGGTTTATTACTTTTTCCATTTATATTTAAAACTTATGTTCCAAACTTATGATATCATTATTATACTTTAATAAATAAATTCCATGTGCTTTGTTTACTATTGATATCCAATTTCTATGACCACACGGTGTTTCTTATTCGAATTTGGCGAATCGAATGCGAATACTGAAAATCATATTCGTATTCGATCCACATTCACCAAAAGGATTCGAATTGAATGCGAATCGAATTCGAATGAAAGAAAGTCGATTTCGAATGACCTTAATCGAATTTAATTCGAATCGAATTTCGAATAATTCGAATCGTATTCAAATAATTAACACCCGTAGTCACAACAATGATCCACTTTAATATTTACCATGACGTTGTTTCATTAATTCTCCTTGTTTAATCGCATACATATGACTATCTATGCTATATATAACTAATAGGTTCACGTTTTTTCTCTCTGATTATATTTACTTATAGATCAATGCCACTATAATTCCACAACTATTTATGTTGTTGATTCTCAAGATAATTGCGGAACTACCCGCTGCTTATAACCAAATGCAAGTGCGTTAGCAAGGAATGTTATGATTTCATATCAAGCAAAGAGTTTCTATTGGCACACACCAAATACGTGCAAGATTCACAAGATCAAAAACTCATCACCACTGGAAAACCAACAAAGTGCTTTTCTCGGTTGTTGAATCATCAAAGTCCTAACTATCTGGTGGGTGACGATGTAACTATGACACCCCACCCGACGGCAGAAACACTAAGTTGTCATAGAAATTGGATATCAATAGTAAACAAAGCACATGGTATTTATTTATTAATCCTCATAATGATATAATAACATTTGGAACATGAGTCTTAAATAGAAACGACAAAAGAAATAAAACCGAAACCGTAATTGCAAAGTCTTTATTATTATTCTAGGTCCAAGGCAATCCTATGTCTTGGTAAAAGCAGCAAAATGATATTTACAACACCTGAAATATGTGAAAAATAAAGTTAGCGAATTAAAGCTATTGAGTAAACTACAGTTGATAAATAGTAGTATAGAAATCCGAGATCATCATAAATATGTTGCGCAATCTTACATGTATAGCTTTTTCATACTATTCTCAACCAGGACCCCGTGCACACACATTGAAAATCATCATTGTAATATAACTTGTAGCCATTTATCATGAGGAACCAGCTCATGTATTAATTAAAGATAACTTTTCCAACAACCGTCACGTAACCGTCTCGATATTTAAGTTATCAATAATTATTTAGCAAAGGGACATGGCATAGCAATAGCAACTTGTATCATCATATAGAAACTTGTAACATTGTAATTTTAATTGTAACATTGTAACAGAATGGGCGGGTTTAAATCACATATCGTTGTTGTACATGTAGGTGGGTTTGTCAAACCATTAGCGCTAACATTGTACCGTTGGGATTACCAAGTAATAATACTACTTTAAACTACCACATAAGATTGCATCATGCTGCAGCAAGACTAACACATTTGTATGATCTCTTTTGAAAATTGAAGTAAAATTAGAAAACGTTGCATTGTAATAGAACACATATTTCGGCCCCAAAGCGTATAAGTAAAAAGGAGAGTGAGTTTGCTCACCTTGAAACTCAGGCACCGAACAAATAGCAAATAGTCTAAATAGAACCGAGAATAGTCCAAATATTAGAATCACCTAATTAGATGACAATCCTGACTTAGAAAAACATACTTTATAGAAAACTAGAATTGAAACAACAGGAATCTAAATTAATTTGGAATTCTAGGGTTTCAAATTCAGATTTGGGTGTTTTAGGTAAACGATTCAAGATATATAAAGTTATTTAACCATAACTAATAATAGAAATGACAATGTTTTTGATAAACGAATACAATTTATATATTTTTTTAAACGCAACTATTTAACGTCGCAAAATATATTATATATATATAATACTTTAAAATCTTTTACATATTTTAAAGGTATTTAAAAGTCTAATAAAGTCCATATTTGTAAACTATTGTTTATAAAATTTGTATGTATTTTAGGAGTATTAAAATATATTTTTATAGCATTTTTTTAAGTGTTAAATGGTATTTGTGGGAGTATAGTTTATAAAGTTTGATTTTATAAAAATCATGATTTATATATAATTTATAAGATTTTAACATTTTTACATTAAGTATTAGTATTTGATTAGGTTAATTAGTAAAAGTGGTAACTAATGTAGTATATAAAAAAAAGATTAAAATACATGCTAGTCTTTGGTTTCGAACCAGGGACCTCACAGCTAGGAGCAAACTGCTTTAACTAGTTGCGATGCACTTTGCTTTTGGTTAAAAATTAAATCCCAATTGTTTTTGTCCTAATATACGCAGATACGCCAAATTCATCAAGAACATAAACCCTAGATCCTAAATTACTGCAAATTGATTAAATGAAATGAAATGAAAGAATTGACATAGGCTTTTGATTAGAAGATCAACATGAGAATTTTAACATATAAAACATACCTGTTTAAAGACGAAATCGAAAAGAGAAGAAGAAGAGTAGGATTCGGTTTCAAGATTTGAATTGGTAGATTGAAGGTGTTATAATCCAATTAAACTTCCAGATTTCTTCAAGATGATTATATGATTGACCCACGATGATCAGTTTCAGATATATCGCATGATTTGATGGTGAATTAGTCACGTTTAAGCTGGTGTTTTGATAATTAAACGAACTAATTTCGTGATTATTGAAAGAATTAACGTATTGGTATAACTTTGAAACGATTTAACGAGCGTTTTGGTTCAAGTAATTTATTGATTTGAGCATTAAATCCACGAGTTGTTAAATGGGTTTATTGTTGCATTTTTTTAAACCGATTATAACACAAATTATGAAGTTTATTCATGTTTAAACGCTCGTAATGGGTTCAAAATGGGTCAAGGAACGTTTTACGCTGATTTAATTGAGTCAGAAACGGGTTTTTGTGCTTGATCGAGAACCGCCGGAGCTCCGGCACTATCGCCGGTGAAGTTGAACGGAAAAGGCGGGGGGGGGGGGATCAAGAGGGAGGCTGGGTTTTTATTTAAAGTTACACAATCAGCCCTTTTAGTTTAGTTATTATTTATTAGAGTTAGAAATTAAGTTTTAAAATTTACATTTTTCACCCGAAGTTAATTAAATCTTTAGTTTAACTAACTTAACCAAATTAACTCGTAGCGAATATATCATTGATGTTTTTATATCATTAAGTTATTTTTGACGTTGAAAAGCTATTTGAAACTTTATAGTATTTATCTTTAATAATATTTATAAAAATTCTTTTATAAAATACAACTTATATACTTTTGAGATTTGATTATTGTATTTAGTAATTAATTAGTAAATGTTAGATATTATACGAAATAATACGATCGATTATTTAAGACGATAGTAACGTAAAATCCGACATATTTATTCATATTAATAATAACGTAACGTTACATTTTAGCAAAAAATAAATATGAATACAATAAAGAGAGATAACTTCGGGTTCGAGTCGGGCATTCGGGTTCGGGTTTGGGGCAGATGTCACAGTAACGCCCCCTTCTAATGTCCATCCAATAAATATGTTATTCTTAGCGAGCTTGGATGCATGTTGTGTATTAGTCTTAAAAACACGTGGGATCTGCTTGTTTGGAATCTCGTAGCCGGTGCTTCCAGCATTTTGTCCAACAATGTTAGGCATGGTTTCTTCAAGCCTCACATTGATGTATTGGTTTTATGTGGAATAAACCTATGATTACAACGTTGCTCTATAAAACGGAGGTGAGGTACTCTTGTTGTTTATATCTTTTTGTTGTGTCGTGGCTCGTGGGAACATGTACCCTTTTTGATGATGAGGCCTTACCACGGTGGTAAGTACGGTTGTTCTTTGGGAACCTTTTGTGGAGATGCTTTGTACTTCAAGGTCTCCATGTTTTGTACTAACGCCAACAAGACGATTATCCGGTTTGATGTAAACACAAATCAATCTTTTGAAATAGAATATCCGAGATTAGGGACCTCAAGCCCTCATGGTGTTTTGTTTAACTGACGCTTGGAACTACATGCCTATGTTTGTAGTGGCTACTATGAGAGGTCGTTGGAGTTCTACAAGCTAAAAAACGTTACTTGGATCAAGCAAGATGTTTATCATTACATGGTATGTTTTCCATTCCCAGCTTTACGGAGAAATAGCCCTTGTATGCAGGGTGATCCACTGGTGTGTCGGTTTCATTATCCTAGAGGGTTTAATGAACAGACGTCATAAAGAGAGGATTCATATCCTTTATACAGAATGAGAGACAACAAGATTAGTGTTGCTGTGCGAGGATCAAATCTTGATAACAGATGGGTAGTCCCTTATAACCCAAGGCTTTTGATGATATTCAAATGCCACATGAATGTCAAGGTTTGTTCAAGTATAAAATCTGTTAAGTATCGGTTCAAATATGTTTACAAAGGACATGACAAGCAGGTTATTCACGTTGATGTAGACATGCCAAATGTTATTAATGATATAAAAAGATATCAGGATGCGCGTTACATATCTCTGTCGGAGGCCATGTGGCGTATTTTTTCATTCGCCCTTTCCAAAATCCAACCTTTGGTGTTGACCTTGCAGCTTCATCTCCTGAATATGCAGATGGTTAGATTTAGAGAGGATGATAGACTGGAAAACATTGTTGATATGGAATCAAACAAGGATTACATGCTCACTGCATTTTTAAAAACAAACAAGACGAATCTCAATGCAAGGTAGTATCTTTATAAAGATTTTCCTAAAAACTTTACATGGAATGCAAGCGGACGTAAATGGAAAGAACGTAAAGCTCAGGGACAAAGAGGCTATATTGTTGCTGTTAATTCCGTTGATATCGAAAGGTACTACTTGCACATGCTTTTGTTAAAAGCCAGGGGACCGACTTCTTTTGAACATCTTTATACGATCAATGGTGCAACGCACCCAACATTTTGAAGAGTGGCTCTTTAGCACGGGTTAACAAAGAACAATGGCAGTTTATCGTAATGTCTCACTAAAGCCTCTCTATTTCTGTTTCCCGGTTCTCTGTGGAGGTTGTTCGCTTCAATTATGGTACTTTGCAAACCTGGTGATTCACTTTCTGAAGATTATGGTTTACATTGCCAGAACGCAGAACGAGTTCAAAATATGGTTCTTACAGACATTAAGATCTTTCTACAGTCTATGGGCAAACATATTTGTGATTTTGATCTTCCAGATATAATACAAGAAAACTTACAACACACAAGTTCCCGTGAGGTACATTAGGAGTATGAGATGGTTGTGGAGCCTGAAAACTTACATGCAAAAGACGATCTGAATTCAAACTAGAAAAGGGTGTTTGATGAGATCATGTCGCATATGTATGATGATCTTCGGGTGTGTTCTTTGTATATGGGAGGGGATTTCAGACAGACGTTCGTCTACCCTTTGGTGGAAAGATAATGTTAATGGGAGTGGATTTCAGACAGGTGTTGTCGGTGATTTAAGGAACCTCTATCCGTATACCAAACGACATGACAATTTCATGCATCGATAAAAAAAACTCTGTAAAAGATTTAATCAAACTTTTCTCTCCTAAGATTCAAGAAAACGTGCGTTCTTCGGATTATATAATCAACAGAGCAATATTATTCATAAGAAATGAGAGTGTGGTTGAAATAAATGATCTAATGATTGATGTGTTCTAAGGAGAGGAAAAAGTTTACTATAATTTTGATATAGTAGAAGATGATTACCACAACTTTTATCTCGTAGAATTCTTGAACACACTAACTATTAGTCGTCTCTTGCCTCATAAGCTTCGCTTGAAGATTGAATGCCTCATTATACTATTACGGAATATCGATCCTTCACACGGTCTATATAATGGCACACGGTTGATATGTATAGCCTTCCAATGCAATGTTATTGATGCCAAGATAGCCGTAGGTAAACATGCAGGAAAACGATTTTTTTCCTATAATCCCTCTAAGTCTTTCTGAGGATGAAATATTTCCATTCAAGCTTAAACAAAAACAATTTCCCACTTGACTTAGCTTTTCGATTATCAATAAAGCTCAAGCTCAAACAATCCCTCAGGTTGGCGTTTATCTTTCGGATTCTGTTTTTTTCTTGTGGCTATCTTTATGTGGCATTATCAAGAGGGATATCACGGGAGATACAAGGGTTTTAGTACACTACAAGAGATTTCAAACGACACGAAGTGTACACCTCAAATGTCGTATATCGGGAAGTATTACATGATAGGTGAAATGTACGCGTGCTATAACTTAAGAATATATTTCGCTAGGTTTAATTTTTGTGTTTTTATTATAACCCCATTGTCGTTTTTCATTTGATATCTTTGCATTTTTTCAAACTATCATTAAAATGTGCTTACAAAATTATTTTGTTTTGTTTTGTTTTTTTTCAGAATTCAGAAATCTAATATGGAGCAGACCAATGTTAATTTGAAAGATGTGTAAGGTATTGTTGGAATTAAATAATCAAACTTGTCATTGATCTTCAACGATGTGCGGATTAAACAAAGATGTGCGGATAGAACAGATTTTGAGATGTGCCAACAGTAGTGTCAGACGCACATCTATTTTATGTTTTGTGTTTGTTACATTTGTGTATGTATAGATTGCAGGTAGTATAAATAGTTATTCATGAGCTTATTTTGCACGCACTTCATTGATAACGACTTTCTAACCACTGTTGATCTATAAATACACGTCGAAATTTATATTGATATCATGATTTGTGATTATTGTGTTTGATTGAAACCTATTCATTTCTATTTGTAACACTATTTAATTGATAGACTCACATCTTTTGATCAATCAACATGTATCACTTTAAATTTATACTTGTAGTTTTCTTTACCTATAAGAGGTTATATAACACATGCTTATTGTTAACTTATGGCAACAAACTAAACATTGTATTTTCAGCTACCAATGTTACTCCAGCTGTAGCTAAAGAGGTGACAATCAAAGAGGAGAAGTTCGTCGATGTCCAGCAACAACAGGATGTAAAAGGTAAAGGCAAAGAAAAACAGGAAATCCCTGAGCTCGCTCTGGGTGATATATGGTGGTGGGACAATCTTGATCTTATCGAAGAGATTTGTAGGAAGTACAAGTAATTTTTGTCTCATTTTCATGAAAGCAGTTCACACCGGAATATTTATTTTCAGTCATGATTATTTGAATATTATCGTCTTTGGTTTTCATATTCAATTATCAATTTACGCCAATCACCTTTGTCCATGCTATAATGATACACTTTAGTAAAAAACTACGAAAACAATTAAATACTCATAAACGAGTGTCATCGGAAATATCATCTCGCTTGCATTGCACGGGTCCCTACTAGTTTAAAAATAAGTGTATTATATATTTTTAGGTTTATTTTATGTAGTTTTTGAATTGTTTAGGAAAATTTTAGTTAGATTACACGTTGTAAAAAGATGATAGTGATTAGAAAAAGTGTTTAAAGGTATTGTTACGTAGCCGATAACTAAGTTTTGTTGTAAGCGGGTGTGTTATGATTGGGTACTATTTAAAAAAAATTAATACACCCATCTCCTTAGCATTGTGAAAGCCACAACTCCCCTCCCCTCTTTTTCTCCCCATCTTCGCACACCATCCATTCCTAGGTGTGGCTCTGGGTGTTGCACTATGGTGTCGATCGACAGTTTGACACCTATTTTTTTCCGGCGGCTAGAAGAATAACAGGTCATGTTTTAAGCTTTTTAATAACTAAGACAGGCCCATAGTTAACTCATGGGCTGAATTGAAGTCAAAATAAAGATTTTAAAAGTTGCCATTAAATTTTTTTATTTTTAAGATGAAATGGATTAATATTTAATACCGAAAGTTGAAGAATGTGATTTAAAGTTTTAAATTAATTTATCTTATCTTTTTTCACGAACTAATAATTAAAGAACAATATTAATAGGCGTCATCGTCCATTCTTGTTTTTTTATTGTAATTTGTAACATCAATTATTATAAAAGGAGCCAACATAAGATTGTAAATATTCCCTTATTGATAGAACTAAGGAAAACGAGTGAAATGAACAGTAATAAGAGGGCATTTTGGGGTTTTTACACGTAAGGGGCATTTTGGGTATTTTTGAGTTGAGAGTATAAAAGACAATCTCTCTCTTCACATTTCTGTAATCTTCTTCTCTCTGTCTCGACTGCTTCTCTCGACTTTTTTTCTCCGGTGCCATACGGATGGTGTGTGTTACCGGTTGTTTACTAGCATCACCGCCGTATGTTAGTTTGTGGATTGTGAGTTGCGATTGCACTTTTTCTAGGGTTTTTACTTTTGTAGTTGCCATAGAAAGTTGCCGGTTCTTGGATCTGTGTAATCATCGCCTTCATGTGGCCGGAGATGGTTGCCGATCCTTGGATTTGGGTGGCTTTCAGTTTAAATGTGCCTTCTTTGGTCCATGACAATGAATGTCTCATCTTAGACGTTTACGGTCAGATCTGGGTGACTTTTAGTTTATCTGTGGCTTGATGGTGGTGCTCTTTCGTGTCGATGAGGATGATTGCCACATCTGAGGTGTTGATGGTGGTTTCTAGCTTACCGTTGTCTGTTACTAGTGTCTCATCTGATACTTGGTTCGTTACGGTTGATTTGGGGAATGTCTGTGTTGTTTACAAAGCTTTGATTTGGTTTTTTAGACTATAAACATGATGCAACTTCATATTGGGGCTTCAACGTGATTTGTGGATGGTAAGATCTGTGATGTTGTGTTTGCTTTTTATGTTGTGGATGACCATATATGCTTTTGTGTATAAATGGTTTTTGTTGATGAACAGAGCTCAATGTTCTTTGACGTTCATTGTGTTGGATTTGTGTTTGTGCTTTATATTAAAAAAACGAAACGAACATTAAGCCTAAGCGCATTTTGGGGTTTTGATTACGGTTGGGCTATGATGAGTAAATTAGATTGTAACGAGTGGTGTAACGCTGGCTTTGGATGTCTGGTGGATGGTGGGTTTATACTCGCAACCCCAATGCAGCCATAGTATTATCCTGATATAATTGTTGAAACAAATTCTCTGAGCCCGTTTTGGTTTCCTTTCGTTTTTTATGTTGATTTTTTATTTTGGTTTTTCTTCTTGAGTTTTTGTTTTTGATTTTCAGTGTGGTTGTCATAGATTTAGTTTGTGATCATTGTTTTCTTGATTCAAGTTCACTAGCATGACTAGAAAGACCTATTATGATACAAGTGACAGATAAAATACGATTAAGTAGTCGTTTGACTACGTACCTAACTGAAACTAAGTCGTAAAATAAAACGGCTGCGCGAGCGAGCGCATATACCTAGTTAAATTTATGTTTCATCTAGCCGACTCACTTGGAATGTTTTGGTTTCATCACTGTCTTAGTTTGAAATATACATTCAGGCTTATGTGATTAGTTTTAAATATGATTTTTTTGTGTTTTCTTACGTGGTTAATTGTAAGTGTATGTACTAATGTGATTAGTGTGACATATGATTTGTGTTAATGGAAAACAAATTTAAGAAGAAAGTATTTGAAGACTGAAATTGGCATTTTCTCAAAGTTGACGTCACCGTCTTTTCCTCACCAAAGTAAAAAAAATTCTAGACCTGTCACTGTCCGTTCCACTCCTTTTTCATGCTGGCAATGATGTTATTGAACACGGCCCTCCATCGGGCTTGACAACGTCTAGGCTTAAAGCAACTAACTTACGCACTCATTAAATTTTATTATAACGATACCCGGAAGATCGAAAAATCTGTCCTATTGTGGGTTAGCGTTCTGAAACATATTGAGTAAAAAGGTGGGTTTACTATCATAATTATTAGTGAATTAAAAGCAATAGTTCAAAGTAGGAATGAGATGGTTATAGATGCCATTTTAATGGCAGACACACACCATGCATCACAAATGCACTCAATAATCACAAAGATTCTAAAGATAATTTATATCAACACTTATGTTTTACTTTACCAAAATATTGACAGTTCCATTTAATTTTTAATTTCATTTTTGTTTCTAAAGAAATATAAAGCGATGAGGTGCGATACTTTTGAGTTTTGAGGATCGTCACTACTTCAGAGGATAATGAAGAAAGGATAAAAGGGTTAAAGTACATACACGTCAGCAAGCTAGAAAAAGTACCAAATCATGTGGAGGAAAAAACTATAAATAGATGTAGATAAATGGATGTAGATAATAAGTTGTAGTGGGTTAATGACTTTCACATTGAAAAACACACACAACCGTGAATAATAAAAAATATTACATTACTAGGTTTAATACCCGTGTGTTACACACGGGTTAAATAGTAATATTTATAAAGAAATTATAACCATTATATTTAACAATTTGTAAATATATAACATTTAAGGAGTTGGCTCCATCAACTTGCATGGTGAAAAATTTAGCTAAATTTTACCTCCCAAACTTCCTATTATAGAAAAAAAAAATCCCTCCAAAAATTGTCCCCTAAAAGTTTGATTTATTAGATAGATTACACAATTGAATTCGTATAGAAAGGCAATTAAACATTATAAATATAATGATAAAAAATATTTCTGAATTACATATTTATATTTTATGAAATTGCAATAATATGAATTATGACAAACTAAATTGAGAAAGCAGGTGTAATCATATGCAACCGCTAAATGCAATTATCTCAGGTTAAAGTGCTCACAAATTAACCACCAATACTTTAGCACCCAATCCACACTTTTTCATATTATAATATATAATAGAAGTAGAATAATAAAAATGAGTAAAAGAAATTAGACACATAAACTAAGATTGCATACTATAATTGTCAAAAATATTAATTCCACTCTGACCTACAACAATATTTTGATACCTTAAAGGAATAAGGTAAAAAGGAAAGCCCTCAATCAAACATAGAGGCTCCAAGGGTTTGATTGTGCCCTCTCTTTTTGGCTAATAATAGTTAACTATACTTAAGTTCTAAGGGAAATTAGTTTACAAACAATCCAAAGGGGAAAATCAAAGGTTCATCATAGCTAGCCATCCTTATCAATCCTAAGTTTATAGAAAAGGATGGAAGTTGACATATTTGTGGCTAAATTATGGTAAGAGGGCATCAAAACACTAGTCACTACATGTTGTTCAATGATTCTTGATGAACAACCTTTGGGTTCTTGGTGTTGGTAGTGGGGTTATAATCATTGCCAACTACTCCTTCACAACTTTGCTCTAAACCCCTTTTCCCACCACCAATGATTGTGCTAATACAAGAGTCTTGGTGGAGGAGCATCCTAGGTGTGGTGGTTGAAGTAGATGGGATTGTCACTTGTGGGATCTCAATTGAGTTGAGTTGCGGTGGTGGGTGTTGCCATTGCGGAAGTGGACCGGCTAGAAGAAGGGTTTGGAGTAGTGGCCCGGCTTCTACCACTGCCTGCAAAAACTTCCCGTTCTCTGGCAACCCTTTTTTTAGTACCACATTATCTATAACTTCTACCTTTGGTTGTTTTGTTGGTGCCAAGTCGGTTTCTTGGGTTCCAAGAAAGTCTTCGTCTGAACCCGAAGACGAGTCCATCCCTAAGATATGATCATCTTCTAAATAACTAGTGTGAGTGGTTCTATTAAAAGAAATGAAATTGGCTTCAAGTTCTTGAATCTTTTGTTGGAGAATGATGTTTTCCAAAACTAACCCTTCACACTTGAGTTTAGCTTCATCTCTCTCCTTCATAGTCTTTGTCAAAAGGCATTTAAAGTGCAAAACTTCATCTCCTTTTCTTGCAATCTCTTCATGGGCACATGCAATTGCTGTCTCCAACTCCAATGTATACAATAAAGTGTGTTTCAAGCCTTCAACACCTTGCCCCTAAATAACAAAATATAACAATAAAACTTAATGGAAACCAATAAGCACAAAACAAAACTAGAAGATCTTGAGTTGTCTTGAATATATATAATAATACTACACTACCTTCCAAGAAATGGTTATTACCTCTTGTTGGTAGTAACAATCCCAATTAAAAGGAGTGCATTCATCCTCCATCTTGGTATAAGAGCACAAAGACAAAGTATATGTGTGTGTTTGGTGGTGGAGTGAAGGGTTTTAAGCAAAGGGTGTTGGTTTCTTTTTGCAACTTTTGCTTTTGGGGCTTTTGTTATGGGGTTTTCTTCCGTGTGGGGACATGAGGTTTTATGATGTACCAGGGAAAAACAAAAGCTAAAAGCAAGTAGAATAGAAAGTTAAGCTAGTGTGTCGTTGAAAAATCTTTATAAGATCCAAAATAATATATATATATATATATATATATATATATATATATATATATTTATTTGATAATTTGGTTACTTTACCATGACAATATCAAATCCTATAATAACTTATTATTTTTATATTCCATGTAAGGCAAAATGGCAACACGTAAACCTCTGGGCAAAATAGCACCGGACGTTTTCTGTTTGCCTTTTATTTTTATGTAAATCTTATCTTAACATGATCAAGGATTGAAATTTAAATTGGAACTTAGAAGAATTTTTTGAAAATCTAAAATGTGCTTGTTTGAGTGGCGGATCTAGAACCAAATATCAGGGGTATCCTATGAGAAAATTTTCGCTTAAGGGCATTATAAATTTTTTTCAGGGGTATCCCGACACTTAGAATCGTAAAAAAAATGGTATTCTGATACTCAAACAAGTGAAAATTGTAGTTCGTAATGAAAGTTGAGGGGTAGTCCGGGATACCACTGGGCTCTTCATAGCTCTATCCCTGTAGTTGTTTCCACATTTATATATATTGTACGAGATTATGCGCCATATATACTCCTACTAGGGGTGTGCATGGGTCGGTTTGGGTCGGTTTTTGACACAATCCGAACCGAAACCCAAAACTTCGGTTTTTGTGTTTTTAAAACCCATGGGTTTTGGGTTTTTCGGTTTTGGGTTTCCGGACTGTGTTTGGGTTTGGGTTCGGTTTTTTCGGTTTTTCAACTTGGGCTTTATATTTTGTTGTTTTTTAGTACTAAGTACAAGCTAAAAATACAACTCTTAATAATTCAAGAAACATGAGACAATACTAATGTTTAAATTTATGTTTCCATAAGTTTAAACATTAAAAATCATCAACATTTTTTGAGAAAATTAGCAACAAAAATAATCATAAACAAAATTTTGAATGTTCTCTTACTTCAACAAAAAAACCACTAATAAATCATGGATAAATTGCAACATGAGTCATGCTTTAACATAACATGGGTCATGGGCCTTAAATATATGATATTTAGAATACACAAAAACATTATTGGGTCGGATCGGTTTTTTTACAAAACCCAAACCCAACCCGATAGTTCGGTTTTTTTATAAATTAAACCCAAAACCCATGGTTTCTTTTTGGGTTCGGTTTTTTGGGTTTGGATTGTCGGTTTTTTCGGTTTTGAATTGGTTTTTTCGGTTTCATGCTCACCCCTAACTCCTACCAACGAATATGGAAGGTAATAATGCTTTCACTTGGGCTGGTTATTGCGTGGACTTCTAAACCCATTCCAAGTTGATGTCAGAAACATTCACGGGAGGTACTAAATCCTTTTTTTTTACCTTTTTTTGGTCATCCTTTTTTAGTATTTTTTTATATTTGTTCTTCGAATATTTATGTTCTTTGGTCTTTACAAGTCGATCTTTTTTTCTCTGCTTTAACTTCGATGTGTTTTTTAGCTTATTTCGATTTCCATACTACATTTCTCTGTAAATACTTGACTACATTGATTTAACCGTCTTTTTACCACAATATTGATATTTAACTACATTGATTTAACTGTCTTTTTACCACAATATATTATCATTGTGTGGCAACTTTCTATTGAAGTACAAAAGTCATAATTAACATCATTTGTCTTTAAGTTTGTTGTATTATTGGCCCTTTAACACTAACGGAGTTAAATATTCCAATTAAGTCAAGGGTAAACTAGTCATTTCACCCATAAAGGACTATTTTTGTAATTTTAAACTTAAAGGACTAGTTCTATAAATTCAAACTTAAAGGACTATTTCTGTAATATTAATATCTTTTAATTAAAATTTTAGTTTATTTATGTATTTTTAAAACTTTTAAAAATATTATCATATAATTAAAATGTAGACAATTTTTATACGCATATTTTTTGTACATATTAAAATAACATAATGGTATATTTTTTGAATAATAAAAATTTTACAATATTATTTACGTTGTTCATAAAGTTTTGAAAATACCAAAAAAGTTTTGAAAATTCTCAAAAAATCTCCTTGATTTTTAAATGTATTTGTAGATTATAGTGACATTTAAAATATTACATCCGTAAAGACATAATACCTCCATTATGTTGAGTAAACAACATGCTTAATATATTGTTGGTTATAGCCGTTGTGTAAAAATATATGCGTATGTTGAACATAAATTATGATGAACGAACTAATTATTTCTCGTAATTGTTCTCTCAACTCTATGATAATAAATACACTAGAAAAATATATATATAAAAATTACCTACATTTTAATTATATGATAATATTCATAAAAGTTTTATAAATACATAAATAAACTAATGTTTTAATTAAAAGATATTAATATTATAGAAATAGCCCTTTAAGTTTAAATTAATTACAAAAATAGTCCTTTAAGTTTAAAATTACAGAAATAGTCCTTTATGAGTAAAAAGACTAGTTTGTCTTTCACTTAACTGGAATATTTAACTCTGTTAGTGTTAAATGACCAATAATACAACAATTTTAAAGACAAAGGATGTTAATTATGATTTTTTTACTTAAAGGACTGAAAGTGCATTTTTGTATAAACATAAAGGACCAAAAGTGCAGTTTTATCTTTAATCTATGTCGTATTTAACCAAAATAAAAGATTTTTTAACCAACGCGTGAGAAGAAGTCATAGCTATAAGACCCGGTCCACGTATCACGTTGCTTAATTTATAATAGCTTAGTTATCAATATCGAGGTACTACTTTCTATATCTATTAATATTATTTTCTTCATGCACCCACGCGGTTTTTTGGGTGTTTAACAGAATGGATGTGATGGTGACTTCGTAGAGTTAAAGTTCTTGGCATTGCCTTGTGATATTGTTTTTCTTCATCTTCAATTTTATTATCTTTTCTCAAGTAGGACCGACGAATGTGAATAAAAAAAAACGTAAAAAGTAGAAATTAATTTGTTCGTGTAACTTTAAGACCATCCAAGAATAATAATATATTTTGGCATCTAGGTATCGATTACAACTGTCGTACCCCTATTCAAGACGTGGGTTATACATGACGAATCGATATCAGGAGCAACACAAGAGCAACACAATAGAAAAGAACAATGTAAAAGCTTAACATACATTAAGCTTAAAATATGAAATACATAGATTTCAAAAGGGCAATTGTTTGTTTGTGACATAACATCGAAATATAATTACTAGCAGAAAATATATATATACCCTTCCATATTTTACCGCGTCACCCTTTAACTTGAGTGCTATTGGCTGATATCTATCATAAAATTCTAGACAACCGTTGAAAAACAACTGTTTGAGAACACAACCAATCCAAAAGAGTTTATAAAAAAACTCACAATCATTTCTAACCAAAACAGGTTTAAAGAACAAATTCAGTTTTGTAATAGTTTGAACATATAGTCAAAACAGTTTTATAAGAGTTTGAGTGTATGAACTCACCTCAACAAGATCACAACAAGCTCACCACTAGCTTCGTACTTTGATCTAATCCCAAAAATCAACCTCAATAGATATATATTGACAATCAACCCCAATAGCTACAATCAACCTATGGTACAAGATGTTACAATGTTATAAACAACGATTCCTATGACTATATAAGTATTACGGCTCAACTAGCGAAGCATACGATCAAACATGGGTCGTTACCGCCTACGCTTACCAATCCCGGACCTCGGAAATCCTTATATATCATACGAAGATATGCTACCAGTTCACAGCGGGTACCATACCCACTTGGTACGGATATTTAACCCGTACCCTCCCAGGATAATCTACTCGTTAGTTGCGGGTGTTTAATCCCGCAACTATTTCCCCTGGCACGTCCCTTGGGCTATGCGGGTATCCTTACCTGCATTCCCTTAGTGTTCCCGACTCGTTTTCCGTCCTAGACTAACGAGATGGAAAGACTATTTACCTCGTCAACCATTGTTCTTCACTCACGCAAAACCTTGACGACCACCGCTCCTTGATCGGTCAGAACCTCGACGCACTCTAAGCGATCTACACGCGTCCGACACTTAAAGGAGTGTTCAGACGTAGGATACCGCACTCGTGGCGCAATTCCACAAGAAAACTAGAACTCTATCTCTAAAAAGTCTAGAGTGAGAAAGCGAATGAGCAAGGAATGAAGGGGCTTTACCTCCTTTTATAGCTGACCAGGGCTTATCTAGGAGATACGCGCATATAGATGGCTCCATATGTGCGTATCGCGTAGGCTGTGGGTGCCAGCCAGATGTTTTCCATCGAGCTGAACTAACTAACCTCGCCTGAGCGTATCGTCGCGATCACATTTTCATATTCCACACGTTAAAACACGTGGAATTCATATATTATTGGCTTCATAACTCTTTTTCTAAGTCTTAATATGCTCAAATGAAGTTTTCGGACTTCCTGAGGTGTTTTTGCATTTCCTACTTTGTTATAACTTCGGTTCGAGTTTCGTTTTCTCCTTCGTTCATAACTTTCAGTCCTTTATCACCCCTAGGGTTTATTATCCATAAATTAGGACTATTTATTCGACGTGCTTTTACATGGACACCCACTCATTACCAATATAGTGTTACGTAAAAGTATTAGAGTTTTACACTAACAACTAAAACGATTTGTTAGAAATGTTTATCAAAAGACAATATTTACTTCAAGATTATGACGAATTTTCAATACAATCTAAAACAAAAATATACGCAATTATTTTAATTATGACAAAGTGCCTACAAAATAAAATATTAAAGCAAATTTGTGGCAAACGAATAAATAATAGCTTTATGGCAAATTTGTTGGAAAATTCAAAAAATAAAACAATAACTATTATGTTTTTTGGGAAATTATTATGTTTTGTGGTAAAATTGTTGCAAATATAAAAATAAAAGAAAATATTAAATTGTGAAATTTTTGTTGTAAAATTAGTGACAAATGCTTTTAGTCTCAACTTTGTGAGAAATTTTGTTGCAAAATTGATAGGAAGATATTTCACAACACTATTTTTCTCACAACCATGTCTTTGTTGGAAGTTTGTTGCTACACGTGTTTTGAGACAAATTTGTTGCTACATGTTTTTTGTGACAACTTTGTCATGAATAATGTATACCAAAAGTAGCATATTTTTATATACACACATTCATGACCAAGTTTTCACAAAAAATTGATTGTTGGTAAAAAAACATATTGCAAATTATTTTGTCACAAAACATCTTACAAATTTAAGATAAATTACATTGGACACAAAAACTACAGAATTTATACTTTTTTGTAATTTTGATATTTGCCACAAAACTTAATAGTTATTATATATATTTTACATTTTTGTGATAAAATTGCCACAAAATCTAATATTTTTTTGTTATAAATTTGTAACATTAATTTTTTTTAACTAATTTGTCATAGATTTGTGTGCAATATCTGTTATTTTTTGTCGAGTATTCGTGGAAAATATTGTGTTAAGGCAAATATTTGCAACAATGTTTTTTCTATTAGCGATTCACAGAGTACTAGCAACTTCCCAGTCGACCGAGTAACACTGCTAAGGTCGAATACTTGGCGAGTCATCGCCGAGTACTCCCCGTTATGGTCGAGTATTCGTAGGTCCAAGATTGAGTATTCATACATCCACAGTTGACTGAGTTAGCAACGCCTAAAACTTTGCAACCATTCTCATGCACAACTTTATTTCCTAAGTCGATGTGGTGCATAGTCGATGTCTCTTGATCTTTATCTTGATTCTTTTTCTTGATATAGTTGATACTACAGTATTTGTCGGTGTCATAGACTAATATTGTTCTTGTCCTTTTTTATCATGAGTTTTTGACATCGACTAAGCTCTAGAACTTAGCTTTTTATTATGTTCTAAGACTTGGTTTTTGATTGGTCGTGTTCAATAGTTGATTTTATCGACTATTTTCTAGGACTTGGTTTTTGGTTGTTTTTAAAGTTGATGTCACTGACTATGATCTGAGACTTGGTTGTTCTTGTTTTATAGTTGATAACCATAATCGATGTCATCTACACTTGATTCATAGTCGATGACCATGGTCGATGTCATTGACTATGCTTTACCTTAACCTTGTTCTTATTTAATAGTCGATGACTATATTCGGTGTCATCGACTACACTTTGCATGTCTTAGTTCTATCGAAGGCAAAGGCTTGGCTTAATAGTCTTTGCTACAGTGATAGTCAATGAAATCAACTATTAATGTTCTCTTTAATTTTTTGAAGTTCCTTTGCTTTGACTGTTTGACACTTCAAATCTTTCCATATTTTGGTGCTACAGTGGTAGTCGATGCTATAGTGCTTCATTGACTAGGACCTTAGCTCATTTTCCCTCTTGTTCTGTAAGATCCCACATCGGTGGGGAGGAGAACTAAACACTGCTTTATAAGGGTGTGGTAACCTCCCCTACCATGACGCGTTTTAAAACCGTGAGGGGCGGCGCCTGAGGGCGTTCCGGCTGCCAAAGCGGACAATATTATGGTGTGACGGACTGGATGTTACAGATGGTATCAGAGCCAGTCGTCGGCCGATGTGCCAGCAAGGACGCTGGTCCTCCAAGGGGGTGGATTGTAAGATCCCACATCGGTGGGGAGGAGAACTAAGCACTGCTTTATAAGGGTGTAGTAACCTCCCCTACCATGACGCGTTTTAAAATGTGAGGGGCGGCGCCTGAGGGCGTTCCGGCTGCCAAAGCGGACAATATTATGATGCGACGGACTGGGATGTTACATGTTCCAACCAAGATCACCAAATGTCAATGCCATCGACCGTGAGTCTACACCTAGAATATTTTCATGCTTTTCACATTAAACATTTTAAGTGAGAATCAATTTGATATATCATTTACAAATATGCTATAATAATTACTAAATGAAACTCGAATGCATATTCCTCATTTTTAAGGACCAGAAGCATCTGGATATAAATGCTAGTCTAAGTATCCTTAGTTGATTCTTGTTGGTGCTTGATTCTAATTCTCATGTAATCTTTGCATGTTATTTTCTATTGTCTTTCTCTTATTCGGTCTTCTTTTCTTCATTTCAGCCATTAGTTCATTATCGTAAAATTCCTTGGTTGTCTTTTGATAATCATGTGAAATGGTTTCCCTTTATTTATTTTTAACATAACAATCCATGAGAAAATATGTTTTATCTTATTTCAAATAAAAATCCCTAATTTCACCATGAACATCAAACCATAATTCCTAAATTAAATCCAATTGAATCAATGGAATGTAAATTTGATAGAGTGCTTTTGATCTACGCATGATAATGAATATTTTATCGTAAATTACTTACTTGATTGACGACGAATTAGATCAAAGAAAAATGAAGAACAATACACGGCGGCTTGAGAATCAAATTGGTAGTTTGGGGCTGTTAAAATTCAATTCAGTCTCCAGAATTTATCTTGATGATGCGTTGAGTGAAAGCCCCAAGTTATTTTTAGAGAATAACGGCGTTTGGCTTATTAGAGAGTGAAAGACAGCTCGTAGGAGTGTTTTACCAATATTGAATTGGTTTGATTCGACTTAGAAATAGCCAAACATGTTAGAGTTTGAATTGAGAATAATGGTGTTTAATTGAAAATTAATTAGATGATAATATATCAATTAAATGGTATAGGCGGTCTATAATCGACGAAATGAAGGTTTTGGTTGATTCAGTTTTGATTATAACGCACGATTGAATGATTTAGGTTAATTCGGTTTGGTTTAAAACTGAAGGTTAAAATTTGGATGATACAGTCTTAATATTGCATAAAATTCGGTTTTAAAGGGGTCTAGAGATCGAGTTTAGCATAAGGAACGTTTTACCGTTGATTAATTTGGTTGAAATTTGTTCGAAAGAGGTTTTTGTATTTCGCCGAAGCCCGGCCCTGTTGGCTGGCCAGAAAAACGGGTTTTACGCGAGGGAAAAAGGTTGGGTTTAAAAATTTTCAGTTTTGGTCCTTAAAGGTTGACATTGTAATTGTTTTGTATTATAACTTTAATAGAAGTTTAAAAGTTGACATTTTCACCCAAAGTTAATTAATATTTATTTTAACTAACTAACTTAACCACGTTAACATGTAACCTTTATAAAATTGACGTTTTTATATAATTATGTTGTTTTTGACGTTGAATGGTTATTTTTAGACTTAATAATAAAAAACTTGATATTATTTATAAAATTTCTTTTATAAATTACATTTTATATATTGTTTGGTATTAATTGTTAGAATTAGTAATTAAATAAATATACTTTAGATATTAACTAGGAGTAAATTCGATCACTTTTTTAAAAACAGGAAAACTTGAAATCCGAAACATTCATTTATATTATTAAAAGAAGTGTTACATTTTAAAGAGATTAAATACAAATAAATAAAAGCTAGACTTTATAAGCATTATTGCCTTTCTTCACTCACGAGATATTGCCGGATCGGGCTTTCGAGCTAAGTGTGCTTATGAACATAGGATTTCACCGGTTCCAAAGAACCAGATAGGAAGAAAATACCCAGAGAATTATTTTGAAGTAGCGTGAAGATGGATTCGGGTTTCAGTCTGGCATTCGGGTGCGGGTTTGGGGTAGATGTCACATAAAGTATTCGTCTGGTGTAGGGGTGTTCAAAAAGCTCGCGGCTCGAGGCTTGCTCGAAGCTCGCTCGAAAAAAGCTCGAGAAAAGCTCGGTTCGAAAAAAGCTCGGTTGTAAACGAGCTGGCTCGGCTCGACTCGAATTGATTCAAGCCGAGCTCGAGCTAGGCCTGGCTCGGCTCGTGAGCTCGCGAGCCAGTTCGAAATATACTTTTTATATATAAATTAGTTTTAGTAAAATGTATTAAGTTTAAAAAATAGGTAGGAGATGATTAAAATGTTAAAACTTTTAAATTAATTAATTCACAACATATAAAAATATGAAACAAAAACATAAATTATACATATAAGTATGTTAATTCTTTATGTTTTATTTATTATTAAAAAATAAAAAAATTAAGAAATAAAAAAAGCTAACGAGCCAGCTCGATTGAGCTCGAGCTGGCTCAAGCTTTTAAAGAGCCGAGCTCGAGCTCGACTTTTCAGCTTGATAAGAAAAACGAGTCGAGCCGAGCTGGCTCGTTTAATATCAAGCTCGAGCTCGAGCCCAGCCTAGCTCGAGCCCAGCCTAGCTCGGCTCGGCTCGGCTCGATAACAGCCCTAGTCTGGTATTAGTTCTAGCCAATGATCAAAGAGAATAAATACAAATACATTAATGATAGATAACTCCGGTTTCGAGTCGGGCATTTGGATTCGGATTTGGGGGAGATGTCATAATACCCCCTAGGGGGAGTATTGATGATCCAGTATATGGTGGTATTCACCTTGCCGTTATATTATATCTTTTGTTATTGTAATAGACTAGCTTATGTTATTTGTTTTAGTCATTCATATGATGTAAACTGCGTCATGCGAAACTACGAGCGAAACTGTAGTGTCGCTCGTAGTCAGACACTAGACACAGTGACTGCAGTTTTGGCTTGACAGTTTCACAAGCATGCGAAACTGCAGTCTATATATAATGTTGTTTTATTTAATTTATTATGTATCTCTTTGGAACTATTATATGCAATTACCTGATTGTTGACTTCGAATCTTGTTATTTGCTAGGATCATATTGTATTCATCCATTGAGCCTTTATTGCATCTATTTTATTCTTGAAATGTATTTCTAAATGGGTTTTTCTTAGTTTTGTGCATATTTGAATCAATCCAAGTTCACTTATTGTAAGATCTAGTGACAATCACTAGATTTGATGATCAGAATCATCAAAGCACGTTTGACCGATTATCTGGACCAACAATGGCTATATTTCTGGGAGCGAACTCCAAGAGAATATGAAGCGCATGGATACAAGTTAGGCCTTGGAATGAAAGACAATTCTGAATCCGCTTTGTCTACGAACAAGGAAGCTATAAGTAATGCACTTGTGAATCTCATGGAGAATTCGATTCTGGCTCAGGATGAACGTTGGTGCCCCATGCTTAACAAGTGCAAATCAGACAGGAAGTGGTGTTTCTAGTGCCGGATAGTTGAGTAACGCATAAGAACCTGCCCTTAGGAGGGGAACAACGGTTGGAAACGGTTGCTAATACCCCGTAGGCTGAGGAGCAAAAAGAGGAATTCGCCCGAGGGTCTCGTGTCTGACTAGCTAGATGCTGAGGTAATATCTTACCAAGGCGATGATCAATAGCTGGTCCGAGAGGATGATCCGTAATAGGCTAAAGCCAGACGAAGCAATCCCTTTTACCCTACCAAAATGCATATTAATGTAGCAGAGATATTACTTATTTAACACTTTTTTTACTTTTTGAACTAGATTTTAAACTCGGCTGCACATTGCAGTGGCTGGGTCACGCAATTGGGTCGTGCGTTGTGACTTCGTCACATGCGTTGATAAAAAAAGTCTCATGTCTCGTACGTCATGGCGTAAAACCATAATGTGTCCCATATTAAGGAGTGTTAGATATTAACAGACCCAACTCTTTATTTTTGGCTGCTACCGGTCCCAACTACCGAAATATGTGCTAGCGGTCCCAACTTTTATCATTTTTGCCACCAGTGGACCACCGTTAAAAAAATTTAACGGTGTTACGTTTTTTTCGAATTCCAGATCGACTTTTATGGATTTTGACCGGAGGATGAATACGAGTCGATTGATATAAAAATTACCTCAAAACGATGCTCAAAATGACGAAATGGTGCTTCAACAGGGTGTTTAAGCATAACGGTGTTTCAATCGGATGTAAAAAATTACCCGTTTGGAGCACTATTTCGAGGTAACTTTTACATCAATCGACTCGTAATCTCCTTCCGATCAAAAGCCCTAACACGTCGGTCTGAAATTAAAAAAAAACTTAACGTCGTTAAATTTTTTTTAACGACGGTCCATTGGTGGCAAAAATGATAAAAGTTGGGATCGCCAGCACATATTTCGATAGTTGGGGCCAATAACGGCCAAAAAAATTAGTTGGTCTATTAATATCCAATACTCTCATATTAAAAAGCAATGAAATATCAAAAGTTAACGTAAAAAAGATAACAATATTAAAGTCGTACTATATGTCAAAGTAGAGTAAGAGATCAAAGTCAAAAACCCAACCAGGCTAAAATGACAATTATTAAAAGTCGGAAATTTAAAACGTAAATACGTTAAAGTAAAAAACTGAAACGCCACATAGTGTCGCATGACTGGCCGTCTGGCCGGTGCAAAACACCGACCTTGTCATATAGCAAATACAAAATCGTAAATATGTCAAAGTATAGTAGGGGGTCAAAAGTTGTAAACTGGCTACGTCATCAGACATTAAATTAACAGTAACTCAAAGTCCAAGATTAAAACCGTAAATATATTAAAGTTTAGATGAAAAGCTAATCTTGTAAATATAATAAAATTAAAGGACTAAATAACTTGTAATTTACAAGGCGAGAATAACCAACCTTGCAAATTAAGACTTTATACAATATTACTACTTCAAATTGAATTTATATTTATAAATGTTTAAAACGTAAATCACACTTTTAGACTAACATAACACACTATCAGCATACTCTAATTTTTACATCAACTTACTCAACCAAAAAATATCATTTAAAACTTTTATAAACAAAAAAAAAGGACCACCGAATAGTATAGAGGCTTAGATATCATGTGTTCAATGCTTCAACCCAAACCCATTTAGGCTAAACCTGGTCCTACAAATTACGAGCCAAAAAAACACACCCTTTATAACTGGGCTTGAGATTTAAAAAGGAAACAAAGATGCAAAATGTGTGATCAACATACACCTTACAATCAAACTATACCAATTTTGGTTGAATACAAAACTAGCAGTAGATGTCAAATGTCAAGTACATCATATAGATTCTTCTACAAAAGATTTCAAACACTCACTCAGGCCTGCGCATTTTTGCGTTGAGCGGGATTTCTTTATAAGACTGAACCTTGTTAGCCACTCCACGAGATGGCCTTGAAATAGACGATCTTCTACTTTCTTCACTTGCCTTCTTTGGTAATGAATCTTCTTCCTTTTTAACAGAAAATCCCACATCATCTTCTAACAGTTTATCATCCATCTCATCTGTATGAAATAAGTCTTCTGCAGGTTTTGGTTCATCATGTTTAAACCTAGCAGATTGCCTTCTGGCTCGCAACCTATCAAAAAATACATTAGAGAAAGCATTGCGTATGAATTTGTAACTTTAAGAAAATATGTATACAATTAAACAACATAACCCTACAAAAGAACATGTGAGCACAAACCTCCCATCATCACCCGCGTCCTTCTCTCGAACCTTTCTGACCAACGGGCCTAAACCTAAAATTGTAAGTGGTTATTGGATAGTGAATAATCAGAATTGAATAGTTAGTTGTAAAACAAAGAAAACAAAACCGCACAAACTAGACTGACTTTTGGATTTCTGCCTTTCGTTGGTATTGCATTGTTGGTCTTTGTCACTTTCTGCTACCGTACAGACCGTCATTTCCTCTTGCTCAGATACTTTCACCTTCTACCAGATAAAATATAAACAAATTCACCAAACTTTTGTTATGAAGACACGTTTTAAATGAAATACATATAGCTAATTAACCATGAGATTTACATGCTAACCTTGATTTCATTTGTTTCACATGTTTTGGTTTTCCTTTTCCCCTGATATAGCAGAGAGCATGCATGTGAACATGAAATAGACCAAAAACTGTCTGCCACTAAATGTAGAAAGAGTAACACACTAACCTCTAACTCCAACTGTTTTGCTATAAGCAAACCATTTTGGCATCCCAGCTTATGTTGCAGATCTTTTAGCTAAACCAAACAAACAATTTCAACATAAACATAAATAGAATGATAAAGAATACAAAAATTGCCCAGAAGAAACTGATGAACTTACTCTATCCTTGCCAGAATTTAACTCCTACAAAAGTAAAGAAGCGTGTCAATCAGTATGTCAAAGATTTTCAAAAGCAAACTCAAAATATTATATTATTATGACAAGCAAACCAACCGACAGCATTTGACTATTTGACTGAGCAAGTTGCAAATTCTGCTGCTGCATCTTCTGCAAGGTGATCCTTAGTTTGTGTAACTCAGCTCCACTTATATCAATAATTTTACTAGGAAATATATTAAGAAAAATTATATATCCATGCTCATGCAGGGCGCGTAACTGGGACTTCCATAACCGTATAAACTATGAACTTTAAAACTAGTAAAATACTAAAAGGATACTTTTTATCTGCTAGGAGCTTGATAAGTGCTGCATTTTCCTGAATTTAATCAACATGGAGCTAGTAAATACCTTTTAAACTTTACTTTAGGTATACCACAACACTATGATTATGTCATCTGTAAAACTTGCATACCTTTTGAAGCTGCTCTAAATGTTCTTTCACAGTAGAAGTTTTTGGCCTGGACTTGTTATCTTGGGTCAAAGTACTAGATGTCCTCGGCTTATTGCTTATGTCAACAAGCATTTTCCTCCCTGAACTTACCACCGAACTCTTTGCTGTTTTCTCTACTTTAGGCTTATCTGGTTCGACATCAAATTTTAGAAATGCAAAAACAAACATGTCTAAAAACCTTACGGTCTCTAACAGTCTAACTATTGTAACAAATACAAAATTATTCGACTTAAAGGGCATATAAATCACAATGTTAAATTAAAAAAATATATATAACAGACAAACAAAGTACCAAATCCTAAACCTATGTGCATCATTTGTGCAGAGTTGAATTGTATAATCTGAACTTTACTCTACTTACAGCTTAAGTATCTGTGCATAACAAACAATTTCCTAACGAAACAACATATCAAAATTTAAGCAGAATAGTGGACATACACCAAATTTGGATGCAGCTACTTGAATCATGAGCTACTAATTCTATACCTGCTAGTATAATGAAACATAGAAGGTGTAATAACACACGTAGATTTAGAAATGAACCCTAATTCGTACTGCGAAACAGCAATTGGTGTTTACATTACACGAAGGATGTAAAAAACCCTAGAAACCGAATGGAAATGTAATTCATCAAAATGAAGCGTTCGATCGTGCAAAAACGTAAATTAATTTGCTTTAGAAAGGTTAGAGAGGAAAAAAAGCAAAAGATCTGATACGTACCTTCAAAGATGACATCGCTGTTGGCATCAAAGACGAAGACACCTTCCATGATGTTGAACACTGAGAAACCCTAATCTTCAGACATCAGTCCTGTATCTAACTAACAGAGTGTGCGTCTCTCTCTCATAAACAAAACACGAGCCTAATTTTGAATCTGCGACACTATTTTCAAATCTCGTGATAGAATAGGCCCACCAAAAGTGAGTAGTAGATTATTAAAAAAAAATAAAAATTCAATTTAAAAAATCTAAGACTAAACTGCAGTTTTGGTCCTTATGTTTTGATATCATTAACAGTTTTGGTCTCATTTTAACAGTTTTGTTCCATGTGTTTTTATTTTTTAACATTTTTGGTCCTGAACACTAACTCCATTCAATTTTCCGTTAAGTCTCTCTCACATGGGGAGTAAAAATGTCATTTCTCTCGCTCTTTTTGACAAACGACTAAATAAAAATGTTAACCTACATGATGACTTAGATAAAAAAAGAGAGAGAAATGACATTTTTACGAAAAATTGGATGAAGTTAGTGTTCGGGACCAATTATGTTAGAAAATAAAAATACAGGGACCAAAACTGTTAAGGTTGGACTAAAACTGTTAATGGTATTAAAACATAGAGACCAAAACTGCAGTTTAGTCAAAATTTAAACTTAGGTTTATGACCGATAGCAGAGACAAAATGTGAAACTTTTGGTAAAGGGTAAAGAATTTAACTGATTTTTAGTGATGGTACCTCCTTAACTTGAAGTATATAGAAAGGGTGAAGTAGAGAAGATACTGAACATATGCTTTATTTCTCTCGTTTCTAATTAGGGGTGTTTAGTATTAGTATTCAAATTGAACTTAAACGAATTACATATTTGCTTTTGGTTTGTGGCTTAAACCGTAAAATGAATATGTAACTTGGTTTTTTGTTTGGTTTAGGTTTTAAGATGAATTAAGTTTGAACCGAAAAAATCGAATCGGGTGATTACCCCATTTTAATTCATATTCTATAATGGAGTATTGGATATTAACGGATTTAACTATTAGTTTTTGCCCGCTATCAGTCCCAACTTCTGAAATATGTGATGGCGGTCCCAACTTTTTTTTTGAATTTCAGGTCGACGTTTTATGGTTTTTTTATCGGAATAAGAATACGAGTTTATTGATATAAAAATTACATCGAAACAATGATCCAAACGACGAAAATAGTCCTTTAAGTTTAAAATTACAGAAATAGTCCTTTAGGGGTAAAAAGACTAATTTGCCCTTAACTTAACTGGAATATTTAACTTCGTTAGTGATAAAGGACCAATAATACAACAAATTTAAAGCTAAAAGATGTTAATTATAACTTTTGTACTTAAAGGACTGAAAGTGCAGGTTTGTATAAATATAAAGGACTAAAAGTGCAGTTTTGTCTTTTATTTAATATAATTTATCTCTCCTACTTTTTATTTAATATAATTTCTCTCTACTATTTTTTTTTAATTTAATTTTTCTCACATACTTTATATTTTTAAGAGTAAATTACTATATGAGTACCCGTGGTTTGAAGCCTTTAACCATTTGAGTCTAAATTTCAAACCTTTAATATATTGAACCATGTGTTTTGTATTTTATAATCATTTGAGTCAAAATGACTAACAATGTTAGTTTATAATAAAATGGCCTACTAAATGCTCCTAGACTCTGGTTATTTTTCATAAACTTGGGAACCCATATATATGTATATACAATTATTTTTTAAAATTTTTTTAAATCTTTTAAACTGTAATGTTTTTAAACATCTAATTTTAAACGTATCTTTTAACCGTTAGTTTTTTAAATGTTTTTTTACTAAAAACACATTTTTATTTTTTAAAACTTTAATCGTTCGGTTTTTATAAACACTCGGGTTTTAAGACCTTTTTAAAACATTCAACATTTTAAATATCTTTTTATAACAATTCATCTTATTTAAATAACTCTTTTAACCATTCAACTATCTGTTTTTTATTTAACCATCTTTTTAAAAACTTTCATATAATATAATAAAGATGTCAAAAAATCTGAATGATTTAAAAAGACGTTCAGTTTTTGTGAGACTTAAACGTTTGTGTTACTTAAGCGTCTTTTTTAAATATAATGAATAATTTAAAAAATGATTAACTAAAACAAACGGTTTAAGAAATAAGTTAAAATAGTCAAACGGTTAAAAGAATATTTTAAATATGACGAATGATTTATAAAAGACATTTATGAAGCCAAATGTTTTTAAAAGACAAGAAGTTTAACTATATGTAAAACCAAACGATTAAATTTTTGAAAAGAAAATATGTTTTTTTAATATAGAATTTTAACGATATATTTTGTAAATTGAAAACCAATTGATTAAATAACAAACCGTATTACACATATATATATTTTATACTTTGATCCCTTAAGTTATAAAAATAAGTATCTAGATCTAGAGTAATTTTGGTCTTTTTATTATAAACTTAACTAAAAAAACTAACCATGTGAGTGATTTAGACTCAAATAGTTAAAAATACAAACCATGGGATTCAATATGTTAAAGGTTTAAAATTTAGACTCAAATGATTAAATGTTTCAAACATCAAACCACAAGTACTCAAAAAGTAATATACTCTATTTTTAATCTATTTTATCCATCTTACTTTTTACACGAGCTGATACATTTGTTACATATTTTTTCAAAAAACAAAACTAAATGTAATTGCGTTTGTTACATCGTGTTAAATATATTATATAAAAACAAAACTTCATGGATTGCTTTTGTTACATCGTGTTACATATTTTTTTTAAAACAAAACTTAAAGGATTACTTTTGTTACATCATGTTACATGTTTTTTTAAAACAAAACTGAATGGATTGTGACAACTGCCCCAAACGGGAACCCGAATACCCAACTCGAACCCGAATCCATTGCTCTGTTTCTATTTATTTATATTTAATTCATCATGATGAAACGTTCATTAATTATTAATATAAATAAATAGGCCGGACTGTTGTGTTATTTCCGTTTCTAAATAAATCAAATGAATTCATGGCATGTAATATCTAACGTTTACTAATTAATTAGTAATACAATAGTTAAATCTCAAAAGTATATAAATTGTATTTTATAAAGAGATTTTAGTAAGATTATTAAGAATAAAAGCTACTAAGTCTCTAAATAAACATTTAACGTCAAGAACAAAGCAAAATCCTGAAAACGTCAATTATATAAATAATGCGATATAACTCGGTGAAGTTGGTTAGTTGAAAAGAGTGTTTATTTAACTTTGTGTCAAAACTGTCAAATCTGAAACTTATATTAATATTTTAATTCAAATTGAAAGCCAACTAAAACTCGAGGGACCCGAATTGTAGTTATCACAAAACCCAACCCCCGTGTTTCCGGTTAGAGGATTCCGGCGTGTTTGCCGGAATTTGGCCGGCTCCGGCAATGTGAAAACATGAGTTTTAGCAACAAATAAACAGCCAAATCAATGACTAATTCGGTTTTATAGATCGTTCGTTAAATCCACTTAATCCCAAACAATTCAATTCGCACAAAACTAAAAATTAATTGCATCTGTTACATCCTTGTTTCCTGCTCGATTCAGTGTTGTAAATCAATTGAAACGACACTCGTGTAACGATCATTAATCAATTCTAATCACGTCTAGTGAAACCTCAAAGCTTCTCGCACAATTCTGGTCAAATTAGAACAATTAATCATAAGCAATTTACTCATGTACACGTCTCTAATCGCTCGGCTGCATCAATTTGGAGTCAAATCATTCGAGATATCATCCATTGATCCTCCTTCTGTCGAAACCTGCAACTGATCCAACGAGCATCTAAACCTTGTTCTTGCTACAATTAACTTGGGGCTTTCAATCCCCTCATCATCTAGAGTAGATCCGGAAGTTTAATTGCATTTAAACATCTTCAATCTACATTTTGAATCTCTCTCGACCGTATAACTGTTCTTCATTGCATCTGATCGATTTCTGCGATAATAAGGTAATTGTTTTATGTTAAAATGATCCTTACCATGTCCTGATTATAACCACTCAATCAATTTCCCGTTTCATTGTTTACTAGGTTTAACACCCGTGTGTTACACACGGGTTAAATAATAATATTTATAAAATCATAATCATTTTGTTCAAAAATTTGTAAATCTACCTATTCTAATAATTGAGTAACACATCCACATGTCATCATTTTAACTACTCCACATAGGATTTTGCTTAGGTGTCATGTTGTAAATTAATTTGATGGAGAATTTTTAGACGGGTCATGGTATGCTCCATATTCGAAATAACCCAATATATTTAAATTAAAAATTGACAAATTATCATCAATTATCTCCTAACCCGATATGTTCAAATACAAAATTTACCAATTATCATGATCTATATCTTAACCCGACATGTACCAAGTATCATGAATTATCTATTAACCTGATATGTTTAAATAAAAAAATTACCAATTATTATGATTTATCCTAACCCGATATGTTCAAATTAAAGTTTTACCAATTATCATTAATTATCTCATAACTCGATATGTTCAAATAAAAAAATTAACAATTATCATGAATTATCTCCTAACCCGATATGTTCCAATAAAAATTTACCAACTATTATAAATCATATCTTTTATTGTAACACTAGATTAGTACCCGTGTATTACACGGTATTTTGATTTTATATATTTTAATTACCTTTTCTGGTCCCCCCTGAGCCGGGGGGTGCTTGTGGCTCGAGAAGGGTAGGCTCGCAGCTGGTTGAGCCACTGGAATGGAATGAGATAAGAATCTCTGGAGATCTTTCCTTTCCACTTACTCGTAAATTTATTTATAACATATCTTTATTAAATCGGTTTGAATATTTACAAATAGTTTCCTAACAAAAATCATATACTAAAATAAAGAACATGATTTATAATAATTGATAATTTTTCTATTTGAATATATCATGTTAAGAGATAATTTATGATAATTGGTAAATTATTTATTTGAGCATATCGGGTTATGAGATAATTAATGATATTTGGTAAATATTTTATTTGAACATATCGGGTTAAAGGATAAATCATAAAAATTATTAAATTTTTTATTTGAACATATCGACTTAATAGATCATTCATGATAAATTGATAATTGGTATTTTTGTATTTTAACATATCTGGTTATTTCGAATATGGAGCAAACCATGACCCGCTTTAAAACCATACATCAAATTAAATGAGAGTATGACACCTAAGCAAATTCCTATGTGGCGTAGTTAAATTATTGACATGTAGATGAGTTACTCAATTATTAGAATATGTAGATATGTATATGATATACTAGATTAGTACCCGTATACTACACGGATTTTAGTTTTATAGGTTTTAACTCAATTTAGAAATCAATTTTATTTTTAACACATCTCTTATTAAATCGATTTGGATATTTACAAATACATTCATATCAAAAATCATATGTTATAATAAAGGATATGATTTATAATACTTGGTAAATTTTTATTTGAACATATCGGGTTATGAGATAATTCATGATAATTTTTAATTTTTTATTTGAACATATCGAGTTAGGAGATAATTAATGATAATTGGTAAAACTTTAATTTGAACATATCGGGTTAGGATAGATCATAGTAATCGATAAGTTTTTATTTGAACATATCATGTTTGGAGATAATTCATGATAAGTGGTACATATCGGGTTAAGATATATATAGATCATGATAATTGGTAAATTTTGTATTTGAACATATCGGGTTAGGAGATAATTGATGATAATTTGAGAATTTTTAATTGAAACATATCGGGTTATTTCGAATATGGAGCATACCATAAACGTCTAAAAATTCTCCATCAAATTATTTAGAACATGACACCTAAGCAAAATCCTATGTGGAGTAGTTAAAATGATGACATGTGTGTGACACCCCGCCCGGTGGCGGAAAACACCGGGCTGTCATAGAATTGGATATCCGTAGTAAACAAAGCACATGGTGTTACTTTTATTAAAGTCTAATAGTTATTGTCATAAATTTGGCAAAACCCAAGTCTTAAATGCGAAACGACAAATTCATAATAGCAGTAAATGAAATAGTCATGTTTAGTATTATTTCTAGGTCCAAGTCCCTATGTCTTGAATAGCAAAGAAATAAGCCAAAATCACGCGCCACCTGAAATACGCGAAAATAAAGTTAGCTACACAAGCTAGTGAGTAAAACCCAATTGAATAGTAATAGTATTGAAATCCGAGATCAACAAGATATGCTGCGCAATCCCATATGTATAGTAATTTTGTAATATTACTCGACCAGGACCCCTAGAATAGAATAGTACACCAACCACAATAGAAACCATAGTATCTCGTCTAGCCATTTGTCATGAGAACCACTCATGTAGTAAATAATGATAACTTTTAATAACCGTCGTTTACCGTCTCGATATATAAGTCATCATTTAGCAATTTAGGGACATGGCATAGTATAGCATCATAGCATAGCAACATAGTATAGCATCATAGTATAGCAACATAGCATCTCGACATAGTAAACATGGAATTAGAAAGGCCGGGTTTAAATCACCTATCGATGTTGTACAAGCAGGTGGGTTTGTCAAACCATTAGCGCTAACATTGTACCGGTGGGATTACAAAGCAATAAAACTACTTTTAACTAACACATAAGATTGCATCCAGCGGCCAAACTAGACTAACATATTTGTGTGATCTCTTTTAGAAAACGAATAGAAAACGCAATATAGTAAAAGACGTATTTCAGCCCCAAAAATAGTAAAATGGAAAAAGGGGAGTGAGTTTACTCACCTCAAATACAAATCTGATATAGTATAGCAACGCAAGAAAATATTAAATAGGATCGAGGATCGCCCAGATATTAGAACCACCTAATTAACCGGGAAAACCTAATTTAGAAACGAGACAAATAATATAGTAATTAGAATCAAGAACTTAGAAATTCTAGGGTTTTGGATTTGGGGTTTTAGGGTTTTAAATTATAAATTGAAAATTAGGGTTTCAAAATATAATTTGGGAATTTAGGGTTTTAAAGTCCAATTTGGGGATTTAGGGTTTCAAAATCCAATTTAGGGTTTCAAAAACCAATTTGGGGATTTAGGGTTTCAAAAACCGATTTAGGTACAAGATGTAAATATATATATATATATTCTTTTTTTTTTTTTATAATAATCAATTGCTAATTTTTATAATTGATATATTATTTATTTAAAGTCTTGGAAAAATATATATACATAACTTAGAAATAGAGGGGTTAAGAAGGTGAAAATTAAATAGGAAAAAAAGGGTCAGTGGGACTCGAACCCACGACCTAACGCATCACAACCAACTGCATTACCACTGAACCAGACGCGCTTTTTGTTCATGAAACTGGTTTTTATTTGTTTTAGCATGTTATACTAACAACACCCATTTCCATATAAACCCTAGAACAAAGATCCAACCAATTCATTTAATCCAGTGAGTTAAATCCAAAACCAATAGAGGGCTTTTAATCTACGCTGGATCGTGATCATTTTGATATATAATACTTACTTGATTGGTTACGAATTGATACGATTGAGATGATGAACAAAAACGACGGCCTTGAGGATCAACCTTGAGTTTATGATGTTTTTGTTAGAAATTGAATGAACAGCGAGTGATATCGAGCAATGAGAGAGATGCAGACAGCTCGAATTGTGTTATGGTGATCAGAAAATGGTCAAGGTGGTCTAGAGTTGAGGTTAAAGAAAAATGGCAAATTGATTGAGCAATTTGGATCGTTCGGGCTCAATTAACAGTTGGTATTGATTTCGTGACACCGATCGGACGTAGTGGATTGAATGAAATCATAAATGGATACGTTAACAGTCGATTGGATCAAGTGGGTTTTGAACCGGTTTTTGAATCGTGAAATTGGTTGTTATTTAGGTGATTAGAAGCTAATTACACGTTCGAATCACGCTTAGAATAGTATTAGGATGATTTTGGATAGGTTTGGTTAAATGAAACGGGCTAAAAACTAGTTTTTTGGAACTCGCCGGAGATCGGCATTTTGGCCGGAATGTCGCCGGCGACATTGGAGCCGGAAACACGGGGGGGGGGGGGTTGGGTTGGAAATGTAATTTACTTATTTACAATACAGCCCCTGAGGTTTTGAGTCTGGTTTATTATTAACTTAAACCTTTAAAACAAGTTTGAAAATTGACGATTTTGGCCCAAAGTTAATTATATATTTATTTCAACTAACTAACTTAACTAGTTTGAAACGTAACAATTATTTAAGTGACGTTTTTATGGTTTTAGCTCGTTCAAGCCGTTACGAGATCATTCCAAGACTTGGAGACGTTTTGGCTTAACGTTTTTACTAATTTTCTTTTACGAACTATATATATATTTATTTATATATATATTTTGAGTTTTATTGCCATAGATAATAATTATTAGATACGCGTGAATATTTCGCGATGTAAATACGGTTATTGAATTAAGACGGGAATAACGTGGAATTGAATGCGTTTATTCACAATAATAATAAACGTTACATTTTGAAGAAAAATTAAATACAATTCAATTTAACGGATAACAACTTCGGGTCTGAGTCGGGCATACGGGTTCGGGTTTGGGGCAGATGTCACAGTCTCCCCTCCTTAAAGGAATTTCGTCCCGAAATTTGCTCAAACCGAAGTAGTTGAAGTTGAAGCGAAGAGATCATCGTTAGGCGGCAAAAGATAACGATTTTTATTTTATTTATTTTTACTGAAAGTTTCATCGAATTCGCGATAATCGGGACATATACGGAATGGGTCATCTTTCTTTTTCTTTACATCAGCACGAGCCCAAAACGCGACATAACTCTAACGCATATGCTTTTGAGTTTCCACGCAAGGTAAAAGTTTCAACCGTCGAAACTTCTGAGAGTCATAGACAAAAGATAAACATGGAGGAAATGTGACCTTGAAATGTAAGTTCGCACCATAAATATAAAAACCAATAGAAACATTTTTTTTTTTCGCTTCGACTACCACATAAAGATTATCGAGTCTAACACAAATAGCAAATGATGAAACACGATCAAATGAAACAAAAGTCTTATCGGCCTCCAAATAAAATAGAAACGTTGAAATCATTTGGGAATCATATCGTTCACCACGTCATTGTTAGCTTGAGCTTGATTAGCGATGATATTGAAGGTTCTAGCACGACCAACTTGGTTAGCATTAGCGTTGGTGTTCACGTTGACATTGATAGGTTGAGGACAATCGTTGCGGAAATGAGTTGGATCACCACAGTTGAAACAAGCACGACCTTGATTACCCCGATTATTATTATTCCAACAATCTTTAGCCAGATGCCCATGACGCTGACAAACAGAACATTTAAAACATGGAGTTTCGGGAGCATGATGAAAAGGACATTGGTTGCATTTGGGCAAGAACCCCGTATAAGGCTTACGGTTATCATTACCCCTTTGCGGTGCCATAGGAGGAGCAGGAGCAGCAATAGCATAATTGGTGGCATTGTTCTTGCGCTTCTTGGAATTGAATGAGGATTCGGGCTTAAAACCCTTATAAGAATCATCCTCAGATGATTTAGAGTCATCACTAGAAGAACTTTTAGACTTTTTGTTACCCTTACGAAACAGAGAGCCAGCTTGCACATGATTTTCAGTAAGGCGACCGGCTAAAGTCATTGCCTCACCTACAGTAGCTGGCTTACTACCCCAAACAGCATCTTGGATAGTCGTTGGCAGACCTCCGATATATTGCTCAATGCCACGAGAATCAGGAGTAACCATATTAGGACACAAAGTACTGAGCTGGGAGAAACGATCGTTATAAGCCACATTATCACCACTATCTTGCTTAAGACCCCAGAATTCGCCCTCGAGTTTACGAATCTCGCTAGGAGGACAATACTTATTAGTCATGTTGGTTTTGAACATGGTCCAGGTTAAAGCTGCTACAGCGGCTTCACCGAGCCTACGCTTTTCATCATTCCACCAAGTCAAAGCACCCTTTTGAAGAACACTTGTTGCATATCGGACCTTGAGATTTTCAGGGCAATCACAATTAACAAACGTACTCTCCATGCTTTCAAACCATTGGAGAAGTCCCGTAGCCCCTTCGTTACCGATAAATTTGGTTGGACCACACGAGTTGAAGTACTTAAGAGTACACTTAGGCTCATTGTTTTGATTAGCATTATTAAGTTGGTTCACGAGATTAGGCAAAATATTAGCCATTTGGGTCGCGATAACATTAGCAAGTCGTTGATTTCTACCCGCCATTCTACAAGATAGAAAACGATTTCGTGAGACATGGAACATTCTTTTTAAAACATAGTTCATAGTAAGCACTTATTGAATTTGAATAGTATTTAGAAATATCATAGAATCTCCTTAGAAAACACTTCATAGTAAACATTTAGAAACCATAGAAACACAATCAAATAGTTTAGGGTGACATTTTAAAATCACAAAGAACTCATAGAAATAATTAGAATTTATAGAAAAATGATAGTATTAGAAAAATGATTAAATGGAATTTGAAGGCTTAGGAATGTGTCTGGGTTTGGACACTCAAGACTTATCAAAGTGTTAAGTTCGTTTTCAACGTATTCGAGAAAGCGTGCTTTAGCCTATAGGTTCACACTCATCTCGAACATCCCCAGGTAAGCATACAGGTCTCTTAAAGAGATTTATACGAAATGCTTGCCTTAGACAGGATGTCCGTGATACAGGCGTTCCCCCTTCCAGATTGCACACGTTTCCCACGTTTCAAACTCACTTAAGACGATGACGAGATTCCACAAAGAGAAAGATCCTAATCTTACAGACGAGTCTCTTGTAGCTCCTTCGCGAAATCGGTTAAGAATTGAGATAAAGAAAAGACATAGAATAATTCATAGAAATAATAAATAAATGAATAAATAAATTCTGAAGAGTTCTCTAAGCACATTAATTTGCACTAAGGACTCTTAGGTTATAGTCTAGGTCGGTGTGTTTCTAATACCCTATCCTAGTTCTCTATAACCATGGCTCTGATACCAACTGTGACACCCCGCCCGGTGGCGGAAAACACCGGGCTGTCATAGAATTGGATATCCGTAGTAAACAAAGCACATGGTGTTACTTTTATTAAAGTCTAATAGTTATTGTCATAAATTTGGCAAAACCCAAGTCTTAAATGCGAAACGACAAATTCATAATAGCAGTAAATGAAATAGTCATGTTTAGTATTATTTCTAGGTCCAAGTCCCTATGTCTTGAATAGCAAAGAAATAAGCCAAAATCACGCGCCACCTGAAATACGCGAAAATAAAGTTAGCTACACAAGCTAGTGAGTAAAACCCAATTGAATAGTAATAGTATTGAAATCCGAGATCAACAAGATATGCTGCGCAATCCCATATGTATAGTAATTTTGTAATATTACTCGACCAGGACCCCTAGAATAGAATAGTACACCAACCACAATAGAAACCATAGTATCTCGTCTAGCCATTTGTCATGAGAACCACTCATGTAGTAAATAATGATAACTTTTAATAACCGTCGTTTACCGTCTCGATATATAAGTCATCATTTAGCAATTTAGGGACATGGCATAGTATAGCATCATAGCATAGCAACATAGTATAGCATCATAGTATAGCAACATAGCATCTCGACATAGTAAACATGGAATTAGAAAGGCCGGGTTTAAATCACCTATCGATGTTGTACAAGCAGGTGGGTTTGTCAAACCATTAGCGCTAACATTGTACCGGTGGGATTACAAAGCAATAAAACTACTTTTAACTAACACATAAGATTGCATCCAGCGGCCAAACTAGACTAACATATTTGTGTGATCTCTTTTAGAAAACGAATAGAAAACGCAATATAGTAAAAGACGTATTTCAGCCCCAAAAATAGTAAAATGGAAAAAGGGGAGTGAGTTTACTCACCTCAAATACAAATCTGATATAGTATAGCAACGCAAGAAAATATTAAATAGGATCGAGGATCGCCCAGATATTAGAACCACCTAATTAACCGGGAAAACCTAATTTAGAAACGAGACAAATAATATAGTAATTAGAATCAAGAACTTAGAAATTCTAGGGTTTTGGATTTGGGGTTTTAGGGTTTTAAATTATAAATTGAAAATTAGGGTTTCAAAATATAATTTGGGAATTTAGGGTTTTAAAGTCCAATTTGGGGATTTAGGGTTTCAAAATCCAATTTAGGGTTTCAAAAACCAATTTGGGGATTTAGGGTTTCAAAAACCGATTTAGGTACAAGATGTAAATATATATATATATATTCTTTTTTTTTTTTATAATAATCAATTGCTAATTTTTATAATTGATATATTATTTATTTAAAGTCTTGGAAAAATATATATACATAACTTAGAAATAGAGGGGTTAAGAAGGTGAAAATTAAATAGGAAAAAAAGGGTCAGTGGGACTCGAACCCACGACCTAACGCATCACAACCAACTGCATTACCACTGAACCAGACGCGCTTTTTGTTCATGAAACTGGTTTTTATTTGTTTTAGCATGTTATACTAACAACACCCATTTCCATATAAACCCTAGAACAAAGATCCAACCAATTCGTTTAATCCAGTGAGTTAAATCCAAAACCAATAGAGGGCTTTTAATCTACGCTGGATCGTGATCATTTTGATATATAATACTTACTTGATTGGTTACGAATTGATACGATTGAGATGATGAACAAAAACGACGGCCTTGAGGATCAACCTTGAGTTTATGATGTTTTTGTTAGAAATTGAATGAACAGCGAGTGATATCGAGCAATGAGAGAGATGCAGACAGCTCGAATTGTGTTATGGTGATCAGAAAATGGTCAAGGTGGTCTAGAGTTGAGGTTAAAGAAAAATGGCAAATTGATTGAGCAATTTGGATCGTTCGGGCTCAATTAACAGTTGGTATTGATTTCGTGACACCGATCGGACGTAGTGGATTGAATGAAATCATAAATGGATACGTTAACAGTCGATTGGATCAAGTGGGTTTTGAACCGGTTTTTGAATCGTGAAATTGGTTGTTATTTAGGTGATTAGAAGCTAATTACACGTTCGAATCACGCTTAGAATAGTATTAGGATGATTTTGGATAGGTTTGGTTAAATGAAACGGGCTAAAAACTAGTTTTTTGGAACTCGCCGGAGATCGGCATTTTGGCCGGAATGTCGCCGGCGACATTGGAGCCGGAAACACGGGGGGGGGGGGGGGTTGGGTTGGAAATGTAATTTACTTATTTACAATACAGCCCCTGAGGTTTTGAGTCTGGTTTATTATTAACTTAAACCTTTAAAACAAGTTTGAAAATTGACGATTTTGGCCCAAAGTTAATTATATATTTATTTCAACTAACTTAACTAGTTTGAAACGTAACAATTATTTAAGTGACGTTTTTATGGTTTTAGCTCGTTCAAGCCGTTACGAGATCATTCCAAGACTTGGAGACGTTTTGGCTTAACGTTTTTACTAATTTTCTTTTACGAACTATATATATATTTATTTATATATATATTTTGAGTTTTATTGCCATAGATAATAATTATTAGATACGCGTGAATATTTCGCGATGTAAATACGGTTATTGAATTAAGACGGGAATAACGTGGAATTGAATGCGTTTATTCACAATAATAATAAACGTTACATTTTGAAGAAAAATTAAATACAATTCAATTTAACGGATAACAACTTCGGGTCTGAGTCGGGCATACGGGTTCGGGTTTGGGGCAGATGTCACAATGTGGATGTGTTACTCAATTATTAGAATAGGTAGATATATTTTTTTTATGAATATATTTGTAAATATCCAAATCGATTTAATAAGAGATATGTTAAAAATAAATTTGATATGTAAATTGAGTTAAAACCTATAAAACTAAAATCCGTGTAGTACACGGGTAAAGATATTTTGTTTCATCAACTCATGCATGGTATTTTATATCTTCCCTCTAAAACTTCCTTTTATAAAAAATTCCCTCCAAAAGTTGCCCCCCTAAAACCTTGAATTATTATATAGATATCCGAAGTATTTAGTGAATTGGTGATCTAGGGCTTATAAGAATTTGGGGCTTTTGCTTAAAACATGTTAAAAACATTTTTGTTCTGATTTTATCTAAAATGATAAGGTAGTTCGTCTGGTTAATGCATTTGAATGTGGCAGAGAGGCCCCAGGTTCGAACCACGGTCTCGCTATTTTTATTGTTTTCTTTTTATCAATATTATTAACCATTTCTATTAATTTACCTAACCTAATACTTAAAATACATTGATAGATAAACTTAGTTTTATAACACTAATTAGTACAAGTATTTCAACACTTTGAAAATATCAATTTTATAAATAGGACTACTTTTATGGACTTTCGTATACTTTAAAAATTGTGATAAAGTTTTAAAGTATTTATATATATATATATATATATATGTAGTGGCTTTAAACAATTCCCTTTAGAAGTATGTTATTCGAATTACTTTCTTACTAAATACTACTACTACTACTATTATTTTCCGGCATAGCGATTAAATAAGTTATATATTTTCAAATCGTTTACCGAAAACCCTAAATTCCGAAACCCTAGAATTTCAATCTTCCTAGTTTTGTATGTTCCTATTCTAGTTTTCTATACTATGTGGTTACTAAGTTAGGATCGTCATTTAATTAGGTGATTCTAATATTTGGACGATCCTCGGTTCTATTTAGACTATATACAATTTGTTTCGTGGCCGAGTTTTAAGGTGAGTAAATTCACTCCCCTTTTTACTATTACGTTTTGGGGCTGAAATATGTTTCTAGTTACTATACAATGTTTTCAATTTTCTATTGTTTTCCAAAAGAGATCATAAAATATGTTAGTCTTGACTCGCGACAAGATGCAATCCTTATGTGGTAGTTTAAAGTAGTATATTACTTGTAATTTCCACCGGTACAATGTTACCGCTAATGGTCTGACAAACCCACCTACATGTACAACAACGATAGGTGATTTAAACCCGTTGATTCTATACAATGTTTACTAGTTACTATACTGTGATGCTTGTGCTATGCTACTATGTCCCTTCAATGCTAAAACAATTTTTGATAACTTACACATCGAGACGGTTAAATGATAGTTATCACTAATTGTAACATGAGTGGTTCCTCATGACTTGTTGCTAAAGGTTATCCTGCGGGGTCTATGATTCGTGTTTCTATGTGTTCTATGGTCAAAGGTTGAGTAATATGATGAAATAGCTATACATGTAAGATTGCGCAGCATATTATGATAATCTCGGATTTTCCTATACTATTATTTATCAACTGTGGTTTACTCACTAGCTTTAAATAGCTAACTTTATTTTCACATATTTCAGGGGTTGCTTATGATTGTTTTGCTGCTTTTGCCAAGACATAGGATTGTCTTGGACCTAGTTTAATTAATAAGGACAATTGCATTTACTGTTTTGGTTTTGTTACTTTTGTCGTTGCTATTTAAGACTCATGTTCCAAATGTATTAATCATTATTTGGCTTAATAAATAATTACCATGTGCTTTGGTTACTATTAATATCCAATTCCAATGACAGCCCAGTGTTTCCACCGCCGGGCGGGGTGTCACATGGATTACGTTTCTTACATCGTGTTACATATTATATATAAAAAAAACTGAATGGATTACGCTTATAATATAAACGTTTAATTACAAAAATGCCCCTCTATCGAAAAAACCATCATCCTCCTACTAACACATGAACCTACAAAGCATGCACACACACATCAATACAAATCAGAAATAATTTCAACAACTACTGCTACAACGAACAACAGATTCAAAGATATCAAATTAGAAAGTGAATTAAATTTTACAACATGTTTTTCCGTTTCAATTTTTAGGCGGGCTTTTGCCCTGATAAAGACATCAAATTAGACAGTGAGTTAAATTTTGTTTAATGATTTTTGAAGCAAAAGTTTACCTTGAGTACGAAACCGCCATGAACACACACCTGCTTGAATTCGAAAGACAACAACGAATCTAAGTTACGAATTCAAAAACTGTTTCGTTAAACAGATCCGTGACGATGCGTGGTGGTGGAAGCACCAACGAGTTGGTAAATGACTTAACTTTTGTTAAATATGTTGGAGACAAAGTGAGAAAGTAACAAAGCCCAATGGAGTAATGAAGCCAGTGACGGAGTAATGAAGCCTGTGACTTCTTTGCATCCATCTACTGATGACTTCCATCTTATTGGAAGGTACTGTGATAACGGACCTGAACAACGGGATGAGGATGATGACACCAGATCTGAACATGGGAGGAGGAGAACGACAGTGCAGGAGGATGCCATTGGATCATAAAAGCGAAAGGAGAGGGAGGATAGTGAGACGAGGACGACGGTAGTGGAGCTAGTGGCAATATCATCTTTGTTAGTGATATGTGAGTTTTGGTGATGTTGAAGATGATTTCAAGAGGGAGAGAGATGAATTTGAAAATTTTTGAATCATCATACTTAAATTACGACATGATATTGGGAGAGATGTGATGACTATATAGGAAGAAAAACAAATTATGGGTGAAAGGTCGAATATACCCTTAAGGGGTAAAAGACTAATGATAAAAAAATTATAGATTTGACATATTATAGTCTATTTATAGGGCTTCTTGAGTTTTTCTAATAAAACTAAGTTTTCTCTATATACTTCACCTACATGTATATTCAATCATCATCTTCACAAAACTAAATAAACATTTATATCATCATCAACGTGCTTACATGTAGTCATTCTCTATTACCGTACAAACACACATATATATACATATACCACACCTATCAATATATATCTAAAGAATACATATATGTACACCTTATATTTCCTAACCTTATATTTCCTAGCGGTAATATATGTTATTTTGGTCATTTTCCAAACTTCTTTCAGTTTGATCATTTTCGCACATCGGCCATTCTATTCTTATTCTCAACTTTCATCTTTGAAATCATCTACACCTCAAGCACTGTCACGACAACCGCCCCACCATGACACTCTCTTCCACCGTAAATCATTATATAAAACATAAACAAAATGCTAAAAAATAAATTGAAATTAATTATTAATTTCTTATCGGTTTAATTATTTTATTACACGTTAAACTTAAAATACGAATTCGGTTATGCAAAACGCCTGAAGAAATAAAAAAACATATTGATGACTCAATTAAAAAAAGAAAGGGGTTGATTTTTAAAATATGTAATAATCACAAAAGATATTTATAATTCAAACTCTAAACATTTTTGTTTATTAGCGTCACTTTCAACCTCAGATGGAAGAAAAAAATTATAATAATGATATTTGAACAAGTTAAAAGGGCCTTAAATTTTACTTTGTTTAAGGCTTTCAAAACAATTGAGTCGTCCATGCTCCCAAACAGGGGAACAAAATTGAGTTTCTTGGTGGTGGTGGTCGGTTGGGAGGGGGACAAAGAGAAAGATATTCAATAAATTTTATTTGGATGATGTGTGTAGCGACGGAGAAGACGAATAGAATGGTCAACGGATGTGACATCGGTGCTGTTATGTAGAAGAGTTGCTCAATGTTGACGTGTTTTATATTAATAAAAATATAATAATATTAAAAATAATAATAATAATAATAGTAATAATAATAATATCAACAATCAAATTGTCATTTGGTCCCTGAAATATAAAATAATTGTCATTTTAGTGTTTTGTTTTGTAAAAAATTGTCATTTTAGTCCTTGAAATGTAAAATGACTATATTATACCATTGGATTTAACAGTTAAATCTAACAGACGTTGACGGAGAAACTAAAATAACGATCTTTTACAAAACCATATACCAAAATGACAAGAAAGTAATAAGAATAAAAATAGTCGAATCAGTAGAAAACCAAAGACCAAAATAACAATTTACTGTATAATTAAATATATAGTTTGGAAAAGAGAGGTAGTGTATTGTTAGAGATAAGGTTCATTATGAACCAACCATATGCATATATAAATATGTGACTGAAAGGAAATGTGGAAAACACACAGAGAGAGAAGAGAGATGGCTATTTGGAGCTCCAAGTTGACCTTGTTCCACAAACCATTACCATCTATCATTCACTGTTCTTCTTCTTCTAAACAAGGTCAGGTCTGTTGTGTTGTGTATCATGTACAAGTATATAATATTGTTAATGATGATAATAATAAGTTAGAGTTAGAAATGAGTATATAGGGGGATTAAGAGAGGATTGGAGGCAGCGATCAAAAGCCATAAGTCCTGGAGGGGTGTATCCAGCCAAAGAGCATTGCAGCAAGTGTGGGTTGTGTGACTCTTATTACATTGCTCATGTCAACAATGCTTGTGCTTTCATCGGAGATGGAATGTCCCGAATCGAAGTAAGTCTTTTTAACAACTTGTTTGTTTATTCATCGTTATTGTTATCAGCCAGTGTTATACACGGGTTAAACAAATTAGTTATGAAAAACATGTTACAATATATTAAAGTTTTATATGTTAGCCAATTTGACTTAAAAGATGAGGCACTTGACCGGTGTTCGGCTGTTCATTCATAGCAATGTTTTGATCCTTAAAAAAGAAGGTTTTGTCTTTAGTAGACTAGGTTTTGATATTCAAAAGGGGTGGCTCAACAAATTGTTTATTCATTCACTAACCCCGGGTTGAACAAATTAATTACTGTATAAAACATGTTATAATATATTAAGTTTTGACAATTTGAAAAAAAAAAGATGAAGGAAATACACATATTCATCTCAAACTTTTTTTTCAGACTGACTTGTCTGAATCTGAATCATTAAGTGCTGAATGAGAGGTCTGAAACATTAAGAGGCTCTATCAATGAGAGGGATGTTAAGGTAGAAATGCAGATGAGAGTAAAATTGGTATATGCTCCATTCAGTTCCATTCAGCATCTTTCTGTCTCTTAACCATTCAGCACTTGACTGAACCATTCAGAAGCTCTTTTTTATTAAACAAACGCTCTGATTGCTGAATTTAAATGATTAAATACTGAACTGAACCATTAGAAGGTGAAACAAACAGCCCCAGTTACGATGTTCACCACAAGTTTGTCAAATTGATTAATGACTGACAAAAAAGTATATTTGCTGCTACATAAGAATGCAAAGTGAACAAAGATTAATTATAATGCATCTAAATTTCAAGCCAACATTCAACATTACTATTTTTGAAGAAAAATAGAGGGTCATCTAAACAATATTACTCAAGATTAATTACATTAACAAACAGACTATTCTTATTACATATATAACTTTTTATCCCACAAAAAAAAAACTTAAACGTTACTCCGTAGATAGCTTTTGTACCTGGGGCCGCAAAGTCATGTGGTGTCTTTGTTAGGGTCGTGTGGTGGTCTCTTGCCTGTTTTAGTGACGTTGCAGTTGACGTTTCACAATAGGTGGTGATAGGCGATGTAGATATATTGCAGCAGAAACTTTTTGTTAAAGTAGTGTCTTAACAGCTAGTTTACATGGCTAATATAGATATACTACAGCTGCAAACACAATATAAACATCAACTCAACAGCCATACAATCACACAAATACTTTAGCAGAAGACATAGAATAAACACCAATTAAACACAACAGAACTAAATCATAAATCAACAAAAACATTCCATCAATTGAAAGGTACAAAAAAGCAGGATCATATAAAGTAACAAATTAACCTCAAAGACACATCAACAATTAACTCCCAAGAGTAATATATGGCATAATTTGTGTGCACTTTTGTAGTTTATAAGTTTATTTACTATTTAAGCCTTTAAAGATAGCATTTTTCTGTATTTGTATCAAAACCTCAACCAATCTTTATTGAAATGAAATGGTATGATTCCATATCAACTGTTTAAAATAATGTGCGGACTTAACGGTTCATAAACCTTTAATACAACATGATGAACAAAACATAATGGTCATCAAACCTTTAATACAACGGTTTGAAATGAATGTATTTACCTATTCTAACAAATTATTATTCTGAATTTTTGTTTAAACAGCACTATACTACATCAAAAATTAAAAACACAGTTACAGAGCTTCTAAATAGTAGATAATTTAACCAAACACAATCATAAACAGCAGCTAGTTGCCGGTGTCTACAGCCCAAAAAGCGCATTTCTACCTCTTTTAACTCACTAATCATAAAGATACCTTTCAACTTTATCGCTCTCACAAAAGCTTGAAAACTTGATTAATACATGTTTAAAAAATCATATGCAAGTTGTTAGAAAAAAAACACAAATGTACTCCTTACCATGAAAAAATCGAAGAGAGCGATGTTCTATAGCATCATAACCTCTGGTGATATCTGATTATTGGATATGGAACATTAAATCAAACTTATGTTAGTTATGTATTATTTGTATAAGTATTATGTTAATGGGTCGAATGGGTCATAGGATTAGTGTTCAGATTCTTAGATAGAAACTTGATGTTTGTCGGGCTTTAATGGGTTATTATAGTTTGGTTATTTAATGTTGTTGACAGTTAACAATGTTAACTGTTCCCGCCAAACTGTTTGACAGTTTCTTCCCGGCAAAACCTATATATATGTATGTATTGTAAACATTATATTCAATGAAGTGTTATTGAAAATCTCTTATCAAGTTTCTTGTTCATCATTATTACTATCTGTTAATCATGCATTATCAACACACACACACAAACTCAGATTCATCTGTTATAAATCCAAACGACCCATTCTCATCACTAGATCTTAAAACACATCGTTTATCTATGAATCACATACACAAAACGATCATCCATACGTCCCTCCTAACATTGATGAAACCTGTTAAAAACCATTTAATGTAAGATTCAATCATAATGATGCTAAATAAAGAGACCACTGTTCTTTCTTCGATCAAAGGAAACGATCGGTATACAAAAAACTAAATAGCAAGATTATGTTCCAATTTCCATTTTCCAATTACATCTTCATAAATGAATAGGGGCTTGAACAAGTGGTTCATGGTAGACCTCGAAATGTTGATTCCTTAGACGAAACTTACTTTGGGGTCCATGAGGAGCTTCTGTATGCTCGTAAGATTAACCCTCTTCAAGGCGCCCAATGGACAGGGATAGTAACCACTATTGCCATTCAAATGTTAAAAGCAGGCATCGTTGAAGCCGTTGTATGTGTCCAAAGGTACTTCTAGTTACTATTACTATTATTATTATTATTATTATTATTATCATCATCATCCATTATTCGAATTAAATATCTTCTCAGTGATCCAGATGATAGACTCTCCCCTAGACCGGTTTTGGCAAGGACCCCTGAAGAAGTTCTAGCAGCAAAAGGGGTTAAACCCACATTGTCTCCTAACCTTAACACACTTGCTTTAATTGAGGTCATCTTATCTTTTCTTTTTATATAACAATAACAATAACAATTCTTTCTTACTACATTGTTCATATAATTATAACTATAACTATTATTAAACAGGCTGCAGGTGTTAAACGTCTGCTCTTCTGTGGGGTCGGATGCCAAGTACAAGGTGTATAACTGTATATACTCTCATCCAACTATCTACTTTCTTATTACTAACTACTTGTTCAAACTCCATTATTGTTTCTTAAAATGCAGCGCTACGATCAGTTGAGCAATATTTGAACTTGGATAAACTATATGTCTTAGGGACTAATTGCGGTATTTTATTCTCTTCTTTTCTCTCATCTTCATTTCTAGTTTTTAGCATAGTATCAAAAGCCATCGCTTTGTCGCCTAGTCCACCAATTTAAGCCAGGCCCATCATCTGTGCTTTCAAATCCTAGGCAAAAAAATCCCTTCAGATAGCTAATATTTAATTATTTAAATTTTATTTTATTTAATCCTTATTCCTTACTAAGTAAGTTTCTGGAAAAAAAAATGGCTCTAAAAATATTCCATTGATTATTATGGCTTCAGAATGTGTTGTTCGACCCTTAAGCACCTTCAATCATGCATGATTTCTTCAATATACAAATAACTTTTGTACGTTTTGTCGAATATTATGGTATTGAGAATTTTTGTTATTTGAAGGACGTGTTAATGCTCCCTTAACTAATATATTTTATATTTTTTTATGTTCGCCTTTTATTTTTCGGGCCCACGCTTTTTTAGCGCCTCTCGCCTAGGCCCCAGGACCAGCTTCTCGCCTAGAGTGCGCCTCACGCCTTTGATAACTATGGTTTTTAGAACTGACTGCTAAAGTTGCTTGGCAGTGGACAACGGGACACGAGACGGCTTAGATAAGTTTCTAAGAGCTGCTAGCAAAGAACCAGAAACAGTTGTTCACTATGAGTTTATGCAGGATTATAAGGTAGCTATTTCAAACCCTGTTTTTTCTTTTCTCTAAGAAAATATTAAAATAGACCTATCCTCATTTCTTTATTGTTTATGTTTATGTTGTTTCATGTGTAATAAATAAATAGGTCCATTTGAAACATTTAGATGGTCATATAGAAGAGGTATGTTGTCTTGTTTGTCTTTGAGTATCATTAAATAAATAAATGTTCAACTTAACTAACTAAACAAACTCAGGTTCCATACTTCTCTCTGCCAGCAAATGATTTAGTTGATGTCATAGCACCATCCTGCTACAGGTGATCCCACATAATCCCTTAAATTAATTAGGGCAGAAGATAACTTCTTGTTTGTTTTGTGCAGTTGTTTTGACTACACAAATGGATTAGCTGTAAGTTATTTCCCCGATGGCTTAACGCATATGTTTTTACTTTCTTAAGAGTTGAGGTTTGATTTTCAGGATTTGGTGGTAGGATACATGGGGGTTCCTAAATACTCTGGAATCAGCATGACACAGCATCCACAATATATTACAGTGAGGTGAAGAAGAAGAATCATTTTTTATGTAATGCGCCTAGGCTAGGCTTTCTATAATTATTATAAGAGTAAACTGTAATTTTGTTCCCTGTGTTTTGATACCATTAATAGTTTCAGTCTCACCTTAACAGTTTTGGTCCCTGTGTTTTTATTTTCTAACAGAAACGGTCCCGGACACTAACTATCCAATTTTCCGTTAAGTCTCTCCTTCACATGCGGAGTAAAAATGTCTTTTCTCCTACTTTTTTTGACACGCGACTGAAAAAAATGTTAACCTACATGATGATGTAGATAAAAGAGGGGAAGAAATGACATTTTTACCCCCTGATGCGGGGTGCGTGTGAGAGACTTAACGGAAAATTGGATGGAGTTAGTGTGTCTAGGACCATTTCTGCTAGAAAATAAAAACACAGGGACCAAAACTGTTAAGGTGGGACTGAAACTGTTAATGATACCAAAACACAGAGACCAAAACTGCAGTTTACTCTTATTATAAGCTAACTGGTACTAAGTTGCGTTGACAGAAATGAACGTGGGAGAGAAATGCTGGATTTGGTGAAAGATCTATTGGAGATCACCCCTACAACAACCGGAGTAGAATTCGTCCTATCTCTTCTTCTTTGATTGAATTTTTATATATACACGCGTTATGTTTTTCATTATCGGATTTACTTACTTAAGGGAGAGAGACGTCCTTTTGTTATGGAAACGGTGAAGGCGGATGATAATGCAAAGCTTGGTATCTTTCTGTACCTATCTATCTCTTTCTTTACGTTGAATGAATATTTTGTTTTATGTTTCAGGAAAGGGTCCTGCTCAGCCTGCCCCAAAGTTGATCGGCAACATTATCGCATTTATACTTAATCTGGTAAGACTTGTCGTTGTTGAGACTTTAGGATGATCGATGATGTTAGAAAAAGTGACTAGTTGGTTGGTTCAGATTGGGCCAAAAGGTCTGGAATTTGCTCGTTATTCGTTGGATTATCACACTATCAGAAACTATCTATACGTGAATCGCACCTGGGGAAAACAAAGGTATTTGCCTCGTGCTTTTTACTACAATCTTTTATTTCCGGTCCTAAAATAATTCATATTCAACCACAGAGCTGCTCGACACATGCCATCGTATGCAAAGAAACTTGTGGCAATGTATAATGAGAGTGGTGAAATCGATCAGATGCTTTCGAACAAATGATCCTTGTTTTTCAATCTACAGAGTTGATAATTTCTCAATCATAGATGCAATATGGACATATCATAATGGCCTATGTTGTATTTTTTTATTTTTCTTCAACTAAAAGATAGTGCAAGGGCATGTTAGGAACATATCAAGTCCTATCTTGCATAATGTTTGATGTAATGTTCACTACCTAGTATGTAAGGAATTTTGTTTTCGATAACCTCCATGCAAAGTCATACATACCCCCCCCCCCCCCCCCCCCCAAAAAAAAAAGTTACCCTTACAAACTTGAGTTGATACAAAAGTCCATTAATGGTGAAACATGTTGAGTTCAAAATATTTGTAAAGTTTTGACTACAAGTGTTATGGCGATTGTGATGGCAGCAACGCTGAGACTTGAGAATGTCTCGATTTTTTTGGATAAGGGGCCGGAGTCATTGCTATAACGAAGCGGTATTGAACGGACACATGGAGAAGAATAAAACGGAAAACAAAGTTGAGACTTTAACGTAAAGGCGAAGACTAAGAGCATTCACATTAGCTTCCTCATTTCTATCTCTTTTTTAAATTATAAGGAAAATATAAAAAAATGTAATTTTACCCTTACAACAGTTCAACCTCTATATTTTTAGGGGAAACTATAAATCTATAATCATCATTCATGTATCGAGGTAGAGAACCAACTGATAACCCTAGCAAATACAGTCCGCTCTCTAATATCCTAGCTGCCACGCCACGCTCTTCCATTTACGATCCGCCAAAAAACATAATATTAAAAAAATCTCTTTACTTTCAAGCTATAAATGTTGTAGATGCATGTCAATTCCCCCACTTTTTTTAAAGGTTTATAATAACTATTACATACGATATTATTTTTTAACAAATTACACCATAAAACGAGCATTTTTTCTTTAAAACGCATATAATATTGATATATAAAAAACTATATCTTTTCATGTTTTTTCAGCTCTTTGTGTCATCTGTTGGGTCATTATGTCATCCGTTAGGTCATTGTGCAATCATATTTGACGAATATTACACAGTAACTTAATAAAAATTACATAATTACACAAAAAGTGTTTCGGAGACCTTGCTCTTACGTTATTCTCCTTAAAAAGTAAATAAACTAACATTAAAAAAAATAAAAAGTTACTGTTTTTTCATTGTCTTTTGTAAAAAACATAAAAACGATAATTTTTTATTTCTTTTTTTGAAAGAGGATTACGTGAGGAATAATGTCTCCGAACAACTTTTTCGAAATTTGATTTATATTGTGTGGTATAATTTTTTTTAAAAGTGTCATTATGTTTTTGTTTACCATTATGTCATTCTCATACTTTGTACCAAAAAATG